>OY728157.1:110731650-111931650 GCA_963277665.1 Viscum album | reverse complement strand
ATTTTTATCAAAATAAATAACACTTTTCTATATACATACTAAAACATCATCACCCACATTAAATGGAAAAAGATTTATTTTTTATTATCTCTATAACATTTTTTCCTACCCTGATTCTTCCTTATATGATTATGAATTGTATTCATATTCTTATCCATTTCTTCTACTAATTTTGGTTATAAATAAATTATTTCCTTGAATTTATCCCAAAAAGCTAGAGTCTAGCACTTCTTTCCATATAATTCCATAAATAATTCCATCTGTACACTAGAATGAAAAATTTTATTATATGAAAATTCAACCAATGAATGATGCTGATATTAACTTCCCTAGTAATCTATAGAATAAGCTAAAAGAATGTCTTTCAATTTCTAAATCATTCTCTCTGACTTTTTATTAGATTGAGGATAAAAAGATACATTAAAATTAAATTCAATACCCAATGGCTTCTAAAGGATTTTCCAAAAATTATAAGTAAACTTGAGATTATAGTCAGATAAAATAGAAAGAAGGACCCCATAAAATCCGATGATCTCTTCAACATAAAGAATATAAAAAATATTTAGAGACATATTATCTAGAATAGGAAGAAAATGTTCATATTTAGTTAAATGATCAATGATAACCCATATGAAATTACTACCTCAACATGTGTTTAGTAATCCAATAATAAAATCCATGGATATATTCTACCATTTCCATTTTGGAATTGAAAAAGGCTTAAGCATCCCCTTAGATAAGTTTCATTCCACTTTAACCTATTGAAAATTCAAAATTTTCATTGTAAATATAGTAATATATCTTTTCATTTCACCCAACCATGAATGTTCGCAAAGGCCTCTATACATATTTGTGTTATTAGGATAAATAGAAAATAGAGATCTATGAGATTCTCTCAAGAATTATTTCTCTAACTAGGAATCACAAGGAAAACATAATATTTTTCTAAATCTCAAAACACATTCTTTTTCAATGCTAAATTTATGAAACCTACCTTTCCTAACCAATTCTACCTTTTCTTATATATCATGATCCTCTTTTTGAGATTTCTAAATTATGCTTGACAATATAGACTTAACTTTACTGAAGTAACTATCATCCACCACAGAGGTTCTCCCCATGAAACCAAAAAAATTCTAATGGAAAGGCTCCCCATGATGTTGATAGAATCACATTTTGGGAGATTCTATGATGATGTCAATGGTTTGATAGGGTGAATCAATGGAAGATTTCCCCTGATTTTTTCAAATCCCAATCCATAGAGAATTTAGAATATATTTTCATGCCTCCACCACCATGGAACATTGGGGAAAGCCCCCAATGATTGAGTATATTTATTCAAGAGGCTGAGATACATAAGGTATCGAAAGACTTTCACAAGTACCTATGTGTGGGTGACGTTTTGTCTTCCTTCCAGTGATTGTCCATTAAATCATCCCCAATATTACTGGTAACCATCCCCTTTTCCTATACACTGGATGTGGGGGAGACATCAGGATTAGACATAGAGTTTTCATATGAGGAAAAAATTCAGAAGATCCATAGGCAATAAACAATTCCCCTTTAAATGAGGATACAAACTCACCATCCCATAAGGAGATGCTACTGAAGCCTGAGCCACCTATTCTATATGTCTCTTCATCTTGAGGCATACTATCCCAAACAATAACAATCCCAAACAGGGATCCATATCAAAGAAGATCATCATCACTACCCCTCTTTCTTTCTAAAAATTATGTACAAAAGTACATAGTGATCAAGATTAGAGTGATCCTTTGTTACAATATGAGTAAGACAATGAGAACCCATGGGAACCCTTAACCACTGACCATATTCCAATCTCGTTTTGTCCACATGCGATCCTAAACTTATCCATCCTAGAGTTTTTGATTTAAAACTATACAGAATATCTCTAATATAACCTATTGGAACCCTTTATAAATTCCAACTGGAATGTCCTTGGATATTCAATTACTTTAAAAACCTTGACTAACAATGCCAAATAGTCAGACTCGCATCGATTCCAATGACCCAACATCATCAATCTAGAGAAAAATGTCATAAATTTTGACAAAAATATACTAAAATTATCATAGTACTATTCCAAATCGCTAAAGAGGTATCTACCAATTCTTTTTTTTGAAAATGGAGGAAGAATATTGATCTATAATTTGTTCCTATTATATTCCGAGAACTAGTTCATAATGTTTTTCAGTCTAACAATTTTAGGGACTCTCCACTGGTAACCACTTCCATAATGAATTTCATCATAATCAACCCCTTATAATAAAGTGTGAAACTAATGATGAAATATATGATGAATACTTTCTCCTATAGGACCAACATAGGTATATGAATCCCATTTGATGTGTCTATAAATTATAGCTAAGATAGGCCATGGGTATTGGGAGTCCATCTTTCATACCGCTCTTGAACACCCTTCAGAACCACAAAAAAGGAAAGGGTAAAGACAAGACTTATAATGTTCTAAAAACTACTAAGAAAACCTCTATGGATATCTGAATCACTTATTTGATATAGAAAATTAAGGGTTAT
Source organism: Viscum album (assembly GCA_963277665.1). NCBI lineage: Eukaryota > Viridiplantae > Streptophyta > Magnoliopsida > Santalales > Viscaceae > Viscum > Viscum album. Next base: position 111,929,094 of record OY728157.1, on the reverse strand, counting down.
AAATATATCAATGTCGAGTTACTATAAGGATACCATATCCATTAGGAGGACATTGATTATGTTGTGGTGGCATGTTAAATTGATTATGTTTTAAAGTTTATTTATAGTAAATGGTATACCCTAAGTTGTCTCTTAATAAGTGTTGGATGTTTTAAGTGTGTATTTTTAATAAATATTACTAAAAGAGGGGGTGGTTTTAAAAATAGTTTTAAAAATAAAATGACTTAATTAAAGAGTTAAATAGTTTATAAACAAATGTTGTGTTTTAAAAATTATGAGAGAAGGAGTTCATTTAAAGTTCACTACACATATTTTTTAGTTCATTGTTTTTAAAATTACACATGGTTTAATAGAATCCTTGAGTTAAGGGTAATCAAGATCTCAATTCCCATTATTCCTTTTAAAATGATGCACAAAGAACCAATCCTTAACACAATAATTGTGTTGTCAAGGTTTGGAACTCAAGAAAATAAAAAGGTATACCAAATCATACTCAAATATTTTGTATGTGTGAGAGAAATAGGATTCTTTTTTTTCAATCCAAACAACCCAAGAATACCACATAAATCTCAACCCAATCAGTATTGAAATGAAAGTTTTACACATAAGTGTATAAAATAAATTCATTAAAAGGATGATAAAGTTAAGATAACACTTAATGTAACACCCAAAACTTCCACGATACACTTCTCTTTGAATAATACAATAGCCTGTGTTGTATGCAACTTCGAGTTTTAACACACCACAACCAATCAAACTAGCCGTTATGAATAGTAATACCCATGTTTTAAAATTTTATAAATTTTATCTTTCAAAATTGACTTCATTTTTGGATTTGGAATATCGAAATTAGCTTAGGGTGAATTTTTGGTATTTTTCTGAAAACATTCAATTTTTGATGAATAGTGAAAACACTAAGTTATAGTTTAAAACCGAATTTTTATTTAAATACTTATTTATTTTATTTAAATTTATTTTAGGTCAAAATAGATACATAATACCTATATAAGTTCAATGTAATTCATTGGATTTAGTTTATAATAATTTTAGATATATAAACATTTTATTGAACTTTTCATCGTCTTTTAACCACCTCCTAGGAGAATTTGAAAATTCACATAAAACTTAATTTTAACACTTCTATGAGTGAATTTTCAAAAATCCGAGAGACAAGGTTGATATCAGTAAGAAAAATTTGGTTCAATAAGATGAAAATAATTTTGGTGAATAGTAACTTTTACTTTTATTTACCACAGTTAAAAGTAAATAGGGTATTTAAGGGTAAAAATGATATTATTATTACCCTAAAAGATGTCCTAATTATATTGGATAAGTATAATTCGACCAAAAACAACCTTAGGAATAAAATATGAACCTCTTTGGTCCACGTGGATTAGATTGGGACACTTATTATTATTTTATTTAAAGAAGAGTTAAAAGAGATAAAATCAAAGTTTAATAACTAAAAAAATTTTAATATAGGGTTATACATAATATAAATTAGACTATAAATATTCATTAGAAATATAAAAATATTTCCTATATAATGGTATTATATATATATTTTTTATACATTAAATAATTTAATTTATTTATCACATAATGAGGATGCAGTAATTACCTAATTAATGAAATATTAAAATAACTGATATTATAAATATCCAAATAGATGTAATTTGAGACTTTTTATGAATTAAAATAATTTTATATGTTAATATGACATATTAGGGTTGGTTAGTTGATTTTTTTTTGAAGTAATAATGCTGTTATGAATTTATGAAAAACAAAATACCAAATAGTGTCAAAATTGACATAAAAGAGTTTTTTAAAAAAATATTATATTATTATTTGATATTCTATTCCTAAAAATCTAAGGTTCAGACAAAAGACTTATATAATAAAAGGTGTATCATTAATGAACCACTTGGTGTTCTCTTGGAAGTATATAGTAAGTTTATTAACCATATAATATAAAAATACAAAGAGGCATGGCAAATGTCAAACTATTTAACTAAGAGTTAAATCTGAAAGATAAAGTTAATATAGTGACCCAAACATGTCTAAAACCTATTTTTTGAGTTTTTTTCGACCCATACCCACCATATGATTTAAATAATCCATTTTGGATCCATTATAAACCGAAAATAATTTTATTATAAAATAATATCTCTAGCTTTTCCTAAGGTGCCCCTCACCCCTCTTATAAAAGGGAACTCCCCCTTCCCTCAAATTCACACCTTAAAAGCCATTTGGCTCGACCAAACCCTACCCAAATACCCTATAAACTATACTCACTTAATCCTAGAGTCATTAATTTAGTCATAAATCCAATCTATGGAGCCCTTTTTATCAAATCAAAAGGAAAAACCGGAAGATGAGGTAAATATCTCACCACCTCTTTCATGTTCCATTCTTCTTCCACTTCATTTTTCTTTGTTGTTTCCATTATAAAGTAATAACTCCAGTATCTTATATATACTGTGACGTTATTATAAATATGGTACAACCAAAATCCTTATTTTATCCATCCTTTTAATGACATGTCACCATACGTACGTACGTACGGATTACCGTCTCCACGTCGTGGTGTAATTCTTATTTAATACATTATTATTTGGATGGTTATAATAATGATGTGTAATTGATGTAAATAATAAATATAACATGATAATGATTCTGTATATATGATATACCATCCAATTATATATTATTTTAATATCAAAATAATGATATTGTCACTCGTGCGTACGTACAGATTACCGTCTCCACGAATGCGATGAGATTCATTCCCCATCATATCCATTTAAGACTAGTTTTCATTAGATGATTAAAAATAATGTTTAAAGACTTTATATCATTCTGTATATGAATAATATACATCCCATCTATAAAAAATATGACTCGAATAACAAATAATATAAAGGAAAACAAATCTTTTAACACCCGAAACGATGATAATACTAGGATATTATTAACAAAGCATTGTTAAAAGATCATATATGATATAATATTAATTTATATGATTATTTTATAATTTAATAAAAATTATTTAACCATTATACAAGAGGTTAAACTACCCTCGACCAAGGAAAATTACAAGGTAAGGGTTAATTCTACAATCTCTTCATTATCTGAGGTTGTTTATACATAATTATCTACTAGGACCTCTTTATCATCCACATCCATGTTTCTTAAAAATGTATTTCAAAACATTATTACTATTTTATATACTATGGGTTAAAGTAATTTATACCCTCATTTGAATTTTATAAGATGTTTATAAATTAATCTTTCTGTTGTTTTCCAAACAAGTTAATTTATGTCCTTTTCGACAAAATTTAGGTAAGAATGTTTTTATAAAATTATACGGTGGATGCAACTATTTTCCGCCATTATAACTACGTCGAATCTTACCTTAAAATCTTATAAGAATTTTTCAAAAATAAATTTTTTCTTAAATGATTTGAAAATATAAAGAGATATTTTTCTAAAAAAGGTTTTGATTTCATCTATGTCAATATTCTTTGATGGATTTTAAGATTATTTGAAGTTGATTTATTATGATAAGAAACTTCCATATTGTATTGAAGGTTTTGTGATATGTTTGACTATGGATGGGTTATTTTTACACCATTTGTGGTTTATGGATAAAGTATTGACATTTATTATGCTAGTTTCAATACGAATGTTTATGTTATGTTTAAAACTTTTCATATGAGGAATGCATTAGACTTAGTAAGTGATGGGTGGAGCCTGCTATAGCTCCTCGATGCATCAGTAGGTCTCATGAGACAAACTAGTGTCTTGGAACACAGGATTAACAAAAATTTATTTGTAGTCTTAGCTCAAGTCCTTGACTATGTGGTTATGAAAGTCTGGTATTATGCATTCCATTATTATGAAAGTGGCTATTGATATTGCATGTGATTATTCAACTAGTAGAATATCCATGTGAGGAAGTAAATGACATTATTTGATTTTATCTTTACCATATTATGCTGAAGTTTAAGTTTAAAAGGTTTTTGTTTTAGTCTTATACATTGCCTTAAATGTTTATGTGTATTTATAAAAGTTTCCGGTATATTGTTATCCTTACTGAGCATCTGAGATCACCCCTTTCTATGTTTTATTTTTCCTAGGATGCGAAGAAGTGTTTTATGACTGACCTGTACGGATAGTCTGAGGGGATATGAGTGTTGTCTATGGAAACAATGTTGTTGTATTTTTTCATTTTATGATGTAATGTAAACCTTATGAATGTATCTAGTAATTCTAAGGATACTAAACTAATCGGTCTTTTGAGACTTGATCTTTTGTGATCATGCTAATGTTATGTAATGAGACACTGACTCTGGGTAACTGGGGTCAGGGTGTTACAGTTGTTATCAGAGGAAGTTTAGTATAAAACTTGGAATCTAGATTTAGATAAACTCTGATTAGAGTACATTACCCTAAGATAGACTTTGAGGATTAGTATATAAGAACTTACTAGAATTTTGGTATTGTAGATATTTTGTGAGATTTACAAGAAATACATCACTATATGGATATGAGAATGTAGAGGTGGCTCTGGAACATATGTAACTAGGGGTAAAACCCGAAAACACCACTTTGAGCTAGACTCGAATGGGAACTGGTGCACAACAATGGGCCTTGCTGCACTCTTGGTTATGACACTCTCGGGGGATATACTTAGGATAATTCTAATTTTCTTTACAAACCATTATGAAGAGTTTATGAGTATATACTTCCTCAAAGAAAACACTTTTTATTATTATGGATTATATCCATAAACTATTCAATTTATTTTAAGTGTTTTACAAGTTTGGAATTATGTATTTTGATTCATAAACTAATCTAGTTTATGCCATTGTTTAGAAATGGCGCCTAGTGGAAGGAATGGAAACCGTATTAATGCATGCACTCTATGTAGGGATTTCCCTCCTACTTAATATAATTATAGTGGAGCTGGTGATTCAACTGATGCTGATCAGCTAATCAACATACTAGGAAAACTCACTAAGGTTATGAATAATAACCTTACCCATATAGAGCACCCTGATCCACAACGCGGAGGATCAATGTTAGAACACTTCATGAGGAAACAACCACCAATAATCAATGGGAGTACAAATCCATTAGTAGCTGAGAAATGGATAAATTCCTTAGAGAAAATATTCCACGCCTTGGGGAGTAGTGAAAGGGAAATAATTGTCATGGCAGTTTACTGCCTCACTGGAGATTCTGATCAATGGTGGTCATTGATTCAAAACACAAAGGAAGATGATGAAGTGTCAAATATGGAATAGAGGGAGTTTAAAGAGATTTTATTAGAAAAATACTTTCCTCATGACCATCGAGCAGATATGGAGAGACAATTTCTGAGTCTGAGGCAAAAGGAGGATGAGAAAATTAGATATTACCAATTTGATTTAACATGGGAGTTGCCAGTTAAAACTCTTAAGGGAAGTATCATCGCAATAAAGTTTTGTGAATCAGTTCCCATTAGGGAATATAAATACTTTTTATATTCTGATCTCATCATCATAACCATGATTGAATTTGATATAATCCTCAATATGTATTGAATTTATAACCATGATGCGAAAATTTATTGTAAGAAGAAGGAGGTTACGATTTTTGATGATGATGATAAAGAACACCTTATCTTTAGAGCAGAATCATCACCACCTGATTCTTATCTAGATATACCCCCAGTAGCTCAACTAAATTCAATTATTGGGGAGGAAGAGAATGAAATAACTGTGGGTAAAGAAAGGAATGTTCAAATAGAGGATGCACCTATTGTGAAAGAATATGTTGATGTGTTTCCAAAAGATTTACCTGGACATCCTCCAGAATAAGAAATTGAGTTTTCCATTGATTTAATTCCTGGATCAAGGCCCATATCGAAAACCCCTTATAGAATGGCCACTATGGAATTAGTGTAACTAAATAAAAAACTAGAGTAATTGAGTAATAAGGGATTTATTCACCCTAGTGTTTCTCCATGGGGAGCCCCTGTCCTTTTTGTTAAGAAGAAAGATGAATCTATGAGGTTGTGCATCGACTACAGGAAGATCAATGCTATAACAATAAAGACCAAGTATCCCCTACCTCGCATTGATGATTTATTTGACCAACTGCATGGAGCTCAATACTTTTCAAAGATTAATCTTTGATATGGATACCATCAGTTGTGCGTGAAGAAGGAAGACATTCTGAAGACAACATTTCGAAACAGGTATGGGCATTACGAATTTACAGTAATGCCATTTGGATTGACTAATGCACCCTCTATCTTCATGGATCTAATGAATAGAGTTTTCAAGGAATATCTCAATGATTTTTTAGTGGTATTTATTGATGAAATCTTGTTATACTCCAAAATCTATGAATATCATGAAAATCACTTGAGCATTATCCTAAAGACTCTTAGAAGACATGAATTATATGGGAAGTTTAGAAAGTGTGAATTCTGGATTCAAGAGATTTCTTTTTCCTGGCCATATTGTCTCTAAAGATGGAATCTCCATTGATCCTTCAAAGACCAAGGCAATCCAAGAATGGCCAGAACCGACAAGTATAATCGAGGTACGTATTTGTATTAGTTTAGCAAGTTATTATCAGCGTTTCGTCTAGAATTTTTCCCGATTAGCTAACCCATTAACCAAGCTCACATGTAAAGGGGTTAAATTTGTTTGGATAAAAGAGTGTGAAGAATGTTTTAAAGAACTAAAGAAAATATTAGTCAATTCTCCAATATTGAAACTACCATCAGGGAATGCTGGGTTTGTTATTTATAGTGATGCCTCAAATAAAGGACTTGGTTGTGTCCTTATGCAGAATGATAGGGTTATTGACTATGCATCACGACAACTAAAAATTCATGAGAAAAACTATCATACTCATGATCTTGAGTTAGCATCTGTAATCTTTACTTTAAAGATTTTGAGACACTATCTCTATGGTGAAAAATGTTAGATATATACCAATCACAAGAGTTTGAAGTATATTTTCTCACAAAAAGAACTCAATATGAGGCAAAGGTGATGGCTTAAACTACTCATGGATTATGATTGCACTATATACTACCACATGGAGAAGGAAAATAAGGTGGAAGATTCTTTTCGTAGAAAGGATCATGGAGTTTTGAACAAGATGAGAGTTGAAAAGGATCCTATATATATGGATCTATTAAAGATGTGGAAGATGAAACATCAATAATTTTTCAAATGGTTTCCAAAACATATTTACTAGAAAGGATTAAGAGTTATCATACCGGTGATGAAGAGTTTAAAAAGAATATTAAAGCTATGAATGATGGGAGATTGAGTGACTTTGTGTATGAAGATGGAAATTTGAAATTTGGGAATAGGCTTTGTGTTCCCGATATACCTGATCTAAAAAGAGAATTATTGGATGACTCTCATAGCTCCAATTTCTCTATAAACCCTGGGAGCACCAAAATGTATAGATATTGGAAGGATTTTTTTTGGTGGGACAACATGAAGAGGGATATTGCTGATTTTGTGTCAAGATGTATGGTTTGTTAACAAGTGAAAGCCGGAAGGCAACAGCCTGGAGGAGTCTTGCAACCGCTTCCCATACCTGAGTGGAAATGGGATAATATTACGATGGACTTTGTCATGGGACTACCAAAGACTCCTAGAAGGAACGATGCAATATGGGTCATTGTTGATCGTCTTACCAAGTCAGCACATTTTCTTGCTATAAGAGAAGAATTACCACTTGAACGTCTAGAAAGACTATGTCTTAATGAAGTTGTGAGACTTCATGGAGTACCACTATCGATTGCTTGTGATCGTGATCCATGTTTTACATCAAGATTTTGGAAAAGTCTTCAAAAAGCCCTAGATACTGAACTTCATTTGAGCACTGCCCATCACCCTCAAATTGATGGAAAATCAGAACAGACTATTCAAACCTTAGAAGACATGTTGAGATCATGCTCACTTGATTTTCAAGGTATGTGGGATCAATATTTACCTCTGGTAGAATTTTCCTATAACAATAGCTTCCATTCAAGTATTCAGATGGCACCATATGACACGTTATACGGAAAGAGATGTTGCACACCAACCTGTTGGGATGATGTTGGTGAAAGAAAACTCATAGGCCCAAAACATGTTGAGGAAATGATGGAACAGGTTAAGGTAATCCAAAACCACATCAAAGCAGCTCAAAGTAGGCCGAAGAGGTATACTGATAACCGAAGGAAGGATTTGGAATTTTAGGTAGGAGATCATGTCTTCTTGAAGGTATCTCCATGGAAGGGTGTTATACGTTTTGGTAAGAAGGGAAAATTGAGTCCTAGGTACATCAAACCTTTCGAAATTTTAGAATGAATTGGGGCAGTAGCTTACCGTTTGGCAATGCCGCCAAGTCTCTACAAAGTTCACGATGTGTTCCAAATATCACAGTTGAGAAAATACATGCCTGACCCAACGCATGTACTCACCTATGAGGAATTAGAACTGGAACCCGATCTGTCTTATTGCGAAGAGCCTATCAAGGTTCTTGATACAAGATAACAAGTGCTGAGAAACTGGACGACTCGTCTGGTAAATGTTCTATGGAGAAACCATAAGATGGAAGAGGCAATGTGGGAACCCAAGGAACTTATGATGAAGAAACACCAGAGTCTTTTTATCCAGTAATATTCTAGAAATTTTGAGGATGAAATTATTTAAAGGAGTGGAGAATGTAATACCCCAAGCTTCCACGACATGCTTCTCTTTGAATAATACAGTAGCGTGTGTTGTATGCAACTTCGAGTTCTAACACACCACAACCAATCAATCTAGCCATTATGAATAGTAATACCCACTTTTTGAAATTTTATAAATTTTATCTTTCAAAATAGACTTCATTTTTGGATTCATAATATTGAAATTATCTTAGGGTGAATTTTTGGTATTTTTCTGAAAACTTTCAATTTTTGATGAATAGTGAAAAACACTGAGTTATAGTTTAAAACCGAATTTTTATTTAAATAATTATTTATTTTATTTAAATTTATTTTAGGTCAAAATAGATACATAATATCTATATAAGTTCAATGTAATTAATTGGAGTTAGTTTATAATAATTTTAGATATATAAAAATTTTATTGAACTTTTTACCGTCTTTTACCCACCTCCTAAGAGAATTTTCAAATTCACATTAAACTTAATTTTACCGATTCTATGAGTGGAATTTAAAAAATTAGAGAGAAACGGTTGATATCAATAAGAAAAATGTGGTTCAATAAGATGAAAATATGTTTTTGTGAATAGTAACTTTTTACTTTTATTTACCACTGTTAAAAGTAAATAGGGTATTTAAGGGTAAAAATGATATTATTATTACCCTAAAACATGTCCTAATTCTATTGTATAAGTATAAGTCGACCAAAAAAACCTTAGGAACAAAATATGAACCTCTTTGGTCCACTTGGATTATATTAGGACACTTATTATTATTTTATTTAAAGAAGAGTTAAAAGAGATAAAATCCAAGTTTAATAAATAAAACATTTTTAATATAGGGTTATACATAAGATAAATTCAACTAAAAATATTAATTAGAAAGATAAAAATATTTCCTACATAATTTTATTTTATTTATATTTTTTAGAGATTAAAAAATTTAATTTATTTACGACACAATGATGATGCTGTAATTACCTAAGTAATGAAATATTAAAATAACTGATATTATACATATCCAAATAAATGTAATTTGAGACTTTTTATGAATTAAACTGATTTTATAGGTTAATATAAAATATTAGGGTTTGTTAGATGAATTTTTTTCTATGTAATAATGCTTTCATAAATTTAGAAAAAACAAAATACCAAATAGTGTCAAAATTGACATAAAAGAGTTTTTAAAACAAATATTATATTATTAATTGATATTATATTCCTAAAAATCTAAGGTTTGATAAAAGTACTTATATAATGATAGGTGTATCATTAATGAACCACTTGGGGTTCTCTTGTAAGTATATAGTAAGTTTATTAACCATATAATATAAAAATACAAAGAGACATGGTAAATGTCAAACTATTTAACTAAGAGTTAAATCTAAAATATAAAGTTAATATAGTGACCCAAATATGTCTAAAAACTATTTGTTGAGTTGTTTTTGACCAATACCCACCTTATAATACAAAATAATCTATTTTTGAGCCATTATAAACCCAAAATAAATTTATTATAAAATAATAATTCTAGCTTTTCCTAAGGTTCCCCTCACCCCTCTTATAAAAAGGAACTCCCCCTTCCATAAAATTCACACCTTCAAATCCATTTGGCTCGGCCAAACCCTGAACAAATATGCTCTAAAATGTCCTCCATTAATCCTAGAGGCCTTACTTTAGACATAAATCCAACCTAAGGATCCATTTTGATCAAATCAAAAGGAAGAACCCGAAGAAGAGGTGAATATCTCACCACCTCTTTCAAGTTCCATTCTTCTTCCACTTCCTTTTTCTTTTTTGTTTCCATTTTAAAATAATAACTCCATTATATTATATATAATTTGATGTTATTATAAATATGGTATAACCAAAATCATTATTCTATCCATCCTTTGAATGACATGTCACTATACATGCGTACGTGTGGCTTACTGTCTCCACGTCGTGGTGTAATTGTTATTCAATACATTATTATTTGGATGGTTATAATAATGATGTGTAATTGATGTAAATAATAAATATAACATTATAATGATTCTGTATATATGATATACCATCCAATTATATATTATTTTAATATCAAAATAATGATATTGTCGCTCGTGCGTACTTACGGATTACCGTCTCCACGAACGCGATGAGATTCATTCCCCATTGTATCCATTCAAGACTAATTTTCATTAGATGATTAAAAATAATTTTTAAAAACTTGATATAATTTTGGATTTTAATAATATACATCCCATCCATAAAAAATATGGCTCAAATAACAAATAATATAAAGGAAAATGAATCTGTTAACACCCAAAACGATGGTAATACTAACATATTCTTAACAAAGAAATGTTAAAAGATCATATATGATATCATATTAATGTATATGATTCTTGTATAATTTAATAAAAATTATTTCACCATTATACATGAGGTTAACCTACCCTCGACCAAGAAAAAGTACAAGGTAAGGGTTAATTCTACAATCTCTTCATTATCTGAGGTTTTTATACGTAATTATCTACTGGGACCTCTTTATCATCCACATCCATGTTTCTTAAAAATGTATTTCAAAACATTTTTACTCTTTTATATACTATGGGTTAAAGTAATTTATACCCTTGTTTGAATTTTATAATATTTTTATGAAGGAATATTTCTGTCATTTCCCAAACAAGGTTATTTATGACCTTTTCGAAAAAATTAATGTAAGAATGTTTTTTAAACTTATATGATGGATGCAGCTATTTTTCGCCATTATAACTATGTTTAAGATTCCCTTACAAGCTTATAAGAATATTTAAAAAATAAATTTTTGCTTAAATTATTTCAAAATAGAAAGAGATATTTCTCTAAAAAAGGTTTTGATTTCATCTATGTCAAAATCCTTTGATAGATTTTAAACTTATTTGAAGTTGATTTATTATGATACAAAACTTCCATATTGTATTAAAGGTTTTGTGATATGTCTGACTGTGGATGTGTTATTTTTACACTATTCATGGTTTATGGATAAAGTATTGACATTTAGTATATTAGTTTTAATACAAATGTTTATGTTATGTTTAAACCTTTTCATATGAGGAATGCACTGGACTTTGTAAGTGACGGGTGGAGCCCGTTATATCTGCTCAATGCATCGGTAGGTCTTATGAGACAAAATAGTGTCTTGGAACAAGGACTTGAGAAAATCTTATTTGTAGTCTTGGCACAAGGCCTTGACTATGTGGTTATGAAAGTCTGGCATTATGCATTCCATCGTTATGAAAGTGGCTATTGATATTGCATGTGATTATTTGACTAGTAGAATATCCATGTGAGCAAGTAAATGCCATTATTTAATTTTATCTTTACCATATTATGCTGAAGTTCAAGTTTAAAATGTTTTTGTTTTAGTCTTATACATTTCATTAAATGTTTATGCTTATTTATGAAAGTTTCCGCTATATTGTTATCCTTACTGAGAATCTGAGCTCACCCCTTTCTATGTTTTATTTTTCCCAGGATGCGAAGAAGTATTTTATGACTGACCTGCAGGGATAGTATGAGGGGATATGAGTGTGGTATATGGAAACAATGTTTTTGTAGTTTTTCATTTTATGATGTAATGTAAACCTTATGAATGTATCTAGTACTTCCAAGGCTACTAAACTAATTGGTCTTTCGAGACTTGATATTTTGTGATCATGCCAATGTTATGTAATAATGCACCAACTCTGGGTAACTGGGGTTGGGGTGTTACACTTAAATGAAATGTTTCACACAAAAATTACACCAAAACCACCAGAAGAAAAAGTGTTGTAACTCCCTTAAAAGGATGTGTATCTCTCTTAAAATGATCATCCACTATTTAGCTCGCCATAGAGAGGAGGAGGAGGCTCATTTAGAACTTCGGTTTCATCCTTGACCCCCTATGAGGATAGGGGACTCTATAAATTATTATATAAGTAGAGTAATCCTTTGGGTATCCAAAATGGTAGAACTTTTCTCTGGGTTTGAACTTGAAAATGGGCTACCCAAGATGACAATGTATAGGTAAAGTGGAAGGTGGTTTTGGGTACACAGATTTTGTAAAACCAATTGAACCACGGTTTTAAACATCTAAAAAGTATTATATCACTTTGGAGAAAACAAAAAATTTGTTTAAAAACCTATTGAATATATCCACAGAAAAGTTGGCATTATTGGGAAGTCAAAACATCAAGATATGGATGAAACAAATCACACCACTTTTGTATTAATGCTGATTCAGTGGCTTGGACAGATCAGTTTGGTTGGTATATTTAATGAAAGAATTGGGATTTTGTGTATTGATAAGAGTTGAAGCCTAATTAATTCTATATCATCTCAAAAAATTTGAGCCCAATTGAACATATGGATCAACTGAAGTGTCCATTTGAGTCCATTGGTGTTCTTGGAATCTTGTACATTTTAGCCCATTTTTCTTTAACTTCATATTGTGACCTCCAAATCACCTCCACCAATAATGAAATTATCCAAACAAGTAAAATTAAAACTTTTAATAGTGATTAAAAAAAATAATTGAATAAAAAATTAATTGAAATTTTCTATTAAATTTGGAATTTATGATACAAAATTAGTTTATCATAGTGATGTAAGGGTGAAAATGAATAATGAATCTCTATATGATCACACCCCCACACCTAAACATTTTCACTTCTAGGAAAATTTACATTTCCAAAAATTATGCATGGATATATTCTCAACTTCATGAATATTTAACATTGGAAATTTAATTATTGATAACAACGTGATCAATGAAAAAACCACACAAAGGAGTTATTCTTAGTGATCATGGAAAAATATGTCTCATGGATTGTATCAAAATGAAATTCTAATAGATGAATGATACCAATTTGAGAAAATTATTCAAAAGATAACCATGAAACTAATCATACACATGTGTGTGGGAAAACCATTTCATGGTATTCTTTCCATTTTCTATCTAGTAAATATAAGTTACTTTAAAAATATTCTTCTTAAATGATTCTATTCACTAAGCTTTTCCTACATCCTTTGTAATCAGATTTTATGACCCACTCACTTGAGAATTATAGGAAGTGAAACCTTGATCTCATGACCTAGATATCCCCATATTTTGTACATTTCATCACTCCCCTTATTTTTTTAAAGTTGAACTTGGAACAAATCTCACACTCATCACTTAAACCTTGTTTGATCTCCTCACATCACCAATTGTAATAGTTATAATAAGATCAAAGGTTGAGGAAGAGTGGGTTTTACCCACCCAAAACACAAACCATATCTTTATGTTCATGTTTTTTTATTTTAAGTTCTTTTAGGGTGTGCAACAGTCAGATAAAAGTTACACACACATAGGCCAATTTGGTATAATAATGAAATAGATCAAATAAGGAAATAATGTATGGAAAAATCATTTTGGAAAGTTGATAAAAATTAAACTAACATATATTTACCTTATATTATGTAAGAAATAATCACACTTCATCATTGGGTGCAAATTTGTGTGGATATTATTTAGTGACACAATTTTCCCATAAACTACTCAAACAAAGGGTATCATTATTATCAAAGGTTTAAAAATTATACAAAAATTTATATCATCTAAAAACAAACAATTTAATAGAAAAAGTCAAACCTCATTGTTAAATTCCTTCCAAAACACACATTCTATTAGTTAATTTTTTAAACGGAATGAAATAGGTAAATCCTTAATTCATTTTCAATAATTTCATGATTAAGTGGGTATGATTTTCCATAATTAAGTGGGCATCATTAATGAATATTATAGAAAAAATGATGGGGAAAATGAGGGGGGGGGGGAGTAAAAATACTATTCAATAAGAAAAAAAAGAGGAAAGATGATGATATTTCCTAACTAACCCAGGAATATACCCATACCCCCACACCAAGATCATATAGTGTCTTCATTATAATAAAATAGAACATGGGAAGAAAGGATAAAACCTTATGGGTGTCATTGGTTGGATTCTTCTTGAACTTGGAGTTCCTCCATCGGGGACTCTGAAATGGATTCGTGAAAGTGCTTCAACCGCTGCCCATTAACAGTGAAGGTTTGTTCTGTTTCTTCATTATGAACCCGAATGAAACAAAATTGATAGAAATTAGTAATAGTTTATAAGCCAAACCAGTGGGAATAATGCTTACCAGGATGAAAATTCAACATTGCATTGAAAATTAGTACCTTCTGCCCAATTTGGAATTGATGATGAAGGATGAGACAGTCCCCTGGGCAGCCTTGGTTTTCTCCTTATAGATCCTAGAGTTCTCATAAGAATCTCTATGAATTTTCTCCAACTCCTAAATCTACAGCTTCCTTTGAGCACATGCACTAGAAAGATTATAATTTGATTGTTTAATGGCCCATTAGGCCCGATGATCTATCTCAATAGAGAAGTGAAAACTATTTATAAACACAATTCGATAGAGTGACATTCCAATAAGAGTTTTAAAGGATGTATAGTAAGACCATAATGAAACATCTAGTCTAAGACTCCAATATTTTCTATTGGGTTGATATATTTTTTAAATAATATGTTTTACCTATCTACTAGACACATTAGGTTGACCATTGGTTTGTGGGAGATATGTAGTAGACACTCGATGCTCTACCCCATACTAACACAAAAGTGATTGCATTGTTCGGTTGTAGAAATGAGAAACCTGGTCACTGATGATGAACCTAGGTAACCCAAACATCTAGAAAATTTGGGTTCTCAAAAGTTACACAACTATCATGGAATCTTATTTCCTCCTAGATTGTGCCTCTACCCAATTTGACATGTAATAAACTTCCATAAAAATGTAAAAAATTTCAAAGGAATTGGGAAAAGGCCCCATGATGTCAATACCCCAAACATCGAAATTACCAAAGAAGAGTAAGGGTTGTTAAGAAATTTCATTTATTTTAGATACATTCCCATTTATTTGATAGAAAGAAAAATATTTACAAAAATCATGGGCATCCTGAAATAATTTTGGAAAAAATAGACCAGAATCGAGGAACTTGTGAGTAGTTTGTTGGGGACCAAAGTGGCCCCCACATGCAAGAGTGTGTTAGAACCTAAGGATAGACTGAAACTCACTATCAAGAACACAATACCTAAGTACTTGATCACTACATGTATACCAAAGGTAGGGGTAATCCCAAATATACCAACATGACTCATGTTTTAGATAGTCAGCTTGGTTTTTGTTGAAATCAGTAGGAATGCAAGATACTACCAAATAATTTAAAATTTTACCATACCAAGGAATAACATCTTGCACTTGGTACAATTTATCATTAGGAAACATGTCATTTATGGGAATACATGGGGATGCGTCAATGTCTAAAGATTAGAGGATCCTACTTATATGGCCAACCACAACATTCTATGATCCTTTTTTAATACCAAATTTCTATATTAACTTCTTTAAGTAGTAGCATCCAATGAATGAGACGTGGTTTGGATTCAGGTTTATTAAGGAGATATCAGAGGGTTTCATAATCAGAGGACATGATTACTTTGAACCTTAAGAGGTATAACCTAAATTTATCTAAGGAAAACACAATGGAAAGGAATTATTTTGTAGTTGTAGTGTATTTCTCTTAGGTAGAGTCCAGTGTATGTGAGGCATAGCCAATGAAATGTAGAGCTCGATCAATCTATTATGATAATATATTCCCAACTACATATTTAGAGGAGTCACACATGATCTCAAATTTTAAATACTATAGATGTGGTTGGATCATCAGAGGTGATGTCAGAATCCATTTCAATTTGTTAAATTCTTTTCCACATTATTTATCAAAAATAAATTCCTTTTCTTTTTGGAGTAAGGGGATAGGGGGAGTCAAAATATTACTAAATTCACAAATGAAACAATGGTAAAATCCAGCATAACCTAAGAAAGGCCACAGATACTGCACATTTTTGGGGGATGGTAGGGAAGGAATGAAATCCAATTTTGATTTATCAACTTGGATACCATCCCCAGAAATGACATGTCCAAGTACTATACATTGTCACACCATGAAATGGTTCTTCTCATAATTTCATACAAGATTATTTTCAATATAGTGATGTAGAATAAAACCATTATTGCTCAAACACTATTCAAAATATGATCTATATAATGTGAAACCATCCATGAATATATCCATGCAATTATATAGTTAATCTGAAAAAATACTAACCATGCATAATTGGAAAGTACCTGAATCATTACATAGAAAAAATGACACCCTCTTATATGAAAATGTGCCAAAGGGAAAAGTGAAGGTTGTCTTTTTCTGATCCTCATGGGAAATATTTATATGAAAGTATCCAGAATACACATCAAGGAAATAGTATTGGGACTTCCCTACTAGCCTCTATAGCATCTGGTCAATGAATGATAATTGGAAATAGTCCTTCCTAGTGTGCTAGTTTAGTCACTGATAGTCCATATAGACATGCCATCTATTCTTATACACATGGTTTGTAACCAATTCAGTATTCTCATTTTTAATTATAGTAAGACCAAATTTCTTGGGAACTACCTGCACTGGACTAAACCATTGGCTACTAGAGTTAGGTTATATTATTCCAATTATCAATAATTTTGTTAAATTTATTTTAACAACATTTAATAGGTTAGGGTTCATTCGACATTGATTCTACCTCATTAGTTTAGCCTCACAATTTAAAAATTTATGATGTGTTCAAATTGATGGGCTAATACCAAGAATTTCAACAAGTTTCCATCCCAATGCTTTTTTTAAAATTCCTTAAAAGGTCAATAAAGCGCAATTAATTCTCTAGACGGAGTGAACTAGAAATGATGAAAGGAAGATTGTTTACATTCTCAAGATATGAATATTTCAATTTTTTAGGTTGTGGTTTATGTTCAAATTCAGGGGGATTTTTTATTGATGGGAGTAAATTTGAAAGTGATAGGTCACTAATCTCATATAACTACTTAGTGTTAATATCCTCATATGATAAATGAGATTTTACAAGACTATCAGTATCATCGATGGTCATTGAATCCTAAGTGTTCAAGAAATTATCAATTAACAAACATGCATGACATTTTTCTAGAACACTACAACATTAAATGCATGATTCATTACCTAGAATTTCTATCAAATATGAAAACTAAAATATGAGATTAGGAGAAAGAAAAAATCTTTTTCTAGGGAAAGGAGTACATAAATTGAATTAAATAAAAGTGAGGAATATTCTTTTCAGGGGTGCTTCATGGCCTCATGGATGTTAAAGTGGACAATGTCACCACAAAACTCCATAGATAATGTACAATTGTGGACATTAATTATGATTTTGATAGTTTTCAAGAAAGTTCTACCTAATATAATTGGTTCATGTCAATTCATCATGTCATATTCCATTTTAAGCACATAAAAATAAGTTGGAAAGATTAAAATTTTCACCCTCACAAGAACATCCTATAACAACCAGCGGGTTGTGTGGTACTCTGGTTTGATAGTTGGACAAAAATTCCAGTAGTCTTCAGTTCTCAAACCCACATTTAAAAGAAAATTGAGTGATCTATCACATTTATAGAAGCACCTAAATCAAGTATATAATTGGAAAATAAGTACCCCCCCTCTGGTGTATAGAATCAAGAATGTTCCAGGATTGTTACATTTGTTAGGAAGCGATGTATCTATCAATGATGAGATGTTCCTCCCGAATCTCACCTTTTTATCACTATGAAGTATCCTTTGATGTGTACACATATTATTAAGAATCTTGGAATATAATGGAATTTTATTTACGACATCAATTAATAGAATGTTAACCTACCCTTTTTTAAACGTTTCAAAGATTTATTTATCAAGTTTGGTTTCTTCTTGTTTTTTTGGTTGGGTGTCCCTATGGGAAAATAAAAGAGTAATGGTTTGGATTAGTGATTAATAAATTGAAACTCTCTTTCATTTAGTGGTATTTTTCTTAGGACAAAATTTTTTCCCTCTTAGACCATTCTCCGTGGTTGGGATGGTAGTTTCATCAAGAGGGGAAGAATCTAATGGAGGGATCATTTGGATTTTAAGTTTTTTTACACTTCGAAGGGTGATGGAAACGACACTTCACTTATCCATAGGTTTGACTAGTGGTTTAAAAGGTAGTTTACCTGGTCCATGACTTTAGATTTCCCCCACAGAGTTGGAAAGTTGGCCCAATTGGGTTTTTAGGTCTTGTATGGCAGCTTGGGTAGTTTGTTGGAATTGGAGGTTATTTGAATCCATTTGTTTTATCATGTCCTCTAGGTTAGAATTGGGTTTTTAAGGGGGTTGTTTGAAAGGCCTCTATAGTGGTCAAGTATTTTTGGGTAGTGGTGGTGGATGACTACTCTACCCTCGTTAGTTCCATGGCTATTGAGGTTGGTTTGAATACCCCCTTACCTATAGAATGGGTTGACTTTACACTTAGGGCTGGATGAATAATATGGTTCTTGCCTAATCAGTTGGTTATAGGGGTGGACCAGAAAAAATTGCCTCACAACTCTCAGAAGGTTATCTCAGTTGAAGGCATTGTCCAGAATAGTGGGTGTTGGAAGAACAGATAGCACAATGGATTGGAGGAGGAGATTGGTATTTCCCTTGGGAAATCGAAAGCAATAATACAAAACAAACCTTTAACATCCCTAGAATAGGTATTTATTAGCACTAGAAAATTTCTAACAACCCTAGAGTGGTTAAAAGGACAAGGATTTTATCATCACTAGAAAAGCGTTGATAAAGGGTATCTTTATCAGCACAAATAAGGCACTTATAAAGCATAATTTTATCAGTGCTTTTTAAAAATGATGATAAAAGACACCATTTATCACCACTTTTATTTAGTTCCAATAAAGAGACCCTTTATCAGTTCTTTTAGAATCATGTATAAATATTCATTTATTAGTGCTTTAAAAAGTGCCGATAAAGTGCATCTTTATCTGCATATTTAGTAGCACTGATAAAGGTGAAAACTGTAGTGTCATGTTACAACACATTATAACATTAGAAACAGGTGAAATATGCTATAAAAACACACTACATCACAAAAAATAGAACAAAAAATGACTAAAATAAGATAAAATAGTAATTTAAATGAAATAAAATTTTTAACACAAATACAAGACAAAAACACTATTATACAACACTCTAGTTGTTTTTTACTAATATTAATGTAACTTTTGAATAAAAAGGTGCATTTGGAGTCATACCAATCATACCATGAGTCGAATTGAGGTGTGATGGATTAATTCACATAAAAATGACTTATAAATTGTTTTACTAAACTAAAAAAACAATCTGAATGTGTTTTCTTAGTTTTGAGTATGTGATTTATTTTTTTGATTAAAATTAATATCAGTTTTGAGGGATTAGAGCCATAACAATCACACCATGCATCATATTGAGTGCGGCTGATTCCTAAACATAAAAAATGACTTATGGATCATTTTTCCTAAAGTACAACAACAATACAAATACGGTTTCTCAGTTTTGAGTATGTCAGTTGTTTTTTTGCACTAAAATTAATTCCAATTTTGAATAAAAGGACGCACTAGGAGTTATACTAGTCACACCATGTGTCAGATTGAGGTGAGACTGATTTCTATATATCTCAAATGAATCATGGATCATTAACCTAAATTATAAAAATAATTATAATGTGTTTACTATATTTGGTGTACGCCACTTGTGTTACTAAAACATCATTTTAAATGAGAAACACACACTTTGAGCATTACAAGTTGAGTCGTGAGTGGGTTTGACCTGAGAGTGATATTTAAAAATAAAAAATGAATTAAGAATATCTTTTCAAAATTATTAAGACAATCTGAGGACATTTACTTAGTTTTTAGTGGGTGTAACTTTTCTGTATTAAAATGTCAATTTTAAATTGATAACAAACGCTTGGAGTCATACCGGTCACACGATGCATCAGATTGAGGTACAAAAGATTAATACATATCAAAAATGACTTATAAATCATTTTAATAAAGTACCAAAACAATTTGAATGCATTTTATCAATTTTGAGTATGTTAGTTGTTTTTTCACTAAAATTAATTTCAATTTTGAAGAAAAAGACACACTTGGAGTCATACTGGTCACACCATGCATTATATTGAGGTGAGGAAAATTTTTACATGTCACAAATGACTCATGGATAGTTTTACTAAAGTATATAAACAATCTGAATGTGTTTCCTTCATTTTGAGTACGTAACTTGTGTATTTTTACTAAAAAGTCATTTTAAACTGGAAACATGCACTTTGAGCCATATAGGTGGAATCATATATGGGTTTGATATGATAATTATTCATACATGTTGAAAATGAATTAAAATGCATTTTAGAAAATTATCAATACAATCTGAGTGCATTTTATTTGTTTTTAGTGAGTGACACTTTTTTGTATTAAAATGTCAGTTTTAAACTAATAACAAACACTTGGAGTCATACCAGTCACACTGTGCATCATATTGAGGGGAAGATGATTAATACATTTCACAAATGACTTATAGATCGTTGTACTAATTTACCAAAACAATATGAATGTTTTTTCTTGGTTTTGAGTATGTGAGTTGTTTTTTTACTAAAATTAATGTCAATTTTGAATAAAAAGATGCACTTCGAATCATATCAGTCATACCGTGCATTAAATTAAGGTGCGGATGATTTTTAAACATCCCAAATGACTCATGTATTATTTTACTAAAGTATAAAAACAATCATAATGTGTTTCTCCTATTTTGAGTATGCCACTTGTTTTTTACTAAAATGTTATTTTAAACTGGAAACACACACTTTGATATGTACAGTTGGCATCGTGTGTGGCTTTGATAAGAGAATGATTAATACACATAAAAAATTAATTAATAATCATTGTATCAAATAATCAAGATAATATGAGTGTGTCTGATCTGTTTTCAATGAGTGACACTTTTTTTTATTAAAATGTCAATTTTAAATCAATAAGAACAATTGGAGTCATACTAGTCACATTGGGGGTCAGATTGACATGCAGATGATTCCTGCACATGAAAAATGACTAATTAATATTTTTACTAAAGTAATAAAGCAATAAAAAATGAATTTTATTAGTTCTGAGTATGTCAGTTGTTTTTTTCACTAAAATTATTGTGAAATTTGAATAAAAAGACACACTTGGAGTCATACTATTCACACCATTCATTAGATTGAGGTGTGGCTAATTTATACATATTCTAAATGAACCATGGATTACTTTACTATAGTATAAAAACAATCATAATGAATTTTATCTATTTTGAGTATGCCACTTGTGCTTTTTTACTAAAATGTCATTTTATACTGGAAACGTGCAATTTGAGCCATACAAGTGGAATCATGTGTGTGTTTGACATGATAATAATTCATACATGTCAAAAATGAATTAAAAATAATATTAAAAAATTATCAATAAAATAAGTTCATGTTTTCTCAGTTTATAGTGAGTGACACTTTTCTGTATTAAAATGTCAATTTGAAACTAATAATAGACACTTGGAGTCATACTTGTCACAATGTGCATCAGATTAAGGTGAAGTTGATTCCTACACATAAAAAATGACTTATGAATTATTTTCTTAAAGGACCAAAACAATACAAATGAATTTTATCAGTTTTGAGTATTTCTGTTTTTTTCCACTAAAATTAATGTCAATTTTGAATAAAAATACACACTTGGAGTCATACCGACCACACAGTGCATTAAATTGAGGTGTGGATGATTTCTACATGTCCCAAATGACTCATGGATCATTGTACTAAATTATCAAAATAATCAGAATGTGTTTCCTCTATTTTGAGTATGCCAATTGTGTTTTTTTACTAAAATGTCATTTTAAACTGGAAACACACACTTTGAGCCATACAGGTGGCATCATGTGTGGGTTTGACATGAGAATGATTCATATATTTCACAAATGAATTAAGAATAATTTTTCCAAATTATTAAGACAATATGTGTGTGTTTTCTCTATTTTCAGTGAGGGACACTTTTTTGTATTAAAAAGTCAATTTTAAATTGATAATGGACACTTGGAGTCATACGAGCCACACCATGCATCAGATTGAGGTGTAATTGATTTATTCATGTAAAAAATGACGTATGGGTCTTTTTTCTAAAGTATGAAAATAATATGAATATATTTTATTGGTTTTGAGTATTTTAGTTGTTTTTTTCCAAAAAATTAATTTCAATTTTGAATAAAAAGATGCACTTGGAGTCATATTGGGAACACTGTGTGTTAGATTGAGGTGAGAATAATTTCTACACATCCAAAATAACTCATGGATAATTTTCATAAAGTATCAAAACAATAAGAATGTATTTCTTCTGTTTCGAGTAATACACTTGTGTTTTTTTACTAAATTGTCATTTTAAACAAGAAACACACACATTAAGCCATATAGGTGGCATTATGTGTGGGTTTGACATGATAATGATTCATACACATCAAAAATGAATTATGAATTGTTTTCCCAAATTATCAAGACAAGTGGTGAAAAAAATTCTTTCAATAAGTCACCTAAAACACTTACATAATGGCTCTTATCTTAAGTGAAAAGTTCCATGTGCACTTTAAAAAAATTATTCTCAAACACAATAATATTTGGATCCTCATTGTACTTTATTTCCCAACAATTTTATTTCTTTCAAGACAATGCTTCTTATAATCCTCTACATCTATCTCCACCTCAGTCTTCATCTCTGCCTCCTCCTCCACGTTGGTCTCTACCTCCGACTATGCCTCTGCCTTCGCCTCCACCTCCACCTCTGTCTCCACATCCACCTCCACCTCCACCTTAATTATTATCCAAAATTTTTATTTTTTTCAGGTAAACACTTCTAAACAAATTATTTTACTCCATTATACTTCTCCTTGAGAAAGAGATCAAAAATAATATATACGCATTATGACACAAATTCTTCACACCTCAAATATCTTTCAAAGGTCACAACTAATACTAGATCACAAACATAGTAGGTAATCACCTAAATTTTTTGTCAGCATACATTCTAACAAAAAGTACATTTCCCACTCATCTCTAAACAAATTGATTTCTTCTTTTGAGTAACTAGGTTGTCGAAAGTCTTGATAGTAATGATAAAATATACACAGACAAATTCTTATGATATATATTTAATGAAATTGTAATTACCTTTAGAAATTACTTTTTAGGGGATACTGGTATTTTCATGTTTTATGATTTATATCATAAATTTTCAAACACAATATCAAAAATTGTTTCATTATCTTGTTTCAGACACTAAATAAACATTGAATAAAATAAGTAAATTATTTTGAAATGTTTTTATAGTTAAATATTTCTATATATACATTTTTTTCATTTGTAGTAATTCATAGGATTTATCCCTCCAGACACCAACTTCATGCCATGATCTAGCCTGTATTGAGTGACCACCCTATCATAACAAAATTCTTGTTAAAACACTGGCTGAACATAAAATTATATGTTTATCTATAAAATGTTGATTGAAGTGTATTACATATGAACAATACACATCATGTGTGGTCGGTTGGTTTCATATCCATGCATTGGATCTAAAAAATAAATATTTGGGGTGTCCATATTGAC
This sequence comes from Viscum album, assembly GCA_963277665.1. Lineage (NCBI taxonomy): Eukaryota > Viridiplantae > Streptophyta > Magnoliopsida > Santalales > Viscaceae > Viscum > Viscum album. Next base: position 111,904,765 of record OY728157.1, on the reverse strand, counting down.
TGCTATCAATATCCAGTGCATCCTAAAAAAACAAAAAAAATAAGTAATTAAAAAATTAAAAATATATTTTATATGATTATATTGTAGAGTTTTAACTTTGCATTATTGGTATCAAAAAAGAGTATGTCATCTGATGTTTTTTATTAAATGAATTGAGTAACTAAACTTTTTTCTTATTAATTTCTTCCTCATTCAAAGTAATTTCTAAAGTAGAAAAAAAACAAGGATTAAGGAATCCAAATCATGCTTTACATGATCGTCCCTTTATAAAGTTGTTATATAAATGTCTATAAAAAATATGAATAGTTATTAACTTTAATAAATATATTAGCTCACTATTTGGACAGACGTATTATGAAAATGTACCTTATCTATGTATTCACAACTGAGATGCCTGACTATTCATGATTGAGAATATCATTTATATTCTCGAGAAAAATTCCATCTATCAAGGAATATCTATATATTTCTTCTTCATATACAATGTAAAAAATAGTTTTATCTTTAAATGTGGTCTCTGAATGAAGTTTTAATGATAATAAATGTTTCTCTGTAACTGGAGGGGAGAAGGTACTCTCGAAAGGTTGTTTTTTTCCTTGGTTGATTCACTTGATTTTCTTAATTCTTCCTTCAGTTTCATAAAAAATTTATCCATATGTAATATCATAACTCACTTTAGACATTTTATCATCAATTGTTACATGTTTTTCATATGAAACAAGTTGTTAAAGATTTACCACATGCATCTTTATAAGATTAGATAGCCATGATATGAATGCTCTAATAGAATCTTCGACCGTTGTAATATTCAGAAAATCAAGTGGAATATGAAACTTAGTAGTCAGCTCATAATCTACCTCGATCCCAACTCTCATGTAATCTTTTGGGAGGTATTGATTGTTTAGCTGGTCTCTAAAGATATTATACACTATACCCATCGCAACACGGCGGTACATGGGTGCTAAAAGATACAAATCAAATAAAATTGTACCCTATAGAATTTTAGTAATATCAAGTTATTAGAAGTTGTTTGATTCAAATTTAGGTGAAAGAGTAATGAAAATATTGATTACCCTGGGTAAGGTATGTAGTTGGGGGGAATTACTAGCCTCAAAGCTAGTGGGATCATTTGGTTCATGTGTAGATCCATGCTCCACCGCTGATTTGATTTGATAATTTCTTATACATTGATCTTCCAAACTAGACTAAAAAATAATATCTTACAGTTAGTATATTTGTGTCTATAACCATCTCATAATATTATATTTATCTTCATGTGATTTTATCTTCTCAAAATATGTTCAAGGAGAGACTCCAAAACCTAATCCTCTAACGCAACCATATTTTTCAGGCCACTTCCAATCTATTGAAAGTAGCTTTTCTTCTATGGGAATTGTGGATTCTTATGTGTAAACTATATAAAAAATATGAAAAAATAATATATATTTTCATGTAATATTTTTATAAATCACAACTAATTACAATTATGTCAAACTTACACAGTCTTCCCATATTTTTTTTTGTTTTCATCACCTAATTTACCCTATTTATTTACACGAGACTCCTTCCATAGTAGATGACTTGGGATGGAGGTGGCTTTATATTTTGATTCATCAATATGCGTATAAAAAAGGAACATATGTTTTTTCATATCACATAATTAAACTTTTATTGTTGATTTAACAGAAATACCAATTTCTTCCCTAATGAAGCATACCCCATCCTTGTTTTGCGATAGTGGTACATTGGATTTGATGAACATTGATCATTTTCAGAACTCTTTTTTTATTTCATAAATTAAAATTTTTGAATCAATTTGGATAAAATAAATAATGTCAAATAATATATTATAGACTGCAATACACCTGGAATGATTCCTCATTGTGACGATTGATGAAAGCATTCCATGTTTCCTTCTTTATAATGTGTTCATAACTAAATGGTGGGTGGGGCATTATTTTCCCTTTAGCATCCCTAAGATGTAACTTTGTAAGAAGAGTCTGGAAGCCTCTATGGGATTTTCCAGTGGTCATTAAGACAAATTTCTTACAGAAATATTCTAAAATAAATGAAGTCTACAAGGAATAATGAAAATTAAATAAACATTTTATTATATAATTTTTCAATAAAATATAGAAAGTATATTGTAACATTACTGTTATATTGTTCCAAAGGATTTTCTTCATTACAGGTTGGGCACAGTTCCATGAATCAATATCAATCGGCACATTTATCCTTAATGTGACCCCAATATAACTAATGAGAATTTACTTTTTGGGCTTAATATATTGGTCTCATTGATTCCAACCAACATCAAATTTTATACCCTAAACTCTTGAAGTGATAATTTTATTTAGCACCATGATGCTGCGTCATTTTTGTTTTCTTCATCAACATGTTGTTGATCCCCTAATAATTTTGGAGTTTCATAATCAAAAGTCTATTCTTCCTTGGGATTGGTAACATCATCATGTGCATAAGAAATTGTCTACATGAGTATTCAAACATTTAATTTGTCTTGAATAACACCAATACAATACACTCCATGCATAAAAGTACAAAATTGCATGCATATTTCATGAAAATTGTTATTTTCTTGAAAATATATATAATACTTAAATACTATAGTACAAATAAACTCCACTACCTTTATTTAATCCATCCTCAAAGTTTGATTATCTTACATATCTTGATGATATATTGGACTCCCTCTTTTAAACTATCCTTCCTCCCATAATTGTGGTTCCAAAGTTACTTGATGATTTAACTTCTGAACAGTTATTATTGGATTTTGTTGTTTTATATTTATCTCCCATATTTTGTGGATATACACATATTTTTATTGAACTACTCTAACTAAAAGTCATACCATGATCATTTTGGATGACCACTGGTAAAAGTATTTCAAGAAACATATAAGTGATGGGGGATGAGTCTCAAGAAAAAAAATATAATAACTGTTCGGGAGATAAAAGTCGAGTCTCCAATGAGGTTAAAAAATAACTTAAATATAATTTTAATTATTACTTCTAACATATTACATTACCAAAAATGAAGGAATGAACATTCAAATCCACATGACTTCCACTCGTAGTCATTTACTTCCACTCACAAACATTTATTATTTTACACTTCCTCTGAATTTTTTCTTTTTTGGGTAAGGATTAGAGGAGACACAAACTTGTGGTGGTATTGATGTGAGGTAGATATTAGATCTTGAAAACCAGACATTTCTCCAAGATATTAATAGAAAATATGCTGAAGATGAAGTTGAAAATAGGGTCAGAGAGCTCTTCTCATTGTGGGAGGAAAACCTTCGGGATTCATACCTGATGACTCATTGTAGTAGTATTCTCTTACATGTATGCTTAAATGTGTAATTCTAATAGGATCTAATGTGATCACACTCAAGATAAAAGTAATTTTTGGTGAAGTGTTTTCAAAATTAACCGAGTGAGTCCTATAATAAAATTCATATCAAGAAACCAAAATAATTCATTCATTATGTTTTGATTAATTTTTCAATGTCATTTTTTGTGTTCCCAAGAAGTACTAAATGAGGAGGATGAAAGGCTTAAAGAGTTGAAGAATGAGTTGGGAGATGCGGTACTCAAAGCCATGGTAGTGGATTGGAAAAAGATTAATGAATTCAATTCGAGTGGGAGGTATTTCATTAAGGAACTTTGGAACCACAGTGATGGGAGGAAGGCTAGTTTGAAAGAGGGAGTCCAATCCATCATAAAGAGATAGAAGATAATCAAGTATCTCAGGACATATTAAATAATGGTAGTGAAGGTTAGTTGCACTGTTGTGTTAAAGTATTATATATCTGTTCAAGGCAGTAACAATTTTCATGCAAGATTCATGAAATTGTGGACTTTTATATAGGGATTGTATTATATTATATCTCTGTTCTACCTCATGTGAGTCAAAATTATCAATTGATCAGGAGGTATGTGTTAGAGACTTTAAAAGTTATCACCCAAATAAATATCTTAGTACAAGTGGTGATGTTGATCAATCTAAAACATCACTTGAATTTATAATTGATATATTTAGAAAATATCTGCATGATATTCCCAAATAAAGAGTCACATTTGTTTGTAGAATATTTCAATTTATATAGGCAAAGACCACCCAGCTGGAAAGAGAAGCTGATTTTATGGAAATGGGATTGCAAGAAAAAATATGTGAATTTTTAAATCTCTCCAAATAGGTTGGAACCTTTAAAGCATAAAATAAGTAACCTGACATAATTTCATCAAAATACCTCAAAGAAGATGAAGAAAAAGAGGGATTCAAAAAGTCACTTGAAATAAATATCCATGCACTTGAACAGAAATTGAAAAATAACACTTATGTCAAGGGTTTACAATTGGAAGTTTCATATTGAGAATGATTTTATGATCTTCAATCATAATAATATTTTATTCATATTGAATTTGAGTATATATCTAGTATAAAGGCTTTCACTCAGCTAATTTAGATGAAGCAACAATTGACTAATATTGGTGATGAGGTGAAACAACCAATGGTGTTTCACTATGATAAAAAGATTTCAATTTATCTTACGAAGAATCATGTTCATAATTCTCTTATGAAACAAATTGAAATTATATATCACTTCAATAAGGAAAAATTTGAACATGGAATGATTAAATTGGATCATGTTTGAACTGATGATCAGGTGGATGACATACTAACCAAGCCATTGTCAGCACAGGTGTTCGAGAGGAATCAGGTGTTCAACCACCTCTCAGTGCATGATGAGGTTACAAGGGTTCCCATTTCCCTAGTTGAATTAACTATTTTAATATTTTTGTTAACGTGATGCAAGTTTATGGGGGATATACAATCAAAGGCAATTATGTTTTGAGTTTTATAAGTAAAAATAAGGCTCTTTGGGTTTATTTACAATGGGTGAGAATGGATAAATTGAATGGTTCAATGGTAAAAAAGTTGAGAATGAAAATGACATTGAAACAATGCACGTCTTGTGTGTAAAGGCTATGTACAAATTGATAGTATTGATATTGAGGAATCATTTTATCCAGTGGTAATACTGAAGTCAATCAAGATTTTACTTGCTATGTAAATCCAAAGAGGATACAAAGTTTATCAGATAGATGTCAAAAATGCTTTATGGGGTTACTTAAGAAGAAGTATACATTTAAAAATAGTTGGGTTTATGATTCAAAATGATGAATAAAAAGTTTTATGATTAATGAATGCCCTATATGGTCTAAAGTAGGCACCACATGCATGGTATTCTCGACTAGATTCTTATATGAAGAAACTCCAATTCAAAAGAAGAGACATGGATCAATGAATAAATTATCCAATCACATGAAATCAGAATTTTAAATGTCTATGATTGGTGAACTCACATACTTATTGGGGATAAAAGTGATTCATAAGAAAGAATGAAATTTTATTTCTTAGTAAAATTATACCAAAGAGTTGTTGAAGAAATTAAATATGCATGTATCCAAACCAATGTCGAATCTGATTTTGGTTGAGAAAAAACTGGCAAAGCATGAGGATGATACATCTATAGATCCCACAATGTACATAAGAATCATTGGAAGCTTACTATACCTAACAACAACACAACTAGATATTTTTTTTTGAAAAATGATTAGGGGAACCATTTAAAAGTAATTCGAAAGAAGAACATTTGGCGTTAGTAAAATGAATCATGAGGTACATTAAAGGTACTCAAAATTATGTCTTATACTTTTATACAGAAAGAAGTAGTGAACTATCAGTGTTTTCTGATGCTGACTAGGTTGGAGATGTTGTTGATTGAAAGTCCACAAATGGTGGATCTTTCTTTATTAGAAATAAGTGTGTGGGATGGTTGAGTAATAAATATGAAATTACTTCTCTTAGTACTGTTGAAGTTGAGTATATCTCCGCTACAGGATTCCACCTAGATACTTTGGATGAAGCAATAATTGGCCAATATTGGTGATGAGGTGAAACAACCAACGACGATTCACTGTGATAACAAGAGAATAATTGATTTTACAAAGAATCCTGTCAGAATTCCCATACAGAACACATTGAAATCATATATCACCTTATCAAGGAAAATTTGAACAAGGAACGATTAAAATGGATCATGTTGGAATAGATGATCAAGTGGCTAGCATAGTTACCAAGCCATTCATAACACATTTTTTCGAGACACATTAGTTTAACCTCAGTGTTCAACCACCTCCCAATGCATGAGGAGATTATGAGGGTTCCCATCTCCTTAGTTGAATTAACTTTTTTAATCTGTTTTTTAAAGTGATACAGTTTTATGTGGGAGATACGATCCAGGGGGAGTATTTTTTGAGTTTTACAAGTCAAAATCAGGACTTATGGGTTTATTTTAAATGGGTGAGAATGGATAATTTCAACGGTTCAATGGTACAAAGGTGGAGAATGAAAATTAGAATGAAACAAGACACCTCTTGTGTGTAAAGTCTATGCATAGATTGATAGTGTTGATGTTGAAGAAACATTTTATCCAATGGAAAGACTGGAGTCAATCAAGATTTTCCTTTCTATGGAAATCCAAAGAGGATACAAATTTTATTAGATGGATGTCAAAACTAGTTTATTAAGTTCATTAAGAAGAAGTATAAATTGAATAACCAGTTGTATTTATGATTCAAAATGATGAAGAAATAGTTTTAAGATTAATGAATTCCCTCTACGGTCTAAAGTAGGAACGACATGTATATTATTCTCGATTGGATGCTTATCTAAATAAACTTTAATTCAAAAGAAGAGACATGGATCAATGGATGAATTTTCCAATCATGTAAAATAATAATTTGAAATATCTATGGTTGGTGAACTCATATACTTCTTGGGGCTGAAAGTGATTCATAGGAAAGAATACACTTTTATTTCTCAGGAAAAGTATGTCAAAGAGTTGCTGAAGAAATTCAATATGCATGACACCAAACCAATGTCGACTCTGATTGTGGTTAGGAAAAAACTAGGTATGAATGAGGATGTGACATCTGTAGATACCAAAATGTATAATATAATCATTGGAATATTATTATACCTAAGAGCGACATGACCATATATTGTATTTTCAACATGATTAGTGGCCCTCTTTCAAAGTAATTTGAAGAAATAACATATCTCGGTAGTAAAATGAATTATTAGGTACATTAAATGTACTCAAAATTATGAATTATACTTTGAAACAGGAAAAACTAGGGAAATATCAGCACTTTCTAATGCTGACTGGGCTGGATATGTTGTTGATCAAAAGTCCACAAGTGGTGGAGCTTTATTTATTGGCAAGAAATATGTCAGTTGGTTGAGTAAGAAAAAGGAAAGTAATTCTCTTAGTAGTGATGAAGTTGAGTATATCTCTACCACCAAGGCGTGCACTCATCTACTTTGGATGAAGCAATAATTGGATGATATTGGTGAAACAACCAATGGTGATTCACTGTGATAACAAGAGCACAATTGATCTTACGAAGAATACTGTTCATTATTATCATACAAAACACATTGAAAAAATATCACTTCATTAATGAAAAATTTGAACAACGCATGATTAAAGAGGATTATGTTGGAACTGAGGATAAAGTGGATAACATACTGACCAAGCCATTGTCAACACAAATGTTCAATATGCATCAGTTGAACCTCGATATTCAACCACCTACCAGTGCATGAGGAGGTTATGAGGGTTCCCCTCTCCCCATTTGAGTTAATTTTTTAATCTATTTGTTAAAGTGATGTAGGTTTATTGGGGATATATGATCCAGGGGGAGTATGTTTTGAGCTGTAGTCATCAAAATTAGGCTGTTTGGGTTTATTTCTAATGGGGTAGAAAGTATAAATTCAATGGTTCAATGGTGTACAAAGGTGGATAATGAAAATGAGAATGAAAAATTTATGTTTTTATGGTTTCAGAAGAATAGATAATAGAAAAATTAAATGAGTTACAAAGGGGTATAATGATGAGTTACAATGTTAGAGAATGAGTTGCAAAGTCAGAGAATGGGAATCGAGAAAATAATTCATAGAGTTATGAGAAAACAGTTAGAGCTTAGCTGGGAAATCTTTAAGCATTCCAAGACACAAGAACCCAATTCATGATCCTATTATTTTTTTACTCTAAGATTTTATCACTTAGACATATAGTGTTGGATGAGTTTTTTATTGCATATCTGTTTTTGATAGTGGCTGGCGCTTCATTGAATTTATCTTCAGATTTCCAACAAACCCAAAGGGGGAGATTGTTGGAACCAAGACCGTTCTTTACTGGAAAAGGAGTATGGTTTGTGTTTGTTCTCAATCCTCACATGTAAGATCAGGGAAGGGGAGTGATATTTTTCAAAACTATTTTTATGAGGCATGGGTGACATGGGATTAGGTTCCCATTGATGTTCGACATCACATGTTTGATCATTGGATGATATGTAAATAAATAATAGTTATTTTGAAATCTATTTAATTATTAACTTACTATTATTAAGAAAAGGAGAGTTTATGGTATCTCATTGATTATAGTATGTTGATTTCTATTAGGGAGGCATGGGAGGTGTGTATGTATGAGCACTTCCATTAGGTTTTTCATAGTTTGAGGAGGAAAACCATGAAGAAAGTGGGAGTCACATATTTTCATCATTCCTGCTATGGCCATTGACCTGATTATATATCATATCAGTTTTGGGATGGATTATGTTTATACTAGATGGTAGATAGTTTTTAGAGGAGATAATAATTAGTTTTATAGAACTGGGGGAGGTAGGAGGCGACACGTCATGTAGGTAGCCATACATTTAGTACGAATCGATGAAATATGGTAAGTACTTTTTTAAATAATTTATATAAAATGTTTATTTTATACTCATATAGGTAGTGGAACATCCTTATATTAATATTTTTTATGTTTATAAGAGGATATATATAGATCCTATCACTGGGGAGATTACTGGTGGTCTCCAATGTCAGATTGTGGTCAATATAATTTTTTGATCTTAAAAATTAACTAAAAATAATATTTTAACTATTTGAATTTTCAAATTTCAATTGAAGGATTCATATGAGACTATAACCTCTCAGACACATTATGATATTTAGGCTGAGGCTGAGAGTCAGACCACGGGTGCAGTAGGATTAAATGATTTATCAAGGATACATGTGACACAGTATGCTTTCGAGAAGGGTTTAGTGGTTGGTATTGGTTCTCAACTAATGCCTAGAAATTTTTATTGTACTGCTACATGGTCAACATCTAGTTAAAGGGGAGCTCATGGGGAGTCATCATTATTGATCTCACATTATGAAGATTAGCCACTATCTCAAAGTGAGGTTTTTAAGGCCATGTGTAGGGAGAAGGATGAGCTCCGTCTACAACTCCAACAGTAGTAGGATGAGATGCAAGGATGGAAGGAGCAGTAGAATGAGTACTTGTGACGACTTGTTCATGGATTAGAGATGGAGTTACCTCCCTCTCATATTTCAAATTACCACCTCCCCCTCCATAGTTATGGATAAATTATAGACATATTTATTATGTAAAAATTTAAATGAATTTTTTTTTTATTTTTTTTATTATTTTAGAAGTTTATAATTTTTAAAATTATTTTGATTTTTTTTATTTTTAATTTTTAAACTTATTTGTGATGGATCTATCACTAATCATAAATAATAATTTCTAATGGGACTAGTGACCCTTCTCAAATAGTTATTAGTTGAAAAAACTATTTGCAATAGAAAATATCCCCATCACAAAAGATAGTTTTTGCGATGACTGATCATAAAAACTATCTTATGTGATGCCATTTTCGATGATGAGGTCCTACTAAAAATAGCTATTTTCAATGGGGAACCATCACAAATAATATATTTTCTAGTTGTGTTAACAATGAAGCATGAAACACATCATGTACCTAGGATAAGCTTGGATACAAGGACACAAAATAGGCAACTGATCCAACCTTCTATAGGATTTGACATGGTCTAATGAAAAGTGAACATAACATTCCATTTTTACCAAAATACATAACAATTTTCTAAAGATAAACTAAAACATGATCACATACCTTGAATGGAAGATATTTCCTTCGGTTATTTTCATAACTTTTTGTCCTACTCTTATTTTTCCTCAAAAGATTTTGAATCGTATTCACATTCTCATCCATTTCATCTACTAATTTTGGTCATAAAAATTTCTTTCCTTGACTTTATCCCAACAAGATAGAGTATGAAACTTATTTCCATATAATTCCATAAATAATTCCATCTGTACACTGGAATGAAAACTTTTATTGTATGAAAATTCAACCAATGAAAGATACTGATATGAACTTCCCTAGTAATCTATAGAATAATCTCAAATCATGTATTCCAATGTCTAAATCATTCTCTCTTATTTTCCATCAGATTGAGGATGAAAAGATACACTAGAAATTAAATTCAGTACCCAATGAATTCTAAATGATTTTTCAAAAATTATAAGTAAACCTGAGATCATAGTTAGATAAAATATAAATAAGGACCCTATAAAATATGATGATCTATTTAAAATAAATTATAGAAAGATGATCTAGAGACATATTATCTTTAATAGGAAGAAAATGTGCATATTTAGTTAAATGATCAATGATAACCCATATGAAATTATTACCTAAAGATGTATTTGGTAATCCAATAAAAACTTCCATGGATATATTCTCCCATTTCCATCCTAGAATTGAAAAAGGATTAAGCACCCCACTTCAATAAGTGTCATTTCACTTTAACCTATTGAAAATTCAAAAATTACATGGTAAATATAGTAATATATCTTTTCATTTCATCCCACCGTAAATGTTCCCAAAGGCCTATATACATATTAGTTATCTTATCATATATAGAAAATAGAGAGATATGAGCTTCACACAACAATTATTTCTTTAACTAAGAATCATAGGGCAAACATAAAATTTTTATGAATCTAAAAAAACCTTCCTTTTCAATGATAAATTTAGGAAACTTACCTTTACTAATAGATTTTTCCTTTTTCTATATATCATGATCCTATTTTATAGCTTGCTAAATTCTATATGACAATATCGACTTAACTTTACTAAAGTAACTATCACTATCACAGAGGTCCTCCCAATGACACCAACAACAATTTCTATGGAAAGGATCCCCATGTTGTTGATAGGATCACACTCAAGGAGCTTCTATGATGATGTTGATGGTTTAATAGGGTGTATCAATGGAAGATTTACCCTATTTTTTTCAAATCCCAAACCATAGATAATTTAGAAGATATTTTAATGCCTCCACCACCATTGGCCATTGGGAAAATCCCTCAAATATTGTGTATGTTTATTCTAGAGGATGAGATACATAAGGTACTAGAAGACCTTCACATGTACTTATTTGTGGAGGATGTGTTGTCATCCTTCCCAGGATTGTACATCACATCATCCCCAATACGATCAGTATATATTCCCTTTTACAATACATTGGATGTGAGGGAGACATTAGGAATATACCTAGAGTCTTCATATGAGGAAAAAATTCAAAAGATCCATAGGCACTAAACGAGTCCCCTTGAAATGAGGATATAGAATCACTATCACATGAAGAGATGCTACTAAATCTTGATCCACCTATACTATACATCTCTTTAGCTTGAGGCATACTATCCCATAGAATAAAAATCCCAAATAGGGATCTATATCAAAGAATATCATCATTACTCCACCATTTTTATTTCTAAAAATTCTATAAAGAAGTCCAGAGTGATCATGATTAAAGTTATCCTTTAGAAAAATATGAGGAAGAAAATGAGAACCCGTGGGAAGCCTTAACCACTAACCATATTCTAGACATGTTTTGGCCACATGTGATTATGAACTTATCTATCCTAGAGTTTTTTCGTTAAAAACTATACGTAATTTCTCCAACAGAACCTATGAGAAACATTCAAACCCATTTATAACTACCAACTGGACTATCCTAGGATCTTCAATTACTTTCAAAACCTTGAATAACAAGGCCAAATGGTAAAACTTTCATCGCCTCTAGTGACCCAAAACCATTAATCTAGATGAAAATATCATAAATTTTGATAATGATATACTAAAAGTCTCATAGTACTATTAAAAAAATTCTAAATAGGTATCTCCCAAATCATATTTTAGGGAATGAGGGAAGAATATCGGCCTATAATTTGTTCCTATTAGATTTAGAGTACTAGTTTCTAAATATTTTTAGTCTAACAATGTTAAATACTCTCCACTGGTAAACACTGCCATATTGAATGTCATCATAATAAAACCCTTATAATAAAGAGTGTGAAACTAATAATTAAATAGATGGGGAATAATTTCTCCTAGAGGACCAACATAGGTAGATGAATCCCCTTTGAGGTTTTCATAAATTTTAGCTAAGATAGGCCATGGGTCATGGGATACCATATTTCATACCGCTATTGAAAACCCATTAGAACCACAAAAAAGGAAAGGGTAAATACAAGCCATATAATGTGCTAAACACTACTAAAGAAACCTATATGGATACCTGAATCACTGATATACAACATAATATTAAGGGTCATAAATAGCTTAATGTCCAGTTACTCCAAGGATACCATATTCATCAGGAGAACATTGGTCGTGTTGTCATGAAACATTAAATTGATTATATTTTTAAAGTTTATTTATAGTAAACTGTATACCCTAGGTAATCTCTTAAGGATAATTGGATGTTTTAAGTGTGTATTTTTAATAAAAATTACTAAAAGAGGGGATGGTAATGAAAATAATTTTAAAAATAAAATGAATTAATTAAAGAGTTAAATAGTTGATAAATAAATTTGGTGTTTTAATAATTGTGAGTGAAAGTGACAATTTCATGTTCACTACACATCTTGTTTAGTTCATTGTTTTGAAAATTACACATGGTTTAATAGAATCTGTTGGTTGAGGGTAATAAAAATCTCAATTCCCCTCATTCCCTTTAAAACAATTCACAAAGAACCAACCCTTAACATAACAATTGTGTTGGTATTGTTTGGATATCAAGAAAATAAAAAGGGACACCGAATCATACTAAAATATTATGTATGTGTGAGAAAAATATTATTCTTATGTTGTCCAATCAGAACAACCTAAGAATACCACATAAATATCAACCCAATCAGTATTGAAATGAGAACTGTTACACATAATTGTATAAAAGAAATTCATTCAAAGTATGATCAAGTTAAGATAACACTTAAATGAAAATTTTTACACAAAAATTACCCCAATACCACTAGAAGAGAAAGTTTCATAACTCCCTTTATATGATATGTATCTCTCTTGAAATTATCATCCACCATTTATCTTTCCATATGGAGGAGGAGGAGGCTCATGTGGAACTTCTCTTTCATCCTTGATCCCCTTATGAGGATAGGGGCCTTGAGAACTTCATGGATGAGGAGAGTACTAATATGGGTCTCCAAAATGGAATATATTTTCTCCTGGTTCAAACTTACAAATGGACTTCCCAAGGTGACAATTTATAGGTAAAGTGTAAGGTGGTTTTGGGTATACATATTTTTTAAAATCACATGGACCATGGTTTTCAATATCCGTAAAGTCTTATATAACTTTGAAGAAAATTATGATTTTGTTTCCAAAACTATTGAATATATCCACTGAAATTTTTTCATCATTTTGAGGTAAAAAATATGAAGATATGGGTGAATCAGATCACACCACATTTAAATAAATACAGATTTAGTGGATTGGATAGTTTAGTTTGGTTGGTCCCTTTAATGGAAGAATTGGGATTTGGTGTCTTCATAAGAGCTGTAGTCTAATTCATTTTGGATCACCACAAAATTTTTTAACCTAATTGAAAACATGGATCATTTAAAGTGCCCATTTGATTCCATTAGTGTTCTTGGAATCTTTCACATTTTGGACCATTTTTCTTTAACTTCATTTTGGGCCCACCAAATCACCTCCACCTATAATGAAAATTTTCAAACAAGTGAAATTACCCTTTTTAATAATGATTAAAAAATAATTGAATAAAAAAATTATTAAAATTAGTTATTAAATTTGGAATTTATGAAAAAAATTTAGTTTAGCATAGTGATGTAAGGGTGTAAATGAATAGTCAATCGTTACATGATCACACCCCTACACCTAAACATTTTAAATCCTGGGAAAAGTCACATTTCCAAAAAGTTATGCATGTAGATATTCCCAACTTCATGAATATTTAAAATTAAAAATTTAATTCCTGATAACAACATGATTAAAGAAAAAAATATCACAAAGGAGTTATTCTCAGTGATCATGGAAAAAATATGTCACATGGATTATATCAAAATGAAATTATAAGAGATGCATGATACCAATATGATAAAATAATTCAAAAGATAACCATGTCACTAATTCTACACATGTGTGCATGAAAACCATTTTATGGTATTCTTTCCACTTTCTATCAAGTAAATATAAGTTATTTAAAAACATTTCTTTATAAATGATTCTTTCCACTGAACCTTTCCTACATACTTCGAAATCATATTTTAAGACCCAATCACTTAATAATTCCAGGAAGTCAAACCTTGATCTCATGACCTAGATATCCCTATATTTTTTACATTTCATCTCTCCCCTCATTTTTTTCAAATGTTTAAATTGGAACAACTCTCACACTCATCACTCAACCCTTGTTTGATCTCCTCAGAGAACTAATTGTAATAGTTATAATAAGATCAAAGGTTGAGGAAGAGTGAGTTTTTACCCACCCAAGACAGAACCTGTATTTGTGTGTTTTTATTTTTTTTATTTTATGTTTTTAGGGCATACAATAGTCGGATAATAGGTACACACACATAGGTCAATCTAGTACAGTAATAAAATAGACCGAATAAGGAAAGAACATATGGAAAAATTATTTTTTAAAGTAGAGAAAAAGTAACCTAACTTATATTTACCTTTTATTAAGTAAGAAGTAATCACACTTCATGGTTGGCTGCAAAGATGTGTGGAGATATTCAGTGACACAATTTTCCCATAAACCACTAAAACAAAGGGTACCATTATTCGCAAAGTTTTCAAAATGATACAACCATTTATATCATCTAAAAAATAAAATTTAATAGAAAAAGTCACACCTCAATGTTAAATTCATGCCAAAACGCACATTATATTTTTCATTTTTTTAAACACCATGAAATGGAAAAATTTCCGATTCATTTTCAATAATTTCATGATTAAGTGGGAATAATTTTCCATGATTAATTGGGAATCATTAATGAATATTCTTGCAAAAAAAGTAATGGGGAAAATGAGGGGGGGGGGAGTAAAAATCCTATTCAATAAGAAAAAGAGAGAAAATGAATAAAGATGATGAGAATTCATAACTAACCCAAGAATATAACCATCCTCCCCACACCTAGACTATAATGTTTCCTCACTATAATAAAAGAGAATGTGGTAAGGAAGGATAAAACTTTGTGGGTGTCATTGGTAGGATGCTTCTTGAACTTGGAGTTCCTCCATTGGGGACTCTGAAATGGCTTCATGAAAGTTATCTAGACACTTCCCATTGAAAATGAAGGTTTGTTTGGTTGCATCATTATGAACTTGAACAACACCAAATGGATAGAACTTAGTAACACTGTATGATCCAAACTAGCAGGAACAAAGGTTACATGGATGTAAATTCATCCTTGCATTGAAAAGTAGGAACTTCTACCCTATGTGGAATTGATGATGAAGGATGATATGGTAATGAGAAGCCTTGGTTTTATCCTTATAGATTCGGGAGTTCTCATAATAATCTCTATGCATTTCATCAAACTCTTAAATATATAGCTTCCTTTAATCACATTCACTAGAAAGATTGTAATTTCATTTTTTAAAGGCCCAATAGGCTAAGTGATCTATCTTAACAGGGAAGTGAAAACTCTTTCCAAACACAATCCAATAGGGTGACATTCCAATAAAAGTTTTAAAGATAGTACTATAAGCCTATAATGAATCATCCAATCTAAGACTCAAATATTTTCTATTGGGTTGGACTATTTTTGCAAGAATCAATTTTACATCTCTATTAGACACCACAGACTGACCATTAGTTTGTGGGTGATATGAAATATACACTCGATGACCGACCCCATACAGATTTAAAAGTGATTGCATTGTTCAGTTATAGAAATGAGAACCCTGGTCACTAATGATGAACCTAGGTAATCCAAACCTGTAGAAAATTTGGGTTCATAAAAATTTTACAACTGTATTGGAATGAAATTTCCTCATAGATTATGCCTCTACCCATTTTGACACATAATCAAATACCAAAAGAATGTAAAAATTGCCGAAGGAATTGGGATAATGGCCCATAAAGTCAATACCCCAAACATTGAAAATTATACAGAAGAGCAAGGGTTATTTTGGAATTTCATTTCTTTTAGAGACATTCCCAATTATTTTACAAAAAGGACAAGATTTAAAAAAAATCATGGGAATATTGAAATAATGTTTGCCAAAATAGACCAGAATCGAGGACCTTGCGAGTAATCTATTGGGGACTAAAGTGGCCCCACACGAAAGAGGGTGATAGAACCTAAGGATAGACTAAAACTCACCATCAGGAACACATAACCTAAGTAACTGATAACTATATGTGTGCCAATGGTAGGGGTAATCCCAAATATTCCAAAAGGACTCGTATTTTAGATAGTCGTCTTGGTTTTTATTGAAATTAGTAGGAGTTCAGGATACTACCAAATAATTTACAATTTTGGCATACCAAGGAATAACATCTTTCACTTGGTAGAATTACTCATCAGGAAACATGTCACTTATAGGAATACATGGGGATGAGTTAATGTCCGAGGATGGACAGATCGTACTGATATGGTTAACCACTACATTCTCTAATCCTTTTTATCCCTAATTTCTATATTAAATTCTTGAAGTAGTATCATCTAGTGAATGAGATGTAGTTTGGATTCAGGTTTCTTAAGGAGATACTAGAGGGTTTCATGGCCATAGAACACAATTACTTTTGACCTTAAGAGATATGACCTAAATTTATCCAAGGAAAACACAATGATAAAGAATTATTTTATATTTTTAGTGTAGTTTTATTAGGTAGGGTCCAGTGTACGTGATTTATAGGCAATGAAATGTGGAGATCGATCAATCCATTGTGATAAGATATATCTAACTACATAGTTAGAGGAATCACACGTGAGCTCAAATGTTAAATCCCACCAAGGTTGTTGGAGATTATCAGGGGTGATATCAGACTCCATTTCAATTTGTTAAAGGCTTTATCACACGATTTATCTAAAACAAATTCCTTTTCTTTTTGGAGTAAGCATGAGAGGGGGAGTGAATTTTTACTAAATTCACTAATTAAATAATGGTAAAATCTAGCATGAACTAAGAAAGACCGCACATCCCAAATTTTTTTTGGGGAATGACAGGGAAAAAATGACATCCACATTTGATTTATCACTTGGATTCCATCCCCATAAATGAAATTCCCAAGTACTATACCTGGTCACAACATGAAATGGCATTTCTCATAATTTAATACAAGATTATTTTCAATACAAAAACAAAGGATAAAACAAATACTACTAAAACACTGATCAAAAGATGATCTATATACAGTAAAATCATCCCTGAATACCTCCATGAAATTATCTAGATAATATGAAAAAATACTAACCATGCATCACTTGAAAGTAACCAGGGCATTGCACAGAACAAATGACATCCTTCTATATGAAAATGTGCCAAGGGGGAAAGGTAAGGTTGTATTTTCTTAATCCTTGAGGGAAATATGGATATAAAAGTATTAAGAATACACATCAAGGAAATAGTATTGGGACTTCCTCGCTAGCCTCTATAGCATATTGTTAATGAAAATTAATGGAAAATGGTCCTTCCTAGTGTATTTTTTTAGTCGACGATAATTTATACAGACATGCCAACTATTATACACATGGGTTGGAATCAAATCATGATTCACATTTATAATTATAATAAGACCAATTTTCTTGGGAAGTACCTACATTGGACCAAACCATTAACTATCATTGATGGGGTAAATTATTCCAGTAGCTAATAATTTTATTAACTTTATTTTAACAACATCTAAGAGGTTAGGGTCCAGTCGACATTTTTTCTACCTCATTAGTCTTGCCTCATCATTTAACAATATATGATGTGTTCAAATTGATGGGTTAATACCAAGAATGTCAACAATTTTCCATCCCAATGCTTGTTTATACTTACTCAAAAGGTCAAGAATGCATAATTAATTCTATAGAGGGAGTGAACTATAAATTATGAAAGGAATATTTTTTCAATTCTCTAGATGTGAATATTTAAAATTTTTAGGCAATGGTTTAAGTTCCAATTCAGGGGGATTTTGGATTGATGGGAGTGAATGTGAAAGTGAGAGGTAACTGATCTCATATAACTGCTCAGTGGTAATATATTCAGATGAGGAATGAGATTTTAAAATCGTAGTAATATCATTGATGGTCATAGAATCCTCAGTGTTCAAGAAATCATCAATTAACAAACATGCATGAAATTTTTCTTGACCACTGCAACATTCAATGCATGATTCATTACCTAGAATTTCTATTAAATATGAAAACATAGAAAGAGGATTAGGGGAAAGAAAAGAATTTTTTTCTTGGGAAGGGAGTATATCAATTGAATTCACTAAACTTGAGGAATGTTCTCTTGAGGGGTTCTTTATGTCCTTAAGTATGTTAAAGTGGAAAATGTCACCACCAAACTCCATAGATAATGTTCCATTATTGAAATTAATTATTATTTTTTTAGTTTTCAAGAAAGGAATCTCCAATATATTTGGGTCATGTCAATTCATCATGAAATCTTCCATTTTAAGCGCCTAAAAATCAGAAGAAAAAATTAAAATTTTCTCCCTCACAAGAACATCCTCTAACACGACAGTATGTTGTGTTTTACTCTGGTTTGAAAGTTGGACAACAATTCTAGTCAGATTTAGTTTTTCTATCTTCATATAATATAAAATGGCGTGATCTATCACATTTATAGAAGAATCTAAATAAAGTATATAATCGGAAAATAAATACTCCCCTATGGTTCATAGAATTGAGCATGTTTGAAGATTATTTCATTTTTTAGGAAGTTATAGCTCTATCAATGATGAGACATTCCTCCCTAAGATCACCTTTTTATCACCATAAAGTCTCCTTTTATGTGTAAAAATATTCTTTAGAAACTTGGAATATCATGGAGTTTTCTGTACGACATCAATCAAGAGAATTTTAACCTGTTTTTTTGAAAGTTTCTAAGATTTATTTATTAAGTGTAGTTTCTTTTTGTTTCCTTGGTTGGGTGGCACTTTGGAAAAATGAAATAATAATTTTTTGGATTGTTAGATCATCAATTGAAACTCTCTTCCCTTTGGTGGTATTTTTCTCAAGACAAATTTATTTTTATATTGGACCATTCTTAGTGGTTGGGATGGTAGTTTCCTCAAGGGATGATGATTATAGTAGAGGGATCATTTAGATTTTAATTTTTTTTTTCTACTCTGAAGGGTGATGGAAATGACATTTCCCTTATACCTAGGTTTAAAGAGTGTTTGAGAAGGTAGTTTACCTAACCCATGACTTTGGATTTCCCCCACTAATTTGGAAAGTTTCCCTAATTGAGTTTTAAGTCTTGTAGGGTAGCTCAGGTGTTTTGTTTTAATTGGAGGTCATTTTAAGCCATTGGTTTCATCATGTCCTCTAGGTCAGGATTAGGTTTAAAGGGGGTTGTACAAAGGGCCTTTTTTGTGATTAAAGATTTATGGTTAGTGGTGGTGGATGAATACTCTACCCCGGTTGGTTTTGTGGTTGTTGAGGTAGGTTTGAATACCCCCTTGTCTATAGAATTGGTTGTCTTTCTACTTAGGGTTGGATGGATAGTATAGTTCTTTCCTAATGGGTTGGTTATAGGGGAGGCCTAAAAAAATTTCCTCAAAACTCTCAAAATGTTATCTTAGTTGAGGGAATTGGTTAGAATAGTGGGTGTTGGAAGAATAGATACCACAATGGATGGGAGAAGGAGATTGGGATTTACCTTGGGAAAGAGAAAGCAATACTACAAAACACACCTTTAACATTGATAGAATAGACATTTATCAGTGATAGAAAAGTGTTAACAACAACAGTCCGGTTAAAAGGATGAGGCTTTTATTAGTGAAAATAAAATCCCTGATAAATCATAATTTTATCATCACTTTTAAAAGCATTAATAAAAGAAACCATTTTATTTATCACTGATAAAGAGACCCTTTATCAGTGCTATTAGAAGCACTGAAAAATATTCCTTTATCAAAAATGTAAAAATCACAGATAAAGGAAATCCTTAATCAGTGCTTCTATAAGTGATGATAAAGGATACCTTTATCAGCACTTTTGAAAGTGATGATAAAGGCCATATTTATCAACACATTTAGTAGTGTGGATAAAGGTGCAAACTATAGTTTCATGTTACAACACACTTTAACACTAGAAGCATGTGCAATGTGATGAAAAAACACACCACATCACCAGAAATAGAACATAAATGACCAAAATAAGATACAAATAATGAGTTTAAATGAAATAAAATTTCAAACACAAATACAAGAAAAAACACTATTATAGAGTATGTTAGTTGTTTTTTTACTAAAATTATTGTAAATATTGAATAAAAAGGTGCATTTGGAGTCATATATGTAATACAATGAGTCAAATTAAGGTGTGACTAATTACTACACATCACAAATGAATTATGGATCATTTTTATAAAGTAACAAAACAATTCGAATGTGTTGGCTCATTTTTTAGTATGTGATTTGTTTTTTATTAAAATTAATGTTAGTTTTGAGCCCTTAGAGTCATACCAGGAACATTGTGTGTCTGATTGAGGTGTGGTTGATTCTTACATGTCAAAAAATTACATATAGATCATTTTACTAATGTACCAAAACAATCCGAATGCATTTTATTGGTTTTGAGTATGTGAGTAGTTTTTTTCACTAAAATTAATGTCAATTTTAAATAAAAGGATGTACTTGGAGTCATACTGGTCACACCATGCATCAAAGTGAGGTGAGGATTATTTCTTCACATCACAAATGACTCATGGATCATTAAACTAAAGTATCAAAACAATCAGAATGTGTTTCCTCTATTTTGAGTACGCCACGTGTGTTTTTTTTACTAAAATGTCTTTTTAGACTAGAAACACATACTTTGAGCCATACATGTGGAATCATGCATGGGTTTGATATGAGACTGATTTATACAAATAAAAAATGAATTGAGAATCTTTTTCTCTAATTATCAAGACTATTCAAGTGAGTTTTCTTAGTTTTCAGTGAGTGACACTTTTTTTGTATTAAAATGTCAATTTTAAATTGATAAAGAAAACTTAGATTCATAACAGTCACACTATGCACCAGATTGAGGTGTGGATGATTCCTACATTTCAAAAATGAATTATGGGTCATTTTAATAAATTACCAAAACAATATAAATTCATTTTCTTAGTTTTGAGTATGTTAGTTGTTTTTTCACTAAAATTAATGTCAAATTTGAAGAAAAAGACACACTTGGAGTCATACCAGTCACAAAGTGTGTCATATTAAGGTGTAGATGATTTATACACATCCCAAATGACTCATGGATCGTTTTCATAATGTATCTAAACAATCAGAATGTGTTTCCTATGTTTTGACTATGCCACTTGTGTTTTTATTAAAATGTCATTTTAAACTAGAAACATGAACTTTGATCCATATAGGTGAAATCATGTATGGGTTCAACATGATACTAATCCATAGATGTCAAAAATGAATTAAAAACCATTTTACCAAATTATCAGCACAATCCAAGCATGTTTTCTCAATTTTCTGTGAGTGACACTTTTTTGTATTAAAATGTTTATTTTAAACTGAAAACAGACACTTGGAGTCATACTGGTCACATCGTGAATCGAATTGAGGTGAGGATGATTCATACACATCACAGATTAATTATTGATCATTTTAATAATGTACTAAAATAATCCAAAAGTGTTTTCTTGGTTTTGAGTATGCCAGTTGTTTTTTACTAAAATTAATGTCAATTTTGAATAAAAAGATGCACTTGGAGTCATACTAGTCACATCGTGCATCGAATTGAGGTGAAACTAGTTTTTAAACATCATAGATGAATCATGTATCATTTTACTAATTTACAAAGAGAATTATAATGTGTTTACTCTATTTTGAGTACACCACTTGTGTTTTTTTACTAAAATGCCATTTTAAATTGGAAACACGTACTTTGAGCCATAAAGGTGGCATCGTGTGTGGGTTTTACAAGAGGCTAATTAATACGCATCAAAAAATAATTAATAATAATTTTTCCAAATTATCAAGACAATTTGAGTGTGTTTTCCTAGTTTTCAATGAGTGACAATTTTTTTGTAATAAAATGTCCATTTTAAACTGAAAACAGACACTTGAAGTCATACCAGTAACATTCTGTTTTAGATTGAGGTGAGACTAATTCCTAAACATCACAAATGACTTATGGATATTTTTCCTAAAGTACCAAAGAAATCATAATTCATTTTATCAGTTTTGAGTTTGTTAGTTATTTTTTCCACTAAAATTAATGTCAATTTTGAATAAAAAGATATGTTTGGAGTCATACTGATCACACCATGCATTATATTGAAGTTAAAATGTTTTCTACATGACAAAAATGACTCATGGATTATTTTAATATAGTATCAAAACAATTATAAATCATTTTCTCAATTTTGAGTATTCCACTTGTTCTTTTTTAATAAAATGTCATTTTAAACTGGAAACACGCACTTTGAGACATACAGGTGGAATCATGTGTGAGTTTGACATGATAATAATTCATACATGTAAAATATGAATTAAAAATAATTTTCCAAAATTTTCAAGACAATAATAGCATGTGTTCTTGATTTTCATTGAGTGACACTTTTTAGTATTAAAATGTCAATTTTAAACTGATAACGAACACTTGGAGTCATACTAGTCACACAGTGCTTCATATTTAGGTGTAGCTGATTCATAAATATCAAAAATTATATATGGATTGTTTTAATATATTACCAAAACAATATGAATATGTTTTATTAGTTTTGAACATTTCAGTTATTTTTTTCTCTAAAATTAATGTCAATTTTAAATAAAAAGACGCACTTGGAGTCATACTAGCCCCACCATGCATCGAATTAAGGTGTGAATAATTTATACACATCCCAAATGACTCATTTATTATTATAATAAAGTATCAAAACAATCAAAATGTTTTATCTATATTTTGAGTATGCCACTTGTGTTTTTTACTAAAATATCATTTTAAATATGAAACATGCACTTTGATCTATACAGGATAAATCATGTGCAGGTTTGACATGATAATGATTCATACATGTCACAAATGAATTAAAATTAATTTTCCAAAATTATTAATACAATACAATGTTGTTTTCTTAGTTTTCAGTGAGTGACCCTTTTTGTGTATTAAAATGTCAATTTTAAACTGATAATGGACACTTGGAGTCATCCCGGTCACACCGTATGTCATATTAAGGTGTGAATGATTTCTATGTGTCAAAAATGACTTATGGTTAATTTCACTAAAGTACTAAAACAAAATGAATGAATTTTCCTAGTTTTGAGTACGTTAGTTGTTTTTTTTCACTAAATTTAATGTCAATTTTGAATAAAAAGACGCACTTGGAGTCATACCGGTCACACCCTCTATCAGATTGAGGTGAGGATTATTTATACACGTCAAAAATGAATTATTAATGATTTTACTAAATTATAAAAAATAATCATAATTTTTTCCTTTATTTTGAGTATGCTAGTTGTGTTTTTTTACTAAAATGTCAATTTAAACTCAAAACACACACTTTTAGCCATACATGTGGCATCTTGTGTGGGTTTGACATGAGACTAATTCATACAAGTCACAAATTAATTACTAATAGTTTTCCAAAATTATTAAGATAAGTGGTGAAAACATTATTTCAATAAGTCACCTGAAACACTTGCACAATGGATATAATCTTAAGTGACAAGTGTTGTGTGCACCTTTAAACAATTGTTCTCAAACTCAATCATGGTATGGTCCTCATTCTACTTTATTTCCCAATAATTTCAATGTTTTCAAGAAAAATCTTATTATCCTCCTCTTCTTTAGTCTCCACCTCAATATTTGCCTCTGCCTCTGCCTTCGCCTCCGTCTCCGCCTCCACCTCCACCTCTACCTTCATGATTTTTCAACAATTTTATTGTTTTCATGTCAATGCTTATAAACAAATTGATTTAATCCATTATACTTATCCTTAAGAAAGAGATAAAAAATAATATATAATCATTATGAAACTAATGATTCACACCCCAAATTTCTTTCAAAGGTCATAACTCATACTAGATCACAAATATAGTAGGTAATCACCTAAATTTGTTTTCAGCATACATTATGACAAAAAAGTATGCTTCCCACTTATCTCTAAACAAATTTATTTCTTATTTTGAGTAACTAGGTTGTCAGGAGTCTTGATATTACTGATAAAATATATAAAAACAAATGATTATGATATATATTTAATGAAATTTTAAATACCTTTGTAAATTACTTATTGGGGGATGCTGGTCTTTTTGTGTTTTTTGATTTATCTCATAAATTTGAAAACATAATATCCACAATCAGTGTCATTATCTTGTCTTGGACACTACATAAAAATTGACCAAAATAAATATTTTTTTTGAAATGTTTTTATAGTTAAATCTTTTTATATATACCATAATTTATTTCCATTTGTAGTAATTCATAGGCTTTATTCCTTCAGACAATGAATTCATGCCATGATCTAGCTTATATTGAGTGACGACCCTATCATAAAAAAATTCTTGTTAAAACATAGACTAAACATAAAATTCTAAGTTAATCTATAAAATGTTTATTTCAGTGTAGTAAATATTCACAATACAGTTCATTTTTGGTCGGTTGGTTGTATATCCATGCATTGGATCTAAAAAATAAATATTTGAGGTGTCCATATTGACTGCTATCAACATCCAATGCATCCTAAAAATAATTAAGTAATGAAAAAATTAAAAATATATTTTATATGGTTAGAATGTAGAGTTTTACCTTTGAATTGTAGGCATCAAAAATTTTCTATCAAATGATGCCTTTTTATTAAATGCTATGAGTAACTAAACTTTTTTCTTATTAATTTCTTTTTTCATTCGAAGTAATTTCTAATGTAGAAACAAAATAAGTATTAATGAAACCAAATCATTATTCACATGATTTTCAATTTATATAGTTTTTATATAAACATTTGTAAAAAATATGAATAGTTATTAACTTTAATAAACATATTAGCTCACTATTTGGATAGACCTATTATGAAAATGTACCTTATGTATGTATTCAAAATTGAGACGCCCAACTATTCACGATTTAGAATCTCATTTAGAGTCTCGAGACCGATTCTGTCTGTCAAGGAATATCCATATATTTCTTCTTCATATACAATGTAAGACATATTTTATATTTAGATTTGGTCTCTGCATGAATTTTTAATGATAATAAATGTTTCTATGGAAATTTTGGGGAAAAGGTACTCTCGAAAGGTTGTTTTTTTATTGGTTGATTCACATGATTTTCTTGATTCATCCTTCCATTTCCCCACTAATTTATCTATATGTAATATCATAACTCACTTCAGACCTTCTTCCATTAACTATTATATATTTTTCATTTGATTTTGTTTAAATATGTACAACATGTATCTTTATAATATTAGAGGGCCATGCTATGAAAGCTCCAATATCAGCTTCAGCCATTGTAATATCTTGACCATCAAGTGGAACAAGAAACATATAAGTCAGCTCATAAGTTACCTCAATATTAAATCTCATGTGATATTTTGGGAGGTATTTATTGTGTAGCTGGTCTACTAGGATATTATATACTGTACCCATCACAACACGATGGTATGTGGGTGTTGACAGATACAAATCACTTACAACTATACCCTGTAGAATTTTAGTAATATCAAGTTATCAGAAGTTGTTTAATTCACATTTAGGAGAAAGAGTAATGAACAAATTGATTACCCTAGTAAGGTATTCGATTGGGGGGAATGTCTACCCTCAAATCTAGTGGGATCATTTGGTTCATGTTTAGATCTTTGCTCCACCACTGGATCACTTTGATCATTTCTTATACATTGGTTTTCCAAACTAGACTGTAAAATAATATGTTTTTGTGAGTCTATTTGTGTCTGTAATCATCTTATAATATTTTATGTATCTTCATGTGATTTTATATTCTCTAAATATGTTCGAGGATAGAATCTAAAACCTTATCTTCTAACTCGACTATATTGTTCAGGACGCTTCAATGCTACTAAAAGTAGGTTTTCTTCCACAAGCATTGTCGATTCTTGTGTCTAAACCATATAAAAAAATATGAGAAAATAATAGATATTTTTTGTAATATTGTTATCAATCATAATGAATTACAATTGTTTAAAACTTATAAATTCTTCCCATAATTGTTTTTATTTTTTCATCAACTAACTTACCCTCTTTATTTATATTATCCTCCTTCCATTACACATGATGTGGGATGGAAGTGGCTTCAGATTTTGATTCATCAATCTGCATATAAACAAAGGAACATATGTTGTTTTATATCACATAATTAAACTTTTATTGTTGATTTAAAATACATACCAATTTATTCTCTAATGAAGCATACCTCATTCTTGCTTTGTGATAGAGGTACATTGGTTTTAATGCAAATTATTTATTTTCAGAAATATTTTTCTATTTCATAAATTAACAATTTTTAATAAATTTAGATAAAATAAATAATGTCAAATAATATATTATAAATTTAAATTCACCTAAAATGATTTCTCATTGCGATTATTGATAAAAGAAGTCCATGTTTCCTGATTTATAATGCATGTATAAGTAATTGGTGGGTGGGGATTTATTTTCCCCTTAGCGTCCCAAAGATGTTACTTTTTAAGAAGAGTCGGGAAGGATTTAAGGGATTTTCCAGCATGCATTAAGGAAAATTTATTATATAAATCTTCTAAAATAAAAAAAGTCTGCAAGGAAGAAGGAAAATTAAATAAATGTTTCATTATATAATTTTTCAGTAAAACAGAGAAAGTATATTTTAATATTACCATTATATCTTTCCAAAGGATTTATTTTCTTATAGGTTTGATGTGGTGCCATAAATCAATATCAATCGACAAATTAATCCTTGTTGCGACCCCAAGATAACTAATGAACATTTACTTGTTGGGGTCAATAAGTTGGTCGCGTTGATTCTAACCAACCTCAAATTTTATACCCAGAAATATTGACTTGATAATTTTATTATGCACTATGATTCTATGTTGTTGTTTTTTTCATCAACATATTGTTGATCCCCTAATAATTCCTCAGTTTCATCATCAATAGTCTGTTCTTCCTTGGTATTGGAAAAATCATCATGTTCAGAATACATTGTCTGCATGAGTATTCAAACATTTAATTTGTCTTTAATAACAAAAATAAAATACAATCCATGCATAAAAGTCCACAATTGCTTGTATCTTGCATGAAAATTGTTATTGTATTGAACAAAGATATAATACTTCAATACTGAAGTTTAAATAACATTCACTATCTTTATTTAATATATCCTTAGACTTTGATTATATTACATCTCTTGATGATTGATTGGAATCCCTCTTTTAAACTAGCCTTCCCCACATCATTGTGGTTCCAAAGTTCCTTGATTACTTACCTTCAGAATAGTTATTATTGCATTTTGTTGTTTGATATTTATCTCATATCTTTTTTAGACATCCAACTATGTTTCTTGAACTAATCTAACCAAACATCATCCCATGATCATTTTGGATGACCACTACTCAGATTAGTTAAAGAAACATAGATGATATGTGGGATGAGTCTCAAGAAAATAAATGTAATAACTATTTGGTTGATGAAAGTCGAGTTGACACTGAGGTTAACAAATAAATTAAATACAATTTTAATTATGACTTCTAACATATTATATTACAAAAATAAAGGGATGAACATTCAAATCCACATGAATTCCACTCAAAAACATTTATTAATTTACACTTCTTCTGAAATGTTTATTTTTTTGGTAGGGATTAGAGGAGATACAAACATGTGGTGGTATTGATGTGAGGTGGATGTGAGAGCTTAAAAATCAGAAATTTCTTCAAGCTATGAAGATAAATTACCCTTAAGATGAATCATAAAATGAGGTCAGAGATCTCTTCTCATTCTGGAAGGAATACCTTCAAGACTGAGATTAGATGAATCATCGTAATAGTATTCTCATCCAAGTATTCTTAACACATATTTCTAATAGAATAAAATGTGACCACACTCAAAATAAAAGTTATTTTTGATTATTTTTTATCAAAAAGAATCGAGTGAGTTTTATAGGAAAATGCATATCAATAAACCAAAAAAAATCATTCATTATGTTTTGATTAATTTTTTATTTCATTTTTTTGTTCCTAGGAAGTAGTAAATGAGGAGGATGAAAGGATGAAAGAGTTGAAGATTGAGTTGGGTGATGTGGGATTTAAAGCCACGGAAGTGAATTTGATGAGGATTAATGAATACAATTTGAGTGGGAGGTATGTAATCAAGGAACTTTGGAACCATAATGATGGGAGGACGTCTAGTTTTAAATAGGGAATCCAATCCATCATCAAGATATGGAAGATAATCAAGCATCTCAAGATGTATTAAATAAAGGAAGTGAAGGTTAGTTTTACTACAATATTTAATTATTATATCTCTATTCAAGATAGTAACATTTTTATGCAAGATTCATGAAATTGTGGACTTTTATCCATGTAGTGTATTGTATTGTATATCTATCTTACCAAAAATGAATCCTTATTTACACAACATTATTTTTGAAAACCATGGTCCTTTTTTTATGAAAAGTTATTTATATTACTCAAAACTATTATGTTTTGTATGATTCTTTCATAATAGCAGATATAGATGCAGTTCATAGTGGTATTGTATAAAGTCGGAATGAGTTTACAAAGTAAGGGTGGCATTGTGTAGGTATAGGTAAGGGAGAGAGAGATAAAAGATTCTCATAAATAAAATTCACACTGATTACTCTTTTTCCATATGTTTAATTATATAGAATATTGATGTTAATAACATTATGAATAAGTTATAATACCAATCCCATATAAAATATAAGATAATCATAAATAAAAAACAGTAATCTTCTATGTCATAAGACCTTCAAAAAGAGTATAATATACCAGAATTGTACTTATCACTGTAGAATAACCTTGTATAGAATCATCCATAGACTAATCATCCATAAATAATCTATAAAACCATATCTAATGACCCTACCTATAAGGAATTGCTAAAAAGTTATTGGATACTCTATAGTAAATCTATTCTCTGTTGAAGATTTGAGTTTCTTTCCTGAGTTAACAATGAAGTGAATATTTTATGAAGATCTTTTTATCTCTGAGGAGAAGTCTATATTTACCAAGACCATGATGAATAAGAAAAAGAAAGAGAAGATACATTTGAAGAAGTCCATTTTATCTAAATAAGAGGTAATATCTAGTTCTCCACAACTTTTTGATAATAAAGATATATCATAATTGGAAGGTGAAGATCAGGTGGCTAAGGTTTCCACCAATGAAAAGGACCACACTTCTACGTCATGTGAGTCAAAATTATCAATTGATCAGGAGGAATGCTTTAGCACCTTTTGAAGTTGTCCTCAAAATAAATATCCTAAAATAAGTGGTGATTTTGATCAATATAAAACCTCAAATGAATTTGGAATTTAGATATTAAGAAAATATCTACATGATATTCCCGAAGAAAGAGTCACATTTGTTTGTAGAATATTTCAATGTATACAGGAAGAGATCACCCAGCTAGAAAGAGAAGCTGATTCGATGGAAATGGGCTTGCCAGTAAAAAATCATGAATGTTTAAATCTCTCCAAATAGGTTGGAACCTTTGAAATAGAAAATAAGGAACTTTAAATAAGTTCATCAAAACACATCAAAGAAGTTTAAGAAAAATAGGGAGAAAAAAGTCACTTGAAGAAAATATCTATGCACTTGAAGAGAAGTTGAAAAATATTACTGATGTCAAGGGTTTACAATTGAATGTTTTATATTGAGGATTATTTTCTGATCTTCCATCATAATAATATTTTCTTCATATTGTATCTAAGTATATATTTGATAAAAAGGATTGCACTAAGCTTGTAACGTCCCGGTTCTGGAAGCCACCCAGAGGCACCCCGTACCCGGTTGGTCACATGGCCTCAAGCACATTTCCTCGAACGCCAGAGGCCGCCGAATAGTAGTGAGGGCCTTGGGTGTGGTAGTGGGGAAACTATGCCCTCATTGGAAGATTACACAGCGGATGAGAAAACAAATAACAACAATAGTGGAAACAGTAGACATCCATACAAGGGTAAACAGTGGAAGACTGATAAATAAACAACGAGAGCAGAATGTATATAAATGATGATAATACATATATGTCTAGGAAAACAGACAAATAGGTCACAATACTAAATATAGTATGAAACCAATATAGAAAAGTAAAACAAATGATCAACTCCTCAGCATCGCAAGCCACGACTTGGTCCCATGCTCTCCAGCTCCATAGCAAGTCAAGTACCTGAAAGAAAGGGCACTTTCCTTTATCTACACCTGCAACAATATAATTTGTTTGGGCCCAAAAGTATGGCCCAAACAGGGTGTGAGACATGGTCCCAGTAGGCAACCACCCAAAGATCTGTGCCTAACAGTCAGGGAATACATGGAAGAAAAAAAAATAAGAAGTATTAAATAGGAAATCACACAGAAGCTACACTCCAGTGTCTAGCATATAAAGTACGCAAGTAACAGCCAAACAACAAGAAGAACAATAGGTAACCCTATGGGTAGTTCTCACAGCCTAACCATTATGGTTCAACCTACAGGTACTAGCAACCCTCTAGGAGGCACACATAGTCTCACCCCTCTGGTTCAGCTAAAGAATAGACTCTCTGAGGAAGCACACACCGTCAATTCCCCCTATAGTCTCGTATCGTACTAAAGGCTCTCTAGGGAAGCACTCAACATCAATTCCCCCTATGGCCCGCATCGAGGAACTAAAAACTCTCTGAGGAAGCACTCAACTTCAATTCCCCCTGTGGTCTCGCATCGTAAATTAAAGATACTCTGGAGAATCCCTTATGTCCATTCTCTCTATGGTCCACTACACTAGGTTCTCATAGCCCGGTGTAAAACAAACATGCATAGCATGCGTATCGGCCCAAGTAAACCTCAAGAACTACTTGTCTATCATTTTAAGGCACAACATCATAACAGTACAATAGTTCCACTATCCTACAACTAGGCATGGAAACTGAAAAAATGCCAAAAAAGCAAAACAATCATGGAAAAACATCCAGAGTACAGTAAAAAATACCCTATTCAAAAGCAATTACCTCTACACAAGAAATAAAGCAAAGCAAGCAACAACAAGGGAAAAACAGGGAACACGCAATACTCCATTCAAGGGTATTGGTGGAATTTGCACAAAATATTCACAGACTTCCTACAGAAAGGAACAAACCACCTACCTCGATGCTAGTAGAATGATATATGTGAACCATGATGATTGATTCTCCTTAGAACATCGAGGATCTAAGAAAACGTCCAGAACACTCAACCCACGATATCTTGAGAAAGAAGAGGAATTGGAAAACAAGGCTCTAGGAGAAGGAAGAAATCACCGCTGTGGTTCCAATGCAATCAACGGTGGCTAAAACGGAGATCAGACAGAGGCTCGGAAATCCAGAGAAGAATCGTGGCCATACGGGTCACTCTCGGACAAAGAACCTGAAGAAGAAGAGTGTTTTGTCCGTCAGGTGCGACCCCGATGCGTTTAATGAAAAAAAGAAAATACATGGTGTGTACTTCTGGGGTACACGGCGTGTACTCTGTTTTTCTGTACTCCGCTTTAAGCGGCCTCCACTTCACCCCTACACACCGTGTGTGTGGCACGGACACGGCTAGCATACGGCCTGGCACAACAAGGTAGTACACAACATGTACTCATAAAGTACACGACGTGTACTTCAAATTTTTCCAGAAACTCCTCTTTTCTCAAAAACTCTAGAAAAAGGAAAAACATACCTGAAACAAAGATCCGGGTTCTTACAAACTTCCCCCTTAAAGGAATTTGTCCCCAAATTTCCCTAACGAGGAGGAGAAGAAGAAACCCCGAACAGATCTGGCCACTGTGATCGCACATCAGCCTCCTTTTCCCAGGTCGCATCCTGTACTCGCCCATACTGCCATAGCACCCATACTGGAGGAGTAGACTGCCCCCAGAGAACCTTCATATTGCGATCGACAATACAGATAGAATTCTCCTCAAATGATGCATCCTCTTCGACCTCAACTTCCTCGGGCTGAAAGACATGAGATGGGTCTGAAAAGTAACGTCGGAGCTGAGAGACGTGGAAGACATCGTGCATGGCCTGATACCACTGAGGTAACTGCAGCCGATAGGAAGCTGGTCCAACTCTCTCCATTACCTCAAACGGCCCGACATACCGTGGTGAAAGATTACCCTGTCTTCGAATCCTCTTGTTTCCCAACCTCGGTGCGACACGTAGGAAAACCTGATACCCAACCTCAAACTCCAGAGGTCATCTCCACTGATCAACATAAGACTTCTGTCGAGACTGTGTTGTATCCATCCTATTCCGAATCAACTCTATCTGCTCTGAGGTTTCCTGAACAAGGCGAGGTCCCAATAAAGATGCCTCTCCTACCTCCAGCCAGCATAAAGGTGATCAGAATGGCCTACCGTACAAATCCTCATAAGGTTCCATCTAAATAGTTTCCTGAAAATTGTTGTTGTAGGCAAATTCCACAAGAGGGATATGCTTCTCCCAAGAACCGATAATGTCTAGAATGCAATCTCGGAGCACATCCTCATGCACCTAGATCGTACACTCAGACTGTCCATCTATCTTGTGGTGGTATGTTGTACTCAAAAGTACCTGTGTACCCAAAGCCTTCTAAAGTCCCTCCCAGAACCGAGAAGTAAAATGCGCATCCCTGTCTGAAACAATGGAGTGTGGAACTTCAGGAAGATGTATGATCTCTCGGATGTACAGTCATCCCAGATCATCAACACTGAAGGTCTCCTTAATCGGTAAGAAGTGAGAAACCTTCGTAATCCTGTCGACAACAACCCAAACAGCATCGTTCCCTCGAGGTGATCTCGGAAATCCAATGACGAAGTCCATCGCGACATCGTTCCACTTCCACTCCAGAATGGGTAACTGCTGTAAAAGGCCTGCTGGTCGTTGATGCTCCGCCTTCACCTACTGACAAGTAGAACACTGCATGACGAAACCAGCAACATCCCTCTTCATACCTGGCCGCCAGTACTAGAGATGAAGATCCCGATACATCTTGGTGATGCCAAGATGAACAACCAAAACTGAGGAATGAAAATCCCGCATCAGATCCTCATGTATGTCTGCTGGCACCCATACGCATCCCTGGAAACGTAAGATCTCATCCTCGCCTACTGTCCATCCAGGAAGAGGGTCCTCTCCAACACACTCTCCCGCAAGACTAATCCTTCTGAGTCTGATAGCTGCCTCATTCGTACTCGATTAAGAAGTGTACACGTAACAGCTACAGAAGATAAGAAAGTATGTCCCTGTCTATCATGCACCTCCAGATGCATCCAGAGAATAGATCCATAAGCTTCCACTCACTAATGGCCTCCTGAACTACCTGAATCTAAGTTCTCCTACTCAAAACATCTGCCACTGCATTTCCATTTACCGGCGTATAGGTAAGATCAAAATCAAAAGACTGAAGATATTCGACCCACCTGCGTTGTCTTAGATTCAGATCACGCTGAGTGAAGATGTACTTGAGACTCTTGTGGTCAGTGAAAACCACAAAGTGCTCTCCCAGAAGGTAATGTCTCCAATAGAGTAAGGCATGAACAACAACTTCCAACTCCAGATCATGTGTCGGGTAGTTCCTCTCATGTGTCCTCATCTGCCGAGACCTGTACGCAACGACTCCATCTCCCTGCATAAGCACAGTGCCCAGCCCGATACCTGAAGCATCACAATAAACAGTATAGCTCTTTCCTGTCTCTAGAAAGACTAGTATCAGTGCTGACCTCAACCTTCCCTTCAGCTCTTTAAAGGATGACTAACAAGAATCTAGCCATAAGAACTTTTCCCCCTTCTTGGTCAGACCTGTCAATGATGCTGCTAGGCATGAAAAGTCCTGAATGAATCGTCTGTAGTATCCAGCTAGCCCTAGGAAACTCCGTACCTCAAAAATTATTTTCATATGCTCCCAAGAAACTACAGCTCTCACTTTCTCTTGGTCCACGGATACTCCTGCCTCTGAGATGACATGACCCAAGAAGTGAATTTGATCCTTCCAAAAGTGGCACTTCGAGAGTTTAACATAAAGCTGATTCTCTCTCAATGTACTCAGAATGATCTCAAGATGGGTAGCATGGTCGTGTCGAGTGTGAGAGTACACCAAGATATCATCCACGAAGACCACGATGAAGGAATCCAAGTAAGGATGGAACACTCGGTTCATCAGTGCCTTGAAAACTGCTGGCACATTCGTGAGACCGAACGGCATAACCGTATACTCGTAGAGACCATACCTACTCCTGAAGGATATAAGTGATATATCTAATGGTCTAACATGAAAATGATGATAACCGGAACTCAAATAGATCTTTGAGAACACACGAGCTCCTCGAAGCTGATCGAAGAGATCATCAATCCTCGACAAGGGATATCGGTTCTTGACTGTCAACTGGTTCAGCTTCTGATAATCCACATAGAGCCTAAGAGCACCGTCTGCCTTCTTCGTAAACTGGACATGCGATCCCCAAGGAGAAGTATTGGGTCAGATGAAACCTTTGCCTGAAACTCCTCCAACTGCTTCTTGAGCTCTTGAAACTCAAGTGTAGCCATCCTATAGGGAGGAATGGACATTGGTGCCGCTCCTGGAATGAGATCAATAGAGAATTCCACCTCATGCTCCAGAGGCAAACTTGAAAAGTCCTCTGGAAAGACATACCTGAGACGATCCACCACTGGAGGAAAGTCCAACTGTGAAGTCCCCTAGTCATCCAGATAAATACTAGAAATCTGGGCCATCACCCTTCCTAGCCCATGATGCTCATGTCCTGCTCGACTCGCCTGAACATCCCATTCACCTCTATGAAGAAAAGATTCACCCTCTGGTGAAATGAAACTCACCCTGTGGTGATAACAGTCGATGACTACCTGGAAGGGAACCAAACAGTCCATCCTGATAATGGCATCATAGCCTGTCATCTCTAGGAAATAGAGATCCCATAAGAAACGATACCCTGCAACCTTGAGATGGCACTCTCTGTACTGACATACACTAGATGTTCTCGTTCCCAAAGGTGTATCAAGTGTCAAAAAGTTGGCAAAAGAAAGGATACAGAGCCCAAGTCTCTCCACAATAGCAATAGAGATAAAGCTATGCGTAGCAACAGTATCAAAAAGAGTTGAAGATAAAACCAAGGCTACTAAAATTGTACCTTGAACGGTAGAAGGTCCGGGATCCTACTCCTGATAGGTCTGCTCCACCGAAAAAGTCTGGCCGACCCCGTGGCCCTGTGACCCTGCCTGACCACTCTGAGCTGATCCTCCCTACTGATGATGAAGGACTAGTGACTGAATTCCATGGTCTTGACCTCCACCTTGGCCTGAACGGCCAGAAGAACTCTAGTTCCCCGACTGGTGAGAAACTGGTGGTGCTGCTCCTGAACTAGGAGTCATGGAAGAACCCCTGTCGCCAGCTGCTGGTGAGAAAACCTGGAAAAAATGCTGAAGGTGACCCATCTTGCCACAAGATCAGCACTCCAATGGGTCTCTCTGGAACTGCGGCCTCGTGTTCCCTACCCTTCCACACTGGTAGCATACTACCTGGCTACCTGAAGATGTATCTCGCCTCCTCGGATCACCGCGCGTAGACTCCCTACGGTGCTTCCTACTGTCAACTAGAGGAACACTAGCTCTAGAAGCAGAACCGCCCTGGCTCACAGCTCCGGAGTCTCTTAGATTGTGCTCCACAATTAGTGCCTGGTTGACGATGGAAGTGATGGAAGTCAACTGGAAGAGATTCACCTGCGAGCAGATCTCCCGCCTGATACCATCCTTAAAATTCCTTTCCAAGAACACCCCATTTCCACCCCGGAGGGGTGTGAAACACTGCAACTCGGAGAAATGAGAGGAATAATCCATGAAAAAAAGAGTACCCTTCTCCAGAATCATGAACTCCCAGGCTCGATCAGCCCTCAGGGTCTCTGGATAAAAGTAGTCGTAGAACACGCGTTGGAACTCGTTCCAAGCCATAACCAGCTGATGACCCACCTGTGAGATCACGTCCCACCATCTCTTGGTGGAGTCTCAAAGAATGCAGGTAGCGAGCTTGACCCACCTCTTTGGAGGTGTCTCCAGATGCTCAAAGATAGTCAGCATGGCTTCTAGCCATGACTCCGCAGCCTGTGGTCCTCCTTCCCCCGAGAAAGTAGAAGGATGCTGCTGCTGGAAAACCTGCGTCAAGTCTGCCATAGACCAGGTAGGTGGCGGTGCTCCCTAAAAGGTCTGCATCATCCTCATAAAGCCTTCCCTGAATTGCGCATCAACACCTGCAACTGTATGAAAGTCGGTGACAAGGCTGGCCTGACCAGAGGATCGGCAGGAAGTCCCTGATCAGTCATATATGGCGTCCGATCACTATCTTGCAACTGACGTACAACCGGAGGACATCTCAGAGGCATAGCTCTGAAAGATCAAAATCATACCTTAAATCAGGAAAACAAGGAAAGAGAACAAGAGAGTACAAAACGGGAACAGGAGAAGGAAATATTCAAGTTTAAAAAACATGACTACCTGGCGTGTATAAACTCTACATGGCATGTACTTAACTATTTTCCCCTACCCGTGTCTCCTTGCACGGCTAACCCACACAGTCTTTTTAAAATGAGACTACATGGCGTGTTCCTGGGGGACACGGCGTATAATAGACAAGGTTTCATGACCCGTGTTGTTAGATACATGACCGGCTACATGGCTGAGACTACAGGGTGTGTTCTGAACAAACACGGTGTGTACTTGAAGATTTTCCTGACCCGTGTTGTTGGCGACATGACCAACTACATGGCTGAACCTTACACGGCGTGTTCTGAACAAACACGGTGTGTATAGGAGAAGATAACACTGACCCATGTTGTTCTTGACACGGCCGAGTACCTGGAACATAACTACACGGCGTATTCATACAAAACACGACGTGTATGACACGAGATTCCCCGAACCGTGTTGTTAGTGACACGGCCAGGTACACAGCTCACTACTACACGACGTGCACCTACCATACACGGCGTGTTCTTGGAGATTTTCAAAACCCATGTTTCTACTCACCCATTCAGTGACACGGTTTAAATATACACGACGTGTATATATAAAGTACACGCTGTGTATTCTTGGTTTTCTCGGGCAGTAGCTCTGAAACTGCACTGAAGCCCAGAAAACACTAAAAAACGAGCATGAAGGTGCCAAATTCTGATCCATGAGGGACCATACTCTCCACAAATCAAATCTCGGCATCCAATACAGTCATATATAATAAAAAACAAGTCAATGATTCACTAATTTCCAATTTAAGAGGGCCCATAACACCACAAGTACAAAAAATTGGCGTTCATTTACGCAAGGTACCAAACAAAAAACCTTTCTATCAAACTGCAATGATTCTATCAACCATCTATCACAACATCATGCATAATATACACAAGGACTATCACAACAACATGAAATTTCTAATGCACCCTAGATGGAATGGCAAGAATGCATGGCATGTGATTTCTAACAAGTGCCTATATGATGCATGAGATGGCATACCCTCATCTCATCGGGTTGTGATAGAAATAGAACCAGAATAGAAATAATAGTAACAATACAAAACATGTGAATTAATCTAGGTGAAATTAGATCAACTGTAACATAGAAAAACCAGAAAACTGTAATAAGCAAGGTAGATTGGATTTTCCCTGTACACGGGTTAGCTACTCCCAGACATAGCTTAATACCAAGTACCGAATCCATCCTATCCCTGGATAAAGGCTCCAAATAGTAATCAAGAGAAAAGAAAACCCTTTATACCACTTTGTAATGTCCCGGTTCCGGAAGCCACTTAGAGGCGCCCTATAAACAGTTGGTCACATGGGCTCAAGCGCATTTCCCCAAATGTCAAAGGCTGCTGACTAGCAGCGAGTGCATTGGGTGTGATAGTGGGAAAACTATGCCCTCATTGGAATAGTACACAGCGGAAGAGAAAACAAATAACAACAATAGCGGAAACAGTAGACATCCATACAAGGGTAAACAACGGAAGACTGATAAATAAACAACGGGAGCAGAATGTATGTAAATGATGCATAATACATATATGTCTAAGAAAATAGCCAAACAGGTCACAATGCTGAATACAGTACTATATCAAAGTACAAAAGAAAAACAAATGAGCAACTCCTCAGCATCGCAAGCCACGGCTTGGTCCCATGCTCTCCAGCTCCACAAAAAGTCAAGTACCTGAAGGAGAAGGGAGCTTACCCTTATCTACACCTGCAACAATATAATTTGTTTGGGACCAAAAGCATGGCCCAAACATGGTGTGAGACAATGTCCAAGTAGGAAACCACCCAAAGATCTGTGCCTAACAGTTAGTGAATACATGGTAGAAAAAAAATACAGGAAGCAGTAAACAGGAAAGCACACAGAATCTACACTCCAGTGTCTATCATATAAAGTACACAAGTAACCGCCAAACAACAAGAAGAACAATAAGTAACCCTCTAGGTAGTTCTCACAGCCTAACCCTTATGGTTCAACTTACAAGTACTAGCAACCCTCTGGGAGGAACACACAGTCTCACCCCTCTAGTTCAGCTAAATAATAGACTCTCTGAGGAAGCACTCACCGTCAATTCCCCCTATAGTCTTGTATCGTACTAAAGGCTCTCTGGGGAATCACTAAACATCAATTCCCCCTGTGGCCCGTGTTGAGGAACTACAGACTCTCTGAGGAAGTACTCAACGTCAATTCCCCCTGTGGTCTCACATCTTAAATTAAAGACACTCTGGAGAAGCCCTTATGTCCATTCTCCCTATGGTCCACTACACTAGGTTCTCACAGCCCTGTGTAAAACAAACATGCATAGCGTGCGTATCGGCCCAAGTAAACCTCAAGAACTACTTGGATATCATTTTAAGGCACAACAGTATAACAATATAACAGTTCTACTATCCTAAAAATAGGCATGGCAACTAGAAAAATGCCAAACAAGCAAAACAAGCATGGAAAAACATCCAGAGTAAAGTAAAAACTACCCTATTTACAAGCAATTTCCACTAATCAAGCAATAAAGAAAATCAGGCAACAATAAGGGAAAAACAGGGAACACGCAATACCCCATTCAAGGGTATTGGTGGAATTTGCACAAAATATTCACGGACTTCCTAAAGAAAGGCACAAAACACCTACCTCGATGCTAGGATAATGATATACGTGAACCACGATGACTGATTCTCCTTAGAACATCAAGTATCTGAGAAAATGTCCAAAACCCTCAACCCAAGATACCTTGAGAAAGAGGAGGAATTTGAAAACAAGGCTCTAGTAGAAGGAAGAACTCACCGCTGTGGTTCCAATACAATTGGCGGTGGCTAAAACGGAGATCAGACGGAGGCTCGGGAATCTGGAGAAGAATTGCAGCCGTACGGGTCACTCTCGGACGAAGAACCTGAAGAAGAAGAGTGTTCTGTCCGTCATGCGTGACCCCAATGCTTTTAATGAAAACAATACACGGTGTGTACTCTGTTTTTCCGTACTCCACTTTAAGCAGCCTCCACTTCACCCCTACACACCGTGTGTGTGGCCCGGACACGACCAGCACACGGCCTGGTGCAGCAAGGTAGTACACAGCGTGTACTCATAAAGCACAAAATGTGTACTTCGAAATTTTCTAGAAACTCTAATTTTCTCAAAAACTCTAGAAAAAGGAAAAACATACCTAAAACGAAGATCTGGGTTCTTACACAGCTACTTTGGATGAAGCAACAATTGACTGATATTGGTGATGAGGTGAAACAACCCATGGTGATTTACTGTGATAACAAGAGTGAAAATGATCTTACAAAGAATCTTTTTTAGCACTCTTGTACAAAATACATTTCAATAAGATATCACTTCATCAAAGAAAAAGTTGAACAAGGAATGGTTAAATTGGATCATATTGGAACTGATGATCAAATGGATGACATACTGACCAAGCCATAGTCAGAACATGTGTTCAAGAAGCATTGGTTGAACCTCGGTTTTCAACCACCTCCCTATACATAAGGAGGTTATGAGGGTTCCACTCTCCCTAGTTGAATTAACTATTTTAATATATTTGTTAAATTTATGCAGGTTTATAGAGGATATACGATCCAAAAGGAGTATGTTTTTAGCTGTATAAGTCAAAATTAGGTTCTTTGGGTTTATTTCTAATGGGGGGGGGATGGATAAATTCAATAGTTTAATGGTAAAAGGTGGATAATTAAAATGAAAATGAAACAAGGCACATCTTGTGTGTAAAGGCTATGAAATGATTTATAGTGTTGATGTTGAAGAAACATTTTCTCTGATGGTAAGACTATAGTTAATGAGAGTTTTCATTACTATGGAAATCCAAAAAGGATACAATTTTTATTAGATAGATGTCAAAAATTCTGTATGGAGTTATTTAAGAAGAAGTATACATTGAACAAATAGTTGGATTTCTGATTCAAAATGATGAAGAAAATGTTTTAAGATTAAGTAATGACCTCTATGGTCTAAAGTAGGAAACACATATATGGTATTCTTGACTAGTTGATTATATGAAGAAAAACCAATACAAAAGAAGAGACATGTATCAGTGGATGGATTTTCTAATCACATGAAATCAAAATTACAAATGTCTATGATTGGTGAACTCACATACTTCTTGGGGATACAAGTGATTCATAGGAAAGACTACAATTTTATTTATGAGGAAAATTATTTCAGAGAGTTGCAAAATAAATTCAACATGCATGACTCCAAACCAATGTTGACTCCAATTTCAGTTGGGAAAAAATTGGGAAATCTTGAGGATGTGATATATATAGATACCATAGTGTACAGAAGAATCATTGGAAACTTATTGTACTTGACAACGACACAACTAGATATTGTATTTGCAACATGATTAGAGTCCCACTCTCAATTTAATATGAAGAAATAACATATGGCGGTAGTAAAAAAATCATGAGGTACATTTAAGGTACTCACAATTATATATTTTACTTTCTAGTGTAAGAAGTAGTGAACTATCAGTGTTTTATATTAATGATTAGGATGGAGATATTATTGATATAAAGTACACAAGTGGTGGAGATTTATTTATTGAAAATACATGTGTGGGATGGTTGAGTAAGAAACAAGAAAGTACTTCTCTTAGTACTTCTGAAGCTGAGTATATCTCTGCTACAAAGGCTTGCACTCAGATACTTAAGATGAAGCAACAGTTGAATGATATTGGTGATGAGGTGAAACTTCCAATGGTGATTCACTATGATAAAAATATCATAATTGATCTTATGAAGAATCTGGTTCAACATTCTCATATGAAACACATTGAAATCATATATCCCATCATCAAGGAATAAGTTGAACAAGGAATGATTAAAAAGGATCATGTTGGAATTGATGATCAAGTGGCTGACATACTGACCAAGCCATTGTCAGCACATGTGTTCAAGAAGCATCAGTTAGACCTTGATGTTTAACCACCTCTCAGTGCAAGAGGATATTATCAGGGTCCCCCTCACCCCAGTTGAATTAAATTTTTTAATCTATTTGTTAAAGGGATGCAGGTTTATGGGGGATATACGATCCCGGGGGAGTATGTTTTGAGTTGTACAAGTCAAAACTAGGTTCATTGGGTTTATTTCCAATGGGGGAGAGTGGATAAATTAAATGGTTCAATGGTTCAAAGGTGGATAATTAAAATGAGAATTAAATAATTCATGTCTTATGTGTAAAGGCTATGCACATATTGATAGTTTTGATATTGAAGAAACATTTTCTCTGGTGGAAAGACTAGTGTCAATCAGGATTTTCCTTACTATGGAAATCCAAATAGGATACAAATTTTATTAGATGGATGTCAAAAAAACTTTAAGGGGTTATTTAATAAGAAGTATACAATAAAAAACTAGTTGAATTTATTATTCGAAATGATGAAAAAAGTTTAAATATAATGAATGCCCTCTATGGTCTAAAGTAGGCACCAAATGCATGGTATTCTTGATGGGATGCTTATCTGAAGAAAATAAAATTCAAAAGAAGATTCATGGATCAATGGATTAATATTTCAATCACATAAAATCATAATTTGAAATTTATATTATTTGTGAACTCACATACTTCTTGGGGATACAAGTGATTCATAAGAAATAATACACTTTTATTTCTCAAAAAAAGTATTCCAGAGAGTTGCTGAAAAAATTCAATATGCATTACTCCAAACCAATGTCGAATACGATTTTGGTTGGGACAAAACTAGGAAATCCTAAGGATGGGACATTTGTAGATCCCATAATGTACAAGAGAATCAATGGAATCTTATTGTACCTGAAAGAGATATGGCCAGATATTGTATTTTCAATAGCCTATTTTTAAAGTAATCTGAATTAAAAACAAATGGTAGTATTAAAACGAACCATGAGGTACATTCAAGGTACTCAAAATTTTGAATTATACTTTTCTATAGGAATAATTAGTGAACTATCAACGTTTTATGATGATGAATGGGCTGGAGATGCTGTTGATCAATAGAAAGTCCCCAAGTGGTAGATCTTTCTTTATTAGAAAGAAATGTGTGGTCTGGTTGAGTGATAAATTGAAAATTACTTCTCTTAGTACTGTTAAAGATGAGTATATATTCTCTACAAATGCTTTCACTCAGATACTTTTGATGAAGAAATAATTGACTGATATTGGTGATGAGGTGAAACTGCCAATGATGATTCACTCTGATAACAAGAGAGAAATTGATCTTATGAAGAATCCTATTCATCATTCTCATACAAAACACATTGAAATCAGATATCAATTCATCAAGGAAAGAGTTGAATGAGGCATGATTAAAATGGATTATGTTGGAACTAACTATCAAGTGGATGACATATTGACCAATCCATTGTCATCACATTTGTTCAAGAAGAATCAGTTGAACCTCAGTGTTCAACCACCTCCCAGTGCATGAGGAGGTTACGAGGGTTCCCCTCTCCACATTTTAATTAACTATTTTAATATATTTGTTATAGTGATTTAGTTTTACAGGGGATATATGATCTAGGGGGATTATGTTGTGAGTTATACAAGTCAAAATCAACCTCTTTGGATTTATATCCAATGTGGGAGAATGGGTATATTCAACGGTTCAATGGTATAAAGGTGGAAATGAAAATGAAAATGTGAAATTTATATTTATATGGTTATTGGATAATGGAGAATGAAAAAATTCAATGATTTA
Organism: Viscum album; assembly: GCA_963277665.1. NCBI lineage: Eukaryota > Viridiplantae > Streptophyta > Magnoliopsida > Santalales > Viscaceae > Viscum > Viscum album. The sequence goes on along the minus strand of OY728157.1, from coordinate 111,860,939 downwards.
CAAAGGGGTATAATGATGAGTTACAATGTCATAGAATGAGTTGTAAAGTTGGAGAATGGGAATGGAGAAAACAATTCGTGGTGTTATGAGGAAACAACCAGAGATTAGATTGGAAATATTTAAGCATTACATGACACAAGAACCCAATTCATACTCTTCTTGTTTTCTACACCTAGATTTTCTCACTTAGACTTAGAATGTTGGATGATTGTTTTCCTGCATATCAGGTTTTTATAGTGGCTGGTGCTTCATTGAATTTATCTATAGAATTCCAAAAAACCCAAAGAGAGATATTGTTGGAACCAAGGATTTTATTTGCTGAAAATAGAGTATTTTTGTTGTTGTCAATCCTCACATGTAATATCAAGGAGTTTTCAAGGAAAGGGATATTACAGTTCAATTTGACAATAGTATTAAAGGTGGTGTCATTTCCTAATGTTTTCCAAATGATTGGGGTCCAAATTTGGTGGATGGATTTTATCTCTAAAAGTTGATTTCCTTGAAGAACTTATGAAAATATGGAAAATTCATGATTTTAGAAAATATAGGATTCAATAATTGTCTTTCAAGAAAGATAAAATAAAGTTTACAGTGATCTACACAACAACAACAATGAGCATCACGAACAATGAAGAATTGGGGCATCGTGAATGAGGTTGGTGATCTCTAAGATTAAGATAATTGAAGCATCATGACGTGATGGTTTGAATAAAATCTTCATGGTTATGAAAAGTATCACGAATGAAAAATTTCCCTGGAGCTTCACAATAGGAGGAGAACCACAAATATGTTTTTGAAAGATCCGGAAAATTCACTAAGAGGCGGTGGAGAATCATGAATGAACGAGATAATAAATATTAGGCTATCCCAACTTCATTTCAAAGAATTTTTCCAAGGAAAATCCATAATATCTCTGATTTTGTGAAGCCAGGGGAGATCTGTGAAACAGACATTCCATGCAATCTTGAGAATCATGTAAAGAGTTTTTGAGTCTTGACTGATGCCAATTATTTTGATTAAAGAGTGCTTCATGATGATGGGGTATTCCACATTGATTTAGTGAGCTTCATGAAGGCATCTTGTTCTGTGAAGGAAGTGATCTTTGAGAAAGAAAGTTTGTTCCGTGAAGTAATTAAGATTTGTGAAGGCGGTTTGTTCTGTGAAGGCAGTGAGCTTCATGAAGGTAGTGAGCTTCATGAAGGATCTTCATGAAAGGTAGTATTGAACATCAAGTTTAAGTGGACAGGGATTTCATAGAGCATCAAATCAGGTATACAGTGCTAGCAGAGTCTCGTTCTAAGTCAGGGATAAATAATTTAATGCAAATCCATTGAAGCGAACTTCTAGTCGATAAAATGAGTTAGAATTATCTCAAAGTAGTGAGCTAGGGGGAGTCGATGGAAGTGTTTTGAGGGACATAGTGATCTATCCCTGAAATATTGTAATGGCGGTGCGCTTGGCACATAGTGACTGTGACCAAACTTCTGTATTCTACATTTAGTGAATATTAGTGGATTTAGGTACGACCAACACACTATCGGCATATGCTCTTTGGAATATCCCTTAGTGGTGAAATAAGTAAAAATGTTGTGTTGTATCTCTACATGTGAATGTCTGAAGTCTGATCAAATCCATCATACATGTTCAACATGTCCCTACCAATGTGGGAACAAGATCCATCATATTAAAAGAAAAAGTTGATACAATGATTCACCCCTCCTCTCTCAAGGTGTTTTAGGGTCCTAGAAAAGGACCATTGGAGGTTCCCAAACTATCCACATCAATATAAATGTTTCACATCAAAGAGGAAATAAGGATTAAAGTGTCCTTGGAACCTACACCAAGGAAATCACTCAAAGTATCTTCAATTTAAGAGGAATTGGAATGCATCCAATCAATGGTCTTGAATAAATGAATCTCACCCCACCTACATTAGAAATCACTTCTGTCTACTCAAGGATTCCTCACCTTCCAATTTTGGATATTTTTTTAATCCACCAGAGTCCCAAAAATCAGCACTAATAGTCCTGTTGTGCCTATATTCACATACCAATACCCATTAAGGTGATTTTCAACACCATCTAAATATTTGAAACTAAATTATTGGGTATAACAATTGATGCACATCTTGAAGGATGTTAAACAATGCATTCCCAAAATTAAGTCGAAGATATCCATATTAAGAAGAGAGAAATCCTTGAAAAATTAGCCTCAATGAAAATTATAGAACACATTTCACAGTTAAATGCTAGAAATTCTATTTGTCCAAGAGGTGTTCAAAGATTCAACACACGAGGTTTCATTTCAACATGCAATCCCATAAGATCCACAATACGATAAGCAATAAAATAGTGAGATATTTTTGTATCAAACAAAGATTGCATGAGTGTAGAATTTAAGAGAATCATATCGCACACTATCGATGGACCATATTTATCCTTTGTGAGAATTGACTCAACACTATATTGTTGTTTACTAGATGTGCACGACAATTCTATATTGGTTTATTATGGCTGTAATGACTGTTGGGGTATCAGTGTTACATGAGAGTCACCCTATGCCACTCGTTTTATTTCAGTGGTGAGGAGATGTGATGTAGGGTTCATCATGGTTAAGAATAGTGAAAAAAATTCAAAACGCAGAACCCAAAAAATCAAATAATGATAGAGGAAAAGTAGAAAATAACATACATTGGACTATAACCTTGATTCATCTGAGGGAATTTAGAGGAGTCACATTATCAAGAGAGGAGTTCCAAGAGATCTTGATAATCACGAGTGACTGAATTGTGGTTAGGGTTATTTTAAATAGACCAAAGACACTTTTAACAATTTTTTCATAAAAGTGCTGATAAGGATCACTTTTATCAGTGCTAAAATGATAATCATTGATAAAAGGGATATTTATTAATGATTTTTTAGTGCTGATAAAGCTTGAGATTTATTTGGACTTAAAATGCACTAATAAAAAACATCTTTATCAGTGCTAATGTTTTGGCGTTGATAAAGATATATTTTAACAGTGCTTTTTATCGCTGATAAAAATTCCTTTTATCAGCACTAAAATTTTATCATTGATAAAGGGTTTATAATTATAATTATTTAAATATATTTACAATAATTTTATAATTATTTAAATATATATAATTATTTAATTATAATTATATAAATAGTAATTTAAAAAATAATAATTATTTATAATAATTATAAATATATAAATATATAAATATATAAATTTACATAGTAAATTTACATTTATAAATATATTTATTTATAAATATTTATTTCTAAATAGATTTTAAACATTATTAGTCAATATAGAATCTTAAATATATGCATTTTAAAAATGAGTGAAATTTAATAATTCGAAGTGAGTACACATTAAAAATATTAAAAAATGTATAAGTTTTATTTATTAAATATAAATTATTAAAAAAATATGGATATATATATTGAAAATACTAAAATATTTTAAATAAATAAATAAAAATAAATAATAGAAAATGACCAAATTAAAAAATAAAAAAATATTAAAAATGAATAACCTAACTATAATAGTATTAAAAATAAATAAATAAAATTAACTGATTAAAAACATAATATATCATGTTACAATGAAAATTATGAAATATAGTAAAATTTGAATAATTTACATAAATATTACACGTATGTGTTTCTATATATTGCATAAATATATTTGTGTGTGTGTTTGTATATAAAAATGCATTAATTACATATATATATATATATATATATGCGATATCAATGTAACACACGACGTTTGATATATGTTAAATTGAAAAATCAAACAATATTAAAAATGAATAAGCCATTAATATGTTTTTAATTAACATTTTATTCATTATATATATATATATTTATAATTAATATATATTATTTATTAATATTTATAATATATATATATTATACTTATTCATTTTTATTAATAATTGTTTCATTAATAAATTTGCAAATAATTTTTCAATTTATTAATTTATTAATTTTTTTGTTTAATTATTAAAATATATTTATTTTATGCATCTATATTTAATATATACTATTTATTAATATTTATAATCAATATATATGTATAATAAATTTATTCATTTTTATCAATAATTATTCAAATTAATAAAATGTTTAATATTTTTAATAATTTACTCTTTTTAATTTTTTATTTATTTCATTATTTCATTTTGTTCATTTTATATATCTATATATTTAATATATACTGTTTATTAATTTTTATATTTTATATATATGTATATTCAATTTATTCATTTTAATAATAATTATTAAATTAATAAAATTGTTTTAAAATTTTTTTTTTTATTTTTTTACTTATTTCATTTTATTTTGCAACTTTATCAGTGCTAAAATAAAGCGACGATAAAGATTCCATTTTATGAGTTGTAAAAAAAGGCACTGATAAAGGTTTCCCTTTATCAGTGCTGATAAAGATAGACTTTGTCTGCGCATTTTCTAGCATTGCTAAATTCCAGCACTGTTTGAGGCATGTTTTATAGTAGTGATGTTGTCAAAGAAGGGTACTTACCTCTTCAAACTTCATGTCCACCTTCTTCTTGAACTCAGAACTTTGAACCTCATGGAAACCTTGAATGGGTACAATAGACCTTGAACTGAATTGTTGAGTGTTTTGTGCCATATTCTCAATGAGTGTCCTTGCAGTGATTGGGGTTTTGTCAACTAGATCACCACCTGCAACAACATCAATCATGTTACTATCAATATGAATTAAAACTTCATAAAAATATTGTATTAATATTTTATCAATTATTTGGTGTTGTGGGAAAATTGAACAAATCCTTTTAGATATTTCCCAGTATTCATGAAGTGTTTCCCCTTGTGATTGTCTTATCCCACAAATTTATTTTCTTATAGTTGATGTTTGAGAGGTTGGGAAGTATTTTTCAAGAAAAAGACATTTCATGTTCTCCCAGCCTCTAATAGGGGAATTCACACAATACACCCAATCCTTTACATCATATTATAATTAAAAAGGGAATGCCCTAATATTTACTTGTTCTTCATCCACATTTTCAGGTTTTAATGTTGAACACACAATATGAAATTATTTTAAGTGCTTATGTGGATATTCCCCTGAGAGTCCATGGAATCATGGTAATAAGCGAGTTAAACCAGATTTAAGTTCAAAATTTGGTGCCTCTCCTTGTATTTGAATGTATGAAGGTTGGATATCAACATCAAGAGAGGTTATTTATTTTAATGTTTATTTTTTAACCATTTTATTCATGTTAAGTTTAGTTTCTAGTTTGGTTATAGAATAATAGGGGTTTAGAAAAGTCTCAAGTTGTGGTGTATCCTTCTTTAAACGGTTGTCATGTGTGTCGCGGTGTCATAGAAATAGGTTCTTATATAGTTCAGGTTTTAGATGAGGTAAATCTCCTAGAGTATAAAACATCATTCACATAACCTATACAAAAAATAAATCATAACACAAGAAGATATTCAAATATAGAAGATAAAACAAATAAATATTCACAAAATTTGCAAATATCTTGTTGGTCGGAGTAGAGTACTCAAGAGGGGGGGGGGTGAATTGAGTATCTAAAAAATTTTCTGTTTGAAATGTTTTCTTAAAAGGTTTCCCAATAAAATAAATACAGTCCAATTAATCAAAGTAATATTGTTATGAAAGTTTGACTGTTTAAATAACTTCTCATAAGAATTATTAATTCCCAGTAATCTCAATATTAGTTATTAATATTACTTTTGAAGCCACTCTAATAAGGAAAAACAATTATAAATTTTTTCCAAGATTAACTATCAAAGTAAATATAGTGATTTATGAATTATATAGTAAAACATAGAAGACTAAATTAAACAACATAACAGATATAAAACAAGTGGTTCAGTCTCAAGCCGAGATCTAATCCACTCCACTTGGTGATCACCTGCCACCAATAAGTTTATATTAATAAACTTGATCGAAACCCTTGATTGGGGAAAAAATAGTGCATAAGACCATCTAGGTCACACAACCTCTTCCACATTTTTTCGTGGGTACAAACTTCCAGGTCACACAGGGACCTCTTCCACACTTATCCGTGGGAATAAAAAATTGTAAAAAGATATGAGAGGAAGGATATCTTGTATCCTTCAGTTTAGTATAGAATATAGTGTATGTTTTAATACAGACACACACACTATTTGAAAGCTAAAAACAATACAAAATAGAGAAAAGATGATGAGATAAGGTTATAAGTTCTCTGAGTGTTATTCTATATAGCTCTAGACTTCTATGATGAAGCAGATGCAAGAATCGAGTCCTCTTACAAGAAATAGAGTATCGCAAGTCTGATGCTCTGGTTTCCAATTAGATCTGGCTTGTATTCTTCATAGAGTTTGTATTGTGGAGATGTTCTTGTCTCTGATCTATGTTATTCCATCTTTTGGATTCATGAATTCTTCGTGTGTTCTTCAGATGTATATTGTTACACATGTTAGTTCTTTTCTCTAGAATTATCATGCTTCTGCTACTCTACTACTTCTTGCAGGGCTACACATTTCTTTTTATTCTTGGAGTGCATGTGTTGAAGCTGACATGATGCATGTATTCTGTACCTCGTACGTCGTACTGTCAGGTGACATGTCTACAAAATAAATATTAATTCTGTCAGTGCATTTAAAAGACTCAAATATGACCATTATAAATTAAATTGAAAATGAAAAAATAGATTAAAGAATGGTGTCATAGTTTGTTAGGAAATGGTGTCACTTGGAAACAGTTTCACCTTGAAACGATGTCCCCTTTTTTTCCATTGAGCAGTCAGACAGTTATGATGGCATGGTTGTATAGATATTAGGAACTGGTATCACCGTTGCAGTGCTAGGATCACACTTTCTGGTTCTTTTCCAAACTTCTAATGGGGTCTTAAAAAGGAACCAGTGTCACATACTTCAACAGATATGAAACTGGTTACAGTGTCTGGTCACGGTGTTTGGGTCACAGTGTCTAGGTCACGGTGTCTGGTCACGGTGTCTGGTCACGGTGTCTGGGTTATGATGTCTGGGTCATGGTGTTTGGGTCACGATGTCTGGGTCATGGTGTCTGGGTCACGGTGTCTAGGTCATGGTGTCTGGTCACGGTGTCTAGGTCACTTTCCAGAAAATCAGAACTGGTGGTAGACTCACAGTTTCCCAAACATAGCCAAATATCTATATATAGACTTGAGTAGTAATATCAACAGAATGAATTAGACTTAATCATTCCTAAAAGAAATCATTATAAACCAAATTAAATATAGTTTACAAAAATCCGTCATGATTTATAAGAATCAGGATCTTGAGAAAATTTATTTAATGCATAAAGAAACCAACCATCTTTACACATTATTGGAAACATATTAAATAGGATTAACAAGATTTGTAGGATGTTTATGATTTGTGATTATTAATACCTGATTAAAGAATGAAGATTATAATAATCTCCCCCTTTTAATGATCAGAAATCATATGAGTGAGAGATCTGTTCTTAGTGTGCTATGTGTCCCTTAGTGTTTGTGTATATCCCCCTTTTGGGATTATCAAAAAGAGTACAAAAGTAAGAGAATAGTAAATAAGAGTTCACAGTGCATTATATAGAGAAAGATGAGTCATTTCAAACAGTAAGAAACAAAAATACAAAAATATCCCTATAAAAAGATAATGTTCACTTTTATTCAACACTGACTATCTTCTCTTTTCCCTTGGCAGCAACATTAGGAGAATCCACAAAAGTATAGGTGTATGTTGAATAAGGAAGAGAACCAAATTAAAGAGAAGTTAGAGGGAGACCTTCAAAAATAGAGGAGGCCAAAGTAGGTTTGGTAGAAGACTGAGGCAATTGTTGGTCAAGGATAACAGGTTTGATCTGACTCAGAGCCTGAGAGACAAACATAGAGGTAGAGACAAATGCATTGGATGAGAAAGGAGGAAAACTAGGACGCAAGGGTGCAACTGAAGGAGCCAAAATAGCATTTATCTAGACATGAAGATAAGGCCTTAATAACTTGGTGAAGTCAGCAATAATCTCACCACCATACTACATTTCTTTCTCAAAGACATATTTGTTCTCCATGAACTTGTCCAAAAAAGGCGTGAAATCTTTCATCTTTTGAACTTTAGTTTTGAAAGGTTGAGTGATAGGAGGGATTTTCAGATTCTCTATAAGGTACTTGAAATGGTTTGTCATATCATGCTTAGTGAAAATCCTATTGAAGTAGAAATCCACATTCTTAGTAATTTCTTCTTGATCATCATTTGAAATATTGGAATGAATTCTTACTAAATCAAGAACTCTATCACTATTCTTGAAAAAAATAGATAGATATTCTTTGTCAAATCCACTTAGTACTAATTGAAGTTCTTCCTTAACAACCATTCTGAGAAGATCACTATCAAAGGAAGGATGAGATGATTTTACAGAGGTACTAGAAGCTGTAAAAGATGAAGTAAGGGAATTTAGTTGATTTAGTACTTTCTACCGACATCCCTTATATGCATTAGTAAATATTTTGAGACCAATAAAAATCTCATGCATTTTTTGGACTATTTTCCTGTTTCTCTTAGCCACATTGTCAGCTAAGGAACTTAGGTTAGGTTGAATTAGAGAGACAACTACCTGTGGAATCTGACCACTAATGTCCTCAATAGGATGGGAAATAGGATTTGGTCTTGATTTCAACACACTCTACATATCTTCAACCATTTCTCTGAGAGACTTCACTTCATCACTCAGCTATTTGTTCTCAATTCTAACCTCTTGAATTTCATGGAGAATTTTTGGCTGAATCTTCCATATGATCTTTTCTAACAAATTGAAAACATCTCTTTCACATAGGTTTGTTATAGGGGTAGGTTGAGTGTTCATGAGTTTTTCAACTCCAACCAATAAGGTATCTCCAAAGGCTTTCAAATCAATCTTACTCACTAAGGTAGAAAGTTCTTGTGAAGGTTTAGGAATATATGCTGAGACAAGATCAGGTTCCTTTGTAGAGATCACTTCAAGAGAAGAGACTCTTTTCAATTGAAACATAGTGGACATATCTATACCTTTAACTGAGGATTCTTGGGAATAATTCACATCAAAGTATCTAGGGAATTTATACCATGTATCCAAAGTGCTTTGATCAACTAGATTAGGAATTTCAACACTTTCTAGATTAGGGTACTGCTCCCCCTTAACAAGTGCATCTCTTACAAGAGTAAGATATTTAGTTCTTTGATATATTTCCAAAATTTCATCTCCAATAGACTCACCCATTTATTTTATAGCCATCTAACAATATTTCCCCATTTTTTCCTCAGAATATGGGATAATCTCAAGAACAAATTGTTCCTCTAAGTGTTCCTCAAAAGAAGCTTCTTTCTCAAGAGAAAGTTCTTCTTCTAAATCAACAATTTCTTTAAGAATAGTTACTTCTTTATCAATTATGACTTGAGGAACAGGTCCAATGTCTTCCTTATCCAGGACAGTTTCCCCTGCAGGTGCAAAAAACTCTACTTATTCTTTAGTAGGATAGTCAAAAATTTCATTTGGTTACAGACCAGGATCATAAATGTCCTTATGTATTGAAGAATACTCAATCGGGTTGAACTTTTCATAAGCCCTATAATTATCCTCCACCCATGATTTTCTCCATGGATTCCAAATTATTTTCATTCTTTTGATTGTAAACTTTGAGATACAAAATTCATAGTCCTTAATGAATTCTTCATCTAGTCCAACCAACCCTTTAGCGTGAAGCATAAAAGAGATTAACCTTGAGTAGAACAAGAAGGTTGAATTTGAGGTTTTCTTTATCAACTCACACATATGAAGTATAACATTCTTAAATAGGTTAATATCATTTCCATTATTCATAAGATGTATAAAAAATACATCCTGATACTTGATTGTAGAAAAATATCATTTTCTTGGACTAATCAAATTCTGAAAAAACTTAAACAACAATATGGTTTCACCATCTAGCTCAGTAGCAATAGCCCTTCTCTTTGTTTTATTTCCAGTCAAGCTTCCCAAGGATTATTCTAAAACAAAGATATCACTTGGAGGAGGAGGACCTCTATGGTAGTCCTTTAAATTTCCCTCATGATGTATCCTTAGGAAAGCAACCCATTACCTCAAAGAAAAGATACATCTTTGTCCATTGATCCAGCTTCTCACAACAAAACCATCTTCTGTATCAAATGAAAATTGAACTAACTAATAAAATTGAGCAACTAGATTTTGATATATCAGCCTAGTCTCCTTTTTGAACCAATCCAACCATCCATGTTCTTTTAGTACTTTCAATACTAAATACTTACTTGACAGCAGCCACTTGGGGCAGATTTACTTTTTTGGCACCACTATTCTTTCAACAATGTTCGGATTCATAGGACCTTCGGGCGCTATCTTCGGAGCTATTTTCATCTTGTTCTTTGATCTTCACTTCTCAATGGATTATGAGGATGGGCATTTCATTCTGGGATTCTAATGAGGTTTTAAGAGAGAGAGATAGAACTGAAGGGTTGAAGGAGGTCTTACGGTTTGATAGAAGAAAGATCGGGTGAAGAAAAGAGTGAAACTCATTTCGTTTTTATCATTTAGGGATATCGAGCATTGAAAATTCAAAATTTGGAGAAATTAAAAGAATAAAACAATTAATTACAGTGATATAAGTTATAATATATAGATAAAATGATAAAGTGTCTTTATGGTGAGACCGGAACAAAATTTCATGCTGAGACCGTAGCAGACTTTCACGGTATCATCTCTACTGTGTGACTTCAAAATGGTGCGACCGTATTGTTTGAAATAGTATGTGCCAGAACATAACTAAGAGATACAAATTGTGAGACCGTAAACATTAAATGACTACTTTTAATATAGTAAACTATAAAACTGTAAGATTTAGACAATAATCTTAAGACAATGAATTTTGAAACTATAAACTGTGAAACAATACACTTACTAATTAAGATTTATCATTCCCAATTCATGTATGATTTAATCTATTCTTTCATAATATAATGGTTTGGTGAAAATATCAACAAGATGATATTAAGTTCCAATGAATTCAAAAGTGATATCACCTTTTTGATAATGGTCTCTCAAAAAGTGAGGTCTTACCTCAATATGTTTTTTCCTAGAGTGTGAAACATGATTTTTTGAGATGTTAATAGCACTTGAATTATAACAATTTATAGGTACATTCTTGAATTGATATCCATAATCTAGCAATGTGTGTTTCATATACAAAATTTTTGCACAAAAACTATTAGAAGCTATATACTTAACTTCTATAGTAGATAATACAACAGAGTTTTGTTTTTTACTACACCATGATACTAGTGACTTGCCTAAAAAGTGACATGTCCAGAGGTTCTCTTTCTATCTAACTTACAACCACCTAAATCGGCATCATAATAGCTAACTAACTCGAATGATTTTCCTCTGGGATAGAATAGTTCTATATTGGGTGTATGTTTGAGGTATTTGAAAATCCTCTTAACAATATTTAAAAGAGCTTCCTTAGGGTTTATTTGAAAACGTGAACACATACATAAACTAAACATAATTTCAGATCGACTAGCAGTTAAGTAGAGTAAGCTTCCAGTCATTCCTCTATAAGTGGTTTGATCAACAGATTTTTAATCTTCATCAAGATGAAAATTAAATTTAGTACTCATTGGAGTGTCACTAATTTTAGTGCTATCCAATCCAAAATGTTTTAGAAGATCTCTAGTATATTTTATTTGATTTAAATTAATACTATCATTATTTTGAAATATTTGAAATCCAAGAGAGAATTTTAGTTCACCCATTAAACTCATTTCAAATTCATTTTGCATCATTTTAGAAAATTCAATACATAAATAATTTTTTGAAGATCCAAAGATAATATCATCTACATAAATTTATACTACTAAAAAATAATTAAAAATTCATTTTATAAAAAGTGTTGGATTAACTATACCTGCTATAAAACCTTTGGTAATAAGAAAAGTACTTAATATATCATACCAAGATCTTTGAGATTATTTTAAACCATATAAAGCTTTTGATAATTTAAAAAAAATGATTTATAAAATGAGGATTTGTAAAACTAGGGGTTTCTTAACAAAGACATCCTCAACTATATACCCATTTATAAATTCACTCTTAACATCCATTTGATATAGTTTGAAATTAAGATGTGTAGCATAAGCAAGCAGAATTATGATGGCTTCAAGTCTAGTGACTGATGCAAAGGTTTCCTCATAGTCAATTCCCTCTTCTTGACTAAAGCCTTGTGTAACCAATCTATCCTTATTTCTAACTATGTTACCAGCTTTATCTACTTTATTTCTAAACACCCATTTAGTGCCTATGGTAAATGTGTCTTTAGGTCTTTCAAAAAGTTTCCAAACTTTGTTCCTTTCAAACTAATTAACCTCTTATTGCATAGCCATCACCCAAAATTCATCAGTGATAGATTCATTAATGTTTTTAGGTTCAAGTTGTGACAAGAAGACATGATGTTCAACCTGATTTCTAAGGGAATCCTGAGTTAGAGTTCCTTTATCTAAATCTCCTACAACAACATCTAAAGGATGGTTCTTAAAGGGTTTAACAACTCTAGAAATATAAGGACTAGTGATTTTAGTTTCTTCAACAAGTTCGGGTTCATTATGACTTGAGTCTGAATAATTTACAGAATTAGACATTTTCACAGATTCCTTTACAAGATGGTTAAACGATTTTGAATTAATTTCCAGATTTGACACATCATCCTCCAGGTTCTCTAGAGTGGTCTTAGGCTCATGTGGATCTGTCTCATCAAATTTGACATGTAAATACTCTTCCGGACATTTAGCTCTTTTGTTAAACACTTTATAGGCTTTACTATGGATTGAATATCCTAGAAATATTCTTTCATCACTATTGGATGCAAATTTATCAAGATTGTCTTTAGTATAAAGGATATAGACTTTTCAACCAAAAACTTTGAAGTAGATTACTTTTGGATTTCTATTATTCCATAACTCATTCAAAGTTATTTTAAGAATGGGTCTAATCAACACTCTATTAATAATATTGCATGTTGTATTTACAGCTTCAACCTGAAAATAAATTGGTATGATATATTCACTAAGCATGGTTCTTGCAATCACTTTCAAGGTTCTATTTCTTTTTTATACAACTCCATTTTTTGAGGTGTTCTAGGGGAAGAGAAATTATGACTATATCCATTTTTTGAGAAAAATAATTCAAAATCTTGATTTTCAAACTCATATCCATGATCACTTCTTAAGAATTTAATTCTATGTCCACTAAGATTTTCTAAAGTTTTAGCATATTTGGTGAAATGATAGTAGGCTTCACTTTTGTGATCCAAAAAGAAAGTCCAAGTATATCTAGAGAAGTCATCTACAATAACATAAATATAGTGATTCCCATTTAAACTAGAAACTCTAGATGGTCCAAACAGCTCCATGAGAACCAGTTCGAGAGGTTGAGAAGTTGACACTTCTTTCTTTGGTTTGAAGGAAATTTTGTGTTTCTTTCCCTTTTGACAAGGATTACACACTTTATCATTTAGAAACTCAAGTTTGGGTAGATCTTTGACTAATATTTTTCTAGTTAGCTTTATAAGGGAGTGAATATTATAGTGTCCTACTTTCCTATGCCAATACCAAGACTCTTTGTGAAATACACTTAAACATGATGAATTTTGAGAAACTAAAGAATCTAAGTTAATAGTGTATACATTTTCAGTTCTTAATGAAAAAAACACTATTTCATTTTTAGAATTAAAAACATTGCAAACATCATTTTCAAATTTAATATGAAATCCTTAATCACATACTTGTGAAATACTAAGAAGATTATATTTCAATCCATAAACAAAATTTACTTTGGAAATTAAAACTGAGTTAGAGTTACTGATTTGGACAAGGCCAATGATTTTTTCCTTTGGCATTGTCACTAAAGGTGACATGTCCACCATTAATTTTTATTATGTTCTTGATGTATGAATAATCTCCTGTCATGTGTCTTGAACACCCATTGTCCAAGTACCATAGGATTTTACAAGACCTATTTAAGAAATTTTCCTATAAAATAGTCAAATAAAAATATACTTTGGTACCCATATTTGTTTGGGTCTAGTAATATTAGTGACTAGTGCTTTAGGAACCCACATCTTTTTCATAGGTTTCCTATAAGAATTATGTAAAGTGCTTGAAAAATAAACTCTATTTGGTCCAGACAGGCTTGAAACAATAGAGAGTGTATCATAATTTGAACTAACGGAATGTTTTCCAGAACTAGGAGTAAAGTTGTATATACAAGATTTAGAAACAAAAAATGGTTTTTGAAAAATTTATTTTTCCATGTTGATAGACAATACTAGTAGAATACTTAAGAGAAATCTGTTTACCTAGAATTTGTACCAAATTATCATTACCATTAGTAAAACTTTCAAGTTTCTTTTCAATTTCTCCATAGATAGCTTTAGTGAATTTTTTTCTTTGAGTAATTGAGCATTTTCCTCCTTTCTACAGTAAGTTTGGATTTAACAGTTGAGTTAAGAGCATAATGTTTCCTTAAAGACTTGTATTTATCTTTTAGTTCATTACATGTCTCTTAAAGAATAGTAGAGTACTCAAACATTTCTTCTTTAGAAATATTTTCAGAATCAATTTCATCTCTAGAATAATAGGAATTATGTATAAGAGATTCCAGTGTTACCTCAGATGTGTTTGTCATAAAACACATATTGGCTTTGTTAGACTGTTCATCATGTGAAGATTCTGAGTCACTTGAACAATCCTCAGAAGCACTCCATGTTTCTTTTGTTTCCTTTTTATAATTTTTATCTTTTCCTCATATTTCTTTTTGTACTTGAGTTTGGGATAGTCAGCCTTTACACGTACCTTTTTCTTACATTTATATCATACTATCTCATCAGACTTGTAACTTCTTTTCCAATCTTTCATCCAGCTTCCATTTTTATAATATCTTCCTTTGAAGTTAGGCTTTCTGAAAAATTTCTTCTTCTTTTAAAATCTCTTAAACCTTCTAGATAATTGATCTATCTCCTCATCACTATCAAGTGATGATTTTTCACTATTGGAACTTTCTAAAGATACTTCAAATTTCTCTTTTTGTTTGTGTTTAGAGGTGGTGGTCTGAAATGCAATAGATTTTTTTGGGTTCATCCTCTACTTCCTTGTTGACTTTCATCTATTCTTCATACAAAATTAATTTTCTAATGAGATCTTTTATAGGTAACTTTCTTATATCACATGAATCTCTAATAGATACATAGGTTCCTCTCTATCTATCAGACAGGCATATGATAATCCTCATGATTTGTTCTTTGGAAGTAACTTCTCTTCCAAGAGAAATAATTGTGTTGTCAATTTCTTTGAACCTAAGATACATGTTAGAAATAGGTTCATCAATTTTCATTATAAAGTTATCATATTTAATAGTATAAGTATTAAGTATCATTTATTTCACACAATAAGTTCCTTCATGTGAAACATACAAATTATCCCAAATTTCATGGGCAGTTTTACATGCAGAAATTCTGTTAAATTCCTTATCTCCTAAAGAGAAATATAGAGCATTCATGGATTTTCAATTGTTATTGTAGGTAGTCTTGGTTAGGTAATACCAAGTGATTCTATTAGTAGTATGAATCTTATACTCATTTATAATTGAAGACCAAATTTCAAAACCCATACTTTCTAAATGCATTTTCATTTTAATTTTCCATTGGCATAATTGGTTCCATTAAATAATGGTGGTCTATTTTTTGCAGCACCTTCTAGAATATTATCCATAATAAATAAATACTTCCAAAGATCTAGAAATTTTGAATTAACAGAAATTTACATATCTTTAAAGTACAACTAAAATCACAATTGAATAGGTTCAAAAACAGAGTCTTAGTAAATGCCATTTGATACCAAATATTGGTTGGAGTAGATTACTCAAGAGGGGGGGGGGGGGTCGGGGGTGAATTTAGTATCTATAAAAATTTCTATTTGAAAAGTTTTCTTATAAGGTTCCCAAATAAAATAAATACATCATAGTTAATCAAATTAACATGGTTATGAAAGTTTGACTGTTTAAATAACTTCTTAGAAGATTGATTAATTCTCTGTAATCTCAATATCAGTTATTAATACTACTTTTGAAGCCACTCTAATAAGGAAAAAAAATTATAACTTCTTTCCAAGATTAATTATCAAAGTAAATCTAGTGATTTCTGAATTACACAGTAAAATAGAGAAAACTAAATTAAACAAAACAACAGATATAAAACAAGTGGTTCAGTCTCAATATGATACCTAATCCACTCACCTTAGTGATAACCTACCACCAAGTAGTTTATATTAATAAACATGATCCACACCCTAGATCGGGGTAAACAACTATGCACAAGATTGTCTAGGTCACACGACCACTTCCACAGTTCTTCATGGGTATAAACTAACAGGTCACACAGGGACCCCTTCCACACTTATTTGTGGGAATAAACACGTATAAAAATAAATGAGAGGAAAGATATCTTTTATCCTTAAGTTTAGTGGAGGAGGTAGTGTGTGTTTTAATACATACACACACACATTGCTCGAAATCTAAAAATAATACACAATAGAGAAAAGATGATGAGATAAGGTTAGAAGTGATTTGAGTGTTATTCTATGTAGATCTGGACTTCTAGGATGAAGCAGATACAAGAATCGAGTCCTCTTGCAAGAAACAAAGTATCGCAAGTTTGGTGCTCTGGTTTCCAGTTAGATCTAGACTGTGTTCTTCATGGAGTTTGTATTGAAAATATGTTATTATATCTGATATATGGTATTCCATATTTTGGATTCGTGAATGCTTTGTGTGTTCGTCAGATGTATCTTGTTACATGTGTCAGTTCTTTTCCCTATAATTCTCACACTTCTGCTACTCTGCTACTTCTTTCAGGGCCACTCTTTTCTTTTTATTCTTAGAATGCATTTGTTGAAGCTGTCAAGATGCATGTATTCAGCAACTCGTACCTCGTACTGTCAGGTGACATTTCAATAAAAGAAATATTAATTATGTCAGTGCATTTAAAAGAATCAAATATGACCATTATAAATTAAATTGAAGACAACAAAACAGATTAAAGAACAATGTCACAGTCTGTCTGGAAACGATGTCCCTTAGAAGCGGTGTCACCATGAAATGATATATCCTTCATTGCCTTTGAGCGGTGAGATAGTTATGATGACATGGTTGTATAGAGATTAGGAACCGATAGCACATATGCAGTTTTAGAATCACGGTGTCTGGTCCTTTTCCAAACTTCGAATGATGTCTTAGAAAGGAACCGATGTCACAGACTTCAACAGATTTGAAACTGGTTATGGTGTCTAGTCACGGTGTCTGGGTCACTTTCCATAAAACCAGAACCGGTGGCAGACTCACGATTTCTCAGACTTAGCCAAATATCTGTATATAGACTTGTGTTCTAATATTTATAGAATAAATTAGACATAATCATTCATAAAATAAGTCATTATAAACCAAATTAAATATAGTTTACCAAAATCATCCATGTTTTATAGGAATCAAGATATTGAGAAAATTTACTTACAACATAAAGAAACCAACCATATTTACACATTACAGGAAGCATATTAAATAGGATTAACAAGATTTGAAGGATGTTTATGATTTGTGATTATTAAAACATGATTAAATCATGAGGATTCCAACACATCTTATAAAAACATGCACTAAAAACCAAAGCGCTCCCCAAAAACAACACCACAAACTAACCTCATTGTCATGAAATATCAAATTAACTATGTTTTTAAAGTTTATTTATGGTAAATAGATTACTATAGGTCATCCCTCAAGGAGTGTTGGATGTTTTATGTGTGTATTTTTAATAAATATTACTAAAAGAGGGGGTGGTTTTGAAAGCATTTTTAAAAATAAAATGACTTAATTAAAGAGTTTAACATTTTAAAAATAAATGTGGTGTTTTAAGAATAATCACTACTGGAATGGAGGGATATACCAACACTTTTATGCCAACAGTTATAGAAAACCATTGGTATATATGGAGTACAAACCTTTTTTCCAACAAGTTTATCAAACTCTTGGGATATCTCCCAATATAACTCATTTTTTCCAACAGTTCGATAAAACCGTTGGGATATCTCCCAATTCCACCACCTTTACCAATGGTTTTAGTGAACTGTTGGTAAATCATAGTTTTCCCAATGGTTTTAAAACGCCGTTGGGGAAAAGTTCCTCCAAATACACAGAACCCTCAATTCTCCCCCAATTCTCTGTTCGCCCGACTGCAGCCCTGAAATTGAAGCTCTCCCAATGCTCTCTCATTACCCAGTCTCCGAAACTCCATCCATCCTCTACAATCAAACAATTTTTTTGTTCTACACCTCAAATATGTAAGTTCTACCTCAGTTATAATGTTCTTCATCTATTTTTTTTATTTTCTATTTTGATTTGACCTAAACGTGAGGGATATCTCTATACAAAGACTCAGAAACTTGTTCCACTCTTAGATCCATCTTAAATCAAACAATTTTGTAGTTCTACACTCTAAATCTATATGTACTACCTTAGTTTTAATGTTTTGCATTTATTATTTTTGTTTTCTGTTTTAATTTGGTATAAACTAGGTTGTGTTGTTTATGGCATGCGAAGGTTAGTGATATTGAGGATGAATTGGATGTTGGTTGGGTGATGGATTGGAATTGTGATGTTTTTTGGATTAAGTTTAGTTAATTTTCAATGAATTATTTGGGGATTTCCTCCTTTAATAGAGCCCCCACAACTCATGGACCCTGGATACCCCCCCTCTTGGACCCTAGACAGTCCCCCCTCCTGGAAATTGGACAACCTGCCCCCCCTCTTTCCTGAAACTTGTACAACCCCCCTCCTGGACCCTGGACAACCCCCTCCACCCTCCTCCTAGGACCTTGTATAGTCCCCCTCCTTCCTGGACCCTAGGAAGCCCCCCACCCTCTACCCTGGACCCTGGATAGCCCCCCTCCTCGATGGACCCTGGACAACCCCCCTCTTTCCTGGACCATGGACAACCCCTTCTCCTCTCTCCTTGACCCTGGAAAGCCCCCCACCCCTTCCTAGACCCTGGACAGCCCCCCCACCCCTCCTCCTAGACCTTGGACATCCCCCTAACCCCCCTCCTCAACCACCAAATACCCCCCACTTCAAAACTTTGACCACCAAACTTGGACATGCTGGATTTTCTCTAAAAAGATAGATTTGATCCTCAAACAACCTCAATAATATCCTAAACAATGCTTATAATGTGGTTTTCACCACATATCATCCAATTGTATGCCAAGTCACTAGTCTATCCTCCCTTGGCTAGATTTTAAAAAAAGCGCTCAACCTTAAGGATCCAAATAAAAATAAATTGATATAATGCATTTGATAATGGATTAAAATTTCAAATTGGGATCCAATGAGGAATATTTGAGATATTATGCATCATGTCCATGAGTAAATCCATTTTTATATATCCGATAAGTTATTTTTCACAATTTTCACACATTAATTGTTTGTAAAAATGGGACAAACATTTATAAAGTTTCTAATATATAAAAATGAATATATTTGTGGATGCAACTTAAACAATAATGTCTAGATTGTCTGCCTCTTCCATGATCATCGATGTGCACGTCCCGTCTCCATCTGACCTCGTACGACGGGTGACTCAGCGTCTGGCTGATGACAAGTGCCAGATTATCTTACTTCCACACTAGATTCACGCCCGCTACGCTCCTGAAGTGATCAATCCCACTAAGCGTCTGGCTGATAATGAGCACTAGATTCTCTTACTTCCACACCATATTCACGCCCGCTATGCTCCTGAAGTGATCAATCCCACTAAGCATCCCTGTGAGCTTGATGACATGCCACCAGTTCTTGTAAGAGGTAGAGGAGTTCTAAGCCGATGGACCAAGATGATTGACCAGTGTCCATCTATCTGGATGAAGACGTAAAACTTAGCACTTCCTGGGAGGCAACCCATGTTCTAGAGTTTCATCATTTTTCTTTTTTTACTTTGTTTTAGGAAATAAACATGGCATGTATGCAACAATTTTTTAGCGGCTTCTGATATGTATGTGCACTTTTCATTACTCTGCATGACTGCTTGTATTTTGTCTGATCCTTGGTGTTATTTTTTATGACATGATGCGGCTATGTGCTATCTATGTGTATATTTTACAGGTACATAAGTATGTGAACTTTTCATTATTCCATTCTTTCAGTGCTTAGGCCGATGGTACGAGGGAGGTTCATACCAGAGGTAGACGAGCATCTTCGCGTACCCGACTAGACCCTTCCCATCCAACTGATATGTCATCCTCCTCCCTGGACCTCGGACATACCCCCCTTACATCCCCCCACCCTCCTCTTTGGTCCCCGGACTACCCCCCAGACAACCCCTCTCACCCTCCTCCCTGGACCTCGGACAGCCCCCGGCGCTCCTCCTCGGTCCCCAGACAGCCCCCCGAACATCCACCCCACCCTCCTCCATGGACCCCAGACAGCCCCCCAGAAACCCCTGAATGTGACGTGTACGATTCAACCCCGCATCAATACGAGGCTCGGTGTGGCCAACACCACTCAAAATGTCTCTGTTTTGTTAAAAATGGACTTAATTTTAAGTGAAATCAACAACTAACATACGGTAAACCAACCAAACGCATTAATATTCTATTTATACTATAGTAAAATGATCCATGGGTCATATGTGATGTGTACAAGTCAACCCCTCCTCAATCTGAGGCACGGTGTGGACGGTACCATTCAAAATGTCTCTTTTTTGTTCAAAATGACTTTAATTTTAAGTGAAAACAACAACTAGCATACGGAAAACCAACCAAATGCGTTCCAAATCTGTTGAAACTTTAGGAAAATGATCCATGGGTCATATGTGACGTGTAAGAGTCAACCTCGGCTCAATCCAAGGCACGGTGTGGCTGGAACCACCCGAACTGTCCCTCTTTTGTTTAAAATGGACAATATTCTATGTACTTATGCCAAACCGATCAAACGAATTCTGATTGTGTTAATACTTTTGAACAATGATCTATGACTAATGTGTGATGTGTACGAGTCAACCCTGCCTCAATTAGTGGCCCGGTGTGGCCGATACCACTCAAAGTGCCTCTGTTTTTTAAAAAATGGACTTAATTTTAAGTGAAATCAACAACTGACATACGACAAACCGACCAAACACATTCAGATTATATTGAGACTTAAGAAAAACGATCCATGAGTCAAATTTGACATGTAAGAGTAAACCCTGCCTCAATACGAGGCTCGGTGTGGCTGACACCACTCAAAATGCCTCTGTTTTGTTAAAAATGGACTTAATTTTATGTGAAATCAACAACTGACATACGGTAAACTGACCAAACGCATTCGTATTCTGTTGATACTACAGGAAAACGATACATGGGTCATATGTGACATGTACGAGTCAACCTTGCCTTAATCTGAGGCGCGGTGTGTATGGTACCATTCAAAATGTCTCTCTTTTGTTCAAAATGACTTTAATTTTAAGTGAAAACAACAACTGGCATACGAAAAACTAAACAAATGCATTTAGAATCTGTTGAAACTATAGGAAAACAATCTATGGGTCATATGTGACATTTAAGAGTCAACTACGCCTCAATCCAAGGTGCACTGTGGCCGGAACCACCCAAGCTGTCCCTCTTTTGTTTAAAATGGACAATATTTTACGTACATACATCAAACAGATCAAATGGATTCTGATTGTGTTTATACTTTTTCATAACAATCCATGAATCATATGTGATGTGTACGAGTCAACCCCAGCTCAATCCGAGGCCTGGTGTGGCCGGCACCACTCAAAGTGCCTCTGTTTTGTTAAAAATGGACTTAATTTTAAGTGAAATCAACAACTGACATACGACAAACTGACCAAACGCATTCAGATTCTATTGAATATTAAGTAAAAGGATACATGGGTCAAATGGGATGTGTAAGAGTCAAATTCTTCTCAATCTGAGGTGTGTTGTGGCCGAGACCACTCAAACTCCCTCTTTTTTTTTCTTCAAAATGGACTTATTTTTAAGTGAAATCAACAACTGACATACGGGAAACCGACCAAATGCCTTCGGATTGTATTGAAACTTTAAAAAAACGATCCATGGGTTATATGTGATGTGTAAGAGTCAACCCCGGTCCAATCTAAAGCACGGTGTGGCCGGTATCACTCCAAGTGTATGTATTTTGTTTATAATGGACAATATTTTACGTACATACGCCAAACCAATCAAATGGCTTCTGATTGTGTTGATACTTTTGAAAAATGATCCATGAATCATATTTGATGTGTAAGAGCCAACCCCACTTCAATCCAAGGCCCGATGTGGCCGACACCACTCAAAGTGCCTCTGTTTTGTTAAAAATGGACTTAATTTTAAGTGAAATCAACAACTAACATACGGAAAACCAACCATACACATTCAGATTATGTTAAAACTTAAGGAAAATGACCCACGTGTCAAATGTGACGTGTATGAGTCAACTTCGACTCTATCCGAGGCGCGGTGTTTCCGGGACCACTCAAACTTCCTCTCTTTTGTTCAAAATGGACTTATTTTTAAGTGAAATCAACAACTAACATACGGTAAACCGACAAAACGCCTTTGGATTGTGTTGAAACTTTAGGAAAATGATCCATGGGTTATATGTGATGTGTATGAGTCAACCTTGGATCAATCCGAAGAGCATTGTGGCTGGTATCACTCCATGTGTATGTATTTTGTCTAAAATGGACAATATTTTACGTACATACGCCAAACTGATAAAACGGCTTCTGATTGTGTTTATAATTTTCCCCAACGATCCATGTCTCATATGTGACGTGTTTGAGTCAACCCTACCTCAATCCGAGGCTCGGTGTGGCCGAAACCACTCAAAGTGTCTCTGTTTTGTTAAAAATGGACTTAATTTTAAGTGAAATCAACAACTGACATACAACAAACTGACCAAACACATTAGAATTCTGTTGAAACTTAAGGACAAAGATCTATGAGTCAAATGTGACATGAACTGACAGCCCTGGACAGCCCCCAACCACCATAACCACAACCGTACTGTACATCATCTCCTCTTTAATACCATTTATTGCAGCCCCGCTGCCCATCACCATCATAATATTCACACCAACCCACAACCAAGTCAACCGCAGCCCTGCTGTTCACCCGATCCACAACAACCCACAAAACACCCACAACACATGTCTCATAACCAAGCCAACACCCACATGTTCATTATTCCATTTTATTTTCTTTGATCATGCAATGTTATTTGGGATTATTCCATTTTTGTATGTCTTGAACTATATGAATGACTTGGTAAGCTTATTAGCTCATGCTCATCAAATGCATGTGATGATATGCTATAATTTGAATACAAATCCTTGTTGCACATTCTCCATGACCCCCATACTCACTCCCTGGAAATCTCCCCTCCCCTCTTCCTGGACAACCCCCTCCCCTCTCTGGATATCCCCCCACATCACATTCAATGCAATTCATGCATCACTCTAGATGATGCACAAATATTAACCACATTGTTAATTCACTTTATCACACATACCCCTCATGCACAAATTTCTATCATAATCATCACCTTTTTGAGTAAGAAAAAATTGATATGTGTGAACCCAATATATTGAAATAGGTTAATTGGAAGAGTTGTTGTCATATGAAGATTGAAATGAGTAATTAGAGTACATGGCATGGTTGGAAGGGTGATGTTTTTATGTGTTTTTTTGTGCTATTTCCAATGTTTTTTGTGGTGTTTGAAGTCTATTTCAAGATGTTATTTGTGATGTTTTTTATGCAGGTGTATCAAGGGGAGGTAGCTATATGAAAGCTAATGGTTTTTTGTGAAAATACCCAATACCAACGGTTTAGAACCGTTGGTATACTTTGAGAATATATGAATATATTCCAATGGTTTATCTAAACCTTTGGTAAAATGCTATACCAACGGTTTAGATTCGTTGGTATTCTTTGAGCATATATGAATATATACCAATGGTTTATCTAAACCATTGGTAAAAAGCTATACCAACGGTTTTAAACCGTTGGTATAAGCTCAAAAATATGAATTTCCCAACAGTTTTAAACCGTTGGTATAGATTTTTACCAACAGTTTAGATAAACCGTTGGGAAATTAAAACTTCCACCACCTTTTTCCAACGATTTTCCTTAAACCGTTGGTAAAGGGATTTACCAATGCCTTACTTCCCTACGGTTTAGGAAACCGTTGGTATATCTTATACCAACGATTTTTCAGCCTATACCAACGGTTTTGAACCGTTGGTATTGTCTATATTTCCAGTAGTGAATGAGAGAATTGGGTCATTTCAAGTTAACTACACATCTTATTTAGTTCATTAATCTCAAAATTACACATGGTTTAATATAATCCTTCGGCTAATGGTAATCAAGATCTCAATTCCCCTTATTCCCTTTAAAATGATGCACAAATAACCAACCCTTAACACAAAAATTGTGGTGTCAAGGTTTGAATCTCAATAAAAGAAAAAAGGATACCGAATCATACAGAAATATTTTGTATGTGTGAGAGAAGTAGGATGCTTTTTTTGTCCAATCAGAACAACCCAAGATTCCCACTTAAATCTCAACCTAATAGGCATTGAAATGAAAACTATTACACATAATTATTCCAAAGAAATGAATTTAAAGTAAGAGAAAGTTAATATATAACTTAAATTAAATGTTTCACACACAAATTACACCAAACCATCAGAATAAAAAGTGTCAGAACTCCATTTACAAGGTGTATAGATTTCTTGAAATGATCAGCCACCATTTAGCCCACTATCAAGAGAAAGAGGAGGCTCTGGTGGAACTTCACCTTCATCCTTGACCCCCTATGAGGATAGGGCCCTCCAAAACTTCTTAGAAGAGAATAGGGCTCCTTTGGGTATCTAAAATTGTATATATTTTCTCTTGGTTCAAAGTTAAAAATGGAGTTCCCAAGGTTCCAATTTATAGGCAAAGTGGAAGGTGGTTTTGGGCACATAGATTTTTTAAAACCACATGTCCCATGGTTTTCAAAATCCATACAGTCGTATATCTATTTGGAGAAAACTAAAAAGATTATTCCCAAACTCTTGAATATCTCCACTGAAAATTCTGAATCATTTTGTGGCTGGCAACTTGAGATATGGATGAAACACAACACACCACTTTTGACGTCATGCAGTTTCAGTGGCATAGAAAGATCAGTTCAGTAGGGACCTTTAATGGATGAATTGGGATTTGGTGTCTTTAGAGGAGTTTTATGCCAATTAATTTTGGATCATCTAACCACATTTTTTTCCAAATTAAATGGATGTATCATATTTAGTGTCTATTTGATTCCACTGGTGTTCTTAGAATCTTTCACATTTTGGACCATTTTTCTTTAACTTCATCTTTGGCCCTTAAAAGCACCTCCAACTATAATGAAATCATCCCAAAAAGTAAAATTACCCTTTTTAATAGTGATTAACACAAAATAATTAAATCAAACATGAAGTGAATTTTTTTATTAAATTTGGAATTTATGATACAAAATCAGTTTACCACAGTGACGTAAGAGTGAAACTGAATAGTGCCACATGAATAGACATTCAAGAAGACCCCATCACACATACCCTAGATTCTTGAAAATTGATAGTACTCAATCGATCAACTAAGACCAAAGGATGGGGTTCCAGTAACCAGATACATAGTATGATGTTCCCCATGGATCCCTCTTTTATGGATCCTACCTCTATTCCAAGACATATATAGTTCACAAGTGAGATAATTGGTAGAAGGTAAGACATGTGTGTAATCCTCCCATGATGAGATAATAATTTCCCTTTCTATCCATATAAAATCCATGAAAAAATGGATTTAGTATAGACTAAAATGATGATCTACCAAGAATGGGTGGATCACATCCCCCTACTTCCAAAATTTTGAAATATGAGATTAGTTTCCCTCAATGGAACTGGTAGCCCAGAACAAAACCTTGCACACTTTTACTCAAAACGTGGTTTGATTCTTAGTTTCAAAGAGTATCATAAAGTGTCCAAGATTCGTTACATTATTCAAACATTAGAAGAAAATTCCTATATATATTATAACTATCTGATACTATGATCCATCACCATCTAAGAGGATCTTCATAAAAAATTAACCTACTATTTTAGATCTACCTTATATAGGAAAAGTGTTACCAATCTATCTCAAGTGAAAAAATAACAGAATGAGAACAATACAAACTTCATTGCCTGGGAATGTCTTAATGTACTACTGTAAAGTCCCAAAAAATTCAAGGAAATATTTTTTCTTAATTTTCTTGGGATTTTTACAAGAACACAGTTTCTGACGGCACCTGAATCCGAGGCCCGGTGTGCCTGGAATCTTTTTCCGAAGTTTAGCTCGGGTACATTCAGTGAACAAACGAGCAGGTTTTTCTAACTTTTGAACCAGTGCTCGGAATCAAATTCTGAGGGCACCGATGGAATCGCAGCGCCGGTTTTTGATTAGAAACATCTTTTCCAGAGTTGCGTTTACTCGGGTGTGGTTTTTAATTTTTGGGGTTATGTTAAGAAATAAAATAAAAGTGGTGAAACCGATTTTTATTTTATTTTAACTTAAGTTAAGTGGATGATGTGGGACCCACAATATCTTATCCTCTTGGTAGGATATTTGTGAGGTGGGGACCACACGAGACCCACCGTTCCTTTTCTTCTAAGTAACGCACCTGCACCCCCTTTTAAATGAAGTCAACTCATGCATTTAATCTGAATATTAAACGCCTCATTAATTGGGCGGTTTTAAACTCCTCAATCAATTGTTCATTTGGTTTCTTTTTGAAATTAAAATATTGGTTTGTGAGTTAATAAAATAAGACAACTCTTATTTTATTTCTGTTGGAACTTGTTGCGTGGAGAGGATTGGGAGAAAAGCCTTCTTCTTCGATGAAGAACGTGAAGAATGCGAAGAACGTGAAGAATGCACCGACCTCTGACGAAGAATGCCAAACCATCGGAGATCGACTACGCGATGTCGTGTACCACGATGCCAGAGACGCTTCTTCCACGACGCTCCTTCCTTGACGCTTCTTCCACGATGCTTCTCCACGACGCGACGATCCTCCTTCCACGACGACTTCTTCCGCGACGTCTTTTTTCCGCGATGAATCCTCGCTCATCGAATTCGACGAGGTAGGGATTTATTTTTTTTGTTTGTTCGTGAATACTTCCATCGTTTTCTCATTTTCTTTTGAGCCGCCTGATATCGCAATAAAGGGAGGAGGTCAGACCGCACGAACACAGTCAACACTCCTCCCCCTTGTTGGTTTGTTTGTTGCGGCACAAGCAAGGAAACACGGTGCCAAAGCACCGTGCGGGAATTATTAAGGAAAGGGGGAGAAGCACAGCGCCGTCGCGCCGCGCCAATGAAGACGAACCAAAGACGCGGCGCCGTCGCGCCACACCGGAGAACAACAAAAGCACACCGGTCGGAGCGGGGCCGCGGCGGAGTGGCGCGGTGCCATCGCGCCGCGCCGGACGGACCAAGGCCGCAGCTGGTTCCGGGCCGCGGTGGAGTAGGGGGACCGGCGACTGCTTTCGGGCCACCAGCGTCGGAACAGAGGGACCGGCCCTTGCCGGTCCCGCGGCCGCATCATCCGGCCAGCCAGAAGCGGGCCGGCCGGTCAGGGGAAACCGGGGGTTGGTAACCCCCGGTCGGCCAGCAGGTGCGGTCCCCCACATGGGGCCCGCAAGTTTTCTATGCGGGGGGGGGGGGGGGGGGCAGCGCCCCCCCCCCCCTCTTCGCTCGGCCGTAACGGCCGAGCCGGCCTCCTGGCCACCCGGCCAGCGCGAGCGCGCTGGGCCACGCCGCCGGGCCGTGCCGGACCGCCCAGGTCGGGCCGGGCCGCGCCAGCCGGGCTGGGCCGCGCCCAAGCGGGCCGAACCCGGACCCAGTTCGGGTCTACCCGGTTCGGACCGACCCTAGGGGTATCGGGCCGGGTCGGACCAGGCCCGAACCCCCTAATACCAAACCTCTTTCGGACTGTTGCCCTTAACTTGAGTTACGGGCCTCCGATCGATGCATCGTCAGTTGCGTAGCGATCCTTGGATCGAGATGGTCATTTTGGTATATTACACTCAGGGTTTCTGAGAACTTTGGGTTTGTCCGGGTTGGTTCGTACACGAAACCAACCAGGCCCTCGGAGCGGAAACGCTTATAACTTGAGCTCCGGGCGTCCGATTGACGTGCCGTCGACTTTGTTGAATTCCTCTAAGTGAGACGGACCTTTTGGATTACTCCGTTCAAGTATTGGATGCATTTGGAGTAATATTGGGTTGGTTTTGACTTAAAAACCAACCGGGCCCCTGAGACGAAAAAGCCAATAACTCTCAGACCGGGCGTCCGATTGACGCGTCGTCTGTGACGTTGAGTTCCTGTTGTCGATACGTAACTTTTGGATACATCAACTCCGGACTATGTGTTAGTTGATGTATCAGCCCCTCAGCTCGTAGAACGGACCCTCCCAAACGAGCTTGTTGTGTGTGGGAACCCTAGAGCTGGCTGCGACTGCGACAACGACGACGACGACTGTACAGAAATCCTCCGTGGATTCGACGGCGACGACTATA
Source organism: Viscum album (assembly GCA_963277665.1). Taxonomy (NCBI): domain Eukaryota; kingdom Viridiplantae; phylum Streptophyta; class Magnoliopsida; order Santalales; family Viscaceae; genus Viscum; species Viscum album. Next base: position 111,832,183 of record OY728157.1, on the reverse strand, counting down.
GCACTCAACGATCCTACGTGGATCAGTGCTACCAATCCTATGTGGGTCAGCGCTCATCGGTCCTGTGTGGGCCAGCGCCTACAGATCCTGTGTGGGTCATTGCGGGGGTTAGTTACCTATCGATCCTGTGTGGGTCAGATCCTATGTGGGTCATTGCGGGGGTTAGTTACCTATCGATCCTGTGTGGGTCAGATCCTTTGTGGGTCATTTCGGGGGTTAGTACCTATCGATCCTTTGTGGGTCCGACGGCTTAGATGAATCAGTGGCTATATCTGATCATCTCTATCATCATACGAAGAAGTATACATGTGTGAGTTGAATCTTGACTTGTTTCCTATATGGATTACGTTATGCTTTCCTGTGTGGATCGGGTTGTGATTTCCTGTGTGGATGTGATCGAACTTGGGATCGGAGGTTGGAGCGAACTGAAATTGATGACTTAGGTATATGTATGGGCATATACCTAAGTAGAGTCGGATGTTACTTTGTGATTGTATCTTTCCTTTGTGGATTATCCTTTGTGGATTCTGGGAGACCTTCGGGGGTCTCGGGGTCCCTAATGAGTAGCTTATACTCACCCCTGAATGGGCTATGCCCACACTATGTTGTGTTGGTTGCAGACTATGGACATCGCTGATTGTGGTTGAGGCACGAGGAGCAGGTCGGTACCTGGAGGTGGACCATTGGGCGGGACGTACACGGAGCGGAGGGCTGGACCCAATGAGCTGTGGAGGCTATCTGTACCCACCCTTCATGTGGGACTTCCAGTGACGGCTCGAGGCTGCGGCTTTACTTTCAGTTGCTTTTTTCCCTTTCCAGTTGTAATTTACTTTCAGTTTGGGTTTGTATTCTGGCCCACTTACTTTTCCGCACTTACTGTTGTACCCAGTTTTTACTTAGTGTTACTTCTTCTACTTGCTTGCTCTGTGGTGTATGTTTACTTTTCTAAGGCAATTCCTTCCCTTTTTACCAGGAATTACACCTTGGTGCTAGTCGCCAGCCCCTGGACTATGGGAGGCGGGCTTGGGGTAGTCACGACACGGGCCCCGAGGAAGGGTCGTGACAAATTGGTATCAGAGGAGTTCGGTTCTACCGCAGGACTCTGGACTCTGATCTTTTTCTATGTGAAGCAGTAGTGTTAAGAGTATGGAGTGTGGTTATCATTCTAGGGAGTCCAGTGTTGGTGTGGCGACCGACGTATCTGTACACCAGGACCCTGACTTCTGATTTCTGACTTAATGCACGAAAACATTGATTGCATGTGTGTTTCAAGTTTTCTTTGTGATTACTTTATGTCATCTCACCAAGTATACTGTTTGATCGTGGAGCACCTGTTTCTTTTCCGGATGGCCCCACGATGGAAGCCAGCTAGGGTTCTGAGAGTTGTGCGTGGCGACATCCCACCGAGCGACGAGACCTCAGTACAGGGCCCTTTGACAGTAGAGGCACCGGCAGTACCGCTACCCGCCGAGCCACCGATGCTACCAGCCCCAGCCGCTGACGATGCACATCGCCTAAGTGCACTTCATGAGTTTCAGCGCCGGCGACCCCCTAGGTTCCATGGGGAGATGGACCCTCAGGCCACCGAGGATTGGATGGAGGCAGTTGTACGGGTTTTCAGGTTATTGAGGACACCATCAGACCTCATGGTGATCCTCGCAGCAAGTCTACTGCACGCGGCAGCAGGCAGATGGTGGAGCTTGATGCTCCAGGTGCATGATGAGGCATCTCTCCTCTAGACGGACTTTGAGAGACTCTTCTGATCGGAGTTCATCCCAGCCACCCTCTGTGCGGTGTGCATCCAGAATATTCTACAGCTGTGGCAGGTCAGCTTGACAGTTGCCCAATACTCGGAGAGATTTACCGATCTCTCGCGCTACTCGACAAACATGGTACGAGACCCATTCTTCTGGGCCCGGACCTTCGAGCAGGGATTGAGGCAGGAGATCAGGGCATCGCTGATCTCCCTCATCATTCCGACATAGGCATGGGTACTGGAGCGAGCCCCTCTGATCGAGAGCTTTCTTGCTGAGTCTACTTCAGCAGTGAGACCTACCACAGGGCGGCACGTAGCAGAGTCTTTTGCAGTAGGAAGTCAACGGATGACTCATGGGTCCAGGAAGACCAGACCCTCAGGTAGATGACCTCAAGACACCGGCTTAGTGGTGCGGGGCACACAGCGTGGAGCCTGTCTTTCGAGAGGCAGATAGTGCTACGCATGCGGCGGGCAGGGCCACATGGCTCGTGACTGCCCGACCCGCCGTGCTGAGGAGAAGGAGACGGTTGAGGGGCCACCCAGGCAGAGGCAGAGGGTCGACCGTGGTGGTCCGTAGGGAGTAGTTGGACGAGACAGAGGAGCTGGCCGAGCAGAAGGTAGTGGGCGATGCTTTGAGGCTCTACCACCACCACCACTAGGAGGTCCACCCCAACCATAGGGAGCTGGCGGGAAAAGACAGGAACAGCTCCAGGCAGCGGAGGCCTACGACCACGGCGCGCCCGAGATGATTTGAGGTACTATCTGTGTCTATTCCACCCTTTCTTCAGTTCTTATAGACACAGAAGCGAGTCATTCTTTCATATCCACTGCCCTTGTTCGGAGCTCAGAGATTCCGACAGAGCCATTGGCTCGATCCTTACGGCTAGATACTCCTACGGGAGCAGACTCGACGATTACACACTGGTGACGGAAATGTGAGATTACTCTAGGAGGCTAGAAATTTGGCTAGGATCTTCTTGTAGCGGCGTCGAGGCCTTACGACGTCATCTTGGGAATGGATTGGTTATCTACAGTCCATGCTCAGATTCACTATATTAGGCACAAGGTGTAGTGTGTACGCACCGACAGGAGCAGGTTCACCTTCACCGGCGAGAAGGGATTCTTCGTAGAACATGATGGACTCTCGCAAAGGAGAGGACAACCCATCACTCATCAGTTGGCTAGCCTCATCCTAGGAGCAGTTGACGTGTGGAGTCCTGGTTTTCTTGTAGTGGTGGATCAGTATGCGGACGTTTTCCCCGATGACGTTCCAGGACTACCTCCTCGCAGAGAGGTAGAGTTTTATATTGATCTATACCCTGGGATAGCCCCGATATCCACCCCAGCATATAGCATGGCTCCCGCCGAGCTTCGAGAGATATGGGTACAGTTGGAGGACTTTCAGGGCAAGGGATTCCTCCGACCCAGTGTTTCACCCTGGGCTTCCCTGATATTGTTCGCCAAGAAGGCGGACGGGTGCTTGCGACTTTGTGTCGACTATCATCGCCTGAACTAGGTGACAGTGAGGAACAAGTGTCCGCTACCGAGTATTGATGACCTCTTCTATCAGCTCAAGGTAGCACGGTGGTTCTCAAAGATAGACCTCAGGTCAGGTTATCATTAGCTTAGAGTTCGGGACGAGCACGTGCAGAAGACGGCCTTCAGATGTCTGTATGGCCACTATGAGTTCTTGGTTATGCCATTCGGCGTAACCAATGCTCCAGTAGTGTTCATGGGCCTCATGAACAGGATCTTTCAGCCATACCTCGATCGATTTGTCGTGGTATTCATCGACGACATTTTGATATACTCAACCACTGAGGAGGAGCACGCCTACCACTTGCGGGTTGTACTAGACCCACTCCAAGAGCACGAGCTTTATAGAAATCTCTCGAAGTGTTAGTTCTGGATACGTGAGGTCCAATTCTTGGGACACGTCATCTCTGAGGCGGGAGTTGCAGTGGATCCTGCGACGATCGAGGCAGTGCTAGCTTGGGAGCCACCCGGGAGCGTGACGGAGGTACGGAGTTTCATGGGTCTGGCTGGATACTAACGAAGATTTTTGCTAGAATTATCCATAGTTTCAGCACCACTCTCAGATTTGACGAAGAAGGGGAAACCCTTTGTGTGGTCAGACAGATGTCAGCAGAGCTTCCAGAAGCTGAGACAGAGATTGACCAGCGCACCTATCTTGAGGTTGCCGAAGGAGGGAGTAGGGTATGTAGTCTACTGCGATGCATCCGGGGCCAGACTCGGATGTGTCATGATGTAGGAGCGGGCAGTTATCGCCTATGGATCACGTCAGTTGTGGCCGCATGAGCAGAAATACACTACCCATGACATGGAGTTAGCAGTAGTGGTCTTCGCTCTGAAGATGTGGCGACACTATCTGATGGGCGAGCGCTTTACAGTCTATTCTGACCATCAGAGTCTCAGGTACATATTCTCTTAGAAGGACCTGAACCTGAGACAACAGGGATGGATCGAGTTCCTCCAGGACTATGACTTTGAGATAGTCTATACTCCTGGGAAGGGGAATATAGTAGCTGATGCTCTCAGCAGGAGGATGGGAATTCAACTACTTGGGGAGGCGACAGAGCAGCTAGCCGCTTTGCAGATATCCTTCATGGATAGAGATGGAGAAGCCTTCCTTCAGTCACTCACACTCACTCCTCCACTACTGTAGCGGGTCAGAGAGGCACAGCGTGGGGACGCTGACTGTGAGACATGGCGTGCACAGATATCCTCAGGACAGGCACCTGATGGTTTCTCTATAGAAGGAGAGCACGACATCCTTTTCAGAGGACGTACCTTGGTACCAGTTGATTTACAGGAGGAGGTACTGAGAGAGTTTCACACTTCCCCTTTGGCGGTACATCCTGGCATAGCGAAGATGTACCAAGATCTCAGACGATAGCACTGGTGGTCGGGCATGAAGAAGGCTGTGGCAGAGTTCATTTCTCGATGCCTCACCTACCAGCAGGTGAAGGCAGAGCACCAAGTACCAGGAGGCTTGGTACAACCCTTGGAGGTCCCATAGTGGAAGTGAGATGGCATATCTATGGACTTCGTGACTGGACTTCCACACACTTCCAGAGGTCACGACTCCATTTGGGTGATTGTCGACCAACTCACCAAGTCGGCTCACTTCTTACCCATTAGAGAGCATGGCTCAGTGGGGAGCTTGGGACGTCTCTATGTTCATGAGATTGTACGACTTCACAGTGTGTCATCATCTATCATCTCCGATTGAGATGCTCTCTTTACTTCCCGGCTTTGGAAAGGGTTGCAGGAGGCGTTCGGGACGCAGCTACGTCTGAGTACCGCCTTTCACCCCCAGACAGATGGTCAGACGGAGAGGACCATTCAAAATCTCAAGGACATGCTCTGCGCATGTGTCCTCGACTTTGGTCGCAGCTGGGAGGACCACCTACCCTTGGTGGAGTTCGCGTACAACAACAACTACCACTCCACCATCGGGATGGCACCATACGAGGCGTTGTACGACCAACCTTCCAGATCTCCTTTGTGCTGGAAAGAACCTGGGGAGTCATCACTTGTGGGACCGGAGATGGTCCAGGCCACGACAGAGAAGGTCCAAGTCATCCAGGAGCGGATGAGGATAGCTCAGAGCCGGCAGAAGTCTTATGCTGACAGGAGGTGGAGGCCACTAGAGTTCTAGGATGGCGACCACGTCTTCTTGTGGGTCTCACCTCGACGTGGATTATGAATATTTGGCCGAGGCGGCAAGTTATCTCCACGCTTCATCGAAACTTTCTTGGTCCTCAGCAGGATTGGCGAGGTGGCTTATCACCTGGCTCTACCACCTCAGTTGCACCAGGTGCACAGCGTCTTCCACGTATCCCAACTGAGGAGATACGTGAACGAACCGACGCATATCATTAACCATGGGGAGATGGACGTTGATGATGGGGTGACTTTTGTGGAGGTCCCTGTGGAGATTGAGGATCGACATGAGCGGGTCCTATGTGGATAGTTGATTCCTATAGTGGGCATCATATGGCAGCACGGGAACCTCCAGGAGAGCACTTGGGAGAGGGAGTGTCAGATGCGTGCTCCGTACCCACATTTGTTTCCCTAGTTTATGATGTATCTTTACAGGGACGTAAATCCCTGAGGTGGGAGTGATGTAAAGACCCGAAAAATTCATGGAAATTTTTTTCTTAATTTTCTTGGGATTTTTACAAGAACACAGTTTCTAACGGCACATGAATCTGAGGCCCAGTGTGCCCAGAATCTTTTTCCGAAGTTTAGCTCAGGTACGTTCAGTGAACGAACGAGAGGGTTTTTATAACTTTTGAACCAGTGCTCGGAATCAAATTCCGAGGGCACCGATGGAATCGCAGCACCGGTTTTTGCTTAGAAACATCTTTTCCGGAGTTGCGTTTGCTCGGGCGTGGTTTTTAATTTTTGGGGTTAAGTTAAGAAATAAAATAAAAGTGGTGCAACCGATTTTTATTTTATTTTAAATTAAGTTAAGTGGATGATGTGGGACCCACAATATCCTACCCTCTTGGTAGGATATTTGTGAGGTGGGCCCCACACGAGCCCCACCATTCCTTTTCTTCTAAGTAACACACCTGCACCCCCCTTTTAAATGAAGTCAACTCGTGCGTTTAATCTGAATATTAAACACCTCATTAATTGGGCGATTTTAAACTCCTCAATTAATTGCTCGTTTCGTTTCTTTTTGAAATTCAAACGTTGGATTGTGCGTTAATAAAATAAGACAACTCTTATTTTATTTCTATTGGAACTTGTTGTGTGGAGAGGATTGGGATAAAAGCCCTCTTCTTCGATGAAGAACGCAAAGAACGCGCCGACCTCCGACGAAGGACGCCAAACCATCAGAGATCGACTACACGACGCCGTGTACCGCAACGCCAGCGATTCTTCTTCCGCGACGCTCCTTCCATGACGCTTCTTCCGCGACGCTTCTCCGTGACGTGAAGATCCTCCCTCCACGACGCCTTCTTCCGCGACGTCCTTTTTCCGCGACGAATCCCCACTCATCGAATTCGACGAGGTAGGGATTTATTTTATTTGTTTGTTCATGAATACTTCCGTCGTTTTCTCCTTTTCTTTTGATCCGCCTGATATCGCAATGACGGGAGGAGGTCGGACCGCACGAACACGGCCGACCCTCCTCCCCCTTTTTGGTTTGTTTGTTGCGGCACAAGCAAGGCAACGCGGTGCCGAAGCACCGCGCTGGAATTATTAAGGAAAGGGGGAGAAGCGCAGTGTTGTCGCACCGCGCCGATGAAGACGAACCAAAGACACGGTGTCGTCACGCCGCGCTGTTGAAGACAAACCAAAGACGCGGCGCCGTCGCGCCGCGCTGGAGAACCACAAAAGCACCCCGGTCGGAGCGGGGCAACGACGGAGGGGCGCGGCGTCGTCGCGCTGTGCCGGACGGAACAAGGACACAACCGGTTCTAGGCCGCGGCGGAGCAGGGGGACCAACAACCGCTTCTGGGCCGCCGACGTCCGAACAGAGGGACCAACCCTTGCCGGTTCCGTGGCGGCAGCAGCTGGCCGGCCAGAAGCAGGCAGGCTGGTCAGGGGAAACCGGGGGTTCGTAATCCCTGGTCGGCCAGCAGGTGCGGCCCCCCACATGGGGGCCGTGGGTTCTCTATGCGGGGGGGGGGGGGGGGCAGTGCCCCCCCGCCCTCTTCACTCGGCCGTAACGGCCGAGCCGGCCGCCTGGCCACCCGGCCAGTGCCAACGCGCCGAGCCGAGCTGCCAGGCCGGGCCGGACCACCACGCCCAGGCCGGGCTGGGCCGCGTCCAAGCCGGTCAGACCTGGACCCGGTTCGGGCCGACCCTGGGGGTATCAGGCCGGGTCGGACCGGGCCCGAACCCCCTAATACCGAACCTCTTTCGGTCTGTTTTCTTTTAACTTGAGCTACAAGCCTCCAATAAATGCACCGTCAGTTGTGTAATGATCCTTGGATTGAGACGGTAATTTCGGTATATTATACTTAGGGTTTCGGAGAACTTTGGGTTCGGCCGGGTTGGTTCATACACGAAACCAATCGGGCCCTCGGAGCGGAAACACTTATAACTTGAGCTTAAGACGTCCGATTGACATGTCGTCGACTTTTTTGGATTCCTATAAGTAAGATGGACCTTTTTCTTTACTCTTCTCGAGGTTTGGACGCAGTTGGAGTACGGTCGGGTTGGTTTTGACTTAAAAACCAAACGGGCCCCTCAGACGAAAAAGCCAATAACTCTCAGACCGGGCGTCCGATTGACGCTCCGTCTGTGACGTTGAGTTCCTATTGTTGATACGGAACTTTTGGATACATCAACTCCGGACTATGTGTCAGTTGATGTATCAGCCCCTCGGATCGTGGATCGGACCCTACCGAATGAGCTTGCTGTGTGCAGGAACTCTAGAGCTGGCTGCGACTGCGACGACGACAACGACTGTACAGAAATCCTCCGTGGATTCGACGGTGAAGACTACAGCACTCATCGATCCTACGTGGATCAGTGCTACCGATCCAGTGTGGGTTAGCGCTCAGCGGTTTTGTGTGGGCCAGCGCCTATAGATCCTATGTGGGTCTGTTCTTGTGTGGGTCATTGCGGGGGTTAGTTACCTATCGATCTTGTGTGGGTCAGATCCTGTGTGGGTCATTGCGGGGGTTAGTTACCTATCGATCCTATGTGGGTCAGATCTTTTGTGGGTCATTGCGGGGGTTAGTACCTATCGATCCTTTGTGGGTCCGACGACTTAGATGAATCAGTGGCAATATCTGATCATCTCTATTTTCATACGAAGAAGTATACCTGTGTGAGATGAATCTTGACTTGTTTCCTATGTGGATTATGTTATGCTTTCCTGTGTGGATCAGGTTGTGATTTCCTGTGTGGATGTGATCAAACTTGAGCTCGGAGGTTGGAACGAACTAGAATTGATGACTTAGGTATATGTATGGGCATATACCTAAGTAGAGTCAGATGTTACTTTGTGATTGTATCTTTACTTTGTGGATTATCCTTTGTGGATTCTGGGAGACCTTCGGGGGTCTCGGGGTCCCTACTGAGTAGCTTATACTCACCCCTGCATGGGCTATGCCCGCACTATGTTGTGTTGGTTGCAGACAACGGACATCGCTGATCGTGGTTGAGGCACGAGGAGCAGGTCAGTACCTGGAGGTGGACTGTTGGGTAGGACGTACATGGAGCAGACGGCTGGACCCGAGGAGCTGTGGAGGCTATCTATACCCACCCTTCAGGTGGGACTTCCAATGATGGCTCGAGGCTGAGGCTTTACTTTCAGTTGCTGTTTTCCCTTTCCAGTTGTAGTTTACTTTCAGTTTGGGTTTGTATTCTGGCCCACTTACTTTTCCGCACTTACTGTTGTACCCAGTTTTTACTTAGTGTTTACTTCTTCTGCTTGCTTGATCTGTGGTGTATGTTTACTTTACAAAGGAAATGCCTTCCCTTTTTACCAGGAATTACGCCTTGGTGCTAGTCGCCAGCCCCTGGCCTATGGGAGGCGGGTTTAGGGTAGTCACGACACGGGCCCCGAGGACGGGTCGTGACAACTACCTATATATACAACTCCTTCAAGAATAGTTGTTATGGAGGTATTAAAGAACATCCCAGATGAGAAAGTCTCAACCCCGATTTCCCTAAAGTGCCTAGGAGGATTCTAAGAGTTTTTTAAAGATGAATAACACATAGAGGAGGCCATACAGAATAATAAGAAAAGTTCTAATTCACATTCCACCATCCCTATATAAAATTATAGTAGAGCTAAATTAGATGTTTTTATAAAGACTATAAACCCTTAGATAATACAACTTTAAGTGGATCTATCAGGTACATTATTATACTAGAAACATTTCCTATGGCTACTGATCGGGGCCACCACTAGACCTTTTGGTGATATAATGAACATTGTATACTTCTTCATGGATCAAAAATTTTCTGGATTCTTTATTTTTGCAATGGAGAATATCTTTTCTAAGCTTCTAAACATTAAGAATCTACAAGTGGCTAAGTTGAAGAACCATCCACACTATTTCCCCTACCATAGATTCCTCATACACACTACCCATTACTACTTTTTTCATCCAGGATATTCTCTAAAATATGGTATATGAAAGAGTAGTGGAGTTGGATAATCCTTAGTTTCATGTCACATGTATTTCCATCATCCCTAATAATAGCAAATATACTAATTACTGGGCATAGGTCTTGAGTCAAGGAACATATAAGTTTGATGTATGGATATCCCAAAAGTCAATCGCTTGAGGCTATAAGATCATTCAAGCATGGTTGAATTATCCAAAAACTTATCTAGATAGTTCATCCTCTCTAATGATTCCATTATCTCCATAACCCTCTATTGATTGAAAGTGTGGATACCAATGTCACAAGGATGAACAAGATCTTTTTCTAGTTCCAAATAAAGTCTTCACCCTCATGGATTTCATGCCTCCAACATTAAGAGGAAATTCCATAGTGTGATAGGAGTTGGAGGGATCCTATGATGAGGAAAGAAAATATACCTCTATTAATTCCATCAGAATGATATACTATTGTGTTATTATTAGGAATTAAGCACACTTGTAGGCTCTTCTTGGAGACCCAAATCAATGATCTCATGATAATGGAAGACATCAATCATAAAAGAAAAAAACATAGGGTACTATCCCTAAAAGTTTATTATATGTTTCTAAAACAAGAAGGAATGTTTTTCTCCAAGATCAATAGGAATATACATCCCTGAAAACCTATTTAAATGAATCTCCATATACAATTTAGTTTCTTGAATAACTTATTAATTCATGAACATCCAATAGTCAATAAAATTTAGTGGGTTATAACTAAGAACCTCTTCCCCAAGCAGCCAGGCCCTCCACACTTCTTATCAGGGAATAATCCCTTGGGAGAAAAAAATAACCCTTTCATGGAAGTTTGTGTTGTACCCCCGGTTTAAGGTATGTGGCCTTTTTTTATGAATTTTTATGTGTTTAAAGTGCATCAGATGATATGGGAAGAGTTTGGGAGAGTTTGTAATGGTTTTGGATGAGTTTGGAGGCTTTTAAATGTGTGCACAATTTGAGCACGGTTAAGGGAAACCATACGGATGTTCCAGGAAACCATGTAGGGGGAGACAATAGGCTTCTTACGGCCTGCACACGGTTTTCCAAATAGTGCAAGGCAACTTTGCGGACCCTTTCTCTCTAGGCAGTAGTGTGCACACGGTTAGTGCACGGTTTTCCAAACCATGCGGGTTAACCGTGCGGCCACTTAAAGTTGGTGTTTTAAAGTTTGGGATACCTCAGGATTGACATAAAACACTCCAATCTTCCTCCCACTCGAGACTCACTCGGGATTTCGGGTTCTCAGGGGTTGGAGGGGCTCTCCCACTCGGTTTGTAAGGATTTTGAAGAGGTTTCTTGGCGGTTTGAAGGTGGTTTCTCCCAGGTAAGTCTCTCATCTTGGTTTCCTTATGTTTTCCTCTAGATCTACATCCCTCTCTTTCTTGGTTTTTTGGATCTACAATTTTTTTGTGTATATTTAGGGTTGTGGTTTCCTTGGATTTTAATATTAAGGCTTGTGGATGTTAGGGAAAGGGATCTAGAGAGGTTTCGATGGTGCATTCGCCGGATTTGAGGCGCGGTTGTTCGTGGGTCAATTTCTACAGAACCCTAAAGGTAGGTGGCTTCTCTCTTGACTCCACTTGGTTATAACTAGTAGTTCTTTGTTTAAAATTAATTTTTTGTGCTGAAAAGTTAATTGTGATTTGCTGTGAAAAATTGGTTGAAAATCCCTTGGGTGATGTTTTGGGGATTTTTGGGAAAAAGGGGGTTTTATAGTGAAATGATTTTTTTGTGGATTTTAAAATGGAGATTTTAAAATGGGATGCTATGGTTGATTTCTGAAAATGATTGATGAAAATGGTTTTCAATAAATGGGTGATTTATTGAAGTGGATTGATATGCAATGGAATTGGTTTATTGCATGTTGTTGTGACCTTGGTGGGTTATATGCTTGTTTATGGATTGATGGGAATGTTTTGTGGAAGTGGTGAGAAGTACCACTATAAAAAGGGGATGGATAGTGGATGGAAGGGCCACCATCAAAGGATAAGTGTACGGGAAGAGGCACTAGGTGTGAATGGGTGAACAGGTTGGACGAAAGCTCCACCGTTTGGTTGTTTTAGGTTGTTTGTTGTGTATTGTTGTGCAAGTTGGAAATTGTTGTGCTAGTTTAGGAATGATGAAATGTCTTGTGGCATGTCTGGTTGGCTTTCCCTTGGTTTCTTGGTTTGGGTGTGATGGATTGGTAAAGTCATGGTTGGCCTATGGAAAATGGTTGTACTTGTGATTATTTTATATTAACTGTTTTATATAAATGTGATAACAGTTTTATCCTAGTGGCGTGTGTAGGGAAGTCATTTGGAAAAACCCTACTGAGTTTTAATACTCACCCCCTGCTTTGGCATGTTGGTGTCTTTGCAGATGTTGTGTACCATGATGTGGCCAAAGGTAAGGCATCACCCTACTTTAGTGGTGGATTGTGATGTCTTGGTGGAGCTTGGAGCTTAGAGCTTGGTGTGGAGTTGTGGGGGTGTCATGGCTCGTAGAGTTGGTTTTTTATTTCATCTTGTACTCTGATGTGGTTTAGACATGTCTGGTTGTATTGTTTTTGGGTTGTATTGTGGTACAACTTGGTTGTCTTTTTTGAATTCATGCTTGAATGTTTTATTGACATACATCACATAGTGGTGGTTAATGGATGGGCTGATTGGTTTTGTCTTAATGGAAAATCATTCCCCAATTTGATCTTGAAGCCCTCTACATTTATTTCCAGCCTTTGGAGTCCTGGGAACGTCACTTTAGGACAAGTATCCCTCACCGCCTCCTCAAGATAATGAGGTAGGGGCGAGGTGTTACAATTGGTATCAATTTGTTCTATCCTTAGCTTTCAAGTGAGAGCATTTTTTTGGTTTCTTTGGCACCTTGGTTTTGGATTTGACATTCATTGTGGTATATTCCTTGAGTTGGGATGGTATCAAGGCATAGGAATTTCGAAACATGGAATGTATAGCATAAAAGGACGTGGCTAACCCTCTTATGATTAACTTTAAGTTATTAGGGAGTTGGGTACATAAGTGTTTTGGAGACACTTATAGGCATTGGATATCTCATTTTCATGGGTGTAGACAATGAGATGAGCATGACATGCATGGTAGAAATGACTTACCACTAGGATGCATATTTTATTAAGGTATACTGATTTATGATGTGATATGAATGTGTGAAATTGTAATGTGAATAAATTTGGTATTTTAAAAATGGGTTGGTTTTCAAAATGGTGAAACATGGAACATGTGGAAAAGGTGGAAAGCCTTGTTGTGATAGTGTGGTGTAATGTGATTTGAAATGGAAATTCTTGATGTCTACAGAAGTGAGACTCATGGTTGTTTGTTTTATTTTTATAGAAATGGCACCGGGTAGGAGTCGTAGAGACCAACTGGAGGAGGCTGCTGAGAATGTGGTAGCACCTGAGCCTCAGGCGAACCAGCAGCTAGTGCAAAGCATAGTGCAAGATTTCCAAGCTGTGGAAAGTGGAAAAAAAATGGATGAACCAAGGCATGTGGATCATGCAGTTCAGTTTCAAAAGAAGAATCCACCCATCTTCAAGGGTGATTCAGAGCCGGAGAGGGAATAATCATTGTTGAATAGAATGAACAAGATCTTCGAGTTCTTGGGAACACCAGTAGAGTTAAAAATGAAGTTGGCCATGTATATGTTGGAATATCTTTCCCTTCAGTGGTGGGAGTTAGTTTTCCAAGCGGGGATGGACCAGGGTATGATGTGGGAAGGCTTTGAAGAATTGTTTAATAAACAATTCTACCCACATACATTTAGAATTCAGTGCACGACTGATTTCTTTGGTTTGAAGTAAGAGCATATGTCCGTGATAGAGTATACAGCTATGTTTATGAACTTAGTGCGGTTTTCACCCGAGGTGGAGGGTAGGACGTTATTGAAGGCGAGGATATTTGAAGAGGGGTTAAGGCAAGAAATCCATTAAAAGATAGTGGTGCTGTGTATAGATGGTTACATAGAGATGGTGAATAGATCCTCGGTGGTTGAGCGGGATTTGTTGGGTGCTCCGGGCGGAGGAAGCATGGTGGTACCCATAGGGAATAGTGGGAACTCTAACACTAGGTTCAAGCGGAGGAGGGAAACTTATTCCCAGGGTGGGAGTATGACATATAATCCGATGGTAGGATCAGTGAATCTTCCTTCGAAGCCCCAGAGCAAACAAGGATGTTTTCAGTGTGGTTCGACGAGCCACATCAAGCGAGATTTTACGACACAACCTTGAGCATGTCATAATTGTTAACAGATGGGGCATCTGTAGCGTTATTGTCGGAATTCTCCGAGGTCAGGTGTGCGTGATACTTCTCAGGGATTACAAACGTCGTATGCTTCAATGGGACGAGGGCATCAGCATACCCCTCAACAGCAGGGTAAAGTGGGTCATGGTGATTCTTGGAATACCACAACACCTCAGCAGGTCAATAAAGAGTAGAGCATGGCAAGAAAACATGTGTTTGGAGCTGAGCAGGTTGTGGTCGATGATCAGTCGGTACCATCCACAGTGTGAGGTACTATTCTTTTAAATTCTACCTTGATGCAAGTGTTGTTCGATATGGGTGCTTCACACTCTTTTATTGCTGCACATGTGGTTGATTTTTTAGGTTTAAGGGTAGAAATGATGCCCTTGGTTTTGAAACATCAAACTCCTCTGGGTCGAAGAGAGTGTCGAGCCTTCTTATGTAGAGCATGTAGTATTGTTGTGGTCAAGGTTGAGATAACCTAGAATTTCTCAATGCTTGAGATGGATGGGTATGGTGTACTCCTAGGAATGGATTGGCTGGTGGCATTTAAGGCCCACATTGATTGTGATGAGGGAACATTGGCTTTTACGACACACGATGGTGTTAGAAATCTCTTTAGAAGAGAGAGTCATGAAAGGCAGGGTGAAAAGGGTTTATTGGAACTAGCAGTGGGTACGTTATCGTATCAGTTGGCGGTATTATCGTTGGAATCGGTAGAGGGTGTTGAGCAGAGTGTTCTTCCGAAAGTGGTAGATTAGTTCATGAATATTTTTCCAGAAGAATTCTCTGGGTTACCTCCCATAAGAGAAGTGGATTTTACGATTGATCTCCTTCTGGGGACCAATCCTATCTCACTTCCATCTTATCGGATGGAACCATCTGAATTGTGGGAATTGAAAGTCCAGTTGGAAGACTTATATAACAAAGGGTTTTTCAGTCCTATCATGTCTCTGTGGGCAGCGCCAGTGTTGTTTGTGAAAAAGGTGGATGAAACTTTGAGACTCTATGTTGATTATCGTAGACTTATCCAAGTTACGATAAAGAACAGATATCGACTTCCATGAATTGATGATTTGTTCAACCAGTTGAGGGGAGCCCAGTGGTTCTCCAAGATCGACCTGAGGTCAGGATATCATCAATTGCAGGCGAGGAAGGATGATATTACTAAAATAGCTTTCAGAAGTAGATATGGCCATTATGAATATGTGGTTATGCCCTTTGGTCTAACGAATGCACCAGCTGTGTTCATGGCATTGATGAATCAGGTATTTCAAAGATATCTGGATTCATTTTTTGTGGTGTTTGTAGATGATATTATGGTTTATTCAAAGACAAGGGTGGAGCATGACCATCACTTGGTGATCGTGCTAGGGATCTTGAGGGATCATCAGTTGTATGCCAAATTGTCAAAGTGTGACTTTTGGATACAAGAAGTTTGTTTTCTTGGCCATGTGATTTCTGAAAGGGGTGTTTCAGTGGATCCAAAAAAGTTAGAGGCTATTATCTTGTGGAAACTGCCAAAGAATTTGTTTGATAAATGGAGTTTCCTTGATCTAGTTGGGTATTATCGGCATTTTGTTCGTAATTTTTCACATTTGGCCTAGACGATGACATCTTTGACAAGGAAGAATGTTCCATTCCAGTGGAATGAACAGTGTCAGCAGTGTTTCGAAGAGCTAAAGGGTTGTCTTACATCAACACCAATCTTGGGTTTTTCAGAACTAGGAAAAGGGTACGTGGTTTATTGTGATGCATAGGGATCAAGGTTGGGGTGCTTTCTCATGAAAGGGGATCATGTGGTTGCGTATGGCTCATGTAAGTTGAGAGTTCATGAGAAGAACTACCCAAATCACAATTTGGAATTGGCAATAGTGGTCCATTCCTTGAAAGTGTGGCGTCATTATCTCTTCGGTGAGAAATTCACGGTATATACAGATCATAAGATCTTGAAACACATTTTCTCAAAAAGAGATTTAAACTTGAGGAAAAGGAGATGGATGGAATATCTCTAAATGTTTGATTTTGACTTAATGTACACACCAGGTATGGGAAATTTTGTGGCGGATGCATTAAGTAGAAAATCATATGCTCAGATGGTGAAACAGGCATCAGACCTGTGGTAGTTGATGTCTGTTTTAGCTGATATGTGGTTGGAATGTGAGAACCAGGGCGATAGAGTGGTATTCTTTCCATTTTTATTGATTCCTAAATTGGTTGGCCTGGTTAGAGAGGCACAGATATCCGATTCTGATTGTGTGACCATGGGGTCGAGACTCAATGGTGGGAAGACCATTAAGGGTTGGCAATTGAATGGAGATTCAGTTTTGTGTTTTTGGAATCGGATGGTTGTACCAGTTTCTTTTCAAGAGGATCTTCTCAGGTCGTATCATCATTCCAGGTGGTATGTTCATCCTGGAATTCAGAAAATGTATAAAGCATTGAAAGCGCAGTTCTAGTGGGCTGGTATAAAAATAAGTGTGGCTATGTTTGTTTCGAGATGCTTGACTTGTCAGTAGGTCAAGGAAGAACATCAGGGGCCACCAGTAATGTTGCAGTCTTTACCAATCCCTATTTGGAAGTTGGAGCAGATAGAGAGGGATTTTGTCATAAGTCTCCCAAGAATGGTCAGAAAGCACCATGCCATTTAGGTGATAGTGGATCGGCTAATGAAGTCAGCCCATTTCATCCCAATTCGTGAATCTTATACGGTGGAGGATCTGTCCAAAATCTATATCCGGGAGGTGGTAAAGAGGCATGGTGATCTAGTTTCTATCGTATCCAATAGAGATATGAGGTTTACATCTCGTTTCTGGAAATCCTTACAGCAAGCCCTTGGAACTAAGTTGGCCATGAGTACGGCGTATCACCCTCAGACATATGGTCAATCCGAGAGGACGATACAAACTCTGGATGATATGTTATGGGATTGTGTCATGGATTTTGGTGGCTCGTGGGAGGAGCACTTGTCATTGGTTGAGTTTTCATACAATAACTGTTATCAGGCATCCATACATATGGCTCCATTTGAAGCGTTGTGTGGTCGGTCGTGTCGTTCTCCACTATGTTGGTTGGAAACAGGTGAGTCCTCAATGGTTGGACCGAGCCTTGTCTAGGAGACTACGAAGAAGATCAAGCTGATAATAAAGAGAACAGAGATAGCTTAGAGTCATCAAAAATCGTATGCAGATCATCATCGATGGCCGTTGTCGTTCGAGGTGAGTGGTCATATTTTCTTGAGGATCTCTCCTAGGTTGGGACATCTTCAGTTTGGAAAGCAGGGAAAGTTATCTCTAAGGAATTTTGGGCCTTTTGAGATTCTTGAGCGGCTTGGTGAGGTGGCTTATCCCTTGGATTTTCCACCAAGGTTCAGTACAGTGAACAATGTGTTTCATGTGTTGCATTTGAAAAAGTGTGAGCCGGATCATGACCGTGTGATTCAATGGTATCATGTTGAGCTAGAACCGGATGCTTCATTGGTGCACGTGCTAGTGCGGGTTATGGATAGGCAAGATAAAGTCTTGCAAGGTAAAAGCATCAGTTTAGTTTTTGTTTTTTGGAAACATGGTCAGATTCAAGAGGAGACTTGGGAGCGGGAGAAAGAGATGATCGAGCAGTGGCCCGAGCTCTTTTAGCAAAGGGCGGGTTCACTACTTTCCGAGGACGGAACGTCCAATGGTGGGGAGAATGTAGTACCTATATTTTGATGCATGTAGCCTTTTTATGCATTTTTATGTGTTTAAAGTGCATGAGATGAGTTGGGAAGAGGTTAGGAGAGTTTGGAATGATTTTGGATGAGTTTGGAGGCTTTTAAATGGGTGCACGGTTTGAGCACGGTTAAGGGAAACCGTGCGGATGTTCAAGGAAACCGTGGAGGAGGAGATAGTAGGCTTCGAATGGCCTGCATACAGTTTTCCAAACCGTGTGAGGCAACCATGTGGACCCTTTCTCTCTAGGTAGTACCATGCATAGGGTTAGCGCACGGTTTTCCAAACAGTGCGAGCTAACTGTGCAGCCACTTAAAGTTGGTGTTTTTAAGTATGGTCTCCCTCAGGATTGACCTAAAACACTCTAATCTTCCTCCCACTTGAGCCTCACTTAGGATTTCGGGTTCTCAGGGGTTGGAGGGGCTCTCCCACTCGGTTTGGAAGGATTTTGAAGAGGTTTCTTGGTGGTTTGAAGGTGGTTTCTCCCGGGTAAGTCTCTCCTCTTGGTTTCCTTGTGTTTTCTTCTAGATCTACATCCCTCTCTTTCTTGGTTTTCTAGATATACAATTTTTTGGTGTAGATATAGGGTTGTGGGTTCATTGGATGTTAATATTAAGGCTTTTGGAAGTTAGGGAAAAGGATCTAGAAAGGTTTCGGTGGTGTGTTCGCCGGATTTGAGGCGCAGTTGTTCGTGGGTCGATTTCTAGGGAACCCTAAAGGTAGGTGGCTTCTCTCTCAAATCCACTTGGTTAGAACTAGTGGTTCTTTGTTTACAATTAATTTTTTGTGCTAAAAAATTAATTGTGATTTGTTGTGCAAAATTGGTTGAAAATCCCTTGGGTGATGTTTTGGGGATTTTTGATAAAAAGGGGGTTTTATGGTGAAATGATTTTGTTGTGGATTTTCAAATATAGATTTTCAAATAGGATGATATGGTTGATTTGTGAAAATTGTTTTCAATAAATGGGTGATTTATTGAAGTGGATTGATATGCGATGGAATTGGTTGATTGCATGTTGTTGTGACCTTAGTGGGTTATATGCTTGTTTATGGCTTGATGAGAATGTTGTGTGGAAGTCGCGAGAAGTACCACTATAAAAAAGGGAAGTATAGTGGATGGAAGGGCCACCATCAAAGGATAAGTGTACGGGAAGAGACAATAGGTGTGAATGGGTGAACGGGTGGGACAGAAGCTCCACCGTTTGGTTGTTTTGGGTTGTTTGTTGTACATTGCTGTGCAAGTTGGAAATTTTTGTGCTAGTGTGTGAATGATGAAATGTATTGTGCCATGTTTTGTTATCTTTCCCTTGGTTGCTTGGTTTGGGTGTGCTGGCTTGGTAAGGGCATGGTTGGCCTATAGAAAATGGTTGTACTTGTGATTATTTTATATAAACTGTTTTATATAAATGGGCTAATGGTTTTATCCTAGTGGCGTGTGTAGGGAAGTCATTTGGGGAAATTCTATTGAGTTTTAGTACTCACACCCTGCTTTGGCACGTTGGTGTCTTTGTAGATGTTGTGTATCGTGATGAGGGAAAAGTTAAGGCATCACCCTCCTTTAGTGGTGGATTATGATGTCTTGGTGGAGCTTGGAGCTTGGAGCTTGGTGTGGAGCTATGGGGGTGTCATGGCTCGTAGAGTTGGTTGTTGGTTTACGCTTGTAATCTGATGTGGTGTAGACATGTCTGGTTGTATTGTTTTTGGGTTGTATTTTGGTACACCTTGGTTGTCTTTTTAGAATTCATGCTTGAATGTTTTATTGGAATACATCATATAGTAGTGGTTAATGGATGGGTTGGTTGGTTTTGTCTTAAGGGAAAATCGTTCTCCAATTTGATCTTGAAGCCCTCGACATTTATTGCCAGCCTTTGGCATTTTTGGAATGTCGCTTAAGGCCAAGTAGCCCTCACCACCTCCTCAAGCCAATGAGGTAGGGGCGGGGTGTTACAGTTTGTTATACTCAAGAACCTCACTATCATTCCATCCTATTTCCCAATCCTTGACACACTCTTACCATCAAAGTCACATTATGAATCCCTCATTGAATCACTAAATATCCCTATGTAGTTTTAGAATGAAGTGGTTTCCAATAAAGACTACTATATATAAGAGGAAAAATTAGAAGAGTGAAAATCCATCATCTATTTCTCTAGGAAAGATAGGGGCATAGTCAAACAAAACCACATACAACCCCTATATGTCTCAGGTAATCTTAATGACATTGATATTTATCAGGTATTTGTGGAAATGGTTTGGAGATCAATCTCATCTTGACACAAATGCTCCAAAAACTTCGATACACAGAGGTTGATCTAGGCTCATCCAACTTGATGATTCAGGGGTATGATAAGAGTGAGAAAAAACTACTTAGTAAGAAATATAAGAAGACATAGTTTGAAGATTTTTTATCCAATACCTAATTCTTAGTAGTCTCACAAGACACTAATTTAATTTTATTTACTAGGAAATCCTTAGATACACGTACATGTAGCTATAATTTTTTCATATCACCATTGCCTTAAATATTCAATCAAAAATTCAGTAGGGGTTCTCTATGGTTATTCTTTATCCTTTGAAACATGTGAAACCTGTTACCTTGATGCAAAGTACTAATAAAGGAGTTAAAAATCACCCTTTGTCAAAAGAGATGAGTGCATCAATGACCCGAATGACTTTACATCCACCTCAAAAAATACCTGAGATAAATTAAAGATAATTTTTATACAACCAATCCATTATAAAAAATCAATAACTCTATACATCTTACAGAATTTCATCATTCCAGAAATAAATGAGAGATCTTGGGTCACCTACTAATTATAAGAGGGATAAGTGAATTTAAAACTATAACAGTTCTCCCCCAGTGTATGTCGAATATCTTCACCTATGACCATCAATTGACATCTCACCTATGTATATCGAAGATATGGGGTGATCCAATGGTGGTGAAATGATCCAAAATGATTCTATATAGTGTTCAAAAAGTGTCAGTGAAAGTTATATGGTATAGGATTCAGGGAAACTATACACATGGTATTTACAAAAATATAAGGATGGGAATCTAATTTTGAAGACTACCACTGAAAAAGATGATGATACCACCACACAACCACCTATGATTGAGGAGTTTTCTCCTCCCTATATCCCTCATGCTTCTAAGGAAAAAGATATCGATGAATCCCCTATTACATTTGAAGAGGGAGTTTCCACCATCATCGATGAGATAATATAGGTAAACCTTGGTCTTGAGGATTCCTTGAGGATGGAATTGACCAATGTTGTAATTATTTCTTGTGAACAAGAGTCGTTTGTTGCATTCATAAAGTAGCACTAAAAGTTATTTACAAGGAACTATAAGGATATTTTAAGGCTTTATTCCGAGGTATCTATCCACTACCTAGGACTTTCTATCAAGCATCAAAGATACAAGAATACACCCAAAAGTATACTAACACACACCTATCGTGTGGTGTGACAAAATATACTATTTGTATTTTCATAGTCTAGCACAATGGATGAACATTGTTTTCTCACTTGGAGAGCTTCACAGTTTATTCACCTATTTATTCTGATTCATCTGAGAACTATATATTTTTTTCCTTTATTATTTTATAAAATAGTGATAAATTTTAAACTTAACATGAAATTAAATCATAGTGGTGTTTTGGAAGAAAGAAAATTTCCTTTTAGATTTTTGGATCCAATATTTTTACATTATTCATGTCAGATTATTAGTTTTAGTTTGATAACCCAATTGTGAAATCTCATTCTTGGATTAATATCCTTTTATTTATTGTTTATGGGATCTTGAATGCATAATAAAACTCAATTCCACCTCCACCTATACTCTAGGTTGATGACACACCTCAATCAAGAGTGTGAAATCTTCTAGGATCCAGCTACATTATATGTTGTTTCATCCACTGAATGACTCAGCTCCATTGTTTGAAGATCTTGTGTTAAATGGAAAGAAGGGAAAATATTTAAATAAAGGAATAAAAGTGAGTTTGGGATCCATTTCATGGTGGAAAATCTCCATAGTAATACACTTCAACCTAATTCTTTACAAACATAAAAAATGTAATAATTGAATAATATAATTTAGAAACCCCTAATCCTCCCCAGAGACTGAGCCTCAGGTTAGTCAATTATTATAGAGTACAAGAGGTGACAATGAAAGAGTTGAGAAAAAGAGAATGAGATAAATAAAGGGGATAATGAGAGAATGAAATTGTGAAAAAAGTTGGGTGGAACATTTTATTAAAACAAAATGAAGTTTCAATAATATATGAAAATAAAAGATAAAGTAGAAAATAAAAGAAAAAAACAGAGAAAAGTAGAAACTACCCGGTGTGATCCTCTAATCATTTATTTTTTGCAGAATACCCATTTATTTATAGAGGGATGATTCCCCAATTTATCCCTCATTCATATCTAATTTTAATATTCATTTATATCAGTCCACTTTGAATATATATTTTTAAATATTCCCCAGACAAAATCTCTATATATATCATGTGTTTCCAAATTATAGCGTTGACTTACTTATGCATAGTGATGGTAGCACAATCTTCTATTACTATTCACTATGGTTAAAATTCCAATGTTTCCATTCGATATCTACTTCCAGTCTCACAGTATCATCATCTAGCATCACCTTTTAACTACCATTTCACCTCTAAGGAAGAACACCCAATTCTTTGAATTTTTCCTATGATATTCTACCTCATATCTCTTATCCATTTACTTTTATTTTAGTTGAATCCCCTTTCCACGTCGATTCCTCATTTTTAAAAAATCATAGTAAACCCCCATTTTTATTCCATCCAATCCATTCAAACACATATAATTTTTTCATCGATCTCCATGCATCCAATCCTTCTTCTTTTTAGGCAGATAATTCTATAAATAAAGAAACCATGGTAGCACTCAGCTACTATTTCCCCATTTACAATGGTACTACCGTTGTTGCTTCATGTTAGCTTCATCAACAATTACTTATCCTACATGGTAGCATATCTACCATCACTTATACTCTATAGTGTATTATCTATCATTTACATAATGGTAAAATATATCTACCACTGTATTCCATGATCCATCGTTGCCTCCCTCAATGGTAGCTTCTAACTACTGTGACCTAAATGGTAGAATATATCTTCCGTCAGTTATCTAAGGTACTACCATCGACTCTTTCTCTGTTCCAGTAACATCATCTAAAATTTCATAGTTGTTCTTTCCCATATGTAAATTATCTAAACTTATTCAAGCCCATGTATCTGCTTCCAACAAGAAATTTGTAACCTAATCTCATAGAACTTCATGTAGGCGAATCACACCTAGTTCACATAGCCAAACCTAAATCTCATAAGCAAAACTCATGACCTCAGTTCAAAACTTCATCCTCATGATCCTAAAACATAGTGGGCGGTGGATATGTAATATGAATTCCTCCTTCTTACATATGGCCTTTATAATGTTTAGATTGAAATTTCCGTATCATGCATGGATTATCTTCTTCAAAATGGGGTAAATAAAGGTTGTTCAAGGTCCTTGAGGTGATTCACGGCGGTTCTAGGACTTGAGAGTGGGTATGAGCTCAAGACTAAGATTCTTGGTAATCATCCAAGGTGATTTTTGATGTGTTGTAATGGTGGATGATGACTTCAAGCAATGGAGCGTGGAAGAGTGTGATAATGAGGGAAATGTATTAGTGAGAGGTTTTTCACATCCAACATGGAACAATGATGTTTTTAAAGTATAAACACATATTCATAGTCATCCCATATCAGAATTTCAGTAGGAGGTTGTGCTTATTTAAATAAAAAATCATAGCTTTAGTGGATCAGAAGCCTATTTTAGGATTGGTATCCAACTACAATGCACACATAATACATAGAACACACATGAACATGAGACTCACATAATCTTTAGCCCAAATGTCACATGAGAACCTCCCCATGTGACCTACTCTCCCTGTCAATTGGGCATGCTCTTTTAGTGGTTGGATTAGCTGGACAACCCCTTATGGGCTAGCTATGTGGTGGACTATCCCACTAGTAGAGGGCTATCCTTGGTAGAATATTTTTTTAATTGAAGTTTATTTTAAAAACATGATGAAATTTAAAAAAAATATTACTAAAACATCAAAGACTCACATATAATTTTTTTATTTCTTTGTTTGAAATTTCCCATATTTTAATAAATCATTTAATTACATGAGAATATTCATAGAAAATCATTCAAAAATTTTAGAATTTGTTTAAAAATATGTATGAAAACATGAGTGCATCTGATTCACCCATGATTCCATGGTCAAGGATAAATTTGAAAATATGATCAAAGGAAACATCATTCAGGAGTTCTAGTTCCCCAATTGGTTAGATGAAATTTTCCAAGTCTCAAAAAATGGGAAAATTAGAGTCTATACCAACTTTAGGGACCTCAAGCAGCACTGTACAAAGGATAACTACATTTATCTAATTCTAGAGTTACTAATTGAAGAAACTGATAACTTTAAATCCATATCCTTTAAAGATAGATACTCTGGGTATAATCAAATATGGATAGCTCATAAGAATAAAAATTCCAATAAATTCATGTCACCCCAAAGAAGATATTGGTATCGATTGATTCCATTTATCTTGAATAACTTTAGTTAAACCTACTAGTGGGCCTTTCACCACAACTTCAAACATATACTAATAATGGTGGTGAAGTTCTATATAGATTTTTTTGTCCAAATACCTCTAATTCTAGAACTATCTCAATGATCTTGATAAATATTTTAGCATGATCCACACCCAAAATCTGAATATGAACCCCTTGAAGTGTGCATTTACGGCCACCTTCAGTAAATTCATAAAATTTTTTATCCAGCAAAGAGGCATCTTGATCAACCTAGAGAAGATATAGGTCATTATTGATATGATCCATCTTGAAAGTGCCTAGTTAGGTCAATTGTATCACTCAAATGGGTAAAGGGTGAACTAGTGATACCTTTTTTTTTATGTTTCCTTGTAAATGAGACAAACTTCACCTCCTATTAAAGAATTCATTTTCTATTGAAAAAAATTCAAACACACATCCATAGGAACATAAGTATTTAAAGGGTTCATTATTAAATAAGAATATCTACATCCTTGGTATGGTTTGTAAATGATCCAAAACCACAAAATACACTAGAAAATAATCCCTTGATGTGGAATACAATGAGTACGGTATGCCCTTACACTCGTGTAACACTATATAAAAAATCTAATAGTGTGTATGCACCCTGTAGCACAAATGGGGTAATAAGAAATTTGTGTAACATCACATGTTACCTGTTATTATTTTCAATTTTAAAAAGGTATTATTGGAAAAAAAAACTTCAATTTATTACCCAAAAGATAGTAAGAACTTAAAGAACTTTGATATAGAATTAAAATTTTATTATCTAGACTGATTCTCCCAATTTGATATTCCCAATCCAATTTCCCAATACGAAAGATATAACAGTATCTGAATATGATTGAGACAATTTAGAGCTCCTTATTCCTTAGTCCAAAAATTACAATATGGAAATACTGGTCCGATTATCCAACCTGATATAATGACCATCCAAATACAATGAAAAGTAGAATATGGTAGTTTGTTGAATATGATGGTCACTGAATATGATTATTAGCTAAATAACGTTGAAATATTTTCTATTCTCCTTTCACTTCTCTCCATCAAAACTTCTTCAACACAACATAATATGGAGCAACTTTCTCTCCATTAAACTATGGAGCTTCTCTCTCTACTCTTATGAATAGTTCTTGAGTTATAAAAAGTACATAATACTTTCACCTTCTATAGATGACCCTGAAGTGGTTTTGTTGGGAATCCCCAAAACTTTCCTGCTCAACCAAATTCACTAAAATCTGAATTTACATTGAATTTCAAGTGCATTCATAACTTATTCAATGCTTCTTAACTCTTATTGTCTCTTCTCAATTCTTCTCAAATATTCTCCACAACTTCATCTCTTCATCAGAATTTTTTTTTCAAATGCCTTTCTGATTTCAATTCTCCATTATGATTTCTGAATATGATGCTCCCCTTGATATCACTTCCAACACAATCAAGTCTAATTTAAATTCCCATGGAGATTTCTTCAATATGATTCTCCATTCCATAATGTATCAAAGAAGTAATAGACAACTCCTTTTCATTCATTAATCCTATGATCCAGTATCAGTACCAATATGATGGTTCTTGAATCAATTGATGAAAAACCTTTGACAATAAGTTAAAGATTTTCTTTATCTTCTCAATACAATACCCATCAACTTCATTCTCTGAATATTTGTATCTTTTGGTTTTTGGTGTTACTAAAAAATAGTACATTCAGTTTCTCACATTTTTCACAAAACTCCCCAGCCTTCAAATTCAAAACTCTTCCTTTTGAAATTAATTCAACCATATTAAATAGTCGATTACATTGTTGAATGGTCTCTATCATTACGTTTTCAATCAGCTTCAACTTAATTCCTTTACCATAAATCTTTTTATACAATTATTCCTTTGATGAATAAGTTGGTAGGATGAATAATATGGATAGGAGCCAGTATATTCAACTTCAATAGCTTCCTTAAATTCCAAACTTGTGCTTATATCATAACATCTTTCATGACTTAGAAGACATTTGAATACATCTCCAGCATCATCAGAATTACAATGAAAAGTATTATAACTTACCATTCAATTCCTTCCTTTCATCTCCAGCATGGATATGATTGTACAAAATAAAATGACATGAATACAATTGGCCTGGATAGGATTGTTCAGATTAAGATCAGACTGAATATGATCTTCAACATATTTTCTCTGTTCATATATATCTGATCAATCTGAATACAATTGAAAGAATCTATTGTACTCCCCCTTTATTTCATCAAGATTTCATCACAAGTCTTATAATTACTTGTGATTTATGAGAACCCCAAGATCAGCAAAGCATCATCACATTTAAATTGTATTCATGTAGACTCTAATTCTCCTCCAATATAATCACACCATCTATACCAGATGTATAGTGAATTTGATAACCCTTCACTTATAGAAAAATTATTCCCCAATATGATCAACCTCTTTAATCATTGTGGGTCTGATTCCTTGAATTTTATGGTCAGTCCAATTCAAATAAAAAGTGAGGTGATTTTCTTTTTTTTTCTTAAACCTTCTTGACAATAAAAGTTAATACCTGAAAGGAAACACCTTAATCATTAGTTTGGTCCTAAAAATCTTCCCCTTTGGTTTTTTTACAACCAAGTTTCATAAATCATAGAACTTTATATCCTCAATTTTTGGATTACTTGTCAACAATTCTACGCCTACATGAGCTAACTCATTGTAGGAAATGAGAATTATTAACAAAAAACCATGATGTCCAAAATAAGTGATTATGAAAACTTCCTCAGCCTTTATTTTCTTTATCCTTTATTTAATTTATTGGAATGAATTTTTTTCCTATAACCACTCCAACAAATAGTTATAATAGTTCACAAACTTAGAATGCATAAATCGTAGCTTACCCATCACTCCCCCTTTTCACATGCATTCAAAATGATAGATTTTTGAAATAATTATCCCCATTGACAACACTATACAAAAGTAAGATGATAGAGGGGATATATACAAATACCTCAACCTTGATGAGAAATAGGTTGGACGCCCCTAGTCAACCTCAATTTAGAAAAAGATTCATTTGGTAATTATTTTGTGAAAATGTCAGCAACTTGTTCCGATGTAGGAACATACTCCAGCTTTAGTTTATTCTTATCCACCTGATATTTGATAAAATGATATTTGATATCAATATATTTTTAATGATAATTTTGAACTGTATTCTTAGTGATATTGATTTTACTTTGATTATCATTACCAAAGATAAATATTAACATCAGTTCAACAAGTATGTCTTCTAATTGAGTTATAATCCCCATAAGTTGGGTATGATATTGAGTGGTAGAAACATACTTATATTTAGCCATACTAAGATTTAATGAATTATATTTCTTTGAATGAAAACTAACTCAATTATTTTCTATAAATAATACTTCACCATATGTGGATTTTTTTATCATCAAAATTTCCGGCCCAATTAGCATCTGAATACCCAACCAAATCAATAATTTCTAAGCTTTCATACATGATTTTAAATTTTTTTGTTCTTTTTATGTATTTAAGAATTAATTTTATAGTAATTAAACATGATTATTTAGGATAACTCTAAAATATGGCACATAAATTAAGAACATAAATAATGTTGGGTCTTGAGACAATGAAGTACAACATTCTTCCAACCAACTTCTAAAATTATTTATGATCAACTTCTTTTCCTTATCCATATTTTTTTAAATTTGTTCCCATTGAAATTGGTGTGGAAACAAGTTTTTATTTTTCCATGCCAAACCTCTTAAGAAGTTCCTTAGAATACTTTTCTTAAGAAATAAATATGTGTTTCTCCATTTGAAAAATTTGTAACCCAAGAAAGTATTTCATTTCCCCCATCATAGAAATCTCAAATACCTTTTTCATTTCTTTAGAAAATCCTTCATAAAAAATTTCATCATTACTAGAAAAGATAATTTCATAAACGTAAACAATTACATTAAGGGAATACTCTTTTCTTTCTCCAACGTAAAGATTACTATCAACTCTTCCTTTCTTAAAACTCATCTTCCTTAAACAAGCATCCAATTTGGAATTCTATGCTCTTAGAGCCTATTTTAGCACATATAATTCCTTCTTCATTATACATACATAAATTTCATCTTTCCAAATAATAAATCCACAAGGTTGTTTAATATAAACATCCCAATCAAGATCACCATTCAAGAATAAGGATTTAACATACATTTGAAAGATATTGTAACCTCTTTGTGTAGAAATAACAAAAAAAATCTAATTGTTTATAATCTTTCCACCAGAGAAAAGGTTTCATCAAAATCAATACCTTCAATCTATGAATACTCTTTACACACTTATATTACTTTTTTCCATACCACTTCACTTTCTTTATTCATCTTGTTGAGGAAAACCGATTTTATACTAATAATGTTTTTGTTTTATAGCTTGTGTATGAGTTCCCTTGTATCATTATTTTCAATTTTATCCAAATATTCATTCATGGCTTGAAACCATTATGGATATTCATAATCTCTATTCACATCATTCAGCTCGAATTTTGAATATAAAGAAGTATGTGTAATAGCATTTTTTGTTCTTCTTGTTTGAAACTTCTGATATTGATCACCAATAATATTATGAGTTTCCAATTATTTCCTCATCCTAGGATTATATATTCGATTATTTTACTCATCAATTAAAATAGTTGAGTTTGATTCTTCTTCTTGATTATAATTACAATTCTCTATACCCTTATCAGAATTGTCTTCCTTATCTTGATTAACTTCTTTATCTACATGAGAATGTTTATCTTATTATTATGCCCTTTTAGTAAATTTCACATAAATAGACTAATAAATTCTTACTATTTTTTTGTTGAAAAATATATATCCTCTTTTTTTTCAGAGAAGAGACAAGAAATATTCTATCTTCACCTTTCTTCTCAAACTTTACAAAGTTTTCACCTTTCTTCTTTATAATACATGGACTCCCAAAAACACTTAAGTATTTAAAACATGGAGTTTTTACATAAAATAATTTATGTAGAGTCATATGTGTGTTTTACCTATAGAAACATCAATTATGAATGTGCATAATAGTACTCATGGATTTTCTCCAATTGTAATGAGAAAGATCATGTTCAAGTAACATATTTCCCCCATTTCCACCAAACTTCTATTATTTATTTTAGAAACCCCATTTTGTTGGGGAGTATATGGAGAACTATATTCATGTCAAATTTTATACTTCTCAAGATAACTTTAAAATTATTAACTTTTTTATTCATCACCACTATTAGTTCTCAACTTCTTCACCAAATACTCACATTCCTTCTCAGCTTTCTTTCTGAAACGTTTAAACATTTTCAAAACATATGAATTAGGTTTCATATACATAACAAAAGTAATTTGAGTAAAATAATAATTGAAAGTAATGAAATAATTATCTCTATTTTTTTCTAATTGGCCCATAGATATCAGAATGAATTACATCTTGGAGTTATTTTCAACAAATCTCAACTTTCTTATGATTTTTTTTTAAAATTTCCTTTCTAATAAATAGTAAAACACCAATCAATTATTTTTTAAAAACCTAGAATGTCTTGGAAACTATATCAATTTTAATTTTTTCTCATGTTTCTTTGAAACATGTGTCCCATAATTTTATGCCACAATTGATTATCTTTCACTATAGTCAAGTAACAAGAGTTGTGTATTTCACCAACTTTAAAAAAATTCCCTTTTATACATCATCCTCTTGTAACTATCTTTCCATCTTCTTCAATTTTCAAAAAAAATCCATAATTTCTTAAGAATTTTTTTACCCTTATCAAAAAATTATGAAACACTAATAAAATCATGTTTTATCCCATAAATATAAAAATCTTTCTTGGATTTCAGCTTTTCTTTTCCAATGGTGGCTGATCCAACACCTTTGATTCTCAGAGATTTATTATTTCCAAATGCCATTATTCCTTATTTAAAATATTTCACATTCTTCAAAAACTTCAAATCTCCTATAATATGTGAAGAACACCCACTATCACTAATCTGAGATCGTTCTCCTTTTATTTCTTTAAGAGTGGTTTCAAAAATAGTAGATTTTTCTTCTTCCTTTTATTTTTTCACCTTCACCTTCTGAGAATTGTTAAGAATATTTTACTAGGCCGGTAAAAAAAAGACAAAAATTTTCAAGGTTTCTAGGTTGTTCACATATTTTATAAATAGTTTCCAATGTTTGGAACCTATTTTCAACTTTCACAGCAGCCTTCTCAGGTTTCTTTAAAATAACATTCTTTGACTTCTTCTTTTGAAGGAATTAAATCCCCTCAACCTTTTACTTTCATAACCGGTGGATTAATAGTAATATTTTTGGTTGTACCAACACATATTTTCCATATTCCTAAATCCACCAAAATACCAATAGTGTCTATAGAAAGAGAATTTTCCTCTGAAACTTCCATACTGACCAAAATTGTAAATATGTTTCTCGAAAACCTTCTTGTCTCTTATCTGAACCACCAACCTTTTTGTTATCAATCAAATTATTAATTTTATTTTTAGTATTATTGGAATCATAACTATGAGAAATATTTTAGGATCCAAACTTTTTGAAACATTTTTAGACTTAGGGTATTTTGTAACTTATGATTTCTCAATATTGTTGGTTTTTTCCACATACATAACTTTCTTAGACTTATTATTTTCAGAAACAATTCCATTTTTCTTCTCAGTATTTGAAGTTAAATTTTGTTTATCCTTCTTAGGTTCATAAATATGAGGAATTTGACCAAATTAAGAGATCAATTTTTTAAAATTTGTACCTTTCTCTTCAGATTTAGAAAGTTTTTGTTTGATAAGTTCCAACTCTTCTTCTTTAGATTTCATATTTACTTCTAAATGCTGTTTATGATTCTTTTCTTCCTCAAGAGATTTATTCAGATCATCAATTTATTTCACTAGCTTCACCTTATCATCAAAAAAACATCCTTGATTGCTTGTTGAGTAAAATTCATCTTCCAACCTTTTGTTTTTCTTTTCTAGCCTTCTGATCTTTCTCAAATATTCTTTCAATCCTTCTTTCAAATAAAATTCTAGTTGAGTTTCTTCTTCTTTGGAACTACTACTTCCAAATTTTTCACCATTCACAATTTCGATAAATGTATTCTTAATACCATACTCAACATATTGTTTGGATTCAACTTCATTTCCTTCTTCTTCTTCTTTTTTAGATAAAAAATAGCTTCTATTGGATTTGAATAACAATCTATCTTTCCCCATGGAATACAGTTTTTTATTTATCTCTATGTTTATTCCATGATTTTCTTGGACTTATTTCTTCTTTATCACTATCTTCTTCTTTCTTTCTTTGAGGATAATTAGCCAAAAAATTCCTAATAAATCAATATTAAAAACATTTTAAGGGAAGTTTACCTTTGTATTTCCATGTATATATTTTCACATTTTTAGAAAACAAGGATAAAATATCATCAAATTTTTTACATAACTCATTTTTAGAATCAAATTTACCAACTTAATCTTCAATAAAAATATTATTTGAAATTTCTTTCTTAGAAGACTTGAAATAAATTTCTCTATAAATTTTTTTCTTTTCATAGATTTATCTCTTATAATTTCATAATTAATGAGAGTTATATATAAATCATATAGAGATAATATTTTTGGATCTATGTCTTCTAGTGAAGAAACTTTTTCATCAAAATTATCAGGATGGATTATTAAAACATTTTCAACAACTATATAATCATCTAACTTTTCAATAAGACATTTGATAGTGCTGACAATGTCATTCACCATGGTAAATAATTCCCCAATAGATTCATATTCACCCATATTCAAATCTTCATACTTCAATATCTAGATTTTTAATTTTTAATTCTTTAATTTTTATTGGCATTGTATATATTTTTCAGTTTATCCCATATACCTTTGGTTATAAAAATGCCTTTAACCCTTAGAAAGTGACTTTCAGATTGTGATGATAAAAAAGCATTCCTGGCCTTTCCATCATTCTCAAGATTCTTCTTATAAATAGATGTAAGAGGAAATTTATAATAAATAGAAGGAAACCCATCTGTTGTAGCTTCAAGAAAATTATATCTAATAGCCACAATATAATGTAACATTATATATTTACAGATAAGATAATTCTTTCTATAAAAAATAGGAAGACCTTTATTTTTCAGACAATCAAAATTCTCCATTAGTAAAGAATAAGCGAAGGGAACCTATGCTCTAATACCAGTTGAAAGTACCCAGCCAGGATAATTGTATCACTTAGAGAGAGGGGTTAATCAATGATAATTTTTCTTTTATGTTTCCTTATAAATGAAACCAACTTCTCCTCCTTTTAAAGATTTCATTCCCTACTGAAAAAAATTCAAACACACATCCATAGGAACATAAGTATTTACATGATTCACTATTTAATAAGAATAGCTATGTCATTGGTATGGTTTGGAAATGATCCAAAACCACACAATATACTAGGAAAAAAAAATCCATTTATATTGAATACAATGAGTAGGATATTCCCTTACACTCGTGTAGAACTATGTAAACAACACAATAGTACGTATTCACCCTCTAACACAAATGGGGTAATAAAATATTTGTGTAATAAAACATGTCACCTGTGTTTATTTTCAATTTCAAAAATGTATTATTTGAAAAAAAATTCATCAATTTCTTACCCAGAAACTGGTAAGAACTTTGAGGAATTTTATATAGAAATCAAATTTTATTTCATAGTCCAATTATCTCATTCTGATCTTCCTAATCTGATTTCCCAATATTATAGATACAACATTGTTTAAATACGATTGAGACTATTCAAAAATCCTTCTTCCTCAGCTCAGAAATCCCAATATGGAAATCCAAATCCGATTATCTATCCTGATACGATGACCATCTTACTATAATAAAAAGCAGAATATGATATTCAAATGAATATAATGATCACTCAATACAATGATCAACCGAATAACATTGCAATTTTATATCTTATCCTTTCACTTATCTCCACTGAAATTTCTTCAACACAACATAATAAAAAAAACTTCTTTCTCTCCCTTAAACTTCAAAGATTCCATCTCTACTCTCATGAACATTAGTTGCATCAAAAAAAGTACACAATACTTTCTCCTTTTATAGGTGACCCTGAAGTGGTTTTGGTGGGTTTCCCCAAAACATTTCTGCTCAACCAAATTCACCAAAATATATATTTCCCTTGAATTTTGGATGTATTTATAACTTTTTCAATGCTTTTAAACTCTTCTTCTCTCATCTCGATTCTTCATGAATCTTCTCCAAAGCTTCATCTCTTCTTCAAACTTTCTTTTTCATATGCTATTTTGATTTCAATTCTACATTCTGAATACTGAATACGATACTACCCTTGAAAATACTTCGAATACACTCAAGTGTGATTTCATTTCCCACACCGATTACTTCAATAAGATTCTCTATTAAAAATGTATGCAAGAATGAATAGAAAACTATTTTTCTTTCTTTAGTCTGATGATCCAGTGTCAATTCCAATACTATGGATCTCGATCTAATTGATGAAAAAACTTTGACAATATGTCAAATATTTTCTTTCTCTTCTTAATACGATACACACCATATTCATTATATGAATATTTATATCTTTTGGGTCTTGTCCTGACTGAAAACCAATACCTTTAGTTTCTCAAATTTTTAATTAAACTCCCAGTCCTTCAAATTCAAAACTCTTCCTTCAAAAATTCATTCAACCATCTTAAATAGTTGAATATATTGTTTAAAAATATCTTTCATTATGTTTTTCATCAGATTCAACTCATTTTATTTACCATAAGTATTTTAATACAATTTTACCTTTAATTATTATAATGGTAGGCCGAATATGATGGAACAGTGTTAGTATGTTCAAATTCATCAACATCCTTCAATTCCAAAAATTTTATAGTATCATGACTTCCTTCATGAATTAGAATACATTTTAGAATAGCTTTAGCATTTTCAGACTTATAATGTAAATTATTGTAACTTCCCAATCAATTTCTTCCCTTCCTTCCCTACCTGAATATAGTTATCCAGAAGAAAACTAACCTAAACAGGATTGTCTTGGATATGATTGGTCAGATTTCAATTAGGATAAATACAATCTTCATCATCTTTTCTCTATCCATCCAAATCCAATAAATCTATATAAAATTGACAGAATCTATTTTACTCCCCTTTTCTTTCATCAATATTGCATCGCAAGTATTCTAATTACTTGTGATTTATCAAAACTCCAAGATCAGTAAATCGTCATAACATTTAAATTGTACTCATGAAGACTCTGATTCTCATCCAATACTATCACACCATTCATACCGTAATCAAAGTGTATTTGATGAACCTTTACTTACACCAAGATTCTTCGTCAATATGATCAACCTATTTAAGTATTGTGGGTCCAATTAATTGAATATAATAGCCAGTATGATTCAAATATAATGTGTGGTGATTTTACTTTACTTTTTCATAATCTTTATTGATAGAAAAAGAGAATACCTCAAAAAAAACACCTTCATCATTAGCTTGTTCCTATCACCTCTATTCAATTTATGAGATCTGAGAGGCCTTAAAGGGTGTATAGATTATATCCAAAATTTTTTCACAAACCTAGTAGTAAAGTGTATATACTTATTTAATAAAATTAATAAAGGATTCAACTACTAGTGGGATGAATAATACAAAGGAGCATTTGATGATATCAAGAAGTATATACTACACCCCTCAGTTTAGATTCTTCATATCTAGGGGAAACCTTTGGTCCTCTATATTGTATCCTTGGAGGGATCTATTAGTTCCCACCCAGACCAGAATAATTGTAAAGGAAAATAGAATAATATGTAATACTACAGTCTCATGATGATATAAACTAAGGCTAAATATTCTCTTAATGAGAATAAATGCATTTCCTTAATGTTTTTGGTTCAGAACACAAATCATTATCTATAGTATCATAAGGTCCAATTCATCACCCACATTGACATATTAAAGTACATAATTAATTATCCAATTCTAACCATATTATTTTTCTAGTGTGTGGTTGTTCTCATGAAATTTGACATCATATTCATCCCTTAAAAGTTTATCAAGTGGTAAGAACTGGAATATTTCCTTTATGTTCACCCAACCATAAGAAATTAGCCAACGAATGTTTATTTTCTCAATGATTATATTATATATATAAATAAATCAACTCTATATTGGTAGATTCACTATGAAAATGCCTCCATGTTGGGACTAGGTTGACCTGAAGTAGTCTGGTGGGGGGGGGGGGGCTGAATTAGGGGGAATACTAATTAAAACTTTTCCTTTTTTATGTATTCCTATTAACCATATGGATATTAGTCCCTTTTTAGAATAAAATGTTAAATATATCATTCAATTATGTCATTCACCATTAATGATAAAATATATTCATAAATTAAAGCATGCACAACGTAGGGATTTTACTTGGTTCACCAATAAGGAATAATCAAAGGAGCATGCACACAATGATGCATCAATGTACTAAAAATTAACACCAATATCTTTAAGTGTTATAATTTGTTTAAAAAAGATTAATTATCTATCCATGGGAACTCCCACTTCTTATCTCCATGTTAACTACTTGGAGATAAGGCTTAGATAGTTTATAAACTTTCAAGTATTATTCAATATTTTAAGGACATATTGGTCTATCTATATTTTTCGTGATACTTTATATACATCATTTCTCATAATGTAATACTCTATTGAACTTGAAATTACTATAATCTTACTTTCAGAAATGCTTAATGAGATTATCACCTCAATATAAGGGTTTAATCTTTGTCTTCCATGATACCATAGTTGAAAAAAATCCTTCAATATGAGGATTCTAAAAGGGAATTATATTATCGCCTTCCTTATCTTCTAAAAAAATATAAGAGTAAAGTTACCTCCTCTTCTATCAATCTCATATAAATAAATATTTTTAGTCTCTCTCTTCTATCTCTCCTAAAACTGATATTTCATATTTTTTCCATAACTTATAAGAACAATTTTATAGGTTTCATGTAACTAACCCCATTAATCCAAGGGTTTGGATCAATCCTCTATTATCGAATCCTCTAAGATAATTTTAGGTGTACCACATGAATTCTGTGTGGTTATTAAGTGAATTGAAACCCATGTAAAATCCTCAAACTCATTATAAATGTCCCTTCTTTTAAATTACCATCGAATCTGCCAAATATTCTGGAAACCACCCCTTAACAACATGAATCCTTATTTCATGGCATGAATATACAAATTTCACATAATTCATGGTGTGGTGCTATTATTAATGGTTTAATGTCTAGTTAATAATTAATTCCAAAAAATACATAGTAATATCTCCTCTTTTAAATCTCTAAACATCATGATGAAAATTTTCAATTCTTCTCAACATTCAAATTTGTCACAGTGTGAGGTTCTACTTTGTAGAACTTACTTATGTTTCAGTGTTAAACAACCCAATTATCAACATTAATGGGCCTATATCTTTTTCATGGGGGGTGGTTGTGTCATGATTCCTCTAATTTAATTTTAAGATTGAGAATTTCATTGAAAAAATTTCTTTCATGACACGAGAAAATGATCTCTAGAACCTCTAAAATCACCAAAGAATCATTTGTGATGTAATATATCCTAAAAATCATGATAACCTCTACTACATAACAACTAAAATAGGATTTATCATCCTTTACTATGTGATTGATTTCATCATGGTATATAATAAAAATGTAAGATCCTGTATTTTTTAGGTATGTACCTCTTTGAGTTTTGGTTAAACCTCTTTTATTTGGGTTTTCCTTCTTCAAACCTTGGTGGTTGAATCCATTTTTATAGATAAAGATATTTTTAAGGGAAAATGACCTAAAGTTTAGGTATGTATGTATGTTTTAAGTAATTGGGTCTGGGTATAAATGTGGTTTGAGAATTTCCTACAGAAGATGGGATGAGAGCCATTTGTTGGAAACATTCACATCATGAACTTGTTACATGACATGAACTTATCATTGGGAAGATGTTGTGAACTAATTCAGAGAATGAAATTTCACACACCATGAAATTAGTTCACACCATAAAATGGTTGATCGAGGCTATTTTAACCATATGTGACACATTTTTTAGAGTATCTTATAAATTGAGAAATTCACATCATGAAAGGGTTTCATTTCATGAATATATCATGACCAACTGTTTTAAACCATACTGTGAATATGATTTTATCTCATCCACCATTCATCTCCCTCTCTTTAACCCTGAGGAACCTATATGATATTTTAGATCAATTATTTACCTTCCATATGTCTCGGTCTAGCAGTTGATCTACAGTGAGTTTATTTTCTTTGGTTTTCCCCTATCTTTCACTTGTTCTCTATTATCATGGTGTAATATCTTGACCACTATTGAACCAGGTGTTGATATTATGCAATCTAGGGTTTTCCTTGTGATACCATTCAACTTTTTTAGACATTATCATTCCTTATTGAGAGTGGTTCTTTGATCTATAGATAAAGGTAGGTGGTCTAGAACAAAGATCTATGGTCTATCTCTATTTTTTAAAGTATGTGAAATATTAGGTGATTATGACGAAAAAATATGCATGTTAACAAAAAGAATAACGGGCGATGATAATCATGTGTTTAGAATACTCTTTGGATC
Organism: Viscum album; assembly: GCA_963277665.1. Lineage (NCBI taxonomy): Eukaryota > Viridiplantae > Streptophyta > Magnoliopsida > Santalales > Viscaceae > Viscum > Viscum album. Next base: position 111,793,942 of record OY728157.1, on the reverse strand, counting down.
CAATTGTGTTGAAAATTGGCTTGTGGATACCCATAGAGTGAGCCTTCCCCAGAACAACAATGAAAGGATTAATGGATAAAAATATGATTTATCATAACATGAAATATTAGGTGATTTATTGTGTTATATTCACCTTATAAAATGGATCCCTTTATTATTTAATGACTGGTGATAATTTGATATAAAATGGGTGTCCAAACAATCCTCAAAATGACATCAGGTATAATTTAATGGATTAATAGATAATTTAAATACAAAAGTTAATTATATAAATTTACCATTGTGACTTTTGATGTTATGTTGTGTTATTCTGGTCATTATGACTTGTGTTTTGATTTATAATGAAATTATCATATAAATGGATTTTCCTAGTGATGTTGAAATTCTTATATAAAGTTCTTTTCCCAGTGAAATTGAAATGATTATATAAAGGTCTATGTTCAGTTATGTAAAATTATTATATAAAGGGATTTTCATGATTATAATGAAATGCTTATATAAAGGGATTTTGTTGGTTATGTTGTAATTCTTATAAATCATGTCCTGATTATGTGATTATAACATATACTTGTAGTTATTATTGGAATGGTTTTTCTACATGCTCATAGATTTTTTTGGCATGGTTTCTAAGTAAGTTTATTGTTGTATCATATTATTTGATTAATTAATAGTCATAATTATCACTTTATTTCATGAAACTATATCTAGACTATGTTTTTTTAGACATGATGGTGTCAAATTTTAGATTTTGTGTCTTAGGAACAACTAATTGTACTTTTATTTCATGTATATTTAATGTATTGAATAGTAATTAAACATATTATTACATATTTTCCACTATTCTTCTTGGATTTAATGTAATAATATCCTAGAGTATTTGTTTTATTTATAAGTGTTAAAGTTAGTTTCCTAGGACTAAATAATTTTACTTTGATTACATATATATTAGAGGTATTAAATATTAATTTAACATCTTATTACATATTGTTCATTTTTTTTCATGAATTTAATGTAATAATAACCTTGAGTACTGTCACATTGATAAGGTCATAGAAGTTCCCCTCTATGATGAGAACCTTAAAGTTCTATGAAAATAATATTAATATATTTCTACAATTGGATAACTTAATATGACAGGAAACATATTATTTATACTGTTAGGTGTGAGTGATCATAAGAAGATGAGGCTTATTCTCATGAAGTTTGAACTTGGTAATCACCAAGATGAGAGATTATGAGAACATACTCACTTTTAGAAATTACTTATGTTTTTGTGTCATCGGATATTCTTATCCGTGATCATATGTAATGGTCCTTTGAATTTAACATTATTATTAATGTATGCCATGACTCACACACTTAGATTTAATGATGAAAATCATCATGCCATATGTTAGTGAGAAGTAGGGTATATTGGGTTCATCATGGTTGACATGTCATTAATGGATAAGTCAAGGAAGTATTTTTACCTTCTATCTTTATGGAAGAAGATATCTATTCTCTTTAATTGGAATATAACTATCACATTAAATTCCATAGACATGGTCTAATGAAGTGTTTATTTCAGATAGTCAAATAAATACATATCGAGTAAATAGGTTGATGACACCATTCTGAAACCTTCTTGTTGAGTTATTGTGAAAAAGAGGTTATATTACGCAATGAGAATTTGTATGCAGTTTTCAACAACGAAACATTAAGTTCTTTATCTTTGGTTCATTAACCCATATCTAGCTAGTAATCATGGACATTAAGAATGATTAGCTAATGCCAAAGAGAAATAATACTAGAGGGTCACACACTAAGTGTTTTTATTGATATTGGTTAAATTATATTTGATTTTAATTAAAGGAATAAATATAATTCTCAAGTACAAGGAAAAAATTTATTCTAGTTATATTGATCATATAAATTAAATAAATATTTATTCACCAACACGTGAATAAAAATCTATTTATTTATTTTATTAAATATTTAATAAATATTTATTCACCGATATATGAATGAAATATTTATTTGTGAATAATTTTTTTTATTTGGGTGTTTAATAAATTCAATAGGAGTTCGAACAGACCAAGATCGTGTTTGGTGATAAATATTAACTAATAATCTGGTTATGTAATATTTTTGATTGTGCAAGTTTGAGTGCCCCACAAAATTATAATTCTATAATTATATTTATGTGTTACATGGTTAATTAAATGTTTCAAATGTTATTTAATATATGACACACAATTAAATAATATTTTAACCTGAATCCTAAATTTATAAATAAATGACAATGTATATTGTGTAGAGAATCCAAAATTGAGAATAGATAATTTTTTCACACAAATAATTCTCACTAAACACTTTATTATCTCTCCCTATGAATAATGAGAAGCACAAGATATATTTCTTAAAGACTAAAAAAATGAGTGATCTAGAATGAACAACGCAAGTCATTAAAATTATTGTGCTAGCACTTAGAGATCGACTGATATTTCTGGGAGATCATAGGAGCATGTGTGGATCACAACTAGGGATATTTTATCCTTGTATCCTCACAACATAATGAATGTAATCTGAAAGGGTCTTTTATTCCGATAACCATTCACCAACTAAGAATTTTCCTAAGACCAGATATTATTTCTTCAAATATTAAATAAATTAATCCTAAATTTTATATGAAATATCCTCACTCTTAGTTTTAGGAAATTATTATTAAAAGAGATTTTAATATATCTCTGACCACCACACGCTTCTACTGAACCCAAAAGAACAAGTGGTTTCAGAGTAGTCATGTTTAAATTTATAATTATTTTTTTGATTGTTAATATATTTGAAATTTTGGTTAGATTTTCATTTTATTTTAGTCACTCTTTAATTAAATTTCAGTTAACATGTTATTGTCATATTAATCATGTTTTTTCACTATTTAATTTTATTAAAGGTTTTAGAATAGATGAAAAATGAAAAGAGATACCATTGGGATGTGGAAAATCATTGGCCGGTAAAACTAGGTTACACAACATGTAGTCAGAGCATAGGCCATGTACCCATGCACATTTTACCTAGATGCATTGATTTGTTAATTACATATAGTGAATTTATTTCACATTGCGTGCTAACTGGGCTAACCTGGAACATGGAAAGAAGGTACATGGTGTGTAGCTGGCCTATAGATGCCATGCTGTCTAGCCGAGTTAACACATCGAAGCCCCAGACATGTAACTCAGATACACATCAATTGAGGTACACAACATGTAGCTGGATTGTATGTTCATTGTAGTCTACCATTAAATGACATAATTAAAAACTAAATTAAGTTAAAAATTGTAGCATTAAAATATAATTTTATTTATTTAGACATGAATGTTTTTTTGAAAATTTAATAATGGTTTTAAAGAATATTAAAAGATCAATTAATTTATTGTAATTAATATGTTATTACTAGTTACCATTTATTTTACATGAATGAAATAAATGATGGGAATCTTCAATTATTTTTAGATAATCATTAAGATGAATGGAAATTAATTAATTAATTAATTAATTTACTAATGTTAGAACTTTATATTAAATAATATATAACAAATAAATAAATGAATGATATCCAGTTACTTTTGCATATTCATTGTGTGTATGACCATTCATGGGCTTGACCATGACCTGTGTATGCATTAGATGTTTTAATTTAATTTATTTGATGACTTTTAAATTATTTATTATTAAATTAAATATAATTACTTTAGTTTCATCCCCACCTATATTATTATGCAGGACATGTGTGGCCAAGGATATTTTTGTAATCCAATTTTAACCAATCATTTGGTTCCCCTCACCTGCATGTGAGTCATAAATACATGTATTTAATAGAGTAACCCAAGTCATGTGGGGGTGGTTCAAGATGGAACCATAATGATGCCAACTTAAGTGATACATAGGTGTAATGTTGTAATGCTGTAACTCATGCCAAGACTAGGAAATCAAGTTATTTTTCCCAGGCCATAGGTTGATTTAATGTGTGCTCACTAAATCAACTATTAAATAAATCTCATGAATGGTTAATTTAATTATTATTATTTTATCTATAAAATTATTTATTTTATGGATACAATATTGTGATAAAAAAATAAATGAATTAATTTGATAAGATATAATTTTATTAAATTTATTATGAATAAATTTTTTATCCAACATGGTTAATTAATGTCATAACATCAACTTAAAATTAACAAGACATGTAATGGATAAAACAAGATACAATTTATACATAATAAATTATATAAATGAATTATTCATAAATATTTTACCCAACATGGTAAATTAATTAAGTAACTTTCACTTAATAATAAAAAAACATGTAATGAACAAAACTAGATAAAATTTATGCATAATTAATTAAAATAACTCAAACATAATATTGAGTAAGGATTGTACATCCATTACTTGATTATGAACAAAACTCAATAGAACTAAGTGTTTGACCAACCCTTGTTGGGACACTTACTTTTATAAGGGAGTTCTTATGAATGTTTTGGGTAGACTTAACCATTTTACATAAAGAGGAGTAGACCTTGTTAGACTTGGTGTAATTTGGAGTAAAGTGTTGAGAAAATCCAAGTTAGTATTTTAGGATTGTAGAATCTACTCAATGGATCAAGGAGATACAAGACTACATTTGGAAAAGACCTATCTACCTAAATACCTTCAATTTTCTTGATCAAACCTTATTGGGGTTATGTGAAGGGGAATATGGACCATTTCCACTAGAATGACCTAAGAATTAGAAAATATGAGTTCAACCATGAGGTCTATTGATACTTGATAAAATAATGGTAGATTTATTAAATCAATTAAATTATTATTTCTCACATAATTTTTAATCAAGAAAAGTAAAAATATATCATCTTTTTAATTGTAGAATAAAATGGAAGTATCATCATCCACATTATCCCTAAGATTAATATTGGATTAATACAACCTCCTAACTAAAAGTAACTTCTAGTAATGGGACATATTCTTTCATATTGTTCTACACCATGAATGTGAATCTTACATGCTAGAATCCTTAATGCGTGATTTTCTTTCAAGGGGGGTGAGTGATAAAGTGTTACTGGGCTACAAGAAACATATAAATGATGAGGTCAACATTAAATGTCTAAATCTTTATTCTATTTATAGTGAACTTATAAAGGCTCATGAAAACATGGATGCATATAGAATATCTGAGAACCTATATGGTATTTACTAGGAGAGAGCTAGACAATAGTGGTTTTATATTTCCAAAGCACTCAATAAGTGTAATATTGTGGAGGGTTCCTCAGTTGGGCCTCATGTATTCAAAATCATTGGCTAAATTGAGCACGTAGAGGTTCTAGGGTTTAAAATCCTTGATGAACTAGGAACTCATATCATTAAGGAATCACTCCCCCAGTTCTTCTCTAACTTTATTGTATATTTTAATATGAAAAACATTAATAAGTCTCTACCATATATTACCACTCTTCTTCTCCATGTAGATAAGGATATGAAGTGAAAAATCCTTCAATCTTTATAGTGATCAAATAGAAAGGAAAATTAAATATATTTAAGCCAAAAGTTTCTTGACACCTTTACAAGAAGAGGAAGATCAAGGGGAAATCAAAGGAATGAGATTTTTTTAATTTTTCATGTGGAAAGAAGGACCACTAGAAGAAAAATTTCACATATCCAAAGACAAAGTGTAAGCATCAGGTGTGTTTGTTTTCGAGTTAAATTTATACATTTATAAAAATTCGTTATTAGATATATATTGTGGTGATCACATATGTATTAAAATATAGGAATGAAGTAGATTAAGGAAAATTGACCGAGGGGAGGTAGATCTACGAGAAGCCAGAAGATCTAAACTTACTATTGTAGCTATCGGGGACAACCACATTACATCACTAACCATAATGATATTGTTTTTTAAATGATGTTATTGTGTGAAATTTATTACCAAAAACATTATTTCTATATTCATACTTGACACAGATGGATTTATTTTCAAATTTTGGAATGAATGTTGTCTATTTTATAAAGATATAATTATTTATTAAAATAATCATTTAAATAATAGTCTATATGTGTTGGATTAAACAAACAGAGTAATGGAAATCGATAACGACATTACTTCACATGATTCATACCATAACAAAAATTGGCATCACCAGCTAGGTCATGTAAATGAAAAGTGATTGACTAAATTACATTAATATGGATACTTTGATTATTTTGAAATGAAAACACTTGGTGTATGTCACGCATACTTACACGGTAAAATTACCAAAGCCCCATTTAGTTGGAATGATAAAAGGGATAAAGAGCTTATTGAATTAGTTTATACCGATGTGTATGAGCCATTTCCTATTGAAGCAAGGGGTGGGTACTCATACTTCATAACTTTTACGAATGACTTTAGTATATATGGATATTTCTACATAATGAGGTGTAAGTAATATTATTTTAATAAATTTAAGAAATACAAGAATGAATTTGAGAACCATCATGGTAAGAATAATAAGAAACTGCACTTAGATCATTGTATAGAATATCTTAATCAAGACTTCATTGATTATTTCTAGGATTTTGAGATCCTATCCCAAATCACTCCTCCTTACACACCTTATTGAAAATGGTGTATGAAAAAGTAGGAACCTCACCTTGTTGGAAATGTTGAGATAAGTTATGAGTCATGAAAGTCTTCTATTATCCTTTTTGGGATACACGTTACAAATAGTAGCACATATAATAAACCAAGTACCAACTAAATAAATAAATGGTATTCCATATGAAATTTTGAGAGGAAGAAAAACTATGCTATCAAATTTACTTATGTGGGTAAGTGAAGCATTTTTTAAGGCCTCATTAGGTAACAAATTTTCACCTTGAGGCACAAAGAGCACCTTTATGGGATACCTTGGGGAAATGAGGGGATATTATCTATAAGATCCCTAAAAAAGGTTATAGTGGAAAGACATTCCATATTACTTGAGAGTGCGAAAATATCTAAAAGAGATAGTGGGAGTGAGCTAGAATTTGATGAATTCAAGGATCAATCCACACAAGAGTTTGTACATAAAGAGATTTCACAAAGCATTTTTGAAGTTGAAACTATTATGGAGACAAAAGTATTATGTAGGAGTATATGAGATATTAGAGAACAATAATGTTATGGTTTTCTAGTCAGCGAGGATTGTGATACATTATTAGTTCATAATAATGATCCTCTAATCAATAAGGAAGCAATATGTGGCACATATGTTTCCAAGTGGAAGGAATAGAAAATTTCTAAAATAGATTCCATGTACCAAAACCAAGTATGGATTTTGGTTGATCATCTAGTGGATGTAAATCCTATTGGTTTAAAATAAGTATTCAAGAAGAAAAAGGATATGGATGGAAAAGTCAGTACCTATAAGGAAATACTGGTTGAAAAAGGGTTTAAATAATGTTAAGGCATTGACTACGATGAAACCTTTTCACCAGTTGAAATATTGAAATCCATCAGAATTCTAATTTCCATTTAGGATTACCATGGCTATGAGATTTAGAAATTGGATTTTAAAATAGCCTTCCTTAATGGGAACCATTAGGAAGTTGACTATTTAAAACAACCCAAAGGGTTTGTAACTCCAAAGGATGCTAATAAGATATGAAAATCACAAAAAAAACCCACTTGTGGATTAAAGAAAGAATCCCAGTCATGGAACATTCATTCTTATGAAGCCATAACAGAATTTGGTTTCATAAAGAATGAGTATGATCCTTGTGTCTAAAAATGGTTTAGTGGGAGTGTAGTCATTTTCTTAATAGTATATGTTGATGATATATTACTCATAGGAAATGAAATACCTGTCTTATAGTCTGTTAAGATGTGGTTGAATAAATACTTATCTGTGAAGGACTTGGGAGAAGAAGCATATATTCTTGGGATCAAGATCCATCATGATATATCAAAGAGACTACTCATCCTAAGTGAAAGTACATACATTTACAATATATTTAATAGATTCAGTATGGAACAATCAAAGAGGATATTTTTTATAGTGTCACATGGCATTCATTTTTCCAAGAAAATGTGTTTACATACACATGAGGGAAAAATAGAATAGTAAGTATTTAATATGTGTTATCAATTGGGTCAGTTATATATACTATGATAAGTACTAGTCTAGATTCTTCTTACACATTTAGTGTGGTAGGAAGATATCAAGTTGATCCAGGTGATTTCCATTGGATGACAGTCAATACCATCATTAAGTATTTGAGGCATACTAATGATATGTTCCCAATATATGGAAGAGATGAATAACTAGTCATCAAATGATATGTATATTCTATTTTCTATACTGATCAAGATTACATGAAGTCACAAATGATATGTATATTCACTTTTAATGGAGGTGATGTGAATTGGAAGAGCTCAATGATGGAATGGTCGTAGATTCTATAGTATAGTCTGAGTATATTGTGACTTTAGAGGTAGATAAGGAAGAAGTATGGATGCACAATTTTTTCCAAGAACTTGATGTGGTACCATGTAGTAAATATCCAATCACACTCTATTTTTAAAATACTATAGTTGTGGCCCTCTCAAAAGAACTAGGTCACATGAATGGATGAAGAAAATTCTTCTAAAGTATTATCTATTAATGGATTTTTCTTAGAGAGGTGAGGTTGAAGTGAGAAGTATTTCTATGGAAGACAGCATAGCATATACCTTTAATAAAGCCTTGACTCAGAAAAAACATTATTATCTTATGAGGTCTAGAAAACTGAAAGATGTAGGAAGTTGGATCTCGTCAAAGTAGAAGTTTTTTAGAGTTGGTGTCATAAGACCAACTAATTTTACTTTGATTACATGTATATTCTATGTATTGAATATTAATATAACATCATGTCATATATTGTTCATTGTTTCAACATGGATTTAATATAATAATTTCATAGAGTATTTTTGCGTTGATAAGGTCATAATAGTTCCACACTATGATGAGATCCTTGAGGTTCTATGATAATATTCTTAATATAGTTCCATGGTTAGATAGCATAATACAATGGGATACATAGTATTTAGACTGTTCAGTGTGAGTGCTCGTAAGCTAATGAGTATTTTTCTCATGAAGTTCACATTTAGTAATATCTAATATGGGAGATTATGAGAATAGACCCACAATTAGAAATTCCTCATGTTTTTGTTTCATCGAATATTCCTATCAGTGAGTGTGTGTAATGATCCTTATAATTTAATATTATCATTAATTTATTTCATGACTCACTCACTTAGATTTAATGTCCAAAACCATCATGCCATATGTTTGTGGGAAGTAGGGTATGTTGGGTTCATTAGGATTTACATGTAATTAATGGATAATTTAATAAAGGATTTTTACCTTCCATATTTATGGACAATGATATATCGACGCTTTTATTGGAATTGAACTATCATATTATATTCCCTAGACATGGTGTAATGATGTGTTTATTTTAGATAGGCAAATAAATATGTATCGAGTAAATAGGTTGATGACACCTTCATGCAACCTTATTGATGAAATATTATGAAAAAGGGATTATATTACAAAATGAGTGTTTGTATATGGTTTTAAATTTTTTGACATTAAGTTCTCTTTCTTGGGTGCCTTTACCTAATTCTAGATAGTAATCTTGGACATTAGGCAATCCCACCTAATTCCAACAAGAAAGAATTTTAGAGGATCACACACTAAGTTTTTCCATTGATCTTGATTAAATTCCATTAGAGTTTAATTAATGGAATAAATATTATTCTCAAGTCCTAGAAATAATTTTATTTAAGTTATATTTATCACATAAATTAAATAAATATTTATTCACCAATATGTGAATAAAAATATATTTATTTATTTTTATGAATAATTAATAAATATTTATTCTCTGGTATGTGAATGAAATATTTTTTTGTGAATAATTTTTTAAATTCTTGTGTTTAATAAATGAAAGAGGAGTTCAAACGGACCAAGGTCATGTATAGTGAAAAATATTAATTAACAAGTCAGTTAAATAATATTTGTTATTGCACTAGTTGGCGCACACAAAATAATAATAATAATATAATTATTATTAAGTTTCATGAGGTTTATTAAATTAAAAAAATGTTATTTAATGGCCAACATGAATTTAAATAATATTTTAACTTGATTACTAACTCTTTATATAATAAGTTATGTCTATTTTGTAGAGAATCTAGAAATTGAGAATAGAGAGTTGTTGCGCACAACAAATTCTGTCTCAACTTCTCCTTCTATCTCCCATTCCAGAACAAAAAACAAATGAGATATTTATTCAAGACCAAAGAATGAGTGATAAATAATGAATAATGAAAAACATTTTAATCACCATGATAGCTCCCAGAGATTGGGTGGTGTTGTTCAGAGATCATAGGAGTAGGTGTGGATCACCACTAGTGTTATTCTATCCTCAGATTCACACATCACAACAAAGGTACCCTGAAAGAGTATTTTGGGATGGTCAACATTCACCAATAAAGAATGTTCCTAATCCTAGGTATTTATTTTTTCAAATATTAAATAAATTAATTATAAATTTTCTATGCAAGATCCCCGATATTGGTTTCATACAACTATTATTAAAAGAAATTTTAATATATCTCCCACCGCTGCATGATTTTGCTACACCTAAAACCAATAATATTGTTATAGAACTTTCCCACTATGATGAGAATCTGGAATCACTATGACAATATTTTTAATATAGTTCTTCGTTTGGATAATGTATTATGACGATATATGTAGTATTAAACCGTCAGGTGTGAGTAATCATAAGTGGATAAGGATTTTTCTCATGAATTTCACACTTGGTAATCTCCAAGATAAAATATTATGAGAATAAAACTACTAGTATTAATTCCTCATTTTTTGGTGTCATATGGTATTCTTATATACAAGCATGTGTAATGATCCATAGACTTTAAGATTATCATTGAAACATTTCATTAATCGCACACTTATATTTACTTCCAAAAACCGTCATTCTATATTTTAGTGGGAAGTAGGGTATGTTGGGTGCATCATGATTGACATGTTATTAATGGATAAGTTGGGGATTAATTTTTCCCTTCTATATTTATGGGATTTGATATATCGACCCATTGATTGGAATATAATCATCACCTAAATTTCATGTCCATGTTGTAATGATGTGTTTATTTCAGGTCTTTAAATAAACACTTATCAAGTATATAGGCTGATGACACCATCGTGCAATTTTCTTGATGATATATTGTGATAAAGGTATTATATTACACATTGAGCATTCATATGTGGTTTTAATCATTGTGACATTAAGTTCTTTCTATTGGGTTCATTGAATAGTTTCTAGATAGTAATCTTGGACTTTAGTCAAGTACACCTAATTCCAATGAGAAATAATCCTAGAGGGTCACACACTAAGTGTTTATATTTTTCTCAATTAAATTCTATCCGAATTCAATTAATGTAATAAATATTATTCTAAATACAGAGAAATATTTTTATTCAAGTTAAATTAATCACATAAATTAAATAAATATCTATTTTCTGGTATGCGAATAAAAATATATTTGTTTATTTTATTTAATATATAATGAATATTTATTCACCAATGAAATATTTATTCAATGAATAAGATATTTATTCAGTTATTCAAAAAATACTAGGAAGTTTGAATGGACCAAGACTACGTATAGTGATAAAATAATTATTTACAAGAGGTAAATATTATTGATCATTTTTTGAAAGTTGGAACATTCCAAAAAAATATTATTATTATGTGGTATAGGGTTATTAAAGGTTAACTATTATTTAATTTCCTTCATGAAATTAAATTATTATTTTAGCCTAAACCATAACTCTATAAATAGATGGATATGTCTATTGTGTATTACATCCAAAATTGAGAATATAAAATTGTTGCACAAAATGAATTCCCTATTGACACATAATCTATCCATATCAAGAATAAGAAATGAAATAGATATTTCTTCAAGATCGAAGAATTAAAGACCAAGAATGAACAATGCAAGAAAATTGATTCACCGTGCATTCAACCGAAGATCGTGTGGTCTTTCTCAGAGATCATTGGAGCATGTGTGGATCACCGCTAGAGGGATTCTATCCTTGTATCATCACAATATAATGAAAGAAATATGAAAGGGTATTTTTAGACAATCAACATATGTCAACAATGAATGTTCTTAATCCCATGTATTTATTTTTTCAGATTTTAAATAAATTAATTATAAATTTGACATGAAAGATCCTCCCTCATGTTTTTGGGAAATGATAATTAAAATACATTTTTATATATCAGCCACCACAACACACTTTTACTGTTCTTAGAACCAGAAAATGGCATTAGATTGATCATGTTTATATTTATAATTATTTATTGTTGATCTATGCGCAACTGCGGTAATATTTTCATTTCATGTTGTTCATTATTTAATCTAATTTGAATTAACATGTTTCATCATATTAGTCATTTTAATTCAAGTTTTTTTCATTTTCTTAAAGGTTTAATAAAAAATGAAGAATGATTAGAGATTCCATCAAGAACTGCAATATTTTTGGCCGGTAAGACAGTGTTACATGGTGTGTACTAGTAAGTACATGCCGTGTATCCTAGTTCACTACATATGGATGCGTTGAGGGATAAATAGCACACCGTACAATAATTAAATGCATTTTACGTCACGTGTTGACCAGATAGGGTGGCACATGGGTTGTCGATATACATGCCATGTATCAGTGTACATGCCGTATAGTCTACACAGGTTGGCGGTGTAAATCATGCAATCCGTGTGGTCATTATACATGGTATAAACCACAATATACTAAAAACCTATAGAATTTATGATATACACGATGTGTATGTAGTGTAAAAGATGTATAATTCATTAATTCTCATATCCTAAGAACGCGTCAAGTGACTTAGTGAAAAAATGGACACATGACTCAAAGTGATACATGAAGTGTATCTGGATTGTACACACCATGTAGTCCACCCATACACATGTTGAATACCCAAGCGTATATCCTAGACACAAAAAAAGAACACATGAGGTGTATATGGCATGTACACATCATGTAGTTTGGCCAAGGTACACGCCGCAGACATAGGAATGTGACCCGGATACCAGACAACTGAGATACACAATGTGTAACTAGATACACATATCATGTAGCTTCCCATTAATGGAAAAAATTAAAAAATAAATTAAATTAGAAAACTAAATCATTAATTTTTTTTATTGTAACTCCATTGTGCGTTTGACAATTTAATAATTGTTTTAATGAATTTTAAATACTCAATTAATTTATTGTAATAAATTTTCCATTATTGGTTATACTATTTATTTTCCATGAATTACATAAATTATGGGCATATCCAATTATTTTTAGATGATAATTAAGATGAAATATAATTAATTCAAGTGAATTAATCTTATTAATAAAGAAAAAATAAATAAATGAATGATAGCAAATTAGTTTTTCATATTTGTTGTGTGTATGAGCGTTCATGATCTTGACAAAGACCTGTGTATGTGTTGTATTTTTAGTTTAATTTAAATCATGGGTTTGAAATTATTTAATATTAAATCAAATGATATCATATGAGTTATCCCTTCCACCATTATTATGTAGGACCTATATGTCGAAGGATATTTATAAAATCCATTTTAACCAATACTTTGGTTCCCCTCACCTATGCGTGAGTCGTAAATATATGTAATTAATGGATTATCCCATAGCACGTGGAGGCAGTTCAAGATGGAACCATTATGATTCCAAATCAGGTGATACACAGGTGGATAGGTGAAATGATGTAACTCATTCCAAGAATGGAAATAAGAGTTATTTATCCGAGGCCAAAGGTTGATTTAATGTTCGATCATTAAATAAACCATTAGATAAAGCTCATGAATGTGTAATTTAATTATTTAATTATTTATTCCTACGAAATTATTTATTTTATGGATACAAGGTCATGATCACATAAATAAATGAAGTAATTTGAAAGGATGGAAATTAAATAAAATAATTTTGCATAAATGTTTAATCCAACATGGTTAATTAATAAAGTAACATCCACTTAATATTAACAAGACTTGTAAAGGTTGAAACAAGATAAAATTTATTCATAATATATTTAAAAATACCTCAATTAAATATTAATTAATACTTATCCTTTCATTACTTGATTGTGAATGAACCTCAATGGAACAAAGTGTTTGACGAACACTTTTGGGACACTTACTTCTATAAGGGGTGTTCTTATGAAATTTTTTGGTTGAATTAACTAATTTACATCAAGAGAAGTATCCTTTACTTGACTTGGATTAATTTTGAGGAAAGTGTTTATGAAATCCAAGTTTGGATTTTAGTATAGGAGAGTCTACTCAATGGATCAAGGGGCCACAATCTCATAGTTGGAATAAACTTTCCCACCAAAATACCATCAAGTATCTTGAAAACCCATTTTCAGGGTTATGTGAAGGGGAATATAAATCCTCTACAATATAATTTCATAGCAACTAGACATTTTTTGTTCAATGGTGATGGCTGTTGGAACTTGATAAAATAGTGGGGGATTTTATAAAATCAATTAATTTATTATATCTCACCCAATTTTTAATTAATAAAAGTAATAATAATCTTCTATTTTAAATTTTTGAAAAAATAGAAAGCTATTCATCAACATTATCCCTAGTATAAATTTTGTAGAAAGAAAATATATTCAATGGAAGTAACTTATAGGAGTGGTTTATACACCTTCAGGTTGTTCTATGCCATTAAAAGAAATCATACAAGCTTGAATCCTCAGTGCCTGCTCCGCCTACTGAATAGATGAGTGATGAAGAGTTCCTAGACTTTGAAAAACATTTGAGTGACATGATTGACATTCAATGATTGATGCTTCCATCTATTTCTAGTGAACTCATGAAGTCTTCTAAAAACATGGGAGTGTATAGAATGCTTGAGAACATCCATTGTCTTTAACATGAGAGAGATAGATAAGAAAATTTTGATATTTCCAAGGAACTCTTTCAGATAAATCTTAGAGAGAGTCCCTCATTTGGGTCTCACATATTCAAACTCAGTGGCTACATTGAGCGCCTAGAGGTTCTAGTGTTTAAACTCCCTAAAGAACAAGACACCAGCCTCTTTCTAGAATCACCCCCTTAGAGCTTCTCCAACTTTGTTCTTAATTTTAATATAAACAATATTGAGAAATCTATTTAAGATATTCTTAATCTTCTTTTCCAAGTAGATAAGGATATAAAGTGTGAAAATCCTTCCATCCTTTTGGTGAACAAATAGAAAGGAAAAAATAAGTGATTTACACCTAATGATTCTTCGTGCCCTTCCAAGAAGAGGAATATTAAAGGGAAAGTAAGTGAACATGATTCTTCTTGTTTTGAATGTGTCAAGAAGGGCCATTGGAAGAAAAAAATGCACCTAGTTAAAGAAACAAGGGAAAACTTTAGGTGTGTCTGTTTTCAAGTGTAATTTATCAGTTTATACAAATTTGGTATTAAATATAGCTTGTGGAGGTCACATATGTATTCAAATATAGGAACCAAGTAGGTTTAGAATGATTGAACAAGGGGAGGTAGATCTATGAGAGGCCAATGAAGCTAAACTTGCAGTTGTAGCTATTAGAGACTACCACCTCACATTTCTGACCAGAATGATCTTACTTTTGAAATATTGTTATTATGTGACATTTGTTACAAAAACATTATTTAAGTGTCCAAGCTTGATACTGATGGATTTATTTTAAAATTTTGGAATATATTTTTCTTATTTTACAAACATATCATATTTTATGGTAAGAAACATTTATATAATGGTCTTTAAGTGTTGGATTAGACAAACCAAGTAAAGGATATTGAAAATGAATTTACCTCACATGAATCATACCACACCAAACATTGGAATCTTCAACTAGGTAATGTAAATGAGAAGAGGTTGACTAAATTACATTAAGATGGATATGTATATTCTTTTTAACTAAAACCAATTGGTGTATCTCACACATGTTTAGAAGAAAAAATGTCCAAATACCAATTTAGTGGGAAAGGTGAAATGGGTAAAGAGATTCTTGAATTAGTTCATACCAATGTGTGTGTACCATTTATTATTGGATGGGGGGGGGGTACTCTTACTTCATAACTTTAACCAATGATTTTAGTAAATAGGAATATGTATACTTAATGAGGTATAAGTTGGATTATTTTGATAAATTCAAGGAATAAAAAAATTAAGTTGAGAACTATCTTGAAAATAAGATTAAGAAAATACAGTCATGCCATAGTGGAGAATATCTTAATCAAGACTTCATTGATTACTTATGGGAGTTTGGAATCCTATCTGGACTCACTCCTCCTTACAAGAATCAGTGGAATGGTGTAAGAGAAAGGTGGAACCACACTTTGTTAGGCATGGTGAGATCAATGATGAGTCATGAAAGTCTTCCATTATCCTTTTTGGGATGTATGTTACAAACAACATCACATATAGAAAACTAAGTACCAACTTAATCAATAAATGACATTCCATATGAATTTTGTAGTTGAAAGAAATCCATGTTATCGAATTTACATGTGCGAGGAAGTGAATAGTTTGTTAAGGCCTCTTCAGGTAACAAACTTTCATCATGAGGCAAAAGGTGTACCTTTATATAACACCACAAGGAAACAAGGGGATATTACCTATACAAACCCTCATAAAAAAGGTTATAGTAGAAAGAAATTCTATATTCCAGGATTTGGAACACATATCTAAAAGATATAGTGTAAGATAGATAAACTTTGATGAAGACAAGGCTTAAGTAACACAAGAGTTGGTACATGAGAAGATTCCACAAAGCCCTGTGGAAGAAGAAACTATTCCAGATACATAAGTACTATGTAGAATTAAAAGATAGGTTAGAGAACCAGAACATTATGGACTTCTAGTCACTAGTTATGGTAAATTATTATTAGTTAATGATAATGATTATCTTACCTACAAGGAATCACTAAGTGGCATAAATGTTTCTAAGTTGAAAGAAGACATTAATTCTAAAATAGATTCCATGTACCAATACCATATCTACATTTTTTTAGAACCTCTAGTAGATGTAAATTACAATGGTTGAAAATGGTTATTCAAGAAGAAACTAGAAATGGAATGAAAAATCAGTACCTATAAGGTAAAAATGATTGAAAAGGTTTTAAATAATGTCAAGTTATTGACTACAATAAAAACTTTTCACTAGTTGAAATGCTGAAATTCATCATAATTTTACTTTCCATTACGGCCTTCCATGATTATGATATTTGGAAAATGGATGTCAAAATAAATTTCGTTAATGAGAACCTTCAAGAATCTATTATATGACACAACCTGAAGGGTTTATGACTCAAAAGGGTGGAAACAAGGTATAAAATCTATAAATATCAATTTATGGATTAAAGAAAGCATCCAGGTCATGGAAATTTTGTTTTTATGGGGCCATAATAGAATTTGGTTTCATAATGAATGAATGTGAGGTGTGTGTCTATAAATGGTTTAGTGGATGTGTGGTTGTTTTATTAATAATATATTTCAATGAAATATTACTTATTGGAAAGTAATACAAATATTAAAGTTTGTTAAGGCATGGTTGAATAAATGTTTCTTTATGAAGGACTTGGGTGAGGCATTATATATTATTGGGATAAAGATCCATCATGATAGATCAAAGAGGTTTCTCAGCCAAATTTGAAGTACATAAATTGAAAATATACTAAATATATTTAGTATGGAAAAATACAATATGGGATTATTTCTAGAGTCATATGGTATTCATTTTTCCATGAAACTGTTTCCTCAGACACATGAGGAAAGAAACATAATGAAAAGGATTCCATATGTGTCGATGATTGGGCTAGTCATGTATGTTATTCTATATACTAGGATAGACATTGCCTAAACATTGTGTGTGGTAGGCATATATCAAGCTGATGCAGGTGGCCTCTATTATATGGAATTCAATACTATCATTAAGTATCTGTGGTTTACTAATGATATGTTCCTGCCCTATAGAGTAGATAAGGAACTAGTCATCAAAGGATATATAGATGCTAGTTTTAAAACTAATCAAGATTACATAAAGTCATAAATGGGATACATATTCACTTGGAATGGATGTTCTTTGAGTTAAAATATCTCAAAGTAGGTTGTGGTTGTAGATTTTATAATGAATTTTGAGTATATTGCATAATATGTGGCATCTATAGAATCAATATGGATTCAAAATTTTTTATAATATATTAAAATGGTACCTAGTAGTAAATATTCTATAAAAATCTGTTGTGATAATACTGCAGTAGTGGCTCTCATAAAAGAACCATTTTCACATCAGTGGACAAAGAACATACTTCAAAAGTATCATCTCTTGAAGGATTTTTCTCAGAAAGGTGAGGTTACAATGAGAAGTATTTCCACAGAATAAAACATGGACGAATCTTTAAATAAAGTCTTGAATCAATAGAAACGTGATTATCATGTGTGGTCTTGAAGACTGAATGTCAGAGGTAGTTCAGTCTAGTACAAGTGGTAGTTTGTTATAGTTTGTGTCCAAGGACCAACTGATTGTACTTTGATTAGATGTATACTCGATGTATTGAATATTAATTAAACATCTTATTGCATATTTTTCATTGTACATTATATTTTTAACGTAATAATGTTCTAGAGTATTTTTCGCATTGATAATGTCATAGAAGCTCCCCACTACGATGAGAACCTTGAAGTTCTATGAAAATATTCTTAATATAGTTCTTTATTTGGATAACATACTATTATATGAAACATATTATTTAGACCATTAGGTGTGAGTAATAATAAGTGGATGATTCTTCTTATCTTGAAGTTCACACTTGGTAATCTTCAAGATATGAGATTATGATAATAGACTCATAGGTAGAAATTCCACATGTTTTGGTGTCATTAGATATTCCTATTTGCGATAGTGTTTAATGGTCATTAGTCTTTAATATTATCATTGATTCATTCCATGACTTGTGCACTAAGATTTAGCAATAAAAACCATCATGCCATATTTTAGAGGGAAGTAGGATACATTGAGTGCATCATTATTCACATGTCATCAATGGGTAAGTCTTGAAAGGATTTTACCTTCTACATTTATAGGAGTTGAAATATCAAACCTCTGATTGGAATGTAACTATAACCTAAATTCCCTGCGAATGGTGTAATGACATTTTTATTTCAGAAAGTCAAAGAAATTAGTAACAAGAATACAGGTTGATGAAACCATTATGAAGGATTCTTGATGAGATATTGTGATAAAGGGATTATATTACATAGGGATAATTCATATGTGATTGTTGACATTGTGACATTGAGTTATTTCTCTTTGGTGTATTCTGTTTCTAGAAAATAATCTTGGAATTTAGGCAAGCTCGTATAATTCCAAAGAGAATGAATCCTAGAGGGTCACAAATTAAGTTTTTCCATTGATATCAATTAAATTATATTTGAGTTTAATTAATGGAATAAAATTTATTCTCAATTTCAAACAATAATTTTATTCAATTTATATTGATTGAAAAAATTAAATAAATATTTATTCACAGGAATGTGAAGAAAACTATATCTATTTACTAAATTGAATATTTAATAAATATTTATTCACTGGTATGTGACTAAAATATTTATTTAATGAATAAAGTATTTATTAGGGTATTAAATAAATATTGAGGTGTTTTAATGGGCCAAGACAACATCTAGTGATAAAATAATTATTTGCAAACTGATAAATATTATTTATCAATTTTCTCAAGTTGGCACGTGCCATGAAATAATAATAATAATAATAATAATAATAATAATAATATGTGTCATGGGGTTTCATTAAATGTTAAATATTTTTGAATGTCTAATATAAAATTAAATTATTATTTTAGCATAAACTCTATCTCTATAAATAGATGGTTATGTGTATTATGTATTACATCCAAAAATTGAGAATAGATAATTGTATTGCACAATGAATTCTCTCTCAACATATCCTTCTATCTCTCTCTCAAGAATGAGAAACAAAAGAGAGATTTCTTCATGGCTGAATAACGAGTGATCAAGAACGAACAACACAAGACATTAGATTCACCATGATGGTACCCATAGATCGAGTCGTGTCGCTCAAAGATCATTGGAGGACCTGTGGATCACCCCTATAGGGATTATATTCTAGGATCCTCCTAACACAATGAAGGAAATACGAAAGAGTATTTTTAAATGATTAACATTCATTAATAAAGGATGTTTGTAAGCCCAAATATTTATTTCTATAGATATTAAATAAATTAATTATAAATTTTACATGAATGATCCTTGCCCATGGTTTGAGAAAATGATAATTAAAAGAAATATTAATATATCCTCCACCACCACATGCTTTTTCTGTGCACAAAACCAAAAATATATGGAGTTTTACTCACACCCTATTCAGGCCTCTATAACTTTAGAATATTAAATGAATATAGTTTTGGATAAAGGAAGAGGAACTTTTTTTGATTGTTGCATATAGGATGGTTTGGAGTTTGGGGGTGGGATCGATATGGGGTTCTGGATTAGAGTCATTTGAGTTTATTTGTGTCAACATGGTCTTTTATATATATTAATTTAATTTTGAAATTTAGATACATTCCATCCTATCATTACATTATCCATTTATTTTTGTTAGACTATTAAGTCAATATTTATTAATTGGTTTATCCCCTATGATGTGATGCTTCCACTATTTTCCATTACTATGATATTTGATTATTTCTTCTGTATTAAAACCATATACCATTGGGTATAGCCATACCACTATGTTCTCTATACCCCCACTATTTGTTGGTAGCCTCTAGTGTATGGGGGGGGGGCATGCTTGAGGTCTAGTAACCGACCTGATTTGTCCACATGAGTGAGTCTCAAACCAGGGGACACTACAAAAAGGTACCAAATGAGAAGGTTTTCATTTTCTATTTTCGTACTATTTGGGAAAGTTTGAAAGGATAATAGGATATGTCAAGACTTGGTAATGATATTATGTATAATTAGTATCATAACCCATATATGATAGAAAATATGATTACCCAAGGATGGGATTGTTTTTTATGATGTCCATTTGTTACAGTTGATGTTATTTCACCTTGGGTGATTCACATGTTGTGTGATGTCATTGTTTATTAAGATTTATACTAATGACCAAATATGGATTGATATGAGTATTAATGTATCATTATAGGTACATGTGGAGATATATTGAAAAGAATTTTTTATAATAGAGAGATATTTATTGCATGTGATATATTTTTCTATATGAACTGTGAAATGAGATAACTATTATATATGATAAATGAAATTAAAGAAATGTTATGTCATGTTAATTAAATTATTAATCCATGTTTATAGAGACCATGATCTAGTTTATTTATGTTGTTTTCACCTATTGAGGTTGACCTTGTTGTTATATAGTGTTTTAAGAAGTGTGTTTTCCTTATAGAAAAACTTGTCCTCTTAGTCTTTAAATTGAGCATCCATAGTGAAGCAATAAACATACTCCTAACATAACTGAAATAGAGAAATTTGTATCTCCTAAAAATAAAATATATGTTAATATTAATGAAAAAATCTTAATGTTTCATGTGATCCATGGAAAGGGATACTATTCACATTGTTCCTTTGATGTCTAAGCTGACAAGGGAGTTTCAGCTACAATATCCACCTATATTCACTGAGGAGGGATGCCCCCAGGAAGCTGATTTCTAGATGGAGTCAGTTCACATGATCTTCAAGAACCTCGATACAACCACAGATAGGAGGGTGAGGCTTTCTACATACATGCTTTCTAGACCAGCCAAGCATTGGTGGGATACTTTAGGGAAAGATGGGTAACAATAAGAGTTATATTGTAAGGACATTGAGGAATTTTTTTGAGTCACTTATATACTAAAATGTTGAGGGATGATATGGATCACGAGTTCATGCACCTAACACATGAGATCATTTTAGTGATGGACTACGTCAGATGTTTTAATGAATTACAACACTTTGTTCTATTTTTAGTAGTTGATGAAGTTACCTGCATGAGGTGTTTCGAGGATGGGTTTCACTATGAGATTAGGTCACAGGTGAACATTTTTCACTTAAGTAGATTTTTATATTTTATGAATCAAAATATCATCAAAGAAGGGAATATGAGAGAGGCCCTAAGCAGAAGGAAATATTTTTTAGCAGGGTGAACTTGGAGCTCTTCTTATGGTGGAAAAAAGAATTGTTATAACTATTACCACCAAGGAAATAATGGGAAGAATATTCATAGATGTAAGAAGTCATCTCATGATCATGTTCAATTATAATGCTATCAGTTTGAAAATTTCATTCACAAAAGGATTTAGGGTATGTACCCTACTTTGGAGTGTTGTTCTCATGGTAGGTTGGGTCACCTATAGAGGTTTTGTAGGGGCATGTAACTATAGTATTGTGGAAAGGGATCATGAAAGGTACTAGATTTTGGTATGGACAAAAATACCCCTTTGTAGATTGGTAGATGGAGTTCAACTATATGTTCAAGTTTTTGTAGTGGACATGGAACCGTAGCACATGAGTGGTAGTTTCAGGTAGAGGGAACAAAAAAGGGGATTCAGAATAGAGCCCATGTCATAGGCGAAAGTCAACTACATGCTATGTAGTCTACACTAGCTAGTTTGGATGGCTGAACCTATACAATCATAGGTACGATTTCTTTAACATCTACCTTACTATGTGTTTTGTTTGATATAGAAGAATCAAATTCCTTTATATTTTGTCTTTTTTCTAAATGGGTTGGTCTTGGTTGTAGAAATATTAGATGGTGTCTTGACCATCGATACACTGTTGGTTGTGCGACCAAAGAATATCAAACATTTCATGGTGTTTTCTCTAGAAATTGGTGGTTATCATTTATTTAGGGAACTGTTTGTGCTAGAAATGGCAGGTTACAATTTGATTCTTGGTATGGATTTGCTAGTTCTATAATGGGACCATATCGACTATTACCAGAGGAGAGTAACATTTCTATCTTCAGAAGGAAGCAACTATTTTCATGAGGGTGAGTAGGAACTTTGGGCTGGCCATGGAAGAACAATTAAATGCAGATTGGATTGTCTCATAACTCAGATAACAAGCCGTATTCTAGATGTTGGAGGAATGAAGACACATACTTTTTCTATAGCAGAAGATTGTTTTCATTATGTTTTCTTGACAAGTTCTACAAATTACCACCTAAGAAATATAATGGGTTCATGATTGAGTTGGGGTCAAGAGTAGAGATGATTTATATTCCACCTTTTAGGATGGAACTAGAAGAGCTTCCAGAGTTGAAGGTTCAATTGGAATATCTAGAATATAAGGGTTTCATATAGACTATTATGTCACTATGGGGTTCTCTAGTTCTTTTTTCCAAGAAGTCTAACGAGACTTTTCACTTGTGTGTAGACTATTATAGATTGAACTAGATGATAGTCAATAACCAATATCCCCTTTCATGAATTGATGATATCTTAGAATAGATGAGATGATAAGATCTTATCCAATATTGGTTTTAGATTAGGATACTACTAGTTTAGGGTGATACTATCAAACATACCTCAGACTGAGTTTAGGAGAAAGTATGCCTTGTATGAGTTTGTAGTGTTGTCATTTGGTTTGATGAATGTACCTTATCTATTCATGTCCCTGATGAATCAGATATTTAATCATGTTCTATATAAGTTAGTGGTGGTTTTCATCAATGAAATCTTAGTGTACTCCCAATCATCATATGATCATGCCCCACATCTTGATATTGTCTTGAGTATATTAAGAGATATTTAGCTTTACTCCAAGATAAGAAAATACAAATTCTAGACTGATAAAGTCCCATTATTAGGCCACATAATCTCTAATTTTGGGTTTTTAGTGGACCTAGAAAAGGTTTCCACTATGGTATCTTGTGAGTGGCATAATAATTTCATTGAGATTCATAGTTTTATGGGTTTACTAGTTTATTATTAGTGTTTTATCTAGGACTTCTCCTATTTGGCAGCACCTATGTCTTGGATGACCAAGAAAGGGGTAAAGTTTTTTTAGTTGGATCCTTGTAAGATATATTTTTAGGATCTTAATGGCAAGATGACTTCAGTACCGATCCTCACATTATATATTCTAGGTAATACATATACCATGTACTACAACACATTTGGTGTTGGACTCAGAGCAGTTCTAATGTAGGAGGACTGAGTGTTTACTTATGAATCTAGACAAATGATACTACATAAGAGTATTTATCCTTATCATGATATGAAGTTATCTATGGTGTTATATTAGTTGATATATTGGATACACCATTTTTTGGGTGAGAGGTTTGAGGTGTATCAAGACCATAAGATTCTACGATACATCTTTTTCTAGGTGAGACCTGAACCTTTAGTAGAGAATGTGGGTCAACTATCTGTAGTCTTTAAACTTTTAGTTGGATTATACATCAGTTAAGGGAAACACCATTTCTGATTCCTTAATACATAAGATGAAAATAGAGGTAGTACGTGAGTCTTACAATGAGTGGAATATAATGACACTCTTTGCAGACATGAATCTAGATGTTTAAGAGTTCCAGGGATGAGTAGATTTGGATTAAACAACTATTATACTCCTGCTTCATGAATGGATGAAGATAGACTATTTATCTAATATGGAGTTCTTATCTCAGAGGGAAAAGTCATATATTGGGGAGCATCCATCAAGATGGTCTCTTGGAAAAGACAATTCCCTTCTTTTTTGTGGTCAATTATGTGTTATTATGGGATTTTGTGAGGATATGATGAGAAAGTTTACTAATTATATATGGGTAGTATATCCAATGATGAAAAAGATATATCATGATATTTATAGAAAAAACTGGTGGCTAAGAATGAATATGGAGGTAGCAGGCTTTGTGGAAATATGTTTTACTTTTCATAAGGTGAATGCTGAGCATCATAGGCCTTATGGGATATTTTATTCTTTGAACATTCCATAATGGAAATGGGATGATGTCACTATGTATTTTTTGATCGGATTAACTTGGACCACTCATAAAAACGATGCAGTATGATTGATTTTAGATCGACTATGGAAGGTAGCCCACTTTTTTCCTATCAGGGGGACCTTCACTGTTGATGATATGGGTAATATTTATGTGTAGGATTTTTTTAGTTGCATGGTATTATAAGGAGAATAATTTCTGATTGAGATACTTATTTCACATCTCAATTATTCAAGGGTCTTCAAAAGTCTTTTTGATCATAGATTCTTCTAAGTATGACCTATCATCCACAGACTAGCATCTAATCTGAATAGGTTATTCATGTTATTTAGGATATTTTATGAGCAGGTGTTTTAGATTTTAGTGGTTCATAGGAGCATCATATGGAACTAATAATAGCTTCTGGGAATGAATCCAAATGGAACCATTAAAGGATTTGTATGGTAGGTCATTCCATTTTCCCCTTTGTTGGTTAGAGGCAGGTGAGTCAGTGTTTGTTGGACCTAGTCTCATATAAGAGATGTATAAGCAAATTAAGTTGATCAGAAGGCAGTTGGTGACCATGAAGGGTAGGAAGAAATATTACGATAACTATCATAGATAGCCTCAAGAGTTTGAGGTTGGTTATCATGTATTTCTTTTGGTGTCACCTTGGATGGGCAAACACCATATTAGTAAAAAGGAAAGATAGAACCTAGGTTTTTGAGGCTATTAGTGATAGTGGAAATGGTTGGTATAGTGGATTACCTATTATCCCTTTCAGAATGATATAGTTCCATGCATGATGTGTTTTATGTATTGTAACTTTAGATATACAAACCCAACCCTTCTCATGTGGTATACTTTAATGATGCTAGGATTGATGTAGATGTTCCCTTTGAGGAGCATCTGATACTGATTGTGGGCCATATTTAGAAGTATCTCTAGAGAATACCATAAATCTAGTTTTAGTGAAATTTCATAATGGGCGTGTTCAAGAGGATACATAGGAGATGGAATTTTATATGCAATTATAGTGGGTTGGATTTTTCATTGAGACCCCACAATGATTCTTAGAGTAGTTCAAGGATGAGTTGTTATATAGTGGGGAGGTTTCAAGATCCCATATTTTTCCAGGTACATCCCTCTTTGAGTTTTAGTTAAACCAATTTTAGTGAGCTTTTCCTTCTTATTTAAACCTTTATGGTTGAGTCCCTTTTTGGGGAACAAAGGAATTTTTCTAGGGAAAATGACTTTTAGTTTAGGGATGCATATTTATTTCAATTAATGGAGTATGGTTATAATTGTGGTTTGGGATTTTCCTATAGAATATGGGCTAAGGGATGTCTACTATAAACTTTCATGTTGTGAACATGTTACACAATGTGAACTTGTCTTTCATAAGATTCCATGAACTGGTTCATAGCTTGAAATTTTACATGTTGTTAAACTAGTTCACACTATGAAATGGTTGATCATTTTTATTTTAACCTAAGGAAATCATTTTTTGGAATTATCTTATAAATCAAGAAATTCACATCATCAAAGGGTTTCACACTATGAATATATTGAGACTAGTGGTTTTAAACCATGTTTTTCATGTAATTTTATTCTATATGTCATGAACCTCACTCCCTAAAACCCTTGGGAGAATCTAGGTAATTTTAGAGCAATTAATTCCCTTTTATACATTTTTATCTAGTGGTTGATCTATAGTGAGTTTATTAACTTTGGTTTTACCCACTCTTCCTCTTATTCTATACTATCGCAGTGTAATCTCTTGACCGCTATTAAACCAGGTTTTGATCTTTTGTGATCTAGGTTATTCTTTATAATCTCATTTGCCTTCATTACTTGTTGGCTTTCCTAGTTTAGAGTGTTTCTTAAATCACATGATAGAGGTAGGAAATCTAGAATGAAGCCTATGGTCTATTTCTATTGGTTCAAGTTTGTTCAATATTATTCCATTGCGCCGACACAGTGTTTGTGTTAACAAATAGAATAATGAGTGATGATAATGAAGTTTTTAGACTACTCTTTAGATCCTTTTCGATCAAATATATTTAAGACCTAAATTATGACTACTCATACAGATAGCCTTCCCTAAAACAAAGATTAAATGGATAATGTATTAAAATATGATTTTGGCATGAAAAATAATAATAAGTGATTTCTTATGATAGATTCAACATTGAAAATGGATTCCTTGATTTTTTAATGACTAGTGATAATTTAATATAAAATTGGTGTGAAAACTAGTATACAAATAGAATAAGGATTAATTTAATGAATTAATAGATAGTTGAAAGAAAAATGGTAACTCACTAAATTGAATATTGTGACTTTTGATGTTATGTTGTGTTATTATGACCATTATGAATTGTGTTGTGATTTATGCTGAAATTATTATATAAAGGGTTTTGCTAGGTGATGCAAAAATTCATATACAAAGGAATTTTCATGGTGATGATTAAATGATTACATAAAGGGATTTTCCCAGTGATACTGAAATGATTATATAAAAGGATATGATTGGTTATGCTAAAATGATTATATAAAGGGATTTTCCTAGTTATGATGAAATCATTTTATAAATTATTTTCTTGGTTATTCTATAATTAATATAGGTTTTGGCTCAATTATGTGATTATTCCATAGACTATTGGTTACAGTTTGAATTGTTGTGTTACAAGACCAAAGATATTATGACATGGTGCTGAATAAAGTTTATTGTTTTATCGGATTAATTAATTTATTAATACTCATTATTATCTCTTTATTATATGAACTTATTGTCAGAATGGTTTTGCTTGGACATGGTGGTATCTACCTACTGAAATTTAGTCAAAACCTATTCGTGTCGTCATTTGGTACTTGAGAAGATTACATAGAAGTAAGTTTGAATAATGGTAAAGTACATTGTTCTTGATTGTTACTTTTTGGATGGATTGGAGCATGGAGATGATATTGACATGGGTTTCAAGACCGATGAATTATGAGTTTATTTGTGTCATTACAAAATTTTATATGTATTAATTTTAGTTTAAAATTTAGATACACTGCAAATTATCATTACATTATTCTTTTATTATTATGGGATTGTTTAGTAAACATTTATTATTCAGTATATCCATTGTGATGTACTATATCAACTATTTTCCATTACTCTAATATTTTTTTTCTATTTTATTACAATTCTGTACTTGGGGGTATAGTCTCCACACTATGTTCTCTACACCCATGATTCTAGTCAATAGAATTTGGTGTATTGATAGGTGGGATTTTGGTCTATTAATCTACATTATTTGTCCATGTGGGAGAGTTTCTAATTAGGGGATATTAGAAAAAAGTTATAAATTTTGTAAAAAAAAGTTGCACAACCCTTGAATGAATCTTATGGAAGTTGTTTATTATTTTTATAGAGTCTAGTTTTCTCCATCAGTAAGCCACATTTATACTATTTTTATTCTCTATGTGACTATAGATTTCATGACATGACCTAAACCTTTTATTAATTTTTTAAAATGGAGAAAAAATTATGTATCATCCATGAATTATTATAGTTTAACCAAATGACTCATACATAATATATAAGATTTTCTATTTTTAAATTTCTTAAGTTGTGAAATAACATATGTGTTATAATGTGTAAAATTTCTATTTGTATAATTAATTTTATTATTCCATTCATTTTCAATTTATTCCACCAACTTCAAACCATTATTCTTACAAATAAATACTTTTCAATTTTTTAAAGATCTTCAGTAACAACAATACATAAGAGATCACAACATTGATCTTCATCTGTGACATGATGCATGATCTCATGGAATGATATTTCCTTTTACTACTACTTCTATATATATAGAAACCTTTTCTATAAGCCTTTATCTCCTATTTCAACTTTGGCTGTGATCCTTATTTGAACTTCATAATTACTATGATCACGACCTTGAAATTTAGAGATACCAATATGTATCTTTTAATTTCTCCACTATTGAATACCTATGCACTTTTCTCTAAATATTCAATGAAAATACTTCTTATTATTAAATAAACTTATTTTTTTTCAATTTCTGGTAAAAAAATACAGTGATTAGTAATAGAACTAACACAAAATACCTTTGATTCTAAAATTCCCCCTTTTGGATTTTGTGTTAAATATTATCTCAAATTGATCCCAAATCAAATATATTTAATATATCAATGGATATAGATTATATGATACCTATATCCACCTTTTGAAATCAATATTCAAAGGGACATCCAATATATTCCTTCCCCATTTGAAAAAAAGATTCATCAAGGATTTTCATATCCAAATATAGATTTTAATACTCTCCCCTTTTGGGTCTATTCATATTTTGTTTCAAGTATTACAACTATATTTCCTAAACTCTATAGGGGAAACTTGTCATCTATGCTCTCACTTGATATAGATTTTCAATAATCTCCACAAGGGTCTAATTAGGGAAAGTTGATCCTCCCCAACTTTTAAAATCTAGATAAAGATAAATTATTCTTTCCCTTTGTTTGGAAATCCTTTCTTGGACCAGTTGACACCAAAAGTATACATCCATAATTCATGGCCTTTTAAACCATTTGATAGTCTCTAAAATATTTTTTTGTTTTAAACCACCTTAAAATCATAAATATTTATTTATATTTTGGATCTATTTAATACTATCACACCTTAAAGGCCAACAACTTGTTGAATGATCCTTTATCTCTTTTATCACCCTTTTGGTACCACTAGGTAAAAACTCTAAATCTAAACATTTGAATATCTGATCCATTATTTCCTTTTCAACTGCATTTTACTTGAATATTTCTATTGAGTGAATTTTACAATTATAATTTTATTAATCAACAAATCATCTAATCCCATTATTTTGGAAATCAATGTAGGGAAAATAAGTTAAAAGAAACAAGATCAAAGATATCCCTGTCACTCAGCTACTTCATTAAATTATAGCATCTAGAAATTTTACTACCTTTAACATATATTTTGGTGATTATAATCACACTAACACCAAACCATTATAAAATAATCAAGAAAGTACAAGTGTGTGACACATTCCACTTGTTGGATCTTTTTTTTTTCAAACCAAATTTATATTCAAAATATCATGAAAAAAGACAAAAGGAGAGTCAAGAGGGCCTAGAGTAATAGAGGTCTTGTGTGTCTTTATATATGAAAATTTTAAAAATATGAGGCAAATATACTAAATAAGAATAAATATAAGGCACATAAGAAGAAATTTCCATGTTATCCAAAATATCTATCACTTTATTACTGTAATTATAGGCATAAAGAATAATGGTTTTGGGAGAGAAAAAATATCTATTTTCCCTGATAAGATAACCTAATAATGACTAAGCCACTATGTTACCTTACATGTAATTTTTTATTAGATATTAATCCACTTCAATCACTGCAAGGGATATATTATTGGATTAACTAATACCACTAGTTTATAATAAACACATGATATCACATAATGTTCATGTATCTTCCTCTTATCATAGGGTAACTTCCTTTACATATAAGTCTAAACAGCCTTTTGAGTGATCATCACCAACATACCTTGAAAAATTTAATCTCTTGACACTATATCATAAGATATTTTTCATTATGGGATCAATTTTGAGGATCCATTTTAAGATAAATATAAGATAAAATATATTTACTTGAATTTTTCCAATCCATTAGCTCATTTTCTTTGGTTTTGTTTTTTGTTCAGTCTCCACCACTGATTTACTTCAATTTCAAAATGATGAATTCCCATGATGATTTTTTCTTTCTTGAAACATGAATAAAATTTTCTTTATATCATGATGCTATATTTTTTTTGAAAAATAATAAATCAAGAGATCCACTAGAGGATAATGGCCATCATTTTATGAAATATTATTCAATAAGATTTTACACCTATTTCTATCCATTTAATAAAACCAAATTGATTAGAGTGAGTAAATATAGCACTATATAAAATTAAAATAAACCATGTTATGAAAAATTAATTCTATATAATCCTAATATATTAAAACATTCAATTCAAACAACATTAATTAAACCTAGGTTACTTTAAGTTTGATATTTTTATTTTACTTCACTCAATCCTAAAAAATAAATAAACTAAAATAATTTTTAAAAATAATATATACAAAATTCTAAACCCAAAAATTATCAAAACCTTGATAACATATGCTCCCAAAAATAAATCAACATTTCCCCCTGAATAATCTTAATCACCTTGATATTAAATCATATAACAACCTATAAGGGTATCTATGCCTTTGAACTTATGATCATCAACCAACATGGTAAAAAGATATATTATTTAATTATTTAAAATTATCCTCATCTAATAATATCCTAAACTATAAAGTTATCTAAACCCTGCTTTGACACTAACTATAAATACCTAGACATAACCATCCCATAATTACATAAAATCTATAAATATTACAACACACTCATATTCCCAATTCCTTTAGGTTTATATTTTTAGATAATTAATTTATATAACCCATAATAATACATAAGGAACCACCCTTTTTAAAACATAATAAAAGTTATTTCATCCCCCAAACATGTTCTTTACACTTTATTCATTTAATAATAATTATCACAACTTATAGTTGACTTATTATCATTCCTCCTCACCCTTAAACCATCTAAAAATTACTAGAAAACATGGAAAGAGAATATAGAGCTTATTAATAAGTAAGAAAATAGAAGAAACTTTTTATCCCTTAAAATACATGAAGACTCATAAGGATTTTTATTATTTATGATAATTATATTAGAAAATACATTAAACTCACATAAAATCATAATATTATATTCAAGAATGAAATTGAATATATTAATCATTTCAATGAAATTGAAATGGGATTATAAAGGAAAATCATATTCACGAATAAATATAATAGAATAATCATGAAGGTTTCTTTGAACATTATATTCATATCACCCATAATCACTATTAACCAACTTTAATAGAATAACATAACTAGTTAATTAAAATAACTCATAATTAAATAACATAACCAATTAATTCCAAAATCATTTATATAGTGAATAAATCATCACTTAATTCATTAGGGGGCTATATAATGGGACCACACATCATCATCTATAATGTTCAAGAACTATTAAATGAATAAAACATATAATATCTTGCATTTAAAACACATAAGAATCATTATTAACCCTAATAAATCAAATTATTTTTTTAAAAAAATTATCTATTATAAGGAAAATGTAAGATAAGAATAAAATATAGATGAATACAAGTAGTATTTCAATAAAAAGATTCCTAAATAAAAGAGTATTTACATAGATGAAAAAATATTAAATGGAAAATAATAATTTTAAAAAAGAATATACCTTTTATTTTGATATTTTTATAAAATAATAGCATGATTAGATGGAATAAAAAGTGAGGATAACTAAAATAATAACCACTTTATGAATATGATATAAGATAATTTCTATTATAATCCATATAATGAAAATAGAAGAAGGTAGTGAGATAAAGTGACCAAGTTACAAGTGCAAGGGAATAGAAAGAAAATATTCCCTTCCTAATATCATATGTAAGACATAATTAATGGAAAATAACATTAAAAACCCATGATATAACATTAATAAAATGAACATGTATGGAAAATTATCTAGTAGAAAAGAGAGATACATTCTCAAATAATAAGAGAGATCAAGAGAAAACAAGCCCCTTACCTTAAGCTATGGATTGTTTAAATGTGATATAAATCCATGTTTAATAAAATTAGGATTATTAATGATAAATTTGATAACTATATTTATATATTTTTATTTATTATTATTAAATTATTTTCATTAATTACTTTTTTATTTTTTAGAGATAGTTTATATTGAACGCCTAATTCTAGTAGTTCCCATAGATCCAAGATAGTTTCAATATTATAGTCTTGATTATCATTCTATGTTCAAGAGATTATCATCTACAGAATGTTATAGGTACTTACATCATAATTTTATAATTATTTTTAATTCCACATTTTTATTTAACTAGATTTATGAGTAAGATTTACAAGGAATAGATATATCTAACTCATTTTAGTAACTTTACCAATAATAATGAGTTAATTTATAATGAAAATTCATTTGAATGATACCATTCCCATAATAATTACTTAAAATAAAATTATGTATCATAATTATTCATTATTTATGTTTTTTCCCTCTTAAATAATTATGATTATAAAAATAGAGTAGCATCATTCATGCAGGTGGTTGAACTGAACCCAACATAAATGTAATACAAATAAAAAATAAAGATAAAAACATTTATATTTCATTGTTATAATATTAATAAAGAATTAAAATTATTTTAGTTTCATTTTAG
The DNA here is from genome assembly GCA_963277665.1 of Viscum album. Taxonomy (NCBI): domain Eukaryota; kingdom Viridiplantae; phylum Streptophyta; class Magnoliopsida; order Santalales; family Viscaceae; genus Viscum; species Viscum album. The sequence goes on along the minus strand of OY728157.1, from coordinate 111,760,436 downwards.
TAAATTTTTAAATCACATTCAAGAATACGTAGAGGAAAATGATTAATAAAATGAATAAAAAAGATGAAGATACTTACGATGAAGAGTCAAATTGTAGTACCCCCTGTTTGAGGCATGTGACCCCTGTTTCGGTTCGTTTGTGCTTTTTGAAGTGGTTGGTTTAAGTTTGGGAAATTCTAGGAATAACTTTTAAAGTTGTGGAGGTTGTATAAGGGCACACGGTTGACACACAGTATAAACAAACATTGCGGCCAGCCCAAAAAACCATGCACCCTTGATAGTGGTCTTTGCACGGGCGGTACACGGTTTTTCAAACCATGCGGGAAAGCCGTGCGATGTCCCTAGATGATACATTGGAAACCGCATGGTGTAGGACCCCGGGACACCCTGAGAGGGGAGGGGTGAATCAGGGTGGCAACTTTTTCTTCTTTTAGTTGTGGATCTTGTTCCCACGTTGGTAGGAACTACTTAAACCTGTATGATGGATATGATCTGCAATTGAACATTCACATGCAGAGAGATGACACATCTATTTTTACTTGGTTCACCACTAAGGGCTACGTCCAAGGAGCATACGCCGACAGGTTGTCGGTCGTACCTAAGTCCACTATGCTTCACTAACTGTAGATTACAAAGGTTCGGGTACAGTCACTCTATCCCAGGCTCACTGCCTTTACAGTTGTTCAGGGATCGCTCACTGCGTCCCTCGGGTCACTCCCATTGACTCCCCCGGGCTCACTGCCGTTGGTGAAGTCCCATTCAGTTTATAGACGTGAAGGTCCCTTCAATAGGTGTGCATTGAAGTTCTTCGTCTCCTGTTCAGCATGAGACATTGCTTGCATCAGGATTCAGATTTGATGCTCCTTTCAGTTCAATCCTTCTTCTTTAGTGCAATGAATGAATGCACTAGATCCCCTTGTCTTCGTTTGCCTAAATCACAATCACTGATGTGATTGCTTACTTAATGAAGCTCAGCTTACTCGGCGTTGTCAGAATTAGTTCTCCATGTATGCATGAGATCATGCATGTATCATTTAGATTTCTTCTTCAATCTCACTTTGCACAGAAAGTATCAGGCAGTATTTCAGCTCTTGTGCAGCTCCAGAAAGGCGGGCGTGCTTTAACAATATCTGGCTCTTCTTTTCAAGCCCGGCGCGCAAGTCTCCCCCGGCGCGCAAGTCTTATGCGCGCAAGTATAACCTAGCGCGCAAGTGTCTCCAAAGCACCTGCGCGACTCTGCCTTCTTGAACTTCAAACCTGCGCGACTCACTTCCTTCCTTTCCCAAATCACCCGGGGTGCTCAACCATCAGTTGGCGCGCAACCTCTACTTGCGCGACCAAACTACCACTTGCGCGGCTCAACCACCTGCGCGACGAGAGCTCGAACAATCTCAAAGTCTTGAGCTCCGTGGGAAATGAGGAGGGGTGGTCCAGTATTTATAGGCAAACTGGACCCCCTGCGCGGCGGCGCGCAAGTCCCTCGACGACGCGCAAGTCCCTCGATGGCGCGCAAGTCTTGTCTTCAATAAACTCTGTCGCGCAACTCACTTGCGCGACCCAACCAACACTTGCGCGACCTTATTTCCTTAGCCAAATTTTGATGTTCTGATCCTCAAAAACATATGGCGCGCAAGTATTTTATCCTCCAAGAGCACGGCGCGCAAGTACCTTTTCCAAAAACACTTTACTTTATTGGCCGATTTTTAGGCCCAAAAATTTGGCAAACACTGGGAAACAGCGCCACCTTGTATCTGCTCTTTTTGTACCGCCTCCAGATCATCCATTTCTCTGTCGATGTTCTTGAATCAAACATAGATCGTTGACCACAACTCTTGAACTGGACATGTCACCATGGAATCTCCTTTGTCAACAAATTTGTATGTCGTTTGTTTGCTTTGTCGACAAGCACGAACACCTCAACAACACTTCTTCTTGGTGATCTGTATCCTTCAGCAACTCTTTTGCTTTTATCACAAACTCCACCATTGTGATATGTATTCTTTGAAGGAACAGCTTTAGTACCATCATCTTCTATGAAATTGTGATGTGCATGGCCATTTCATAAGTCAAATCATTGGCACATTGCCTCCTTCATCAACCGTCATGATCAACTTCATGCAAACCATGTGATTCAATACATCAAGAAGTCTCTAGCATGGTTCTCACGCAATCATGAGTAATTGCAAAACCCATTGTTCTCATGCAATAATGAGGAATTTCATGGTCTTCATCAAAGCCCATGGTTCTTATGCAATAAGGATGAATTGCATGGTCTTCATCCAAAAACACCATCCTGCTTTAATCATCCTTGGATGGATTACTCCTCACATTCTTCATTGTTGTAAACAATGTATCACCTTTGACACATGTTCTTTGAACTTACGATCAGCACAACAATCGTCTGAATCACTACTCCTCTACTTCATCGGAGTACTTCATGATCTCCAACATTGTGAGCTTCCATTCCTCCATTTTATTGGAGTACTTCTTGATCTCTTTCATTTTGGTATTCCATTGACAACTATTGACAACAAATACAATCCTATACACAAAGTGGTTCCAACAATCTCCCCCTTTGTATTTTGTTGTCAATATCACATACATCTTCTGAAATGAATTTGTCAATGTCAAAATGAGAATCTTCTATTCAATCAACTTTTATTTTCAAACGTTCATTTCACTTTCTATCCCCCTTATTGACAAGAAATACAAAGCACATGGTAGGGAGGGTATCAATCCACACTTAAGAAATGTTTCATTAACCATTTCACTCTAAGTCTACTTGAGCAATTCTCGATGTAGAAAACAAGAGGATTTGATTAAGTCAACAAGGCTGTCCATTATCCACAGATCATGATACCAACATTAGATGATAACTCATGTATCTTGTCTTCAAGGGTTTACCACTTTAATTCCAGGTAGAAGAAGATCAACTATGATAGAGAATAATCAACCTGAAACTCCTGCACTCACTTCAACAAATAGATCAAAAACATTCAAGTGAAATTGGCAGGATAAGTGACCTTGGGGCACTTCCATTCTCTTTATGTCACTGATCAATTCAGTTACTCACCCTTTGTAAAATAATATTTTATCTGAGTAACAAGGGGATAGTGATTGAGAAATGACATACCTTCTCCATTGGCGTGTTCTTCAAGAAATTCACAGAGTAACTACTTTTGAGTCCAGCTGGAGTTGATATTGATTGAAACAGTGATTATGGAAGCTTTTTCATTTTTCTCCCCCTCAAGGGAAACACTCCTCATCATCTTCATCAAGAGTGATCCTTCATCGTCATAATATTTGAATATCAATTGAAGAATCTACTAAGGATGGAAACTTCTTCAGCTTGGCTATCAAGAGTTGACAGCATTCACTGCTTCTCAGGTTCTCCCCCTGAGAGCATACTTCACCTTCAATTCCCTGCATTATTAGCACAAATACAATACACAAATGATTATGGGAATAAGGTGGTTCCTTCTTGCTTCATCAAGAAGACTTGCTTGGTTGAGGTTCTTTTCTCAACCAAGTTCCTCTGTTTACTCCAGTCTTCATGCCTGCACATTTGAACATGTTTTCTGACATCTGTCGGTGTGGCATGGCTCTATTCACATTCTCTTCTGCTTTGTGTGGAGAGTTGTTTTGCTTAGCAGCCATCATGAATGATACATTCTTACTCCTCTTAAGGACTGCTTCTTGCTCTGGTATTAAGGTTAGGCAGCCTTTTGCAATGTGACCAGATTTCTTGCATCTCTCACACAGAACTTCTTTGACACGTGTGTTTCTCTTTGTTTGAAATCCCTCCTGCACTATGTCTTCATCATGTGAAAGTTTTCCTTTTCCTTTGTCACCAGCCTTGGCCATCTCATCTTCAAATTTCCTTATTATTTTCAAATCTTCTGGCCAGATGACCAATATGTCATGTGGAACTTTTGCAGCTGGTTTAGGTCTTCCACATGGGTTCATCCGAGATTCATCCCACTTAGTGTTTCTTTTGGACGAATGACCCTTCAATTTCATGGATCTAAAATCCTGGGACTTCTCAGCTTGCCTACTTGATATCTTCTTGGGGAGTGATGTGTTCGCCATATTCTTTTGATTTCTTCCCAAGGTACTTTCTTCATACTTAGATGGATTGTGTGGTCTTCTGTTCTTATCAGCTCTGGATATCTGTTGACCTAGGCATGCACCATTCTTATGACCACTGCCGTTGCATACATCACAAATGTTATCAAGCATTCGAAATCTGTTTACTGTAAATAGATGCTTCTGGACCTGTGGATGTTGCTTCTTCTTCTCTGCCTTCCTCCCCTTTGATATAGGCTTTCCCTGTGCTTTTCCATGAAATGGATTATAAAAACAATCCAGTGCACAGTGCCCAAATCTATTGCAGCACCAACATTGGCCCACAAATCTTTTCTTCTTTGTTTCTTCAGTATTAAGTTGTTGGGCCATCTGCTTAATTGTTTGTGCTCTATTTGAGGAAGAAGCTTCCTCATTTTTCTTCCTATCCACCCTAGTTGTGGTGGTAGGTTTATTCTTCTCACCTATCCTCATCCATACTTGTTTAGAGCTTTTCTTCACACCTGCACTGATTGTTGGAGTGTATTTAGAAACATGAGTACAAGATGGTCTGGATGGTACCTTCACTTTCTCAGTTGCCTGTGATAGATCAATGAGCGAAGTCATGATCTTCTTATCACATGTTGGAGGTCTTTTGACAATAGAATCCTCCATTGAGCATTGAGTACCGGCAGCAACTGATTCTTGATGTGGATAATCAAGAGTTGTCATAATCTTCTTGTCACATGTTGGAGGCATTTCAGCTTTAGACTCCTCCAACGAACATTGAGTGCAAGCATCACTCATTTCATTCTTTTGTGAAGTCTCAATATGTGTGTTCTCAATCTTGGTCAATTGAGCTTCCAATTTTTGACCCACAATATTAAGGATGATCTTCTGATCTTCAATCGTGATCATCTTCTCTTCACAATTCTTCTTCAACCTTTCAACCTCATCTTCATGCATCTTAACTTTGTTTTGTAACAAAGAGTCAAGTTCCCTGAATTTAATGGACGTTTCTTCCAGACAAAAATTCTTGACTTCATTGTTCTTCTTCAGCTCAGCTTCAAGTGCATGGATCCGTTCTTCTAGAGTATTGCTGACTTCACCTTTTTCTTCAAGGGATTTCACCCGTTTGGTGAGCTTCATACTTTCCATAATTTTTCCTTCCAACCCCTTTTCCATATTGTCCGCTTCCCTTTCAAGTCTAGTGATCTCAACCTGCATAGATTGAAATAGGCTACAGATAATAACAACCCTTTCTTCTGGAATATCATGCAGATATGTTCTGAGTTTTTCCTGAAAGCTTGAATTATGGGTATCATCCTTTCCTCTGGATGAGTTCTGAGCCACCTGCTTGATACTTTCCAAGCCTAATGTTTCTTCATTATTGGAATGGCATGGAGAACAAGACACTGCATCTTCTTTGGATGTGGGGAACTTCTTCACCATCTTCTTCTCTTTCTTTTTCCTATTTGTCAAAGTCTTGGTGGATATAGATTTCTGCTCAGAAATGACTGCGTCATTATCAAGACTGCTCTTCATTGTTGACTCAAGGAAAGAAACTCAAATCCTCTTCTCAATATAATTACTGGAGAATATCCAACATACGTTAACCTTTCCCTCTGATACCACTTGTAGGACCCCGGGACACCCTGAGAGGGGAGGGGTGAATCAGGGTGGCAACTTTTTCTTCTTTTAGTTGTGGATCTTGTTCCCACGTTGGTAGGAACTACTTAAACCTGTATGATGGATATGATCTGCAATTGAACATTCACATGCAGAGAGATGACACAGCTATTTTTACTTGGTTCACCACTAAGGGCTACGTCCAAGGAGCATACGCCGACAGGTTGTCGGTCGTACCTAAGTCCACTATGCTTCACTAGCTGTAGATTACAAAGGTTCGGGTACAGTCACTCTGTCCCAGGCTCACTGCCTTTACAGTTGTTCAGGGATCGCTCACTGCGTCCCTCGGGTCACTCCCATTGACTCCCCCTGGCTCACTGCCGTTGGTGAAGTCCCATTCAGTTTATAGACGTGAAGGTCCCTTCAATAGGTGTGCATTGAAGTTCTTCGTCTCTTGTTCAGCATGAGACATTGCTTGCATCAGGATTCAGATTTGATGCTCCTTTCAGTTCAATCCTTCTTCTTTAGTGCAATGAATGAATGCACTAGATCCCCTTGTCTTCGTTTGCCTGAATCACAATCACTGATGTGATTGCTTACTTAATGAAGCTCAGCTTACTTGGCGTTGTCAGAATCAGTTCTCCATGTATGCATGAGATCATGCATGTATCATTTAGATTTATTCTTCAATCTCACTTTGCACAGAAAGTATCAGGCAGTATTTCAGCTCTTGTGCAGCTTCAGAAAGGCGGGCGTGCTTTAACAATATCTGGCTCTTCTTTTCAAGCCCGGCGCGCAAGTCTCCCCCGGCGCGCAAGTCTTAGGCGCGCAAGTATAACCTGGCGCGCAAGGGTCTCCAAAGCACCTGCGCGACTCTGCCTTCTTGAACTTCAAACCTGCGCGACTCACTTCCTTCCTTGCCCAAATCACCCGGGGCGCTCAACCATCAGTTGGCGCGCAACCTCTACTTGCGCGACCAAACTACCACTTGCGCGGCTCAAGCACATGCGCGACGAGAGCTCGAACAATCTCAAAGTCTTGAGCTCCGTGGGAAATGAGGAGGGGTGGTCCAGTATTTATAGGCAAACTGGACCCCCTGCGCGGCGGCGCGCAAGTCCCTCGACGACGCGCAAGTCCCTCGACGGCGCGCAAGTCTTGTCTTCAATAAACTCTGTCGCGCAACTCACTTGCGCGACCCAACCAACACTTGCGCGACCTTCTTTCCTTAGCCAAATTTTTATGTTCTTATCCTCAAAAACATATGGCGCGCAAGTCTTTTATCCTCCAAGAGCACGGCGCGCAAGTACCTTTGCCAAAAACACTTTACCTTATTGGCCGATTTTTAGGCCCAAAAATTTGGCAAACACTGGGAAACAGCGCCACCTTGTATCTTCTCTTTTTGTACCGCCTCCAGATCATCCATTTCTCTGTCGATGTTCTTGAATCAAACATAGATCGTTGACCACAACTCTTGAACTCGACATGTCACCATGGAATCTCCTTTGTCAACGAATTTGTATGTCGTTTGTTTGCTTTGTCGACAAGCACGAACACCTCAACAACACTTCTTCTTGGTGATATGTATCCTTCAGCAACTCTTTTGCTTTTATCACAAACTCCACCATTGTGATATGTATTCTTTGAAGGAACAGCTTTAGTACCATCATCTTCTATGACAGTGTGATGTGCATGGCCATTTCATAAGTCAACTCATTGGCACATTGCCTCCTTCATTAACCGTCATGATCAACTTCATGCAAACCATGTGATTCAATCCATCAAGAAGTCTCTAGCATGGTTCTCACGCAATCATGAGTAATTGCAAAACCCATTGTTCTCATGCAATAATGAGGAATTGCATGGTCTTCATCAAAGACCATGGTTCTTATGCAATAAGGATGAATTGCATGGTCTTCATCCAAAAACACCATCCTGCTTTAATCATCCTTGGATGGATTACTCCTCACATTCTTCATTGTTGTAAACAATGTATCACCTTTGACACATGTTCTTTGAACTTACGATCATCACAACAATCGTCTGAATCACTACTCCTCTACTTCATCGGAGTACTTCATGATCTCCAACATTGTGAGCTTCCATTCCTCCATTTTATTGGAGTACTTCTTGATCTCTTTCATTTTGGTATTCCATTGACAACTATTGACAACAAATACAATCCTATACACAAAGTGGTTCCAACACATGGTTGGTACATGGTTTTTCAAACCGCGTAGGGTAACTGTGCAGCCACTTAAAGTTTGGGTTTTTAAGTCCCGGGCTACTCGGGATTTCCCAATTTTCTCTCATTCTTCCTCCCACTCTTAGCTCATGCAGGAGTTCCAATTTTCAGAGGTTGGGGGAGCTCCTTAGATCATTTTGTAGGAAAATTTAAGGGGTTTCTTGGTGGATTGAAGGCGGTTCTCCTTGGGTAAGTCCCTATATTGGTTCTTTGAGGTTTTGGTTAAGGTTAGCCACCTCCCTCTCTCAGTTTTCTAGATCTACAAGGGTTGCATATAGATATAGGGTTGTGTTGCCTTTGTGTGTTAAAGGTTGAGCTTTTTTATGTTAGTGAAGGGTTTTTGAGGTGATTTCAAGGAGGCGTTCTCCTGGTTTGAAGTGCATTTGGGTGAAGGGTCGATTTTTCCGAACCCTAAGAGGTAGGTTGCTTCTATATCAACTTCACTAGGTTGAAATGTGAAGTTTATTTACAATTAAATTGGTTTCTTTAATTTAATTGTAACAATGTCGTGTGAATTTTGTTGGAAATCAAATGGGTGATGAATTGGGGGTTTTGGAATGGAATTGGGGTTTTGTGGAAATGGGCTCAATTGGTTAATTTAAATTGGTGATTTTAAAATGGTAATGATTGTGAGCATCAGTATTGATTTCAATAAATGGGTGATACTGGAATGTGTTTGGCATGGAAATGGTATTTTTTGGTATTGAAAATAATGCATGATTATTGTTGTGGCTTGTTTGGAAATGGGTGATATCATTGGGTGGATGATGTTGGGACATGGTGGAGTGGATGAGAAAGTGCTACTATAAAAAGGGGATGGATGATGGATAGAAGGGCCGCCATCAATAGAAAGTGGGCGGGAAGTACCACTTGAGTTGATTGGTAATGAATGGTTTGGATGGGAAGTGCCACCGTGGTTTGTTGGGTGCTTTGTTGGTGATGTTTGTAGATGAGGATTGTGAGTGAAATATTAAAATGAAAATTGGCTTGTGGAATGGTTGAATTGGCTTCCTTATGTGGCATGGTTGATTTGGATTCCTTGTGTGGCATGTTTGGCTTCTGGAATGTTTGGATTATAAACAATCAGTAGCTTGGTTTTTCTTTATATAAAATGTTTTATATAAATGTGGTAATGGTTTTATCCTAGTGGCGTGTGTATGGAATTCAGTTGGGGAAATCTTACTGAGTAGTTGTACTCACCCCCTGCTTTGAAACTTTGGTGTCTTTGCAGATGCCGTGTACCGTGACGTGGGAAAAGGTAAGGCATCACACTCATTTAGTGGTGCATTATGCTGTTTTGGTAGAGCTTGGAGCTTGGATCTTGGTGTGGAGCTGTGGTGGTGGAATGGATCGTGGTGTTTTTTTGTCTAGTTTCTATTTTGTAATCTGATGTTTTGTGGACATGTCTAGTTGAATGGTTTTGGGGTTTGTGATGGAATTGTTAGTATCACATGGTTGGGTTTGAAAGTGCATGCATCTTTAGTTTTTGGTTAGTTGAGTTGGGTTATCTTCTTAAGGGAAAATAGTTCCTCACTATTCCTTGAAGCCCTTAACATTTTTTCCTAGCCTTTGGTGCCTTGGGAACATCGCTTAAGGCAAAGTAACACTCACCGAATCCTCAAGCCAATGAGGTAGGGGTGGGGTGTTACAAGTGGTATCAGCTTGTTCGGTCCTTTGGAGTTGATTCTAGGATTTTGAGTTGACATTCGTTGTGGTATATTCCTTGAGTCGGGATTGTACCAAGGCGTAGGAATGTCGGAACTTGGAATGTATAGCATAAAAGGATGTAGCTAACCCTTTTATGTTGAACTTCAAGTTACTAGGGAGTTGGGTGCATAATTGTTTTGGAGACACTTATAGGCATTGGAAATCTCATTGTTGTGGGTGTAGCCAATGAGATGTGCATGGCATATATGGTAGAAATGAATTCCCTCTAGGATGCATATTTCATTGGGCATAATGATTTATGGGCTGAATTGAGAAATGGTTTTTCAAATGTGTGAAATTGTAATGTGAATAAATTTGGTATTTTGAAAATGGTTTGGTTTTCAAGAATGGTGAAACATGGAAAATGTGGAAAGGTGGAAAGGCTCGTTGTGATAGTGTTGTGTAATACGATTTGAAATGGGAATTCTTGAGGTCTACAGAAGTGAGACTCAAGTTTGTTTGTTTTCTGTTTATAGAAATGGCACTGAGTAGGCATTGTAGAGACCAACTGGAAGTGGCCGATGAGAACGTGGTTGCACCTGAGCCCCAGGTGAACCATCAGTTAGTCCAGAGCATAGTGCAAGATTTCCAAGCTATGGGAAGTGTGAATAGAGAGGAAGAGCCAAAGCATATTGATTATGTGGCTTGATTTCAAATGCAGTATCCACCCGTCTTTAGGGGTGATTCGGACCCGGAAAGGGAAGAGGCGTGGCTGTCCAGAATGAACAAAATTTTCAAATTCTTGGGGATGCTGGTAGAGCTGAAATTAAAGCTAGAAACATATAAGCTAGAGGATATTTCTCTTCAGTGGTGGGAGTTGGTAGTACAAGTGTGAACAGACCAGGGTATAATGTAGGAATGCTTTGAGGAATTGTTTAATAAACAATTCTCCCCCACATATGTTCAGAATTCAGCACACAACTGATTTATTAAGTCTGAAGAAAGAGCATATGTTTGTGAAGGAGTATGAAACTAAGTTTATGAGCTTAGTGCAGTTTTCACCCGAGGTGGAAGGTATCATGTCAATGAAGGAAAGGATCTTCGAAGCGGGGATAAGGCAAGAGATTCGTTCAAAAATAAAAGTGTTGTGTATTGGTGATTACATAGAGATGGTGAATCGAGCATCGGTGGCTGAGCGGGATCTGTTGGGAGCTCTGGGTGGAAGAAGCATGGTGGTACCCATGGGGAATAGTGGGAGCTCTAACGTTGGGTTCAAGAGGATGAGGGACACTTATTCTCACGGAAGGAGTATGGAACATAATCCGACGACAGGATCGGTAAATCTTCCTCCGAAGCCCCAGAGCAAACCAGGTTGTTTTCAGTGTGGCTCAATGGCACACATCAAGCGGGATTGTACGTCACAACCTCAATCATGTCACAATTGCAAGTAGACGGGGCATCTTTAGTGCTTTTGTAGTAATTCTCCAAGGTCAGGTGCGTGTGACACTCCTTAGGGATCAGAGACGTCGTATGCTTCAATGGGACGGGGACAGCAGCATACCCCTCGTCAGCAGAGCAAAGTTAGTCATGGTTATTCTAGGAACACCACAACTCCTCAACAGGGTAATAAAGAGAAGAGTGTGGCAACCAAGGCGTTGTTTGGAGTCGGGCAGGTTGTGGTGGATGATCAGTCGGGACCATCCATGGTGCGAGGTACTATTCTTTTAAATTCTAACTTGATGCAAGTGTTGCTTTATACGGGTGATTCACACTCTTTTATTACTGCATGTGTGGTTGAGTTGCTTGGTTTTAGGGTAGAAATGATACCTTCGGTATTGAAACTTCAAAATCCTATGGGTCAAAGAGAGTTTTGAGACTTCTTGTGTAGATCATGTTGTATCGTTGTGGGTGAGGTTAAGCTAATGTGGAATTTTTTAGTGCTTGAGATGGATGGGTATGATGTAATCCTGGGAATGGATTGGATAGTGGCGTTTAAGGCCCAAATCAACTGTAATGTGCGAACATTGGAATTTATGACACACGATGGCATTAGACATCTCTTTAAAGGAGAGAGGCATGAAAGGTAGGGTGCAATGGGTTTGTTGGAACCAGCAATGGGCACATTATCATATCAGTTGGCAGTGTTTTCATTGGAATTGGTAGAGGGTGTTGAGCAGAGTGTTCTTCTGGCAGTGGTGGATCAGTTCATGGATGTTTTTCCCAAATAATTCACTGGGTTACCTCCTGTAATAGAAGTGGGTTTTATGATTAATCTTCTTCCGGGGACCAGTCCTATCTCACTTCGGTCTTACCGAATGGAACCTATTGAATTGTGGGAATTGAAATTCCAGTTGGAAGAGTTAGGAAACAAAGGGTTCATCTAGCCTAGAACGTCTTTGTGGGAAGCACCGATGTTTTTTGTGAAAAAGGAAGATGGAACTTTGAGGCTCTTTGTTGATTATCATTGACTTAACCAAGTTACGATAAAGAATAGATATCAACTTCCACGAATTGATGATTTGTTCAACAAGTTGAGGGGATCCCAGTGGTTCTCCAAGATCGACCTGAGGTCGGGATATCATCAATTGCAGATGAGGAAAGAAGATATTCCTAAAACATCTTTCAGAAGTAGATATGGCCATTATGAATATGTGGTTATGCCCTTTGGTCTAACAAATGCGCTAGTGGTGTTCATGGAATTGATGAATTAGATATTTTATAGATATATTAATTCAGTTGTGGTGGTTTTTGTAGATGATATTCTGGTGTATTCAAAGGCAAGGGTGGAGCATGATCAGTACTTGGCGACAGTGCTGAGGATCTTGAGGGATCATCAGTTATATGCCAAATGGTAAAAGTGTGACTTTTGGATACAGGAAGTCCTTTTTTTAGCCAAGTGATTTCTGAAAGGGGTGTTTCAGTGGATCTAGAAAAGATAGAGGCAGTTATCTCATGGAAACCGCCAAAGAATGTGTTTGAGGTACAGATTTTCCTCGGTCTAGCTGGGTATTATTAGAGTTTTGTTCATGATTTTTCACGTTTGGCTTCACCGATGATAGATTTGACAAGAAATAATGTTTCATTCCAGTGGAATGAACAGTGTGAGTAGTGTTTCGAAGAGCTAAAGGGTCTCCTTACATCAACACCAATCATTTTTTCCAGAACTAGGAAAAGGGTTCGTCGTGTATTGTGATGCATCAAGATCAGGGTTGGGGTGCGTTCTCATGCAAGGGAATCATGTGGTTGCATATGGCTCACGGAAGTTGAGGGTGCATGAGAAGAACTACCCAACTCTTTATTTGGAATTGGAAGCAGTGGTCCATGCTTTGAAAGTGTGGCATCATTATCTCTTCGGTGAAAAATTCACAGTATATATAGATCATAAGAGCTTGAAGCACATTTTCTCACAAAGGGATTTGAACATGAGGAAAAGGAGATGGATGGAATATCTCCAGATGTTTGATTTTGACTTGATGTACACACCGAGTAAGGGAAATTCGGTGGCATATGCATTAAGTATAAAATCATATGCCCAAGTGGTGAAACAGGCCTCGGACTAGGGACATTTGATGTCGGTTATAGCTGACATGTAGTTGGAATGTGAGTACCACGAAGATAGAGCTATCTTATTTCCAGTTTTGTTGATTCCTGAGTTGGTTTTACTGGTTAAAGGGGCACAAATATCTAATTCTGAGTGTGTGACTATTAGTTCAAAACTCAATGGTGGGGATACCATTGAGGGTTGGAAACTAAATGGAGATTCAGTTTTGTGTTTTCAGAATAGGATGGTTTTACCAGTTGCTTGTCAGAAAGATATTCTCAGGGCATATCATCATTCCAGGTGGGATGTTCATCTTGGAATTCAGAAAATGTATAAAGTGTTGAAAGCACAGTTCTGGTGGGCTGGTATGAAAAAAATAGTGGATGAGTTTGTTTCGAGATGCTTGACTTCCCAGTAGGTCAAGGCAGAGCATCAGAGGCCAGCGAGAATTTGGAATCTTTACCAATCCCTGTTTGGAAGTGGGAGCACATAACGATGAATTTTGTAACAAGTCTCCTAAGAACGGTCAGAAAGCACGATACCATTTGGGTGATAGTGGATCGTCTAACGAAGTCAGACCATTTCATTCCAATTCATGAATCTCATACGGTGGAGGATATGTCCAAAATCTATATCCAGGAGGTGGTAAAGAGGCATGGTGTTCCAGTCTCAATCGTATCTAATAGAGATCCGAGGTTTACATCTCATTTCTCAAAATCCTTACAAAAAACACTTGGAACTAAGTTGACCATGAGTACGGCGTATCACCCACAGATGGATGGTCAATCCAAGATGATGATACAAACTTTGGAGGATATGTTGTGGGCTTGTGTTCTAGATTTTGGTGGCTCGTGGGAGGTGCACTTGTTATTGGATGAGTTCTCATGCAATAACAGTTATCATGTATCCATACATATGGCTCCGTTTAAAGCGTTGTATGGGCGATCATGTCATTCTCCACTATGCTGTGTGGAAATAGGTGAGTCCTCAATGGTTGGACCGAGCCTTTTCCAGGAGACTATGAAGAAGATAAAGTTAATCTGGAAGAGAATGGAGATGACTCAGATTCATCAGAAATCATATGCGGATCATCATTGACGAGCATTGTCTTTTGAGGTGAGTGATCATGTTTTTTGAGGATCTCTCCTAGGTTGGGACATTGTCAGTTTGGGAAGTAGGGAAAGTTATCTCTGAGGTATATTAGACCTTTTGAGATTATTGAGAAGGTTGGTGAGGTGGCTTATCTTTTGGATTTTTCACCTAGGTTCAGTGCGGTGCATAATGTGTTTCATGTGTCACAGTTGAAAAATAATTTTCCAGATCTAGGCCATGTTATTTGATGGGATCATGTTGAGCTAGAGCCAGATTCTTCATTGGTTCACGTGCCAATGTGAGTTGTGGATATGCAAGAGAAAGTCTTGTGGGGTAAAATCATCAGTCTGGTTTGGGTTTCGTGGCAGCATGACCAGATCCAAGAGGAGACTTGGGAGCAGGAGAAAGAGATGGTCGAGCAATGACTTGAGCTCTTTCGGTAAAGGGGGGGGGGGTTCACTACTTTCCGAGGACAAAAATTTCAATGGTGGGGATAATATAGTACCCCCTAGTTTGAGTTATTTGACCCTTGTTTCGGTTCTTTTGTGCTTTTTGAAGTGGTTCGTTGAAGTTTGGACAATTCTGGGAAAAACTTTTAAAGTTGTGGAGGTTGTGCAGGGGCGCACGGTTGGCACATGGTCTGAACAAACCGTGCGGTCAGCCTAGGAAACCGTGCACCCTTGATAGTGGGCTCCACATGGGAGGCACATGGTTTGTCAGACCGTGTGTTCGAGCTGTGCGAAGTCCCTGGGTGAGACAGTGGCAACCACACAGTTGGTGCATGGTTTTCCAAACCGTGCGGCATAACCATGTGGCCACTTAATGTTTGGGTTTTTAAGTCCCGGGCCACTCAGGATTTCCCATTTTACCCTCATTCTTCCTCCCACTTGTGGCTCACATGGGAGGTCTTGTTTTTAAATGTTGGGGGAGCTACTTATCTCGTTTTGGAGGAAATTCGAAGGGGTGTCTTGGTGGATCGAAGGTGGTTCTCCTCAAGTAAGTCCCTATTTTGGTTCTTTGAGGTTTTGGTTAGGATTATCCCTATCCCTCTCTCAGTTTCCTAGATATAAAAGGGTTTCATGTAGATATATGGTTGTGTTGAATTTGTGTGTTAAAGGATGAGCTTGTTGATGCTAGGGAAAGGTTTTTGAGGTGGTTTCGAGGATGCGTTCACCCAGTTTGGAGTGTGTTTGGGTGAAGGGTAAATTTTTTAAAACCCTAAGAGGTAGGTGTATTCTCTCTCAATTCCACTCAGTTTAAATGTGAAGTTCATTTATAATTAAATTGATTTCTTTAATTTAATTGTAAGTATGTTGTGTGAATTTTGTTGGAAAATCAAATGGGTGATGATTTGGGGGTTTTGGAATGGAATTGGGGTTTTTTTGAAATGGGATCAATTGGATAATTTTAAAGTGGGTATTTTAAAATGGTAATGATTTTGGGAATGAGTATTGATTTCAATAAACGGGTGATATTGAAATGTGTTTGGAATGGAAATGGTATTGGTTGGTATTAACAATAATGAAAGATTGTTGTTGTGGCTTGTGTGAAAATGGGGGATATCATTGGGCGGATGATGTTGGGACGTGGTGGAGTGGATGAGAAAGTGACACTATAAAAAGGGGATGGATAGTGGATAGAAGGGCCACCATCAATAGCAAGTGGGCGGGAAGTACCACTTGAGTGGATTGGTAATAAATGGGTTGGACGGGAAGTGCCACAATGGTTTGTTGTGTGATTTGTTGGTGATGTTTATAGATGGGGATTATGAGTGAAATATGAAAATGGTAATCACCTTGTGGAAAGATTGAATGGATTCCTTGCATGGCATGGTTGATTTGGCTTCTTTGCGTGGAATGTTTGGCTTTTGGTATGTTTGGCATATAAATAATTGGTAGCTTGGTTTTTCTTTATATAAAATGTTTTATATAAATGTGCTAACAGTTTTATCCTAGAGGTGTGTGTAGGGAAGACAGTTGGAGAAATACTACAGAGTAGTTGTACACACCCCCTGCTTTGGAACTTTGGTGTCTTTGCAGATGTCGTGTACCGTGACGTGGGAAAAGGTAAGGCATCACCCTCCTTTAGTGGTGCATTGTGATGTTTTGGTGGATCTTGGAGCTTGTTGTGCAGTTGTGGTGGTGTCATGGCTCATGGTGTTTTGTTGTTTAGTTTCCTCTTTGTACTTTGATTTTTTTTGGACATGTCTTGTTGAATGGTTTTGGGGTTTGTGATGGAATTGTTAGTATCACATGGTTGGGTTTGAAAGTGCATGAATCTTTAGTTGTTTATTGGTCGAGTTGGGTTATCTTCTTAAGGTAAAATCGTTCCCCATTGTTCCTTGAATCCCTCGAAACTTATTTCAAGCCTTTGGCACCTTGGGAATGTCTCTTAAGGCCATGTAAGCCTCACCACCTCCTCAATCCAATGAGGTAGGGGCGTGGTGTTACACAAATCATCTCCTAAGAATCTACTTTGTAATGTAAAATTGGGGACTCCTTGGGAAAAAAGGATATAAAATTATTGAAAGGAGTAGAGGAGAAGTAATAGAATCATATTATGAAGATAAAACAATACTTAAGTTGTTTTTGGAAAGGATAGAGTGAGACCCCATTTATAGACAAGATTTTATGGAATTTTCACAAATATTCATTCCTTATGGGTTCAGAATATATTTTTTTGGAAAAAATGGATTATAAATGAATAAGAGAAGATATTCTCGATCCTTTATCATCCAAATATGACTCATGATAAGGTTTTAGGAATTTTTATTAATTTATAACTCATTTTAACAAAAATTCATATATATATATATATATATATATAGGTTTTTAATGTTAGTCTTGTAATTTGATTTAAAAAACATCTAAATAATTATATAATTTATGTTTTAATATTTAAATAATTTATTAAATCTCTTATTTATAATTAAAAACTATTCAATTCTCTAATACTTCTAATCCTTATTTCATTATATATTTTAAAGATTTTATTTTTTATTTTTCATTTACTCCACAATCATTATGTCAACATTGCGTAAGTTTTTTTTGGATAATTATCCAATTATATAATTTTAAAATTAATTCCTAAAGTTAAACTGATTTATTAATAATTATCGTTATATTATAAAAATTTAAAATCATTATTTGTTTTCATTCTTATCATTATAACATATTTAGGATAATATTTTTATATTTTCTTATGATACACAAGTACTGGGTTAACATTTGGATAATTATCATGTTCAATATTTTTAAAATTAGAATTTATAATTATAGAAAATTTATTACTAATCATATTTATCATTTAAAAGTGTTCCTTACCTTATCACACCTTATTCTTACAATTTAAGACATCAATTTTGACTTTTCCTACATTGTGCGAGCACTTCTTCAATATTACATAACCATTTTCATATTTAACATGAGATAAGAATATATTTATATTGATTGGATAAAATTTATATGATTTTCTTTTCTTATCATCATGTAATATATGTTACCCAGGTTTTTATAATATTCGATATCATTTTAGATTAAAATTTTATAATAGGAAATAAAATTGTATTTTAAATGAATCTTTTATTTTAAAAAGGATTCCAAATGTTTTATTCAATATATAAACCATTAAAATTAACCTCTTGACATTGAAAATTAATTTAAAATTTAAATAGAGTATTCTAAAATGTTCCATACCATTCTATGATGATCCAAAACATCCTCGACACACTTTTAATAATTTAATGTAAAGTTTAATTCGAACTTCAACCCTTATTTTTAAAAGGAATTTAATTTTATTACTCAAGTTATAATTAAATAAAATATGAACATTAAACTTTTAAATAATAATGCTTTATATGTAAAATAATCTAACACTTTACTTATATTTCTCAAAGTTTCTAAAACATTATTGAGAGATATAAAATAACAAGTAATAAAATTCAATCTCAATTAAAACTCTTAGTTTTAAAAGGGATTAAAATTTATTAATAAAATAATAACCACATTGAATTAAAATATTTGCAATATAAATTAGTCTTTTTAATATTTAAAAACATAAATAAATAAAAAATATTATTTATAATCTTTAACTTTATTTTTATCAAAATATGCGATTATACAACACATTTATTATTTACTGTCATATCTTATTTTTTTTATAATCAAAAATGATATTCAATTTATTAAAATTAGTATCTAGTTATTTAAGATTAATTTTTTAAAATAATAAATATAAAATATTAAAATAATATTTTCTGGAACAACACATATATATTTTTAAACTGAAAATCACATTCTTATTTTTTACCATTACGTAATTATTTTTAATATTATCACAATAATAAATGTCAATATAAATCCTTAGAATTAATTTAAATATACATCTATAAATTATATTTTAAATAAGAAATTATTTAAATATATGAAAATAAGAAATAATGTTAAGAAAATATATTTAACCTCTAAATATAATATCTTTTATGCCATGAAGTAAACATAATAATTGTAAATATATAGTGATATAAACATTAATTCATTTTTTAAATGAATAATTAATTATTAAATATAAATTGAAAATATAAAACATAAAATTTATATATTATTAAATTTTACAAGGTTGTTACATAGTTAAATCAAATTAAATATTTTATTTTTTATTGTTGATGTAGTTTAAGCTTAATTTAGATTTATTTAGGTAAGGAGATGGAATTGTCCTAAAAAATTAAAATAAATGAATTGAAGTTGGAAGTGAGTTGAATTTTCTTAATATTTTCCCCTTGATATTATTTTATTGTTTCATAATTGGTTTTTTGCAAGTATGTTGATGTGATTTAAAATTTTTGTAATTAACATGCTGAATCTTGGTTTAAATTTGTTAAATAAATTCAAAGTAGTAATTTAATAGATAAGATACGGGGAAATTGAATTATTGATTTATTTATATTGTGGTGGATTACATATATAAATTTTTTTAGAGGTTGAGGTTTTGATATGGTTTTTTTATTGATAGTGGAGAAGGTTTTGTTGTTGTCCATCTTTGTGGTGGTTTGATGAGGTTGATGTAGCTAATATAGTTAGTATAGATAGTGTGTGTTGTTATAACCCTAGAATTATAAGTAATATAGAATAATTTAATGAATTGAATAATGTTGAATGAGAATCTGTTATGCTGGATAAATCAAGAGTATGTGTTAAATTAAAGAGGTGGAAAAAATATTTTCCAGTTTATGTAAAAGTTGAAAAGTGGAATATCAGTTAATATAATTTATATAGACAACAAATTAATGTGGATAATAAATGATTAACATAGTTGGTAATGAAATATAAAATGGTTATAATCCATGTGGATACTATATGTCTATAGTGTTGGCATGTGGTGGGACTTGAGGTTACAATGTTTGTTGTTGGGTGTGGTTGTGATGGTGTGATGATGGGATGTGTTATTATAGGTGTTTCTAGGAAGTTAACCCTAGACCAGGATTGTGAAATATTCTATATCATCTTATGTTTTATTATTTCAAAGGCACCACCATCTGAGTCGGTTAACCTAACTAAATTTTATATAAGGTTTAGGGTTGCAGGTGTATCGAAAACATCCATAATATGGGTGATATAAATGGCCAAAGAATTTCCCTATCCTACTCTCTTCCAGACATAGTGTAGTTATGTGGAAATATGGTAGTGATATGGAAATGTGGAAGTTATGTGGTGATGACATGCATATGGGGAAGTGGATATGTGGTAGTGGTTATATGGTTTCTATATACTGTATTTGGATATGCTATGTAGTATATGGATATGATATGTAGATATGGTATAAGGTTATGATATGAGGATATTGAAGGGTTGAAAATTTCAGGATGTATATATTTAAGATATGAAAGAGAATAGATCAATGGGAAAGCATAAAAAAGTTACTTTTATTGATATATTTTTTATGGTTACTATATTATTCTACTTGTATATGGATTTGGTGGTGAGCCTTGATGAGTATGGGTTTTTGGTTGATCTGAGATAGGTAACGTCTTGTCATCGATGATAATTCCTCGAAACATTAGTATGCTTTTCCCACATTGGAAGAACAATTTTTTGTGTAAGAACTTACTGAGTATACTTTTATGATAACTCTTACTATATATACCATTATTATAGATTTACTTGGTGGATAAATTGATCTTGTTGGACCATACTTTCTCATGGTGTGGTATTTTTTGGAGTTAAAGTTGCTGCCTCCAGATTCATTTCGTTTTAGATATTGGCTTTTGTTTCTATATGATAATACATGAATTATGTTGGGAATATTTTTTTATAGAGATTGTGTTTATTACTATATTACCTTATTATTAATGTTTTATATTAGGGTAATCCCACCATATTGCATGATTTATACCCTCAATACTAGTAACCAACTCATGACCTATTAAAGGCAGGCTTAAGGCATTACTCTAATCTTTACCATGAACCCTGAATGGGTTTTAGTAGAGAGAGGTAATTAATTATGATATTTCTTTATTTTTTCTGCATTAGTGTTCAAATAGATTCAAATTTTTTAGGATAACCACCAATTTAAGCATATACTTCTTAATCCAAATAAACTTCTTCTCTATATATGATATATTAATGCATTAATATTATTTACAATTGTTTTATTGAAAAACAATTTCATAATAAATTTATCCCATATAGAATAATAATATACTACATTTTGATTTAAAATAATTACTATTAATTTTAGTTTCTACATCATTTATCCATTTAAAATAAATCTTTATTATCCAAAAAAATAAAAATAGAATATATTTTGTCCAATTAAAAATATTTAAGGATATATTTTTGGATATCTAGTGAACTTAAATTTTATTTCATAGATATATTATCATCATATTAAAATGATATGAGAGATATATACTTTTTTATAGAAAAAATATATAATATATCTTCTAGAAAAGTCATATTCTATTCCATTCCTATGTTTCTTTTCAGCATCATAAGAAAAGTTTTAAGCCTTTAAATGAATCTTTACATTTAACATTGGCATATATCATCTATTTGATTCATCTATATTGAAGCAATTAATTATATTAAAAATTTGTGGTACCAAATTTTTTCAAAGAACACTTCTTCCTCTATATCATATATATTCGTACCCAAAAGACGATATTATTCTTCTAAGTCTTTCATCAAAAATATTTGTTCAATAAATTTTTTTATAAATTATAAATTGAGAATATTATTTTCACTGAGTAATATGTGATCAAAATATAATGCTATAAATATATTTACTCTCTCACTAATTCTCTTATATTAGTCTCCCTAATTGATTCATTAAACATAAGATTCCAACCATATGAATTGTTTTAAACTCAATAAATATACCATTTCAACTTTCTTACCTCATTTATTGAATTAGAAAACCCATATTTTTGGGTCATATAAAATTCTTGGATCAAGTTCCTATTGGAAAATGTTATTTTCATAATCATTTAATAGATTTTATAATCATACAGTGCAATAATGGCCAAGATAATCCTAACAATAGGGTAAAACATTTCTCCATAGTGAATCCCATGAATTTAGTTGAAACCTTTTACATAAAAATTATATTTTTAGGGAAAACATTACTATATATAAAATTAATAAACTCATGAATCATTTTTTATCCTATAGATCATATATTATAAGAAAATTAACCAAATTTTAAATTTGGTTGGGGTATATTAATTTTTTCTCATCTTTCAAGGATGAAATAATTTTCTAAGAATAATAACAAAAAAAGGATTCCCTATATCTCACATTATCACGATAAATCATACTAATTTTTTTTATTTCTTGATTAATGTAACAACCAAATATTTTAAAAAGAAAACCATGTTTGATAATATATACGACATGCAATATCGAGCCTAAACGAACTATGAAATTTTATTATTTAAATATGAACATTATAACCTAGCCATTAAATTACCTGGTATGAATAGAATTAAATTATTTATGAAATAAATATAATGGTCAAACTCAATATAAATGCATTAAAGAATTTTTATTAAATAATCACTTAAATTTTAGTAAAGTTATTTTATTATTCAAAAATATGTTTTCTTCAAAAACAGGTTTTATTGATTTTTATGAGAAAATATTATATATAATTTATGAAAATTTTAGAAATCTTATTTTATAAAATGGATATAATTTTTGAAATCATAATTTCAAAATTAGTCAAGGGTGAAATTTTTGGATTTTCTGGAAAAGATTTATTTTTCAATGAATAATGAAAATACCGATTCTTATTGAATATTTTAATTTATTTTCAAGTATTTACAAAGTAAAATTATATTTTGAATTATTTTTAAAATTTTATTTATTTATTTATTATTAATAAAAATATAATTATAGTATTTTTAATTAATTTTATACTTAAATTTAGTATAAAAATATTTTTATACTTAAAAAGGTATTCTTCTGAAAAATATTTTTTCATCCCATTTTGATGGATTAATTTTAAATTAAGTTATGATACTATTGTTTTTTTAATATCGAAAAATTGGTTCTATATATTTCATTATGAGGTCAAATTTTTTTAAATATGACCCTTTTATTTTTGTTCATCATGAATTTTAACCATAGTAAATATTTGTTAACACAATAAGGGTAAAATGGGTTAATTAAGGGTAAAAATAATTTGATATGGATTGAAAAGTTACTCTAAAACTTGAATTAATTTTATTTTATGATTATATTTCATCCATAACCAACCAAAATTTTAATATATGACCTTATTTTTTCTTATGTCCATGATTGTGACCATTATAATACTTTTTTCAAAAAAAGTAAAAAATGTCATTTTCATTGTTTTATTATCTTTAATTTTTTTATATAGGGATAAAATAAGGTATGTTAGTTTATAATTTTTTTTTGAAATATAAATAATTTTTTGTCTTGGTAATTTTTTTATATTTTTTAGTGATGAAATATTTAACTTAAATGATTACGCAATGTCAATGAAGTAATTATTTTATTAAAAGAAAAATAAAATAAATGATTTTAAAATATTAAAAGTAATATAATTTGAATAAATTAGTGTTTTCCAAAATTTCTTTTGATAAATATAACATTTTAGGGAATTATAAAAGGTATACATTCTAATTCCATTTTGTCATGATGTTTTTAAATTCAAATTAATTGAATAGTGTCAAAATTGACATTAATGATAATTAATAATAAAAAATGTTTTATTAAATGGTATAAAATTCATAAAAATATTTTATTTGGAAAATTTAATTTTATATGGTTTATAATATCAAATATATTCCATTTATGGGATTTTAATCCTTTTATAGTAACTTTATTAACCCCTAAAGAGTAAAAGCATTAATATCTGGGCAATTGTCAAAAAGGGATAACACAAGTTAAAACAAAAAGATATGGGTGAAAAAATCACCCAAAATTATCCAATTTTTTATTTTATGTGATTATTTAGACTCATAATTATATAATATTCTAACATTATCAATTTTAATCCATTAGAATATGAAAATTAATTTATATTAATTTAATACTTTAAGAAATTTCACGAGTTCCCCTCCCCTAACTTATAAAAGAAAAACTCATATCCTCTTTCATTCACACATAAAAAAATTAGGATCATAAAATTCCTACCCAAATACCTCAATTACATCTATAACCATGTTTTAAAGGCCTTTTTTTATCATAAACCAACCTAGGAGATATTTAGGAGTAAGCCTTAATTGGTTTTCTAAAGAAAAGTTATGGTTCTTAACTAATATATTTTGTTTAATTTTTTCTTATAACTCCTTCAATTCACTTTAAAATAAGATTAAATAATATAAATAGTATATTAAATATACTTATATATTATTATTTTAATTTAATAACCTATATTCATCTTATCTTTCTTAAAATGGAGAACAAAACCATCGTTCGTGTCTACGAAGGACTACCTCCATGTGAGCAGATGTAATTAGTTTTCTGTCACCTATTCTTATATATAGTTGTAATGATGGATTTAATATATATATATATATGATATTTGTGACATATTTATAATTATAAAAAGATAATATATTATTTACTTTCTTACCTTTCCATTCATTGAAAAATGATAACGTCGTTCATGAGTACGTGTAGACTACCAGCTTCACGAAGTGATGTGATTCATTTTTCATCACCACACCACATGGATGATACATATAATTATATTTATGAAAGTATTACGGTATTTATGATATTATTATAATTACATAAATATAAAATAATAATTACCTTCTTTCCATCATGATCATTGGAAAATGAAAATGTTACTCATGCGTACGTATGACCCACCGTCTCCATCATTATAACATATTTCATTTTTCATAACCACGTTTCATTATTGGTTTTAAAATAATAATTTATGTATTAAAATTATTATTATGTAATTATTATTATTATATAGATATTGAAATAGAGACCTCTTTGATCATAGTCAACCTCCAAAAGTCATTTTGGACATATGGGCCGAATATCATCAAAACGTCTAATATGTGCTTAATCGATTATGTAATTGATTATAACATATTAAAAGGAATAATAAACTTGAAAAAATTTATTAATAAAGAAAATATTTAAAATAATTTTATTATCTAGGAGGATAAATAACGTACATGATGATTCATACTCATGTTAAGAGACTTTCTTTTAAGAAAATGCACTTTTAATGTTTCCCTTCCAACTCTTTTTCTTTCATGTTAATATTATTATAAATGTTTCATGAAATTTTTTATTTATTATTAAATTGATGATAAAGGAAATTTTTTAAATATTTAAATTTATTTACAATGTTTTTTAAAAATTAATCTTTCTAAGGTTTTACGTAAGGGACAAATTACTTTAAAAAACCTCATTTTAAATGTTTTAAGGATTTATTTTTTAAATATTTTTCTTCCATGTCCATATTCATAAAATAATTTTATAGATGTTTTTATATTTACATAAATTAATTATAAATTAAATTTAATGTTTATTTTTTATTTTTTTCAATGGGTTTTGGAAGGAATATTTTTATTTTTTTCTATGGAATGTTTAGAGCTTCTCAATAAAAGTCAAAAGGAATGTTCTATTTTAATGTTTAAAGCGACAAAGAATTTTCCAATCTGCATAAAAATTATTATTTTTTAATTAATTTAAAATATTTCATGTTTTAGGCATTTAAAAACACTCTTCACATACCTTTTGGGTATTTTGGTTTTGAAAATGGGTTTCGAAAGGAAATGGTATTTCAATTTCGGAAAGTGTTTTGTATATGGGTTTGAAATAGTTTTTAAAGGTTTTATGATGAAAAGGGGAAATAATAAAATATTTTATTCATGATATGGTACTCGAGAATTATATATGAGAAATGGGTGATCCAAATACAACATATGTGTTGGTTTGAGCCCCATTATCGCTTATGGAGACTGGTTAGCCCAATACAACCTATAAAATGAGTGAGACCCATTATAGCTCTCCAATGCATTAATTAATTTTTATTATATTCAATGGGAAGAAGGTGGGAGTTAAATAATGTCGTTTATTCTATGGATCTAAATAGTCTATAGTTATTTCCAACATTGGTTTAATTGGTTATGAATATGATGCTCTAAGTCACCAAAAATGGATTTATATTATCTTGCTATGAGTTTTAATGTTTTATTTTCGAAAAAGGGTGTTTTTTATAGAAATAATTTATTTCATATGATAAAATAAAAATGTGATAAAGGTAGTCAATTTATGGGTTTTCATATTTTTCAATGAACTAAAAAATTTCTTCTTTTTTATGTCACCAAATGAACTTTTTTTGCTCATCCCATGTTTTAAAAATATTTTTCATAGTGTTTAAGGATGGGTAATAACAAATGAGAAGTAATTTTTAAATTCATGAATATTTTTCAGGAAAATAAAATGTATTTCATTTTAAAACTTTTATATTGTGAAAAAATGGATACTCATTAGAAGTGTCCACTTGTAATGTATAGGTTTATTAAGTTCAAGTTATGACCTAATTATCTGAAACTATAAATATAAAGATCTTAGGGAATGTTAGAAAATTAATTCTTGAATAAACTCATGATTTATTTAATGTTTAAGGATGGTTCTTATAGATAATATTAGAGTATATTTTAGAAAAATTTGGAGTTTGGAATATTTTTTAAGAGTTATGGATATCGTATTTGGTTAATAAGTCTATGTTTTATCATAAGTTTAAAGGCATAAACACTTTTTTTACATTTTAAGTGATGAAATTTTAAAGTAATTAATGATATTTTGGGAGTTGTTTTTTGAGTTTAGGTATATAAAACACTTAGGTTGAAGATAAATTATTATTTCTAAAAAATACTATTACATTTTTTTGGATGTAAGTAGAGAGGTATGAGAAAAGAATTGAGGTTAAAAAATTATTTAATATTAATGTTATTATGGTTGTTATTAATTATTTGAAGGTTATATTTTATTAAATTTATATGGGTATTATCTTTACAAAGATCATTTTCATTTTAACATGCAATAATCCATTTCTTATTTTAATGATGTTATTTTGTACATATGAAAGATCATTTATCAAGATGAAAGGAAAAAGTCCTCACAAACCTTATAACCCCTTACAAATTATTTAATCATTACTGTAATGAAAAAATCATTTTAAAATGATTCTTAAATATTTTTGAACATCTTAATCACCTATAAGAAACTATTCGATCTATCAAACACCATTCCATTTCTCCAAAATTTCAATGGATCAAGATATTTCTTTTATTTGATTTCAAAATCTCAACTCATCCATCTCATTAGCAAAAGAATGTTACACCAAGGAGTTGATTTTTTAAAGATATATAATTCAAGATGGAAGATAAAAAGGATATCAACAACATAAAATAAGACCACGATGTCTAAATTTAAGGTTTAAATTTTATTCTAATGTTCTAAGTTTGAATCAGGATTGAGTTAATATTGATGAATCATAAAGACATATTTAATATCTATAATTCATTGGAATAAATTATTAAGGTATAAGAAAACAAAGAAAAATTAATGTTTTAATAAGGAATTTGAATAAAGGATGTGTTTATTAATGGTAATCTGATATATTTTAAATATTATGAGAATCATGAAACACCCAAGGAATATTATATACTAGATTTTATTTTCAATATTTAAAAACATACATTATATTGAATTGATACCTTTGAAAATTGGTTTAGTAAAAATGTTATAATTTTTGGAGGCACTCATTGAAGTATATATGATAAAGGGATACATAAACCATTGAGTTAGTATATTCTTGATGTTAAGTAAATGATAGTCAATTGAGATTGTTTAGTTTTAAGGAAAAATGATCTAAATAGAAAATCATAGAGTTTAAAAAATAATTATATGGTTAATTATATTTTTGATGGTGTTCATAATATTTTTGGGAATTTTATAGGAATTATATTTACATAGTTTTAGTAAAAAAATACATCTCATCGTATCTAATAATTCTGAAAGAATTGAACCCACAACCGAAGGGTGAAAAGGGTTGAAAGACTACCACTTTCCTATATGATGTCTTAGTTACAATAACATTATTTAAAAAACCTGACTAATAAAGATTAATTTAAAGATAAGAATATATGTTTTATATTATATATAACCATGCGGAGAAAAGGTGATTTTGTGCTTAAGTGAATAATGTTATTTTGGAAAAAGATCACTATAATTTTGGAATACTATATGGTTAAGTTAAATGGAATATTATGGGATTTTATTCAAGGATTAAAGGTTGAAATGTATTTTTGAGGTATATATGACTTTAAGGCAGCTTTATGGTGATTTAGGTTATTTATGGAAATGATTAGCATATCTTGGAGATTATATAACTATCATATATACATTTTTGGTATGAAAATTTAAGAGTGATTGATGTTATTTATATGTAATTTTTAAATTTATCTTGGAAGAATATATAATCAAACCATTCTAATATTTGGGTTTTAATATTAGTTAGGAATATTTTGTTGAATTTTAAGGTCAGTTATTTATCAAATGATCTATGTTGAACTTTTGGTGTTATTTATGAGGCTTTGGAGATAGATGTTTTATGATGTTTTATTCATTTTTGGAATTATCTTACCTTATACAAACCATTTCGGTTTTGGTTAATGTCTTAAGATAGTATTAATATCTTTTTATCCTTTTATGGTTCTTGATTTTTATTATAAGTTGATTTTAATCCTTTAGAAAAAAAAATTCATCTTAAATACTCAACATTTAGAGAAAAATATGAGATTGTGGTGAAAATTGATTACAAGATGAAATTTTACATGTTATTTAAGTATATTTCCTTAATATTAGTCTAAATAGTAAAATAATTCATAAAATCTAGGAAAAGAATCTAATTTTTAATCATATTTATTTTATATTAGATTAAATAATGGTATCTTTCATAGTTTTTTCAGTTTATGGTTTTGTGATTATTAACTTTCTTATGGTCATTCAATTTATTATGATCACTGATCTCTATCACAAAGTATCATTATTTTTAAATTATATTTATCCTCCATGTCTATATTTTCACTTCCTAGTAATTTTATCTTATTCAGAAACCTATTTATGTTTTATTCTAGATGTCCTTAATTTTCCATTTCTCTCTTATCAAGAGGAAGTTTTATTTACCCTTTTTACGATGTGGGTTTTCAAGAAGGGTATTTTCAAGTTTCAAACCATTGATTACTAAGATCAAGTAGAAATTTCATGGATAAAATTTATTAAAGGGGGGGGGGGTAGAAATAGAACACCTCAATATTTTAAAAAGAAAAATGTGTTAGATAATGTATACGACACACAAAATCAAGCCGTAACAAACCTTGAAATATTATTATTTAAATATGACCATTATAACATAGCCGTTAAATTGTTATGTATGAATAATATTAATTTATTTATGAAATATATATAAATTTCCTAATAAATATTAATGTGTTGATAAATTCTTTGTAAATAATCACCCAAATTTTGGTAAATTCATTTTATTCTTCAAAAATAGATTTTCTTCAAAAATGGTTTTTATTTTTTTATGAGAAAATATTATGATTATTTTATAGAACTTTTAGAAATTTTATTTGATAAAAATAATAATTTTTTTTAAAATCATCATATCAAAATTATATTATGGTGAAATTTTGGGATTTTTATGAAAATATTGATTTTTCAATGAATTGTGAAAGTACTGATTTTTATTGAAAATTTTATTTTCATTTCGAGTATTTAAACTAAAAATTATATTTTTTAAAAAAAATTTAATTAGTTAAATTTTATTTAAAAAATCCAATTATAGTCTTTTCAATGAATTTTATACTTGAATTTGGTATACAAATATTTTTATACTAAAAAGTCATTTTTTATGAAATACATTTTTTATTCATGTTTTGATGGTATAATTTTAAATATAATTCTACCACTTATATCTTTTTAAAGTTAAAAAATTGATTAAATATTTGGAATCATGAGATATGAACTTGGTAACTAGTTCTATTTTATTTTTTATTATTATGAATAATAATCGTAGTAAATATTTGTTACCATGGTAAAGGTAAAATGTGTTAATTAAGATTAATATTTTTTTGATAAGTTTTAAAAAGTAACCCTAACACTTGAATTAATTTTATTGGATGAGTATATTTTTTCCATAATTATACGAACTTCATATATATGATTTTTTTTCATATGGCCATGCTTGTGACCTTTTTAATACTTTATGTATAGAAAAGTTAAAAATTGTCATTTTATTTATTTTATTATATTTTAAAATTTTAAATAGGGATTAAAGGAAAATATGTTAATTTCTAAAATTTTATTTTAAATTAAAATAGTTTTTTTTATCATGGTAATTTATTTTTAATTTTTAGTGTTGAAATAATTACCTTAAATGTGTACGCAATGCCGGTATAATAATTATTTAATTAAAAGGATAATAAAATTAATGATTATATAAAAATTAATTGTAATAAAATATAAATTAATTATTATGTTACACACATTTTTAAGATATATATAATAATTTAGGTAATTTTTAAAGGTATATATTCAAATTCTATATTTCTTTCTTGAAGTTTTAAAGTCAAATGAAATGGATAGAGTCAAAATTGACATTAATCATATTTTATAATAAATAATGTTTTATTAAATGATTTAAAAGTTATAAAAGGATTTTCTTCATCCAATTTAAATGAATAAGATTGATAAAATAAACCATGGTCTATTTATGGGTTGCTTTCCTTGCATAGTAATTTTCTTGACACCTAAAGAGTAAAAATATTAATACCAAGGTAATTGTCAAAAAGGGTTATCATGGGTTAAAAAAGATAAGGGTGAAAACATAACCTAAACTTATCCAATTTTTTTATATGAAATTATTTAGACTCATGCCTATCTTATATTATAAATTTATCAATTTTGATCAATTTTAATAAGAAAATTAATTTCTATTAATTTAATAATTCTGGAAATTCCAAGAGAGTCTTTCTCCTTACTTATAAAAGGGAACATTATCTGGTATTTTATTCACACATATATTTTTTGGCTCAGCCAAGACCTAACCAAATACCTCCCTTACATCCCACCCCATGTACTATACACCATGGTTTGATCATAAAACTAACCTAGGAATTTTTTTGTGTGTAAACCTCCTCTTATAGCAGGTTGTAATGATGGATTTAATGTATATATATATATATATATATAATATTCATGAAATATTTATAATTCTGAAAATATTTTATATAATTTAATTTCTTACCTTTCCATTCACAAACAAATGATAACGTCGTTCGTGTGTACATGTGGACTACCACCTCCGTGAAGCAATGTGATTTATTTTTCATCACCACATCGCGTAGATGATATATATAAGTATATTTAAAGAAATAATATGGGGTTTATGATATAATTAAAATCATTTAAAGATAAAATTATTCTTACCTTCCTTCTATCATTATAGTTGAAAAATAGAAATGTTACTCATGCATATGTACGACCCATCGTCTCAATGATTGCAATATAGTTCATTTTTCATAGCCATATTTCATGACTGATTTTGAAATTATAGTTTATTTATCAAAATTATAATTATGTGAATATTATTATTCTATATATCTTGAAATAATGACCATTTTGACAGTATTCAACCTACCAAAGTCATTTGGGACATATGAGCTGAATATCATCAAAACATCCGATGTGAGATTAATTGATTAAAACACGGTAAAAGGAATAATAAATTTGAAAAATGTTATTATTTAATTAAATAATTAACATAATTTTAATATTGTAAAATATAAATAACATAAATGATGAGTCAGACTCAAGGTATAGGCCTTTCTTTAAAAAAAATTACCTTTTTAATGTTTCCCTTCCTACTCTTTTTTCCCATGTCCATGTTCTAAATATTTCAATAAAAAATTTATTTATGCTTTAATATAAGATAAAGGTCATTTTTTAACAAATTTTTCATTATTTACAATTTTTTTAATAAAGTAATATTTTTAAGGTTTTACATAAGGTCCACTTTACTTTAAAAACCTCATTCAAAATTTTTTAAAGATTTATTTTCTAAATATTTCTCTTCCAGGTACATATTTCTAAAATAATTTTACGGATATTTTTATATTTAAATAAATGAATTATAAAGAAATTTTTATGTATCTTTTTTACATTCTTTCAATGGTTTTCAAAATTAATCTTCTTACAAATTTTATATGAAATGATTTGACTTTATTTACAAAATACAAAAGTAATGTTCTATTACAACATATACAATGAAATCAAAATTTTCCACCACCATAACCATTATTTATAATTTTTTTCCAATACATGATTTATTATTTTATTCAAAGGAAAACCCTATTTTCCATCATTATGGGTGTTTTAGTTTTGAAAATGGTTTTTGAAAAGAAAGGCTATTTCAATATTTGAAGGTGTTTTACATATGATTTCAAAATAGTTTTCAAAGGTTTTATGATGAAAAGGTGAAGCATAAATTTTTTTATTCATGATATGGAAATTTAGAATTATATATGAGAAACATTTGATCATAATAAAACTAATATGATGGTTTCATCCCCATTATATCTCACAAACACTACGGGAAAAAGGATTTTTTGCGACGGGAATAAATCCTGCCACAAAAAGTCCGTCCAAGAGGTTATTTGCGACGGGGGTAACGACCCGTCGGAAATAACAAAATATTTGCGACGGGATTTCATCTCGCGTCGCAAAAAGTTTGGCGCGGCTTGCGCGCCAAACCGCGCGAAGGTTATTTGCGACGGGCCCCGTCACAAATACCCGACGGCGGTTAATAGCTTTTTGCGATGGGACGTCGTCCCGTCACAAAAGGTGTGTCGGCAGGGACTATTTACGACGGGTCCTGTCGCAAATAACTTTTTAACCGCCGATAGTAATTAATGTGGGTGTAGGTATTCGCGACGGGTCTCGTCGCAAAAGATACTATTTGCGATGGCTATCCCGTTGCAAATAATCTAACCTATATATACCCCCATCTGTTTTTCCTCTCATTCCTCTCAATTCTTAGATCCTGTTTCTCTCTGAACTCTGATTTTAGAGCGAAATTTTTTCTAAGTTAATTTTTTTGTTAACGAAGAAGTTGTGAAGCCATCTACATCAATAGAAAATCAAGCATAAAGGTATTTATGTTTTATTTAATTTATTATTTATTTCATTTTTTATGTTAATTTTTATTATTGTTGATTAGTTGTAATTAAATTAAATTTAAATTGTTTTGTCATGAGTATTTATTTGTACTAATAAATTGAAATTTTTAGTACTAATTTTTAATAATTAGTAGTAATTAATAATTATTAATGATAATTAGTAATGTATATAATATATTTGTAGTAATTAATAATAATTGGTAATAAATAATAATAAATAATAATAATTAGTAAAAAATATTAAAAATTATTAATAAATAGTAATAAATAGTAATAATGAGTAATAAATAGCAATAATGAGTAATACATAGTAATAATGAGTAATAAAAAGTAATAAATTGTCATAAATAGTTATAAATTGTAATAATTAGTAATAAATTGTAATAATTAGTAATAAATTGTTATAATTAGTAATAAATTGTAATAATTACTTTAAAATTGTAATAATTAGTAATAAATTGTAATAATTAGTAATAAATCGTAAAAACGAGTAGTAAATAGTAATAATGAGCAATAAATAGTAATAAATTGTATTAATTAGTAATAAATTATAATAATTAGAAATAAATTGTAATAATTAGTAATAAATTTTAATAATTGGTAGTAAATTTTAATAATTACTAATAAATTGTAATAAATTGTAATAAATTTTAATATTTAGTAATAAATTGTAATAATTACTAATAAATTGTAATAATTACTAATAATTAGTAATAAATTTTAATAATTAGTAATAAAGTGTAATAATTAGTAATAAATTGTAATAATGAGTAATAAAATGTAACAATTAGTAATAAACTGTAATAATTACTAATAAATTGTAATACTTAGTAATAATTAGTAATAATTAGTAATAATTATTAATAAATACTAATAATTAGTAATAATTTGTAATAATTAGTAATAAATACAGATAATTAGTAATAAATACATATAATTAGTAATAATTAGTAATATTTTGTAATATTTATTAATAAATTGTATTAATTTGTAATAAATTGTAATAATCAGTAATAAATTGTAATAATTAGTAATAAATTGTAATTATTAGTAATAAATTGTCATTATTAGTAATAAATTATAATAATTAGTAATAATTAGTAATAAATTGTGATAAATTTTAATAATTAGTAATAAATACTAATAATTAGTAATAAATACTAATAATTAGTAATAAATATTAATAATTAGGAATAATTAGAAACAATTAGCAATAATTAGTAATAATTAGCAATAATTAGCAATACATAGAAATAATTAGCAATAATTAGTAATAAATAGAAATAATTAGCAATAATTAGTATTAAATAGTAATAAATAGTAATAATTAGGAATAATTAGTAATACATATGAATAATTAGTAATAATTAGGAATAATTAGGAATAATTAGTAAGAATTAGTAATACATTTGAGTAGTTAATAATAATTAGTAATAAATTGTAATAATTAGTAATAAATTGTAATAATTTGTTATAAATTGTAAAAATTAGTAATAAATACTAATAATTACTAATAATTACTATTAATACTAATAATTAGCAATAATTAGAAATAATTAGCAATAAATTGTAATAATTAGTAATAAATTGTAATAATTAGTTTAAAATTGTAATAATTAGTAATAAATTGTAATAATTAGTAATAAACAGTAATAAGGAGTAGTAAATAGTAATAATGAGTAATAAATTGTAATAAATTATATTAATTAGTAATAAATTATAATAATTTGAATTAAATTGTAATAATTAGTAATAAATTTTTATAATTAGTATTAAATTGTAATAATTACTAATAAATTGTAATAAATTGTAATATTTAGCAATAAATTGTAATAATTACTAATAAATTGTAATAATTACTAATAATTAGTAATAAATTGTAATAATTAGTAATAAAGTGCAATAATTAGTAATAAAGTCTAATAATTAGTAATAAATTACAATAATTAGTAATAAATTGTAATAATTAGGAATAATTAGCAATAATTAGAAATAAATAGCAATAATTAGCAATTTTTAGGAATAATTAGCAATAATTAGTAATAATTAGAAATAATTAGCAATAATTAGCAATAATTAAAAATAATTAGTAATAAATAACAATAATTAGTAATAAATAGAAATAAATTGTAATAATTAGGAGTAATTAATAATAATTAGGAATAATTCATAATAATTAGGAATAATTAGTAATAATTAGGAATAATTAGGAATTAATATAGATAATTAGTAATAAATATAGATAATTAGTAATAAATATAGATAATTAGTAATAATTAGTAATAATTAGTAATAATTAGTAATAATTTGTAATAATTAGTAATAATTAGTAAAAAATTGTAATAATTAGTAATAAATTGTAATAATTAGTAATAAATTGTAATAATTAGCAAAAAATTGTAACAATTAGTAATAAATTGAAATAATTATTAATAAATTGCTATAATTAGTAATTAATTGTAATAATTAGTAATAAATTGTAATAAATTGTAATAATTAGTAATAAATTGTAATAAATTGTAATAATTAGTAATAAATTGTAATAATTAGTAATAATTAGTAATAATTATTAATAAATTGTAATAATTATTAATAATTAGTAATAAATTGTAATAATTACTAATAAATTGTAATAATTAGTAATAAATTGTAATTATTAGTAAAAAATTGTAATAACTATTAATAAATACTAATAATTAGTAATAAATAATAATAATTAGTAATAAATACTAATAATTTGGAATTAATACTAATAATTAGGAATAATTAGCAATAATTAGCAATAATTTCCAATAATTGGAAATAATTAGCAATAATTAGAAATAAATAGCAATAATTAGTAATAATTAGGAATAATTTTCAATAATTAGGAATAATTAGCAATAATTAGTAATAATTAGAAATAATTAGCAATAATTAGTAATAATTAGCAATAATTAGTAATAATTAGTAATAATTAGTAATAAATAGCAATAATTAGTAATAAATAGAAATAAATAGTAATAAATAGAAATAATTAGTAATAATTAGGAATAATTAGTAATAATTAGGAATAATTAGTAATAATTAGTAATAATTAGGAATAATTAGGAATAATTAGGGATAATTAGTAATAATTAGGCATAATTAGTAAGAATTAAAAATAATTAACAGTTAGTTATAAAAATTAATACTTAGTAATAAATAAGAATAGTTAGTAATAAATAGGAATAGTTAGTAATAAATAGGAATAATCAGTAATAAATATAATAATTAGTAATGAATAGCAATAATTAGTAATAAATAGTAATAAATAGTAATATATATGAATATTTAGTAATAAATAGGAATAGTTAGTAATAAATAGGAATAAATAAGAATAGTTAGTAATAAGTAGGAATAGTTAGTAATAAATCGAAATAGTTAGTAATAAATAAGAATAATTAGTAATAAATAGTATTAATTTGTAATAAATAGTAATAATTAGTTTGGAATAGTTAGGAACAGTTAGAAAGAAATTATAATAAACTATAATAAATTTTAAGAACTTGGAACAATTTCTAGTGGATTGATGACACTCCTTTTGCTCGATGACTTTTCTCCATTCAACTCTCACTGACTCAAAACATTATGAAGAATGTGCTGCTACATAGGAATATTCAATCTCATATGCATGAGATTAGATATGAATTCATGGGATCGTATTTTTTATAATGTTTTCAGGCCGTGACAGTTGTAAGAAGACGATTCATCAACGAAAAGGGGGATCTTTTGTCTGACGACTCATTTACTTGCATCTTTCTCGCACTGAAATCACAATGAAGAATCTTGTTGGAGATAAGCATATTCATTCTCATGCATATGAGAATGAATATGTGTATCTCGAACCAGATTCTTCATTGTGATTTCAGTGCAAGAAATATGCAAGTAAAGGAGGCCGCAGACAAAAGAGGAGCCATCAATCCACTGGAAATTGTGTCGCCCTTAATTAATGGTAATTATTAAGACGTAGTAGTAATTATTTATCTTATTTTTTTAGATAGTGTTTTTATAATTTCAAATTATTCAAAAACAGTGAGGATTTTATATTTCGTAGAAAAATATGGAACAAAGAAGTCGACATCAGTCATTATTAGATGATCGTTCTTGGATAAATCAACATAGAAATCCAAATAGTTCTGGTTTAAATCCATTATATATTGAGTGTGTTGAAGCTTTCTTAGAATTTTCATAATCAAAACCAGAATATGTTTCAGAAGGCACAATTAAGCGTCTTTGTAAAAAAAATTCTCTGAGAATGTTTGACACATTTGACAAGGTTGGGGGACATCTCTTACAGTTTGGTTTTCAACCAGATTATGTTTTTTGGTATTAACACGGTGAACAAAGTTCCAGAGAAGATACTAATAACTTGATTCTAGATCCATCACGGTTCCAAAATTTAGTACATGATGTTGCAGGTCAATCTGTTCAACAAACTGAAACTCACAATGATATTGATTTAACTCATGATTTAGAACAATCCAAATTTTATGAGTTGTTGAGGTCTGCTGAGGATGAATTATATCCTGGTTTCAAGATAATAAAATTAAAAGCGGTTCAAAAATTTATGGCTATTAAATCAGATAATGCAATGTCAAACAACTATTTTGATCAGATACTTTCTTTGGTTAAAACACTATTCCCTTAAGGAAATGTGTTTCCTGCAAATTACTATGAGAGTAAGAGGTTGGTTCGTAATCTAGGCCTTAGTTATTTGAAGATTCGTGCATGTGAAAATGATTGCATCTTATATTCTGGTGAAAATGAGTCATTGGATAGTTATCCCACATGTGGACAATCAAGGTATAAAGAAGCTTAACCAAGTAAGTCTAGATCGATTCCTATAAAACAGTTTAGATATTTACCCCTTACACCCATGCTGCAAAGTTTATTTTTGTCTCATAAAACAGCATCAATGATGCCATAATTCAAAACCAATATTTCAACTGGTAAAAGCTTGAATAATCCATCTGATGGTGATTCATGGATACATTTTGATTGTCTGCATCTGTCTTTTACTTTAGAAGCCCGAAACGTGTGATTGGGTCTTTCTACTGACAGTTTCTGTCTGTTTGGTTCTTATGGTAGTCAGTATTCATGTTGGCCTGTCTTTATAACTTCATACAATTGACCTCCATGGATGTTGACGAAGGATCCCTTTATCTTTTTGACCTTATTGATATCAGGACATCCGAAAAAAAATATTGATGTTTATTTGAAACCATTGATTGATGAGTCAAATTCATTGTGGAGTAATGGTGTTAGTACATATGATGTTGCTGTGAAACAAAATTTCACATTAAAAGCAGTATTGATGTGGATGATTAGTGAATTTATGGCATGTGGATTGTTATCTGGCGAGATTACACATGGTCCGAAATCATGCCCTTACTGTATGAAAGACAATAAAGCTTTTATGCTCGTCAATGAAAAAAAAACCTTTCTATTTTTACTACCATTGTAGATTTTTTCCAACCGATCATCCTTTTCGAAGGAACAAATATCATTTTAGAAAAAGAAAAATTGAAAGGGATAAACCTCCAAAAATGATCTCAGGTACAAAGTTAAAATTAGTTGTATTTCCATTACCTCCCATCAAATATGGTCCAACAATAAACCGACAGAAAATTCATGGCTTTGGGAAAGAATATAATTGGATAAAATGAAGCATTTTTTGGGATCTCCCATATTGGTCTGATTTGTTGGTCCGCCACATGTTGGATGTCATGCATATTGAGAAGAACTATTTTGATTATTTATTTCATACAGTTTTGGATATACCATGTAAGACCAAAGATACAGTAAAAGCAAGATTAGATCTTTCCCAAATTTGTAGGCGACCAGAACTTGAACTATTTGAAAATGTCAGATCACAGAGGTTAATGAAGCCAAAATCATCTTATACACTGTCCAAAGAGAGTAGCTTATTTTTTTTAAAAGGTTGGGGCCGAAGCCTCAATTTTATTATTTAAAGCAAAGACCTATTTAGACTGGGTAGAGGGAGACCCATTACATAGCCCGAAGGCCCAAGGCCAAGTGCCTTGAATACTAGGATTGAAAGCCCGTTTTTTGGCCCAAAGAGCCCCTTAGTGAATAGTAATTCTATAGTACCTGAGATGCTACAGTAACTGATACAGTACCGCCACCGCTACAGTCCCTACTATAGTGCCTCCACCACTATAGTGTCACTACTGCTACAGTTCCGCCGCTGCTACAGTTCCCCGCTACAGTGTTGCTATAGTACCCAGGAAATTAGTCCCTGCCTGGATTTGATCCTGGGTATTTTGGATGTTAATCAAGAGCCTTTACCACTAGGGTATACGCTCTTTGGAAAGAGAGTTGCTTATTATTTTTTCAGTGGATTACAGATTTGAGACTTCCAGATGGCTATGCTTCCAATTTGGGCATATGTGTTAAGAATGGTCATATTACCCGATTAAAAAGTCATGATTGTCATGTTATAATGGAAAGAATTCTGCTTATTGGATTTAGAGGTTTGTTGAATTCTATGATTTGGGATTCGATAACAGACATATCATATTTTTTTCGAGACATTTTTTCAGTGACAATAGACTATGATGTGCTAAGAAAACTGGAAGAAGATGTTGCTGTAACTATATGTAAACTAGAAAAAATATTTCCGCCTACTTTCTTTGACTCAATGAACATCTGATATTATATTTTCCACATGAAGCTAAATTTGGAGGTCCGGTATAGTTTTGATGGATGTACCCATTAGAGATATGCATGCAGAAATTGAAGAAAAAAGTACGTAACAAAGCATCTGTTGAAGGCTCAATTGATGAAGCTTATTTGCAAGAGGAAATTGCTTTTTTCTTCTCTCACTATTTTGAATATGAATATCCCTCAAAATAAAACCGCATGGTACAGAATGAGGGAAATGTTAATGATGAAATAGACAATCAATTATCAGTCTTTAATCAGCCAAATCTTGGCTTCAGTGGAGTTCAAGAACGATGGATTTCAGACGATGAACATCACAGAGCTCATACATATGTTCTGCTCATCTGTGAAGAAATGAAAACATTTGTACTATGAGTGCTTCTATCACTTATTCTATAATTTCTATTACAGTATGTAAACTTATTTTTTGTAGGTTATATGATAATCATATCAAGAAACAACTTCCACAAATTACAGCAGCTGCTCTTGATGAAAGCAAACAATTTTTTTTCTCAATGGTTTCAAAAACTGGTAACATAAATTATTGATGGTTTAATATCAATTCATTTTACTATTTATTATATTGATAGTTGTTTTACCAATTTTCAGGTGTCTCCACATGCTGATAAAATTGATAAGGGACTGTGTATATTGAGTAACCCACCATCCAAAGTGGTTAAATCTTATAATGCATATGTGGTGAATAGTTTTTGATTTCATACACATGCATATGTGGAATAAAAAAAATGAAAAATGGAGTTTTTTTGAGAGGATTTCATCATAGAGAAACTAAAGTTGACTTTTAAGGCATTATGGATGAAATTATTGAGCTATGTTATCTTGGACAGAATTACGTACATAACGATGTTTAAATGTCTGTGGTTGGATACTGAGAGAGTCTGGTGTGTTCATCCGACTCATGGAATCTTAGATATTATATATAAAAGTCTTCCTACAGTAAATGAACCATTTTTACTGGATCAATAGGCACATCAAATTTGTTACGCAAAGTATTATGCTACTTCAAGAGACCTAAGTGATTGGTGGAGCATAATAAAAATAAAATTTCAGGAGAATCAATTTACTCAAACTGAATGTGGTTTTTCTAAAGTGGAAGGAATTGAATTTTTTCAAGAGACTACTCAAAATACATATTTTTCTAAAAAAAATGTGAATATTGATGATGACACCCCACAATTAAGGGTCGATGGTGATGAAGATGTTAATGATGTTACAAATGGATTTGAAATGACAAGGGATGATGAAAGTGAAAATCATATGGATATTGATGATGTCGAGGAGGAATATGAAGACATTGACATCGTCAGA
The DNA here is from genome assembly GCA_963277665.1 of Viscum album. NCBI lineage: Eukaryota > Viridiplantae > Streptophyta > Magnoliopsida > Santalales > Viscaceae > Viscum > Viscum album. The sequence continues at coordinate 111,719,450 of OY728157.1, read as the reverse complement.
TATGAAGATGATGATGAAGGTAAACATTGACACAGTTAAATGCTGGTTATGATCATAACTAATATATATCTATATATAATAGTTATTTTCAACTATCTACAAACAACAATCATTTTGTGATTCAGATGGACTCTGATCTACTTTGTGAGTTAGAGGAGGCTGAGCTACCTTTGGATGAGGGGATGTGAGATCATCTGACCCTCAGCCTACTGGTGGTTCAGGAGGTACGCGGAGGGTGCACGGTCTTGCGCGACTAATAATTCCTGACCCTATCCTCGAGTGACGTCCACTTCTTAGATTCGATCCATGAACACAGAGGTATGTAAACCTATATATTTTAGTTAGCTTTCATTAATTTATTTATATATATACTAATCGTTTGATTATTTATTCCTTTTTCATAGTTTTGTGCATGTAGCTGTTGGACAGGGGAGCGCTATCTTGTCTAATTATTTTTCTCAGCCATAGACAACATGGTAATAGATTCCTGTTGATGTGTGCCTCGACATGTACAATCATTGTCTAGTAAGTAAATAAATAATATTTATTTTGAAATTTATTTTATTAATAACTTGATATTATAAATTATTTTTAGGGTTTATGGTATCCAATCGATGATAGAATGTGTGACGATATCCATGCAGCATGGGAGGTGGCTATGCGTGAGCGTTTGCATCAGTTTTTGCACAATTTGAGAAATACAGACATTAAGAAAGCAAGAGAGACAATATTTGATGAGTCTTGTAGAGCCTACAGACCAGAGTACATTTCATCTCAGGTTTGGGATGGATTATGTGCACACTGGTTGGGTGGTGGATTTCAGAGGAGGTCTTCATTGGGTCGGCAGAACCAGGGAAGACAGGAGGTGACACATCGAGTTGGTAGTCGTACATTCAGTACGCATAGAGAGAATCTGGTAAGTATTTTTTAAAATATTTTATATAACTTCAAATATAAATTGTTTTTTTTATATTCATATAGGCATTTGAGCATCCCGATATTACACAGTACGATGTTTATCAGAGGATGTACAATGATCCAGCCACCAGAGAGATTAGAGGTGATCGCCGTCGTCAGATTGTGGTTAATATTATTTTTTCAATTTTACAATTAACTACATATAATATTTTCACAATTTTTATTTCAAATTTGAATTTAAGGATTCATATGAGGATGCGACATCTCAGACAAAGGCTGAGGGTCAGGACGAGGTGACTGATCGAACTAGTGCCCACTATTTCGACAAGGCGGCATGGATGCAGGCGACTCAGTATGGATTTGAGAAGAGCCGAGTAGTTGTTATCGGCTCTCATGTGACTCTAGGTACTTATTATAGTACTTCTGTGATGTCAGTGTCCAGCTCGAGAGGAGCTCGTGGAGAGACATCATCTTTTTCCTCACAGTATTAGGAGCAGTTCTGAGCTCAGAATGACCTTATAGAGAGTTTGCAGAAACAACAAGAAGAGATGCGTCAGCAACAACAGCAACAGAAGCAGCATCACGAGGAGGAGATGCGTCGATTGAAGTAGTAGCATCACAAGAATATTGAGTACATGCATTGTTTGACTCATAGTTTAGGGATTTAGTTTCCTCTACAATCTCCTTCAGCTCCTCCACCTCCTCCAGAAGACGACCCCCTAGTGATTTTTTTATGTTAAAAACATTTTAATTTAACAGTTATTGTAATATGAACTATTTACAGTTTTTGTCTTTTATATCAGTGAAAATATTACATAATTTAATTTTTAATATTTTATGATTTTTTTTGTGAATATTGAGAATTTTAATAATTTTTGTTTTTTTATTATTTTAATAATATTAATATTATTGTTTCATAAATCATAATTTTATTAAATATATTTTTTCATTATAATATTTTTCAATGTTTTTTTATTTTACAAATAATAATAATAATAATAATAATAATAATAATAATATTTTATGATTTTTTTATATTTTTTTTTGTGAATATTGAGAATTTTAATAATTTTAATATTTTTATTATTTTAATAATATTAAAATTAATTTATCAACAATCATACTTTTATTAAATTTATTTTTTTAAAAAAATTATTTATTATTTGCGACGAGATTTGTTGTGACGGGTTCCCATCGCAAATAGCCTAAATAATTTTTTTTAAAAGTATTTGCGACGGGATTACGGGCACATCACAAAAAGTATTTGTGACAGGCCCGTCGTAAATAGTCTAAATAAATATTTTCAAAAAAGTATTTGTGATGGGATTACGGACCCATCGCAAAAAGTATTTACGACGGGCCTGTTTCAAATAGTCTAAATAAATATTTCCAAAAAAGTATTTGCGACGAGATAATGAGGCCGCCGCAAAAAGTATTTTCGATAGGCCCGTCGCAAAAAAGTATATATATATAAAGTATATAATCAGAAACTTATTTGCGACGGTGAAGTTTCCCATCCCAAAAAATATTATTTGCGATGGGCCCATTGCAAATTATATTTTTTGCGATGACGTTTTCTATAACAGGCTATTTGCAACGGGACCCCGTCGCTAAAGCTTATTTGCGATGGGATCCCATGGCAAATAACCCGTCACAAATACCTAGAATTATAATAGTGGAAGAGGGGTGAGACCAATACAAATTATTCGACGGTTGATCCCCATTATAGATCTCCATGGACACATTAACCAATGATTCAACTTGGGAATTTTTTGAATGAAGAATGTGATATGGATTTGACTATCAAGGTAATTTTTCATCCACACCTATAAAAAATCAATAAAGGGGATCAATTATTCTTTATTAATGGTATATTTACCATTGTTTTTCTTAATTAACATCTCCGAGTTACCTTTTAAGTTTAAATAGGACACTGGTATCTAAAGAGACAATTCTATGTTTTCTATAAGGGATTTTTAATATGATTCATTATTGGTATATACTTTTAATAAAAGGAAGTAATAGGGTAGAACTACTTTGGATAGGGAGTTGAGTAGATCCCTAGACCAACCCTATTATCCTTTGGGTTTTCCATTCTTCTTCCTATTAGGCTTATGAAAGAACTAACAATGTATATCTCTAATGTTTGATGAGTATCATGAATGGATAAAATATATTCACCAGGGGCTCTATATTTAATAGTGACTTCTCTAGGAAAGGGTGTGTTTTAAGGAAATCATCCAATACCTTCCCTTTGGTAACCTTCTAAGGAATTAATTGAATGTAAAACTACTACATGATTTCCACCCACTATTCCACGTTTCTGGTTAGAATTGAAAAAATGATGATATATTAGACCAGATCATTGTGAGAGAGTAAGTGGACCTTTTTATGTTATAGGTAGTGTCTCAAATTTCATAACGTGAAGATTAGTGTATGTAAATTCTTATCAATTTTGGAATATTGGGTTTCAATATTTAGCATTATAATACAAAGATTATAAATTCCATTCTTATTTACTGAATCATTATTCTTATCAAAAAGGGTATTGAGTGATCAATCTAGGTTCACTCTATAAAATATGAGAGGATTATTATACACTGGTTTAATTAGTACAAGTGGGCACAAGAGATACTACTTTAAATCATCAAAAATATTTATAAAAATATCTATACCCTTATTCATCATTTTCAAAAATTGACAATAATTTATGGAGAGATTGTAAATGAAGTGTACAATATAATCCATATTTCATTAGAGTCCCCTCAGTTATTTTAGTCTTCTAGGTGGAGTCATGTTAAGGATATTCATGGTCTTCTGAAGATTAACATTAATACCTTGAAGGTGTACCATGAACCTGAGAAATTTTCCCAATGTTACCCTAAAATTATATTTTAAGGGGTTCATCTTAAAGTTATGTTACCACAGTTTGTTAAAAAATATCTCGAGATTAGATATATGATTATAATTTTTTTGATTTTTGACCAAAAATTCAACAAACATATCATTCCATTTTTTTCCAAGAGGGTAATTGAAGATATGGTACATGGTATATTAATATATGACACTATTATTCTTTAACAAAGAGTGAATAACTTGATAGAAATATACCCCTTGGTGTGCCCTAAAAGTGGTGGCCTTGTTATCTTCAGGTACCATTAGGATTTTATTATTTCTAGAATACCTGTGTAAGGAGGCGAGGTCTTGGAAATAGTCATTTCATAAACTAAAATCTCTATAATCAATAATGAGAAATAATATTTTGTATAGAGCCAGTTGAGATCCTTGAAGTTAATACACACTCAATTTTTCTCATTATTATTATTTATTGGAATGATATTTTTGATCCATTTTATATATCGAAACATTAAAATAAAGTTATATTTGATCAAGTTATAAATTGTTTCTTCTACCTTAGATGTATGGGTTGAATTCATCTTATTTCCTACTTGTTTATAACCATGATGATCATCTGTTTGACCCAAATGGTGGGTATCTACATCAGGTTCTAAACTAGGAATTTATTTATAGTTATAAGAAAGTACTTCCAAATTTTGTTTCAAGAAGGTGATGTATGCATAATTATCCTTAGGGGACATGGTGACATTGATAAACATGGGTCATGAGTCTTTTTGTATAGCTAGATTCATTTTTATGATCTCATCAATTAGGGTAGATAAACCTTTATAAAATGGTACAGGGGAATGTTTGAGACCTTACACCTCTCTAGATTGTACCTAAATATCACAGTAATTGGGACACAAAGGAAAATTTTAGGATCCATCAGATAATATAGAATTTTTTTTATCTTTTTAGGAGGAGGTTTCTTTATATCCTAAGGATTTTAATATGAGGGATTCATTATTAGAGGCATAATATATATTTTCTCATTCCTCCCTACTATCACTAGGTCATAAAACGTATTTATATCTTGATATTTGGGTGATTATGTGGGGATATTATTATGAAGGTCATTTTTGTCTTTTCTAATATCACATCGCTCATCTATATGGATATGTTTGATTGATGTAGTTGAAACCATGATGATGAGAGAAAATGTGACCAAATTATATTCATTTATTCTTCTTGTGAGATTTATATCCACTTGGTAAAAAATACTTGACTCTATTGACTAAGACTAAAGGTTGGTTAAACCTACATGATAATAGAGAGACTATGGATCCATGTTGATACACATTCATTGTTAAACAATATTTTCATTCCATGGTAGTGTTTGGTCTTTGGGGACATCTTCCTAGCCATTTTATAAAAGGAAAGTGGTAAAATACTTCATCTTATTGTAAAATGAAACTGTTAGGACCTGATGAATTCCAAGATCAAGAGTTGTTGTATCAATTTTATTATTGGGAAATATGTAATATTTAGTAATTTGACATCATGGGATGATAAGGCCAGCATCCAAATCATTTGGTGTCACATCCTAGTTTTTTATATGTTCTTTTTAGAGATTTGGGGTGATTATTTTTGGGTACAAGATGAGTTGGTTGGGGACTAATGGATTAAAAATTATTTTTGGAATTTATAGGTGAAAATGGGCTATACCACGCCATGGTATAAGCCTTTTTGATATTGGTATTAACCTGTGTACTACAAGTAGAACTGATATGCCTAACATAAGGAGTGGTATTTTTTATTAGGTGTGAGAGTCTCCTGGTGAAACATGGATAGTTTGGCCTCAATCATTCTGTAGTCTAAGTCGTGTTGAGTCCAAAATGGACAGTATTTCTACAACATGTTGTAGTCATTTTGTGTGTCCTGATCTTGGGGTTTTCATGATTGAGACTACCATGCATGTGGTAAATTCCCACCATTCCATCGGGTCATTAGTTACAAATTTTTTAAATGGATGAATCAGATGCCGGGTATTTAGGAGGGGGTTACAGCCATTAACATGGGGTTTATGTGATCATTAAGGGATGAGCTTTAAATACTTTTATAATAGTTTTTACTATCTTAAATCTCTCTTATTCATTCCCTTTCTAGGGTTATATATTCATATAAAATCCATAGTTCTTTTTGGAATTCTTCTAATTCACTGAGCTTTTTCCTCACACAATCTCATCCTTTCTTATTCTTCCTTGGTTGAAGTATTTTTTTTGAAATCCATATAGAGCCATGTAGTTATTCCCTCACTCCATTAATCTAGTGAACTCTGGATTAGAGATTCATGACTTGGGTTTATTGGTCTAGGGCTTATTCTTATCTCCCAAGAGATATCCTTCTTGTGGCTTGTATATCCCATGTAAATATTCTAAATACCAAGTGTTTTGAGGTGTTTTTTAAATAAAGTCATTATTTTTTGAAATATTCTTTCTTTCTCATTTAAAATCGACTTTATAAATGATATTTGAATTGGTAAAGGCACGATTTATGACTTGTTGAGATGGGAATGTTTTTGATATTTGTATAAAATGGAATTTGCCCTTATGTTTTAAAGGAAAATGATTTCAAATAATGTTATATTTTGATGAAAATTGATTTCAAATCATGTTTTATATTAATGAAAAGTGATTTCAATGAATTTTTTTCTTGATGAAAATTGATATCATAGAATGTTATATTTTGATGAAAGGTGATTCCAAAGCACGTTATATCTTGATGAAAGATAATTTAAAAGCATGGTATACGAAATTGAATGGAATCTTAGTGTAGGAAATTAATATTGTATTCTTTTATTTTTTTAGGCATGGCATAGGAAGATCACATATGAACCCAGGGTTCTTAGGAGGGGGATGGAATTGGGAAAAATCATAGGAATTATATGTTTTTCTTAGAAAGGATATATGATTTAAAATATAAATAAACTATGCATTTTATAACACCATCAGGGGGTTCACTTATCAGGGCGTTCTTCCATCCCTTTTCATGGTTGTTGGATTAGGGACTTGTGGTGTGCACCAGTCATGAACATTTATTGAGGTTTGAGGATCATAACTAGCTCATCCATATTGTATCCTTGGATTTAGTTTGCATGTTGATGATCTTTTTGAAATGGTTATTTATTCATTATTAGATAATTTAAATGTTTGAAATGATTTGAATAATTTGAAAAGAGAATGATGAGGTTAATTTTTATTTAAAAATTTCAATATTTGGAAAATATTTTGATAGCTATTTAAAAACAGTGAATTTACATTTTTTGATATAAATTATGAAAATGTATTTGATACCTTTGTGATTTTTTTAAATGAGAATGATTGGTTTATCATATAAATAATACTTATGGAACACTTAGTGGGGTTCTACTGGGATCTTTTTCTCACACCCTGCACGTACTTTTGGGTGTGTATACATATTATTTTATCTAACACATGTACAATAATGATGCCTAATGGAGGAGGTGGATATATATGTTAGAAGGGTGTTGGAGTTTCTTAGTTATATAGTGTCAGGTTGACCCATGTATCACCTAGCGATGAGTTTACTTTCATTTTGAGTACTCTGGTATACCTATTTTGGTTTGGAACTTGTGTTTCATTTTTCTCATTTTAGTCTTATACTATTTGACTTTTATTTTCATGTTATCTTTCTTTAATATATGCCATTTTTTATTCCATTAGTTCTTATTTTTTCGAGAAAATCATTCCCAATGGTACTTCTTTATTCCCAAGCACTTTTTCCAGCTTATGGGGATCATGAATTCCCTTTGGGCCTTTCCAAGGGCTGTCTCGGGCATCCCATTCAGGGATGAACTAGATCGGTTCAGGGAAAATTGGTATCAAAGGTAAGGGTTTCTTTTTTATTCTTGTCTTGGTTGTCTCAAGAAATTTTGGTATGTAGAAGAAAGTATTTTTTGTACATAAGGGGTAGTTTCTATGTAAGTTTTCCATTATATTTCATCATTATGTGCTTTATGATACCAAGGGGTATTAGAAAGTGTGACTCTTATATTGAGTTTTGATATTATCTCAGTTCTTTGATTGTGTTTTCTTAACTCAAACTAAGATTTCACTTTTCTATAATGGTCTCTTTTAATTATTTTATATTGTACCATGCTCCCTGGAAGACTTCCTAGAGTTCCCCAGGAGGATTCTATAGATGATGTTTCTTGAGGAAACCCTATAGTCAACCAGAATCAAGTTAAAGTGGTTTTACAAGAAGTATATTCCCTGGAATAAAATGTTTCCCCCACCCTCGATCAAGTTAGTGAGGTATAACTAAGAATTTGAGGAGATAAAGATAGAGGACAAGTGTTTTTATTCTATAAAAACCTGTAATTCGAATGTATAAATGATCCCAAATAAGTGGAATATTGGTTGGGGAAGAATGAATAGTTTCTTGACATTTTAGAAACTCCAAATTATGTTAAGGTAAAGTGTACCACCTTTAATCTTGAAGGAAATAGTATGAGATGGTGGGATAAGATGGTTTAGAAAAAATAACATGATGGTTTGGGGAATAAAGACTTCAATACCATCTTTTTCGAAAAATTATTTCATGAATTAATGATGATTTCTAAATCCATGGTGCTTTTAATTTTTTTATTATGGTGATCAAACTATGACTGAGTACAATATCTATAATACTAAGTATGTTTTTCCTCTTAAGGTTTCATTAATTGATAATTTTAAGACTCATAAATTTCACATGGGTTTTTTAAATGTTGAAAATGAAAACCTATAAAATATGGTGTATAGATATTTTATGGTAGAAATTGACTTGTCATGTTATTCGAGTTTGGTTGGAACTCCTCTTAAACATAGTGGTAGTTTCAGTGGCTCAAAAAGGAAGATGGAGAAGTGTAATGAGACTTGTAAAGGTAGTGCTAGGGCTCTCAATAGAGGAATTAATCCATGCCTTCTATAGTAACTAGTATTGTTCCTTTGACTTACTACTAGAATGTTATGATAGGGCACATAAAACACTTTTCCCCACACCTTGAAAAGTCTGCAACTCATTTTGGCACTAAAGTCATCTACATAAATTCTTCAAAGCTCTTTCTACTCCTAATTATGTATCAGGTTTGTCATCCCTTAAGGAATCCATTGTGAAATTGGATTATTCATTGTTAATAGGGTTCTAGATACATTCCTCCAAAATAAATCTATTACACACAATGGAAGAGTCTTTGGTGTAAGTTGATTCTAGTCCTTTGATAGTGAGAGATACTATATTTATTTATTCATCTTTGGTGATTGATTAATTTGATACCAGTTCCTCCCACTATTTCTTATCAACACATTTTTGAATATTTTGAAACATCCTATTAAAATCATGCCTTATAAAATGAAGCTATAGATAACTCTTGGGAATAATATGGAGAAAGGGTTATAATGCCCATCATGTTCTTTTTTGAGGTTTAAATTTGAGCTAATTTTGGATTTCCTAGCTCTCGACCTAGAACTATTTGATGTTATTATGAGTATTTATTGATTTATTTCCCATAATGTGGGGATTTATTGTTACCATTGGTGTGTGTAATTTACTATCTCTGATGGGATCCCTTGGGTTTTTTAGGGAGAGTGGGATTCAAGGTCGAGTCACAAAGAACTACCTCTATTAGAACATGGAAGGTTGATATATTTTTTCTCAATTGAACTTTGAGACATGCCCTTAGTTTTTTGGATAAATTTTATGGTCATGGATATTCCTAAAGTGATTCCTGATTAATTTTCTAGTCTAGCTTCAAATTTTTTGGTGTAATTCTTGATTGATTTGGTGCTTGTATGTCAGCCAATATCTCTTTCTTATTATCTCATGAAACCATCTAAATTTATAGAGTTTAAGATTTAATTGGATAATTTAAAGGATGCAGTTTTCATTCATCTTAGCATATCACCTTGGGTAGCTCCTGTTATTTTCTCCAATAAGGCTAAAACAATCTTCATATTTGTTTTAATTATTGAAAGATTAACTTGTTGAAGATTAAGAATAAGTACCCTTGACCCCATATCGATGATTTTTTTACTAGTTTATTGGAAAAAAGTGTTTTTTTGAAAAATAAATATCAGTTTGGATATCACCATATGAGAGTTAAGGATTCAGATTTTATAAAGACAACTTTTAGGAGAAGGTATGGTCACTTTGAATATATTGTGATACAATTTCGATTGATTGAATCTTCTGTTTTTTTCATTGATTTGATGAACTGGATATTCCAATGGTACCTTGATTCAATTTTTAATGTATTAATTGAAATTATTTGGGTTTATTATAGATCTGAGGAATAGAATGAGTTTCACCTAAAATATATTTTCAGAATCTTGAGGATCATAATATTTTTTCTAAATTATGTAAATTCCATTTCTGGAATTAGAAAATTTTGTTCATAAGACATGTGGTTTCAGAACTAGGCATATTAGTTGATCACAATAAAGTGAAAATTGTCTTGTGTTAGGTCCACTAGGTCGAATACCTTGAGAGGGGGGGGGGGGTGAATTAGGGTATGGTAGATTAAAACTTTCACCCTTTTAGATCTTGCTTTGTTGTTAGACAAAACTCAATTCTCTCTTCCTCCCATAGAAATATACAAACTAATATGAAATCATAAACAGGAAACAATGATTTTTACTTGGTTCACCCTCAATGGGCTACATCTGAATAGCATACAACGATAATGTGCTGATGTACCAAACTCACTAAGGCTCACTTCCAATAATGAGTACAATGTTTGGGCTATATTTTCTATGACCAGGCTGACTACCTTTAAAAGGTTTTGGGTTTTCTCACTGCATTCCCAAGGGTCAATCCCTATGCCTCTTTCTATGGATCACTGCTGGTGGAAAGGGTCACCATATTACTCTTCCTTCGCTCACTGCTCTTGGAAATGAATCCACTCATAGATTATCGACTTGTATGTCAAACAAAATTTATAGACATGTAAGTCCCTTCATTTTCATGAATTCCTACATCCTCAAATATAGGTTGATGCTCTGTTGAAGTTAAGTTTTCACCCATAGATTAATTCAACCTTTTATAGTAATTTTAGGTACCGGAAAATATTTCCGTAAACTGAATTGAAGCTTTCACAAGATTCCTCTGCAAATCGTGAACCACCTTGTCTCTCCCACATATTGAGTTCCGAGTTTGGTAAGCGAACCTCTTTCTCTGCATACTACTGAATCTTCCGAAAACATCCTATATCTGTGGACTACCTCTTTCATGAACCTCCTCTGTCTGTGGACTGCCTCCACCTTCTCTATCATGTACAACTACCACGTACCGACTTCACGAACATCCTCTGCAAAACCCTTATTGTTCGCGAACTGTTCTTTATTCATGGAATTCCTTCACTTCTGTGTACCAGAGTTCCCCCTCCATGTAATATTTGTGGAACACTCCCTCTCACATACCATATATTCCTCCTCCACATACCAAGAAAACTCCTTCCATGTACCAAACTTCCTCTTCCGCATACTGGACTTCCTTTACGGGTTAGGAAACCCCACAAACACCTTTGGAAAAATTCCTTCTGTGCGAACTACTTCAGCCTTCGTGATCCTCCCTTCGCGAACTACCTTCGGTCTTCACCAAATTCCTAGAGAAAAATATGATTTCTAATCATGTTCCATCTCTATAGTAATTGGTGGGTTTATCCATTCTTATATAGGAAAAGATGTCCGCTTAATCCGCTAAATCAAGATTTACCAAATCTTGATTCGATATAGCCCCAACTGCGTACCGAATCTCCAGCCACCGTGAACCTCAAGCCATCCACGAACCATCTTCCCACACGCTCCACGTACCACCTTTTCTTCTATGCAGTCGAATTCCTCCGTCAACTTCAGTCCATCCACGTACCACACTTCCGGTCAGCCGTGAACCATTTTTAGTTTCGTGAACTGCATCCGCGAACCACTCCTACCACTCCACATACTATTCCCAGAACATGGTGTGTGGCCCATGTATTATGGTACACGATACTCACCCTGTTCTAATTTTCTTCAACATTATTCATACAATTCACTCCTAAGAAAAATCCTTCCTTTTCCAACACTAAACTCCCAATTTTGAGATCCCAAAATTTGGAAAACACTAGGAAACTGCGCCAACTCAAAATCTATCTTCAGAAAACACCAAAAATTCTCATTTGTGGTCATTTGGATTTTTAAAAAACACAAACATACCCAAAAAATACCAAGAGTATTCCTTGAGGATTTTTTTCCAAACAATCTACCCTTTTGGTTGGTTGAAAACACTTTTTAAAACAATTCTTTCACATTTTGATACCTCATTGAAACTCTTTCCAACTTCAACCTCCATTCGCTCCAAGCGATTAAGATAACAATCAGTGATTTAATCAACACACACTCTAAGTCCACATAAAAAATTCTCGCCATGAGAAACAAGAGTAAATTAATAGATCATTAATAAATCACTTCATTTCAGGAAGCAACATTTTACACGAAACTGATACCAATTGCTTAAATTGATACCAAGTGTTGATCACTGGAAACCTTCTCACACCATTCCAACACCATTCATTTGCTTTTATCATGACCCTCATATGTCAGGATATCTATTCTTTGATCAATCATTTCTAGAATCATCATATTTAATTCTCCCCCTATCTTATAGCTCCTCAAATAGCTTCAACTAAACATCAAATCCCCCTATCTCACTACTCCTCTTAGCTACTTATCCCCATGTCTTTTGTCCCTCTGGAATAATCACACTTCTTCACTTTGTAGCTTCTCCCCATATCTTTTCTCCCTCTGGAATAGTCACACTTTCTCCCTCTTTGTCAACGAACCCAAAGGGCACTTCAAGGGTGTATGCAACATGGTAAAGAAAACATATTAGTAGATTAGGGAAAGACAAATCATACCTTGGGGAGAGGGGGACCCACATCCACACTTTTTCAAGTGTAGGAAGTCAATTGGACTCCTAGAGCTATTCGATGCCTTTCAAATGATTATTTGGGTATGGCCTCAGTTTGAATGTCCACAACCTGTTGATTTGTAGGCACATACTCCAACTTCACAAGCTCTTGCTTCACCTTCTCCTTGATAAAATGATATTTTATTTCAATGTGCTTTTTTCCTTGAGTGATGGACTGGATTTTTTCTCAGATTTAATGCACTTGAATTATTAAAATGAATTACGATTGGATATTTCACTTCAATTCCCATATCTCTAAGTTGTTGCTTCATTTACAATAGTTGTGTGCAAGCTTGAGTAGGTGTGATGTATTCAGCTTTTTTAGTGTTTAATGAAATGAAATCTTGTTTCTTGCATAAACAAGAAATACAAAACACTCCAAGATAAAAAGAACCTCCTAATGTTGATTTCCTATCATCTGCTAAACCAGCCCAGTCTGCATATGTATATCCCAATAACTCTGGCTGAAATTTATCATTATACATTAATCCAAAATCAACTATTCCCTTGATATACTGAAGAATTCTTTTTATAGAAATAATGTGGCTCTCCTTGGGTTTTATTTTACACCTCACTTCTTGGAATGTGTAAAATACAATATCAGGCCTTGTCGCTATCAGGTACAATAGACTCCCAATGATTAGCCGGTATTCTATGATATTAAATGGATTACCTTCATCATCTCGTGACAGTTTCAACCGGGTAGCGACCATAGTCTTCATCTCTGTGTAATTATCTTTTCCAAACCTTCTCAAAACCTTTTTGGCATATTTATATTTAGAAATAAAAGTCCCATTCCTTCCTTGAGTCAGTTGCAGGCCAAGGAAAAATGTCAGCTCACCTATCATCGACATCTCGAACTCACTTTCCATTAATTCATAAAACTGTCCACATTGTGCTTCATCTAACCCACCAAAGATTATGTAATCAACATAAACCATCACCATAATCCTTTGAATATTTCCATTGTTGAAATACAGATTGTAATCAACTCCACCATGCTGGAAGCCTAGCTTATTTAGAAATTGATCATCCTTGAATACCATGCTCTTGGTGCTTGCTTCAAGCCATATAAATCCCTCTTCAGTTGAAAAACTATATTTTCATATTCATGAATAAAAAATCCATCTAGTTTCTCAATGTATACTTATCCTTCTAGTAATCCATTCAGAAATGATGACTTGACATCCATTTGGAAAACCTTAAACTTTATTTTCACTGTTATGGCCATAAATAATCTGATTGTCTTGAACCTTGCAACAGATGAAAATGTTTCATCAACATCAATACCCTCTATCTAAGAGTTCCCTTTTCACAACAGTCGTGTTTTTTTAGAATCACAATACCGTCTTCATTCATTTGGTTGTGAAAGACCCATTTTTTCCCAATGATATTCTTTTTATGGTCTTGAAACAATTTCCCATGTCTGATTCATCTTAATTTGGTTAATCTCTTCATTCATGGCTTGAACCCAATTATTATCTCTTGTTGCTTCATCAAAAAATTTAATTTCCACCTATGATAAGTATGATTCTTGTTGTAATGTCTTAATCCTCCTTATCTGTACTGGTTATGTTTAATAACCAATTATGTTTTTCCTATCAATTTCAGCTCTTATTACTGGTCTCTTGGAAGATAATGATTTATTCTCATCATCTGAGTCTTCTTATGAATCAATCTCTACAGCTAGTGCGTCTCTTGATCTTCTTATCTCTTCATCGCTATCCTCCTGAGTCTGATCATATATTTTTTGAAGATTCTATTCATTTTATACTATAGTCACATCGTGACTTTCAAGTATCTTTCCCAGCCTCTTATTGAATAATTTTTATGATTTTATTTTCTTTGAGTAGCTAAGAAATATATGTTTATCCCCATAGGATTCAAACTTCCTAGGTTTATCCTTATTGAGAATGAAAAATTTACTTCCGAATATTCTAAAGTACTTTAATGATGACTTATTTCCATGCCACAACTCATATGGAGTCTTCTCCTCTTTTGGAAAAAGTTAAGCTCTATTTAAAGTGTATACCACTGTCATCACCGCTTCTTCCAAAAATTTCTCCAGAAGGTCTTTCTCAATGAGCATTGTTCTGGACAAGTTGTTGAAAATATAATTTATTCTCTCAAATACACCATTCTATTTTGGAGTTCTTACTGCTAAAACTTGATGCCTTATTCCATTTTTTTCGAGATAATCCTCAACTTGGCTGTTTCTGAACTCTGTTCTATTATCTGTTCGAATCGTTCGGATTTTCTGACCAAGCATATTTTAACATTCCCGTCGATATCTTGTAATACAATTGAACACTTCAGATTTGTGGGTGATTATTGAAACCCATTCCATTCTGCTATAGTCATCCATGAATAAAACATAATATCTCATCCCAAAAATACCCCTTGGTGAAATTGGTCCACACACATCAATATGCACCAACTCAAGTAGTCTCGTTGACATTTTCTCATTCCTCTTATAAGCCTTTCGAATGATCTTCCCTTATTGGCATGCATCTCATATATGAGTATGATCATGTGATAATCTAGGGAGATTTAAAGCTGCATCATATCTTACCAGATCTTCCAAGGAACTTTGGCTTATGTGCCTAAAATTCTTATGCCATAACTTTTTTTCTTCACCCATTTACATAAAGCACATATCTTCTTATCCACTCACAAGGTATATATTAACTTTCATATGATTTCCTTGTAACAGAACAACACCATACTTTGACTTGATGATACATAATTTCTTGGAAAAACTTATGGCATGTCTTGAGTCACACAATTGACTAACACTAAGCAAGTTGTGACTATGCCCCTCAACAACCAAGAAATCTATCTGTCTCACGTCTTTTCCTCCAAACTTGGATTTTCCTGAACCAATAATTTTGAAGCCCTCATCATTACTGAATCTTACAATACCTTCTTTATCATGCTTGATTCCAGTTACAAGATTCTTATTTCCCATCATATGGGAAGTGCATCCACTGTCAATTATCCATATCCATGTGTGATCTGATGCCTTGAATGTAATTTCTGCAACCACAACCTACTCTACCCTTTTCTTTTTGACCCAAGCCTTTGAATTCATAATTTACATGGAAGGATAATCAAGATCTTATTCAGTATATAATGGGTCAACATCAATCTATAGAGTTGAATATCAATTTTGAATTTTTATCTCACTTGAAGATTCCTTTGGCTTCTTATTAGGAACAAATTTAGTTTGCCTCGACACATTCCTCTGCATTATTGATGTGCAATATCTTTCCATATGTCTGAGACCTTTACACCTGAAACAATGACCATAAAATAATGACTTGTAATTTCGAACTCTGTACGATCACCTATGTTGGTATTGTTCCCTTTGGTACCTCTTTTCTATGGAACATACATTTTGAGAGTTTCCCATTTTACCACAACAATAACATCTGATGTGAGGTACATTTCAATGTGGAAATGATGCACCACTAGTTGTGCATTGGGTTCTCTATATCTACTGATTATGCTTTGTACCTGAATCAATATTCAATATTGGAGTGGGTTCTTATGGTCTGACATGAACCATAACTAATTTCTGTTTTAGATCAAGTCCCATATCGGTCTTATTATTCAAAGTGGATTTGTGCTTCTATTATGATGGAACACTGTGTTCAAATCTCATCTTCTTGGTTGCCTATATGATCTTCTTTCCTAGAATTTTACCTAATCTTCAATTGTTCATCATAGATTGAAAAATTATTCTTCTAGTTGTTCAATACATTTGATTTGATCTTTTCAAGTTTTAGTCAAACTATCAATTTCAATTTTCTATTCTTCAATTTTGAGTTTGTACTCAACTACCTTTTAGAGATTTCTGGCATTGAAGACCTCATATTTTCAATTCCATTCATCTCAAAATTATCTTCTTCTTTCTGCTGCATAAAGAGTTTGGATTCACGAACAACTTTGTTAAATTTCTTCATTTTGGATCTAAAAATATCTATCTCTTCAAGAGAAGCTTCTAATTCAGCTTGAAGATCCACTCCTCATTCAATTTATCCTTCTTCATTGTCACTTTCTTCTCTCGTTAAAGAATTTCTAGCAACATCCACCAAAACATCTAATTTATGATCCGTGTAGTCCTCCAACTCTTTTGCCTCAGATTCTTTTGAACTTTCGTCCTCTCTTGAAAGCATATTCTTCCTTTTTAAGACCTTTCTCCTAGTACTTCTCCTCCATTTCTCATTTTATGAATACTTCTTTTGGAGGATTTCATCATTTTTATCATAAAATTTCTTAGGACACTTTGATGAAAAATGCCAAATATTTCTGCATCGAAAGCATGAAAATGGAAGCGTACCTTTGAACTTTCCTTTTCCTCTTTGCATATTAGAGGATAGAAATGACATGAAATCATTCATATTGTCTTCCTCTGGACTACCTTCAATAGAGAGATTCTTCATGGACTTGAATGCCACTTCCTTTAACATACCCTTTTCTACTGCATCATTATCATCGTTTCTCATTTCATATGTTAAAAGGGTACTGTGCAGTTTATTTGGTGTCATCTCTTTTGGGTCTTAGTCTTCCAACACTGAAAATTTTGGATTGTACCACAATAGAAGTATCCTCAAGATTCGTTTCACAATATTTATATCTTCAATGACTTCTACAAGACCCCACATGTCTTCCACAATAATATTTATCCTATAGAAGAATGTATCAACAACCTCATTAGGATTCATTCTGAGATCCTCATACTTATTCTATATAACCTATAGATTTTCTTCTCAGACTTTTGTTTCGCCCTCATAAATGTTTAACAATTTTTCCCACATTGCATATGATGTTTTACCAGACATCACATTTGTGTAAATTGCATTTGATGTGGCTCCCTCATAAGCATTGATCCATTTTGCATCAAAATTAAATTCTATTCTTTCAGCTTATAATAAAGCACCGCTATTAATTTTAGATGATATTCCATGAATAGCTACTATGAAGACATCCATCCCAAATGATCAGAAGTAGTGCTGCATTCGATTCTTCCATAGTTGAATTTTTTTTCCATCAAAGATCAGAATTCATTTACAATTGACCACCTCCATTTCTTCTTCTGAGAGAGAAACAATGACTTTCAACCTTTCCATGTGATAATAATTGTTAAGTACACTATGTCGAATACCCTGAGGGGGGGGGGGGTGAATCAGGGTATGGTATATTAAAACATTATCACTTTTGGATCTTATATCATTGTTAGAAAAAACTCAATTCTCTCTTCCTCCCGTAGCAATATATGATCTCATATGAAATCATGCACAAGACACAATGATTTTTACTTGGTTCACCCTTAATGGGATACATCCAAGGAGCATGCAATGGTAATGTACCGATGTACCAAATTCACTAAGTCTCACTTCCAATAATGAGTAAAATGTTTGGGATGGATCTTTTATGCCCAGGATCACTGGCTTTACAAGGTTTAGAGTTCGATCACAGCATTCCCAAGGGTCAGTCCCTATGCCTCTTTCTTGGGATCACTGTTGGTGGAAAGGGTAACCATTTTCCTCTTCCTTCGCTCACTTATCTTAGAAAGGAATCTTCTAAAAATTTGTCAACTTATAGGTCAAACAGAGTTTATGGACATGTAGGTCCCTTAATTTTCATGAATTCCTGCATCCTCAACTATAGGTAGATGCTCTGTTGAAGTTCTGTTTCCACTCATAGATGAATTCCTCATTCTCGAGTACTGTTAGGTACCAGAAATTACTTTCGAAAACTGAATTGAAGCTTTCACATGCTTCCTGTTCAAATCACGAATTTACATGCCTCTCCCATCCACTAAGTACTAGGTTTAGTATGTGAAACACCTTCTCCGTGTACTACTGCCTCTTCTGTGAACCTCTTATGTCCGCATACTGCCTCTTCCATGAACCTCCTCTATCTGCGGACTGCCTCCTCCTTCACTATCGCATATAGGTACCACGTACTGACTTCATATACCTCCTCTACAAAACCCCTCTTGTCTTCGAATTTCTCTTTGTTCACGGACTGCCTTTGCTTCCGCGTATCAAAGTTCCCCCTCCGCGTGCTACTTGAGGGACTCTCCCTCTCGCTTATCGGTGATTCCTCCTCCATGTACCGAGACAACTCCTTCCGTGTACTGGACTTCCTTTGTGGGTTATGAAACCCCACAAACGCCTTCAGCGGAATTCCTTCTGTGCTAACCACTTCTACCTTCGCGATCCTCCCTTTGTGAACTAGCTTTGGTCTTTGTCGAATTCCTAGAGAAAAATATGCTTTCTAATGATGTTCTATCTCCATGGTAATTGATGGGGTTAGCTATTCTTATATAGGAAAAGATATCCACTTAATATACTAAATCAAGATTTACCAAATCTTGATTCGATACAGCCCCCACTGTGTACCAAATCTTCATCCACCGAAAACCTCAAGCCATCCACGAACTGTCTTCCTACTCACTCCACATACCACATTTTCTCCTACATAGTTCAATTCCTCCACCGACTTCAGTCCATATACATACCAAACTGCCGCACAACCACAAACCGTTTTTGGTTTCACGAACCGTATCCATGAACCACTCATACCACTCTGCGTACCATTCCCGGAACATGGCGCTCAACCCATGTATTATGGTACGTGATTCTCACCCTTTGCCTATTTTCTTCAACATTCTTCATACAATTCACTCCTAAGATGAAATCCTTCCTTTTCCAACACTAAACTCCCAATTTTGAGACCCCAAAATTTAGAAAACACTGGGATACTATGCTACCTCAAAAACCTATCTTCAGCAAACACCAACCATTCTCATTTGCAGTCATCTAGATTTTTCAACAAACACAACCATACCCAAGACATACCGAGAGGATGCCTTGAGGGATTTTTTCCAAAATCTTGTCTTTTTATGATCTATAGAAAGTCTTTGAGATTAAAATCTTCTTGATTTTGGTGGGATATTATCAGCAGTTCATAAAGTATTTCTCTAAAATTTCATCACCATTGATTTCCCTTACCTAGAAAGGGGTAAAATTCATATTGGATTCCACGTTCTAGAATTAATTCTATGATCTAAAATGAAATGTGACCTCATCTCCTATTTTGATATTTCTAGAAGCCAGATAGGGATATTTAGTTTATTGTGATGCTTTAGGTATAGGTTTGGGATGTGTCTTAATGCATGGAGATTATGTGGTTGCATATGGATGTATTTATCTTCAGCATTATGAAAATAATTACTCCAATCATAAACTTGAAATTTCAACCATTATTAACACTCTTAAGTGTTAGTGAAATTACCTTTTTGTGGAAATGTTCAGAGTCTATTATAATCATAAGAGATTAAGTTAAATATTTTCTTAGAAGGACTCAATACCTAAGTAGAGGTGATATGTGGAGTACATTTAGAATTTTTACTTTGACATCACATACCCCCTAGTAAAGGGAACCATTTTTAATAATTATTTCTATCATAATTTGTCTTCTCAAGCTGTGGTGGGGTCAAATAGTGAATGGGAACTCATGGGACTCTTTGCATATATGAACCTAAATATGATGAAATAAGAGACTGATATGGTTCTAGATAGCACACACTTTATTTAATCTAATTTTTAGTTGTTTTTTCAAGTGAATCCATGATATGATGAGTTCAGAAATATTAGGATTACTTTATATATTTGTGATACCATTAGTGAATGGTCTCTATCTTTGGAAATAATTCTTTTCTTTAGGTGATACTTTTTTGTTCCAGTATCTATGAGAAAGTCCTTGGTGTATAATTTTTATTATTCTAAGTGGATTGTTTACCCATTCACTATTGATATGTATTATGACATGAAATTTCAGTTTTTATGGAAACTTATAACGTATGAAATAGATGATTTTGTTTTTCTTTGATATAATTTTCAACAAATCATGGTTAAGAATCAAAATCCTTCTAGTTTTCTTCAATCTATCCCTATGCATGTATGGAAGCTGGATTATGTGTCCATGGATTTCATTATTGGATTACCATAGAATCTCCAAGGAAAAATCCCATTTAAGTGATGATCAATTGGTCAGCTAATTTGTATCATTTTATTTTAATTTGGGACTACACCAAGGTTTAGGATTTATAAAATCTATACATTCTTGAAATCATGAGGTTACATGTGGTACCATCTACTGTTATCTTTAATAGTTACCCCTAGTTTACATATCGTTTTTGGAAGGGCCTCCAGAAGGAAATGTGTTTTAAATTTAAGTTGAGCATGAATTAATATCCTCAAATGGATAGAGATCCATAACATTCTATTCATATTATATAAGATATGATCTCTGCTTGTGTCAAGGAGTTTGGTGGTTCTTAAGATAACTATTTGAGACATTTTTATTTTTCATAGAACAATATTCATCTTCCATCCATTAGAATAGAACTCTTTGAAGCTCTCTATGGTCACCCTAGTAGATCAACTCATTTTTAGTCATAGGTGGGTGACGATTCTATTTTTATACTATTCTTTAACCATGAAACATTGAAAAAGTTCTAGATTATTTATCAGTAGCTGGTGAAAACTCAAGGTAAATATACATCTTATAAGGATTGTCAATCCTATACTCTATAATTCTCTGTTGATGAACATGTTTTCGTGAAAGTATCACCTTATATGGGTTTCCATCATGTTGGGAAATTGGTAAATTTTGTCCTGAGATACGTGGAACCATTTTGGATCACTTTGAGGATTAGAAATGTGGATTATCAGTTTGTTTTTACATCTCAATTGAATTCAATCCATGAGGTTTTCCATGTTCTCTTTAAATAAAAAACTCATTCCTTTGTTCTAGGTATAGTCAACAATGTTTTTAAATGGAATGGATATTTTGATATTTGTAATTGTTTTTATTATGAGTGTAAGGAACATTTGTATTATTATGCTGATTAAAATTCAGTCTTTCATGTATTATAATTATGCTATGTTTATTGGAAATTGTGTTTTATGATGGGTGATCTTGATATAGCTTATGATGATGGGTGAGATCGATATAGCTCTTGATGATGAGAGATCCTAATATAGATCTTAACGATAGGTGATCCCAATATCTCTCTCTAATTCATTTGGTAAAGGGATGGAGTTAACCAGTTAGGTTTCTCTTAAGAGATTATTGGAATTTACCATGTAGGTTATTCCATTTATAAGAGAGATTATAAGAGTGATATTAAAATGATATCCCTAGTTAAATTCATGATTTATCTATGATTTGTATGAGTTTTATGGAAATATTATGAATTTAAAAGGTAATCTAATATGATTAATTTTAAAGGAAAGTTTATACTACTAATTAAGGGTGAAATGTATAACTTTTGATGAGTTTTTCACAATTTTAAAGCATCCAAATAAATATATTGTTCAGAATAATGTCTAGATACATAGAGATGTTATATTTATGAACCTTGGGACTATGATTCATATACTAAGTCAGTTCCTTATATTGGGGTCATAAAGTTTTCATTTACTATTTTGGTGACTGCTTTCTTTGGGTGACATTGGGGGGTATTTTTTGTTATTTTTGGGTTAAGTTGAAAAGAACAATATCATTCTGATACTTATAATAAAAATACACAATCACTAATTAGTCCTATAATATTATTGGGTATGAATTAGTGCTAAATGATTTAGGATTAGATTAATTCTCCTATTTTGATTAGTGGAGTGCTTGTTTTTGGATTTCTATAGTGTATATTTCCTTGAATGAAATGACACCAAAATATCATGATCAAATTAGAACTCATCTTTTATGGCCCTATTAACCTCTATAACCAAATCCCTTATTATTTTTTGAATGTTTAGGTTCATAAAATTTCTCATCTTTACCAGCTAAGGGGTCTACTGGATGGATGAAATTGACTGAAATATATTGTGGTTACACATATGATGATGATTACAATTAAAAGGGTAGTGCTCATTATCTCATTTGATGGGATGGTACCCGTCCTCCCAATGGTAGTGGTATGAATTTTAAAAGGGTCTAGGATGACTTAGTTTCCTGTAATGACTCCTCCTCCAGTTTATGGTTTCAATGGAGATGATTTCACTATCTTTTAGAATATTGAGATGATGAGGATGCCACCTATTATATTTTAGTGGGAGATAGGGTTAAAACTGGTTGGTCCAGCTGTGCCCTGAGTATAGTGTGAACTTGGTTGATTTATTTTTAATTTATCTACTCATCAAGTTTCTATGCATGCCTTGTTGTCATTTCTATCAATTCTTCTTCTTATTCCACTAAAGTGGTATTAATATTGGTGACTTGTGTTGGGGGTTTTCCAAAGTTAAACTAACCAAAATCAACCATCTTGTGGAGTATATAGGAGAAAATGAAGAATTCTAGGATATTATTCCCTAGTATCTGATGGCATGGGAAATGATTATAGATATTTTTCTAACTAACATTATCTAGATTTTTTACCTTTATAACTTTTAGAAGTTTGTTCCCCATTATCACGATAAATAACTATATAACCCACCATTTTAAAAAACAATAGGTTCTATTCCTCTATTCATCAAACTTTGGGCGAGGATGATCCCTCATCCCATCTGAATGAGGGTGTTTTTGTTATTGTTATCAATTAGAGGAAATAATCCCTTGATATTTTACCAGTCTAGGTTCCCAAATTAGATTTGGTTCCAAATTGAACATAATAGTTATGGTCTCTAATCTGACAATATTCTTTTGTTATTATATTAACATCAACCAAGCCTTATAATTAGATCACTATATGGAATCCCTAGGTCTTGCATTACTGATTCAAACTCCAAGAATCCACCATGATACTTTAATAGAATATAAAACATATGTAGTTTATCAAAAAGATTTTATATACATATTTATAGTAACTTCTCATGAGGAACATGAATATTGAGGGACTATGTCAATCCATTCCATATAAAAATAAATTCTATATCCCTCTTATGTTTATTTTCATTTTCATTTTGAGAGGTTAATAATGTCCATATTCTTTACCATTGAGATTAATTGGTAGAGTAATTCTAATTGAAAATATTCCTGGTTGAAAATAGACCCCACCAATAAATTGATATACTAGATGAACATTGATCCCTACAGAGTCCGAACAAAGTATCTGAGATTTTATCTTCTTTTTATTTGAGTGTTCTCATCATGGGATCACATCAAGATAAAAATTATGTTAAGTGCTACTCCGGGTTTCCCATTCCATTGAAAATTATAAAACTAAGATTTATAAAATTTTGTGGATGAGGAGTAGTATCTACATAATCTGGGATTTTCTTTCTATATGGTTATATAAATTCACATCACCCTCCACCACTTCTATGCAAGTATAAAGTGACTCAAGGGTGTCATGGATAACTATTATAAATGTTTATTGGGTTAATGATTTAGTGGGTGTTTTAGGTGGTGATTGATATGACTAGATCAACTATTCCAATTTTTAACATCTAGTTTGATCTATTCTAAGATATATTTCTTGAAACAACATCAATTGCCACAATGTAGGAAAGCCCTGATACTTTTTTCCATAAGTTTTAGATAAAAAATGGTCTATACCACAACCTAGTAAGGTAGTTAGACTCTACTATTACTAGTTGAGTATTTACTTCATGTTAGATATGTAATGAAGGAGGGGTATTGGCAATTGATTGAGAATTCTACTCAATACAGATATTTACTTTGTGTATTTTAGTATTGATTCACTTCAATTCTTCTATCTTGGATTCATATAGAGTGAACCATTCTTCGATGAAAAGAGATAAAAATTATTTGGGTGGTGGGTGGGTGGGGGATGTAGATACAACTTTCCCTTTCTATTTAGATAAATCTTGATGAGTAGGTTGTAACTAAGTGCTTTGAAGAGATCCTAAATTCTGATATTGACTCTGGTTCTAGTTGTGCACACTTTCTTTATCAATATATACTATATCTCAAATGGATTTTCCTTTATCATGCCATTCCATGTAATTTTTTTGCTCATAATTCTTTTTGATAATGATGAAAATGATATTTATTAACACATATAATGATGAAATAATCATCTCTTTATCCTCCTCAAAGATGTAATTATACTTTTCACCCTCATAATATATATCGATGGGTAGATTCGGACAATCCTTAACACTTTCTTTATTGGTGGAACATTTTGAATTATGTCCCTATTGAGGTTTTAGTTTCCCTCATTGATATATGGTGACTTTTAGAGAGTATATAGTGATCTTCACTAAGTTCTACTAAAATGAGAAGGTCGGATCATGAAAGGGTAAGAACAGTAATGTTATCATTTAATGAGCATCCCCCATCCCAAAAAAGACTAATTTTAATAGAAGAGGTGAAAGAGGTAATATTAATTCCTTCCAACCCTATGGTCTATGGTTAACATTTTTATACCACTATCACATCATGGATCCAAAGTGGTTGTGATAATTCTTGGGTTAGTGGTGGTGGTAAAAATTTCCCTAGCCCTATGGGTTAGGGTTGCATTCATATTATTATGGAAGTAGCGACTATCATGAAATTCCTAATTTTTTTTGATTTTACTAATGTGTGAGTTGGATTTAACACAATTTCATGGAAATAACTATTTTATATTCAAGATTGATCTATGGTTTAAGGCTTGAATTAACTCAAATGGGATACTAACTCAACATTCTTGACTACATGATGTAGGATAATTTCAACAGCTTTCTCCTACCTAGTACATCATTTCTAAGATTTTGAAACTATTATAATTCATTACAAAGACCAATTGGCATACAAGGAGTATGAACCTCAAACCTAGCCTAAGGTGATGGAATTAAATGTTTTGATCCTCGATGAGATATGATGACTAATAAGTAGAGTTAATAATTAAGAAAAATAATCACCCCAACTCCTAATTTGGATATCAAGTAGATCATTTAAAATTATCTGGTGGGGTTCCCTTACACTGTCAAGGCAAGCCTATTAGAATCTATCTCGTTGCTTCAATAACTTAGGATTTTTTTGCACTAATAAAGCAGTGAAATCAACATGATGATATTGGTTTCTCATCACCTTGACATGGTTAGTGTATTACCTATAAGATATATGTTTTTACTGGATATCATAGAGAGTTTCCCATAGGTTATGGTGTGAATGAGGTATTTATTCCTCTTATAGTATCTACGAAATATCATACCTAGGGCTGAATGTGGGCCAAGACATGACTGGTATATTTCCTTTTACTAGTTCATTTCACATGACCAAAAAATTCTCATCGTCCTTGGAGAGTGATTCCTAAACTTGGTTGGACAATAGGGATCGTTTACATGATAATTTTTTATGGTAATTGATGTTATCTAAAAACTCTTGGTTTTATCAGATGGTAAATTATCTGATGTGTGTGTAGTGGGTGGGGGGGATGATGAACATATATACAAATTTTCCCTTAACTGGTATGAGATATCACCAGTTAGTGATAAGGTGTTTTTCATAGTTGACCTCAAACTCATGAGCGCCTCTTGATATAAGTTAAATCTTTGAGTGATGTAGACATGCAAAGGACCTTCGTGCCAAGATAAGATATTATTGTATGGAGGAATTCTATAATTATAACCATAGAGAAGACCTCTATGGTTTCTATTATTTCTTCTATGGGGAGGACCTCTAGGATTACCAGATATTGATGGGTTTTCAAGGGGAATAACTTCTCTCATATTGATCTTAATTCTATATAGAGGATCTCTAAAAGTTGTTCTATAGAGAGGACCTCTATGGTTGATCTGTATATGACTAGAGGGTGTAAATCCATGGATGATACTATAGGGAGGTCCCTAAGTGTTTCTAATGTATTTTCCATGGGAAGGAATTCCATGTAGACCAATTCCTTCTTCGATTGATGAGGTTTTAACAAGTTCTTGAGCTGCAACTAAAATGCTCTGAAGGGCCTAAAGAACACCTATACTAATATGGGTAGGAGTATGATCCAACTCTTAGGTTATATTATTACCTTGATGATACCTCCTAGGTATTCTTGTCCAGGCGATTGAGGTTAGAACCTCGATCATGATTGGACTTGGAAAATATGGAAATAAAATTTTGTATAATAATGTACCTAGGAGACTCCTTGCCAATCATTGGAATATTTTGAAGAATCTCTTGGTTGATAGCCGAAAAATGTTAATGTTCCATGAAAGTGTCGATAGGTATGAGGAAATAATCCTTTTATTATCCTTTAGTCATTGTTATTATAAGGAACCAACATTAAAAAACTTATAAAATTGATTATTTGGAAAAATTCATTTTATTACATCCTTAGAGATCTTTTAGGTTTATAGTTTTAGATAATTAGGTCATCACCCTTATATAATAAAATATTTCATTAGAAAGTGGATACATCAACTTACTATCCATTTTCCCTCAACAAAAATCATTTAATATAAAATAATTTTTCTTTTCATGACATATCTTCATACTTTTCAACTTAACCTCATCCTTGTCCCTAATAATCATTAAAAACATATGAAGAACGTTTAAAAATGCGGGATAACCACAAAATACACAGTAAAGGTGATTTAAAAATAAATATAGAAACCCATTAGTCTGTGAATAATCATAAAATTTTCCTTTTTCAAAATAAACTTTGGGCTCAAAATAAACATTTTATTACCCAAGAAATTAAATTTACTACCCAAATATTTCCATAAAAACGTTCAGAAATAAATCTTAAAGGAAAAATATAAAACTCATATAGGATTATTTTAAATCAATAAAAGCTCATGAAAATCTATAATTTTTTCTGTTAAGAATTAGTAAAACTCCCCTTCAAACTTAATCACATTAGCTTACCTTGTGAAATCATAAGATTTCCATGAAACCCCATAACAAGCATAGATAAATAATGTTGGTAACTCAATAAATAACATTCATATCACTCTTATAATAACTCTTATAAATTTAATAATCTAATAAGTAAATTCTAATAATCTATTAGGATAAACCTAACTAGTTAAATCCCTCCCTTTACTAAATTCATTAGTGAGCTATATAGGGCACACCTGTCATCATGAGATATATCATGCTCTCTTATCATCCAGAGATATATTAGGATCACCCTTTATCATGAGCTATATCAGGCTCACCAATCACCATGAAAAATTACAAATAACTATATCTTAATCATAATACATGAAATATTTTATTTTCATCAACATATTCATAAAAAATATTCTTTTCACCCATAAGGAAAACTTTTCCAGATATCGGAATGTCCATTTGATTTAAAACCCTTTTTGAATATATCTAGAATAGAGGAAATCTGTTTTTATTTAAATAAAACATGTAATATTGTAAAGAAATCCAAAAATTAAATAATTTTTATGGTGGTGGGAAAAACCATTGACACTATATATGTTAAAATAAAACATTCCTTTTTTCCTTTCGGTCAAAAAATTTAGTACCAATTGTGTAAAAATATTCCATTTGAATAATTTTGTAAGAAATTAAAACGATATATAAAATTACATGTAAAATTCATTTATTATTATATAAATATATGTAAAAAATATTTTAAATAATATATTTATAGAAGAAAAAAATTTAAAAAATAAATATTTAAAACATTTAAAACGATCTTTTTTATGTAGAGTGTCCCATACCTCGAGTCTGAATTATCATGTAAATTATTTATCTTCATAAATAATAGAATTATTTTAATGATTTACTCAAATAATAAAATTTTTAATTTTTATTAATCCTTTTATTTTATTTTTTACCATGTTATATGAAATTTCTTAATCAATTAAGTTCACATTATATGTTTTGACAACATTCAACACATATATCCCAAATGAATTTAGTAAATTAACCATGATAATAAAAATCATTATAAAATAATCTATAAAATAATAATAATGAAATAATTATCATTTTTATACATTAATTATACTTTTAAAACTTACCAAGAAATATGATTATAAAAAAAATTACATTACAATCATGAAGATGGTAGGCCATATGTATGCATGAATAACGTTTTCATTTTTCAAAGAGCATGAGGGAAAGAAGGTATGTGTCATACTATCGTTAAATAAATATTATTATATCATAAATATAATATTATATCTTGACATAAAATTTTATATAA
Source organism: Viscum album (assembly GCA_963277665.1). Taxonomy (NCBI): domain Eukaryota; kingdom Viridiplantae; phylum Streptophyta; class Magnoliopsida; order Santalales; family Viscaceae; genus Viscum; species Viscum album. Next base: position 111,690,571 of record OY728157.1, on the reverse strand, counting down.
TATTCATGTGATGTGTTTAGGAGAAACAAATCACATCACTTCATGGAGGTGGTTATCCAAATGAACGTATGAACGACATTGTCATTTTATAATGGATTTCAAGGTAATAAAAAATGTTATATTATATTTTTTTAATGATAAATAAGTCATTAATATCACATATATACATTAAATCCACCATTAGAACCATATTTTAGAGGTGATGATGGAAAACGAATCACATTAGTCTGTGAGGTGGTAGTCCACCGTATATAAGAATGATGGTTTCATTTCCCATTTGATGGAAGAATGAGACTGATACAGGTTATGAAATTAACATAAAAATATATCAGTATATAGAAGATACATTTTTACTAGTTTTCCACGGTTGAATAATATTTTAAATACGTATAATATTAAATAAAACAAAAACACTCGGTTAAATACTATACATCTTCTTCGGACAACCACTTTATGTTTATACATAAAGCCTTCCTAGGTAGGTTTTATGATAAAAATTGGCCTCTTTGAAATTGGAAGGGATTAAAGGAAGGTATTTTGGTAGGTATTATCTAAACCAAAAGTCTCTTAAAGTGTGGAAAATAGAGAAGAGGGGGTGTGTTTTTATAAGTTGGGGAGAGGACACACTTAGAATTTTTAGAACGATTAAAATATATTAATGTATTACTCAAGAAAAATGGATCAAAATGAACCATTTAAAAAAATATTATATCATATAAGGTCAATATATGACCATTAAATTGGATTTAGATACATTTTTATATACTTTTAACCCTTATCACTTTAGTTTGAACCTTTGGTACATCTATTTTAACCTTAACTATGGTAACATAATTTTACTATTTTTACTATTCATTATAACTAAAAATTAAGTTGATTATATTAAAATATATTAGTTATTATGATTAAAAATATGGAATATATTTTAATTAAATTTAGTTTATATAAGCCTAATAATGTATTATTAAATTAAATCTGTAAAACGTGACGAAAATAAGGTTTTTTGAAAAATTCCTTTTTATGTATAAAAATGTTTTCTACTAAATTCTAGTATAAGGTTGAATCCAATAACATTTATTGGATTATTTTTAATAAAAAGAAACTAATTAAATTTTAAAAATAATCTAAAACAGAACGTGACTTTGTAAATACCTAAAAATAAAATATAAGTTTAAATGAAAATCATTATTCTTCAATACTCACTACCACAAATAAGGCCTTTAATAGAGCAAAAATAGGCCTTTGTCAGCAAAAAAAGAACTAAAAATCAGAACGTGATTAAAATCCATACTATTTTATCAAAACTATAAAATCACTAAAAATGGTAAACTTTATTAGTGCTTCTTTAAGTGATGATAAATGACCCCCTTTATCAGTTATTTTATTTTTCCATGAAAAATGTATATTTTATCAACACTAGAAAAAGCGCTGAAAAATGGATCCTTTATTAGTGATACTAAAAGCGCTAATAAATAACCCCTTTATTAGTGCATTTAATAGTGTCAATAAAGGATCCCTTTATGAGATCTTTTTATAGATATGATAAATGATACCTTTATTGGATCTTCTAATAGAAATGATAAAGGATCCCTTTATTGTATATTTTAGTAGCTCTAATAAAGGATCCCTTTATCAATACTTTTCTAGTGCAGATGAAGTGGCCTACTATTGTAGTGTGCAATTTAAATTACAGAACACTATAACAAAAAATATATAATAAAAATTAGTAAATATAGGAGTTAATATAATAGGAAATACATGAGAAAATATATAATTTAATTGAAATAAAATTTACACCATAAATAAAAGAAAAAAACAACATTATTGACATTTAAAATATTTGTTTGTATAATGAAATGAGTAAGTATAAATTATTAGATACATTAAAAAACATCAATGTTCCATTGTCTTTGTCCCTCAACCCCTGGTCATTATATTAGTTACCGAACAAGCCAATACTACTTGAGAAAAAGAATACACCTATATAAGAAAATAATTATCTTGTTAGTAATACTATAAATAAATAAATTAAACAAAAAATGTAAATTTTAAACAAAAGAAATATACTTTGATTTGTAATATGCACACCGTATATCATATCGAGTTTTAGTTCATTCCTACACGTCACACCATTTATGTTTGTTCTCAAAATAGGTCCTCCTGAATTGGATATCGTCAATAGTGATAGAAAACTCACAACATATGGGATCCCATTCAAGAGGAATTTAATTTTGAGAATAAGAATTCAACTATCACACAATTTATTGTTCATATTCAAGAATTATCACTATGAAAATTAACTATAAAATTATTTAAGGAAAATGATGAGGAAATTAATTAAGTAATAGAAGATAAAATTATGATAAAAAAATATGATCTTGTTTTCTTGGTTTTGGAAATGAGATACATGTTTTAAAATGAAATGACACTTAAATATTGATAACATGCACTTTCAGTAATACTGATAACATCATGTGCTGGATTGATGTATAGTAAATTTCTATATATAAAAATGAATTATGGATTTCTATCCTAATGTTTAAAAACAATCCAATATCATTTTCTCAGTTTTGGCTAGTGACGTTCCTCTAAAACTAAAAGGACACCTCTATATTTAAATCACACACTTTGAGTCATATCAGTCACATTGTGTGTTAGATTGATGTGTGGTCAATTATTACACATAAAAATTGAAAAAAGGACAATTTTCTTAATTTTTGAAAATAATTCATGATTGTTTGACATTTTTTGGCTATTTGATGTTTGTTTTAAACAAAAATGTCACTTTTGTATTGAAAACATGAAATTTGAATCATATCGATCACATCGTGTGTCAGATTGATGTTTGGTAAATTCTTAAACATGAAAATTTAATTATAAATCATTTTGGTATAGTTTTAAAATAATCAAAGATGGGTTTCTTAGTTTAGGATATTTGATGCATGTTTTAAACAAAAATTGGTCTCTTATATTGAAAACACAAACTTTGAGTCATATAAACTACATCATGTGTCAGATTGATGTTTGGTCAATTCATACACATGAAAAATGATGATGGATCGTTGTATTAGAGTTTGAAAATAATTCGATCTCAATTCTCTATTTTGGCTATTTTATGTGTGTTTTAAACAAAAAGGGAACCTTTTTATAGAAAATACGCACTTCGAGTCTTATCAACCACATCATTTGTAAGATTGATGTGAGGTCAATTAATATACATAAAATATGTAATATGAATCATTTTACTAATGTTTGAAAATAATATGATCATTTTTCTTAGTTTTGGCGATGTGACACCCGTTTTAAACAAAAATGGCACATTTCAATTAAAAACATGTACTTTGAGTCATATTGGTCACATCATGTGTCATATTAATGTTTAGTCAATTATTACACATCAAAAATTAATTATGGATCATTTTTAAATAGTTTGAAAATAATATGAGCTTTTTTTCTCAGTTTAGGATATTTGATGTATGTTTTAAACTAAAACAACACTTTTGTAATGAAAACATGCAGTCTGAGTCAAATTAACAACATCTTGTGTGAAATTTATTTGAGGTAAATTACTAAAAATGAAAAATGAAAAATAAATATTTTTACTAAATTTTGGAAAAAAATATGAGCTTGTTTACTTGGTTTTGGTGATGTGCCTCACATTTTAAACTAAAATAGCGCCTTTATATTGAAAATACACACTTTGAGTCATATCCAAAACCTTTTTTGTGATTGATTTAAGGTTGATTATTACATGTCATAAATGAATTATGTACCATTTTCCTAAATTTTGAGAAAAATATGAGCTCAGATTCTCAGTTTTTGCTATTTGATGTGTGTTTTAAACTAAAATGACACTTTTGTATTGAAAACATGCAATTAAAGTCATACCAACCCCATAGGGTTTCATGTTGATGGGTGGTTGTTTCCTACAAGGAAAAAATTAATTAGATATCATTTTACTAAGTATTTAAATAATCCACTCTCATTTACTTAGTTTTGGATTTGTGATGTGTTTTAAACCAAAATGATACTTTTATATTAAAAAAATCCACTTAGGGTCATATCAACCACATTGTGTGTAAGATTAACATGCAGTAAATTCCTACACATAAATAAATAATTATGGATCATTTTTATAATGTTTGAAAATAATTCAATATATTTTCTTGGTTTTGAGAATATTACATGCATTTTAAACAAAAATTGAACTTTTATATTGAAAACACATACTAAGAGTTATACCAACCACATTGAGTATGTAACACCTGAGACTTTTATGTTATATAAATCATCAAAGGAATCTTTTTCTACACACAACACTTGCTTGGCTTTCTTTACACGAAATCACAACCTTCCTCGATAGCTTGCGTCGTACGCAATACCGAGTTTCACTAAACAATGATATGCTAATAAAATATTATTAAAACTAGCTATTATGAATAGTAATAACCACTTTTTAAAATTTTATAAATTTTATTTTTCAAAATGGACTTCATTTTTGGATTCAGAATATCGAAATTATCCTAGGGTGAAATTTTGGTATTTTTCTGAAAACTTTCAATTTTTGATGAATAGTGAAACCACTTAGTGGAAGTTAAAAAAACTGAATTTTTCATAAAACTTAATTTTACCGCTTCTGTGAGTGGAATTTTAAAAATCCGAGAGACACGGTTGATGTAAGTAAGTAAAATGTTGTTCAATGAGATGAAAATAATTTTTGGTGAATAATAACTTTTTACTTTTATTTACCACGGTTAAAAGTAAATAGGGAAATTAAGGGTAAAAATGATATTATTATTACCCTAACACATGTCCTAATTCTATTGGAAAAGTTTAATTCGACCAAAAACAAACTTAGGAATAAAATATGACAATTTAGGCCCACTTGTATTAGATTAGGACATTTATTATTAATTTATTTAAAGAAGGGTTAAAATAGTTAAAATCAAAGTTTAATAAGTAAATAATTTTTAATATAAGGTTATATATAAGATAAATTCAACTATAAATATTTATTATAAATATAAAAAGATTTTATACATAATGGTATTTTATTTGTAATTTTTAGACATTAAATAATTTAATTTATTTATGACACAAAGATGATGCTGTAATTATCTTATTAATGAAATATTGACATAATTGATGTTATAAATACCCAAATAAATGTAATTTTAGACTTTTTATGAATTACACTAATTTTCTAGGTTAATATTACATGTTAATATTGATTTAATTAACTTTTTTATAACTAATCATTCTGTTATGATTTTCGCAAAAAATCAATTACTAAATAGTGTCAAAATTGACATAAAATAGTTTTTTAAAAAAATATTATATTATTAATTGTTATTTTATTCCTAAAAATCTAAGGTTCGGCCAAATGACTTAGATAAGGTTTTATATATTAATAATAAACAACTTGGGGTTCGTTTGGCTTGTTATAGTAAGTTTATTAACCTTATAGTGTAAGAACACAAGAAGACACGGTAAAAGTAAAATTATTTAACTTAATGTTAAATCTAAATGATAAGGTCAAAATAGGAACCTAAACTTGTCTAAATTATATTGGATGAGAGGATTGCGACCCATCCCCACATTATCTTCTAAATAAATCAATTTGTAGCTATTTAAAACCGAATTTGGCTTTATAATAAAATAATATTTTCAATTATTCCAAAGGTGCCCCTCTCCTCCCTTATAAAAGGGCACCTCCTCCCTCTCTTCATCACACCACTTTGAGCCTTCAATCTCAGCCAAACCCTTCCAATTTCTCCTCTCCACTTCCCTAGAGACATCCTAGAGGTCCTGGTCTTCTTCAAAGACCAATTTTAGTGCCCTAAAAGGAGGTCTCAAAGAAGCACTTCAAAGAAGAGGTAATGTCTGTTACCGATTCTTTCATCTTTATTTATTCTTCCACTTCTTCTTCTTTAGTTGTTTCATTATGAAGTAATAACATAAGTATCAATCATATACTAATATGTTATTATAAGTATGGAACAACCCTATTTCACCATCTATCCACCCTACGGAAAATGAAATCACCGCGCGTGCGTACGTACGGAATACCGTCTCCACACCGTGGTGTAATCTATTTTCCAACACCACCTTACTTGGATGGGTATAATGGTGTAAATAATGACTATATATGATTATTGTAAAGTTATATTGATTCTAAAATAGTATACATACACTCCAATACAATTCCATGATCATGGGAATGATATCATCGCTCGTGCGTACGTATGGAATACCGTCTCCACGATGTGATGCGACTCGTTCTACATGATCTTCATTGCATAATGATTATATAAATGAATTGAATGAATCAATATGATATATATTACACTATTAAAATTTTGGAAATGAGATATCTATAACCTAAAGATAATAATAAGAATTTATTCGACAAAACACGCATAAGAACAAAAAGTAATAATCACCCGAATAACAAGTTGTAATGAAATATTACTAATAAGAAGCTAAGAATATGACCATATATGATATCATAACAATGAGTATTATTATGGAATAAGTCAACAAAATTATTTAAATCATTATACATGAGGTTTTGATACATACAAAGCATATCGGACCTAAGGTAAGGGAAATATCACAATCTCATTTTTATCCTAGATTGTTTATACCTTGGCATTTATTGGGGTGTATTTTATCATCCACATCCATTTTTCCTCAATATGTAATATTAATTCCATCCACCTAAAATTTTTTAATTCCAATTTTACCCTTCGGTGAGTTTTTAGTAAAGGATATGAAAGGAATATTTTATCGTTTTTCGTACGAGGTACTTTTTGACTTTTCCGACAAAAGTATGAAGAATGTTTTTTTAACTTATACGACATGAATGGATTTTTAAAACATTATTTCCAAGAAGCTTACTTTAAAATTTTTGAAGTTTATTTTTAATCAACTTATTTTAGTTTATAATTTTACGACATGTTAAGAAAGGAAAAGTGTTTTGAAGCAAAAAGGATATTTTCCTCAAGAATGGAGTTCAAGTGTTTTATCAAAATTATTTTCCATCTAAAATAATAAAGGGTTCTGTTTTTATCCCTATTATTACATTGATTTGATTATGTTGTGATGAAATTATATTTTTATGAATTCCTTTATCTTATATGAATTGTTTTATGATGTCACGATGTTTAAGATTCCCATTTTTATTACATGGGTTATGCTATGATGTATGGTTTTATGATTTTGTGGCACACATATGAATGGTATCATTATGAGATGGGTGGGACCTATATCTCCCTCTAATACATTGGGTAAAGATTTTATATCTCATGAGATAGACATGGCTGGAACAGCAGGTTAAACCAGTTCAGTAAAATAGGACTGAAACGAGGAGTGATCTCGGTTCAGAAATGGACTTTGTCCACTAAGATAGTCTTGGAAATGAGTCTTGACTAACAAGAAATGATTCTCAATGATTATGTGTATATTCCACAAAGTTTCATGATTTAAGTTATGATTATTGGGATAACATTTGACTACTAGGATTTATCCCATGTTATGAAATTATGATTTCTTTCCCAGGTTAAGATTTCCAAATGTTATGCTCTTATGTATATTATGTGATTGATATTTCTTTTGTTTACCCTTACTGAGAATTTTATCTCACCCTTTTGTATGTTTTATTTCCCCAGGTCAGGAAGAAGGTTATTAAGTAGAATATGCCAAAAAGGGACTCTAGATATGATGAAATAAATGGGAGGCAAATTAGATGCTTTATGAACCAGTTGTTTATGCTTTCCAGTTCTAAAGACACTATACCTATACGGTCCTTTCATGGTTTTGTTATATGTTGTAATAAGTTTTCTTAAATTTTGATGTAATAACAATTTATGTAAAGTATGGGTCGTTATAGTTGGTATCAGAGGAAAGGTATAGTCACCCTTTGGAAACTAGCATGTGAAAGCCTTAGTAAGAACCCTAAGGATAATTCTAAGCATAGAACACAATCTTAGTGTTTTAGAAATGACCATGAATAACCTAGGATAAGACCCTAAGTGTGAAATTTTATTTTTGATTATGTGGTTTTCCTATTATAATTAGTGTTTCTCACACTATTCTTCTTGGTTTTAGTCAATGGTTGGAACCCGAAGGAACCGTGTTAATGCGGAATGCGACGGGCAATGCAATGATTGTACCCCGGAGCAACCAAATGTTATGGGAGCTGGAATGAAACATCTTGTAGCCATGCTCACACAACTTTCTCAAGATATGAATCATGCAGGACTTCCAAACGAGCAAAGGAAGGAGCAACATTTTGTTGAATCCTTCATGACGCAGTGTCCACCTTCTTTCAGCGGGTCTACTGATCCATTAGTTGCTAAACAATGGATTAGTACTACTGAAAAGATATTTTCAGTTCTTCAATGTTCTGAACATGATAAAGTCATCCTAGCAGTGTATCGTTTGGAAGGAGATGTTGATCAATGGTGGAATCTTATTAAGAATACGAGGCTAAGAGATGAAATTGAGTCCATGGAATGGGACGAATTCAATAACTTATTTTTCAATAATTACATCCCTCGTATTCTCCGAAAAAATATGGAGAAAGAGTTTCTTGAACTAAAGCAAAAGGATGATGAATCTTTTGGTACTTATGAATTTTTTTTACAAGACTTGCAAGGTACGCTTCTGGTATTATTATCCAACCTGAGAGTAAGATCGATTGATTCTTTAGTGGCTTAAAACCAAGTCTTCGAAGGGCGTTATCCATAAGGGACTTCAATAGCTACGAGGAAATCGTTCTATGTGCTCTCAAAGTCGAGATGGTGATTGGAGTAACCCATCAGTTATATGGGTTTGATAAGAAAAGGAAAATGGAATGCAAAGGAAAATCTAAAGAGCACACTGAAAAAAAGATGAGCTTTCCCTTATGCTCAATGTGTGGAAAGAAACATGGAGGGAGTTTTCTTAAAGGGACAAGTAAATGTTTCAAATGTGGAAAGGAAGGTCATCGGGCATTTGAATGCCACAATGATGGGAAGAAGATGTCTAATGATGAATACAAAGGAAGGGATACACAGAATTATCCTACTACACTTAAATGTTTCAAGTGCAAGGAGATGGGGAATTATGCCAATCAAATCCCAAATACAAGGGTTGATGATGATGGTCTACATCAACAAACTCTTAAGGCTAAAGACAAAGGACAGTCACATGCAGTTTCTATCAGTGATGTGGATTACGATAACGATGTGGTGAAAGGTACACTTACCATCCACTCTAAAGTAGAAAATGTTTTATTTGATTCTGGATCCACCCACTTCTTTATTTTTGAAGAATTTTCTAAGGATATCACCGTATTACCTCAACAGTTAGATGTTGAGTTAGCTGTGACAACCCCTAATGGCACAACAGTCGCATCAAAAGTTTATAATTCTTCTTCGATTGAAGTTTGTGGGAAAGTGATTCCTGAAAATCTTGTGATCCTTCCAATAGTGGAATTTGATGTGATTCTTGGCATGGATTGGCTTTCTATACATGGAGCTCATATCAATTTCCAAATAAGGGAAGTCACATTTCATATTCCAGATCAATCTATGATCGTCTATCGATGCAAGGATGAACATAACCTTCCAGTGGAAATTTCTTCCATTTTATGGGTATTGATTCCACTAAATGAATGTTATTTATCTCAAATGGTTGATGAGAAAATCATGATTAAGAATATTCCCATTGTACGAGAGTTTGATGATGTATTTCTGGAGGAATTACCAGGTATTCCACCGAATCGTGAAGTTGAGTTTTCAATAGAACTTTTACCGGATGCTTTGCCTATTTCAAAGACACCTTATAGAATGGCCCCAATTGAGTTGCAGGAATTGAAGAAGCAACTCTAAGAGAATCTTGATAAGGGGTTCATACGCCCTAGTGCGTCACCTTGGGGAGCACCTGTTCTGTTTGTTAAGAAGAAAGATGGATCAATGAGACTCTGCATTGATTATCGAGAACTTAACAAGATCACTATCAAGAACAAATATCCTCTCCCGCACATTGATGACCTATTTGACCAACTACGTGGAGCTCAATACTTTTCCAAGATTGATCTTCGTTCAGGGTATCATCAATTAAGGGTCAAAATGGAGGATATACCAAATACGGCTTTCCGTACAAGGTATGGACACTATGAATTTATAGTGATGCCATTTGGTCTTACTAATTCCCCTTCTATCTTCATAGATCTAATGAATAGAGTCTTTAGAGACTATCTTGATCAGTTTTTGGTAGTCTTTATAGAAGATATTTCTGTCTATTCAAAGTGCAAGGAAGAACATGAAGATCACCTGAGAATTATATTGAAGTTCCTGAGAAAGGAGAAGCTTTATGCCAAATTTACCAAGTGTGAATTTTGTCTTCAAAAAGTTTCATTTTTGGGTCACATAATCTCAAAAGAGGGGATATCTGTGGATCCAGAAAAAATAGAGGTTATCGAAAGATGGTCGAGACCAACAACAGTAACTGAGATCCAAAGTTCTCTTGGTTTGGCTGGATATTATCGACGTTTTGTGAAAGATTTTTCACGATTATCAAATCCACTCAACAAGTTGACTCGGAAAGGAGTTAAGTTTGTTTGGATGGAGGAATGTGAAGAGAATTTCAAGGAGTTGAAAAGAAGGTTATCCAGTGCACCTGTGCTCACACTGCCTTGTAGTGAAGAAAGGTTTGTGATCTACAGTGATGCATCCAAGAAGGGATTGGGGTGTGTTCTTATGCAAAATGATATGGTGATAGATTATGCCTCACGACAGTTGAAAATACATGAGCAAAATTACCCAACTCATGATTTGGAGTTAGCTGCGGTAATCTTTGCATTAAAGATTTGGAGGCATTACCTTTATGGTGAAAGGTGTGATATTTATACTGATCATAAAAGTTTAAAATATATTTTCACACAAAAGGAGCTGAATATGCATCAAAGAAGATGGTTGAAGCTGATTAAGGATTACGACTGCTCAATTCATTACCACGCTGGGAAAGAAAAAAAGTTGGCAGATGCATTAAGTCGACAAGACCATGCCAGTTTATCCATGATAAGGATCACAAAAGATCCAATATTTACGGATTTACAAAGGATGGATCTGGGAATTATAATTAAAGGGAAAAAATCGTATCTTTCTCAAATGAATGTTCAACCATCTATACATGTGAAGATTAAAGAGGCACAGAAAGAAGATGTCGAGTTACAAAAGAAGGTGAGAAATGTTCCTGAATTCAACCTTGATTGTGATGGGATAATAAAGTTCAGGAATCGGGTTTGTGTTCCTACCATCCCCTAATTAAAGAAGGAGCTGCTGGATGAGGCTCATAGTTCTTCATTCGCTATTCATCCTGGAAGCACGAAGATGTATAGGGACCTGAAAGAGTACTTTTGGTGGGATGGCATGAAAAGAGATGTTGCCGAATATGTCTCTCGATGCTTGGTTTGTCAACAAGTTAAAGCTGAGAGACAGAAGTCTAAGGGGATGTTACAACTATTACCCATACCCGAATGGAAATCAGAAAACATCACTATGGACTTTGTCACAGGACTTCCTAAAACATCCAAAGGAAATAATGCTATCTGGGTCATAGTTGATCGTCTTACAAATTCTGCACACTTCATTGCTATTAGAGAGGATTTCTCTCTGGATCATCTTGCCAGGATATATGTAAAGGAAGTGGTAAGATTTCATGGAGTACCACTTTCTATTATATCTGATCGGGATCCGAGATTTACCTCGAAGTTCTGGCGAAGTCTTCAGCATACTCTGGATACAGAGTTGAGTTTCAACACTGTTTATCATCCTCAGACAGACAGTCCGTCTGAGAGAACAATTCAAACTCTAGAAGATATGTTGAGAGCTTGCTCTATGGATTTCAAAGGTGGTTGGGATCAACACCTACCTTTGGTGGAATTTTCTTATAATAATAACTTTCACTCCAGTATTCAGATGGATCCTTATGAAGCTCTCTATGGAAAGAAATGCAGGACTCCAACTTGCTGGGATGAAGTTGGGGAAAGAAAGCTATTAGGACCCGATCTCGTTGATGAAATGGAAGAAAAGGTCAGATCTATTCAACAACACATAAGAGCAGCTCAGAGTCAACAGAAAAGTTATGCCGACAACCGAAGAAAAGACCTAGAGTTTGAAGTGGGTGATAAAGTGTTCTTACGAATATCTCCCTGGAAGAGGGTCATGAGATTTGGAAAGAAGGGGAAGTTGAGCCCTAGATATATCGGTCCTTTCGAAATACTGGATCGTGTTGGGAAGGTAGCTTACCGATTGACACTTCCACCAAATCTCTCTCAAGTTCACGATGTGTTCCATGTATCTCTCCGGAGAAAGTACATACCTAATCCTTCACATGTACTCAGCTCAGAAGTTGTACCTCTGGAGAAGGATCTTTCTTATGAAGAACAGCCGATAGAGATTCTGGATCATAGAGAAAAAGTCCTACCAAACAAGACCACTCGATTGGTGAAATTTTTATGGAGGAACCACCAATTAGAAGAAGCTACATGGGAGCTTGAGGATATGATGAGGGAGAGGTATCATAATCTGTTTGTTACAAAGTGACGAATTTCGAGGGAGAAATTCATTTTAAGGGGGGTAGAATGTAACACCCGAGACTTTTATGTTATATAAATCATCAAAGGAATATTTTTCTACACACAACACTTTCTTGGCTTGATTTACACAAAATCGCGACCTTTCTCGATAGCTTGTGTTGTACGCAATACCGAGTTTCACTAAACAATGATATGGTAATAAAATATTATTAAAACTAGCTGTTATGAATAGTAATAACCACTTTTTGAAATTTTATAAATTTTATTTTTCAAAATGGACTTCATTTTTGGATTTGTAATATTGAAATTATCCTAGGGTGAAATTTTGGTATTTTTCTGGAAACTTTCAATTTTTGATGAATAGTGAAACCACTAAGTCGTAGTTAAAAAAACTGAATTTTTCATAAAACATAATTTTACCGCTTCTGTGAGTGGAATTTCAAAAATCCGAGAGACTCGGTTGATTTCAGTAAGTAAAATGTGGTTCAATGAGATGAAAATAATTTTTGGTGAATAGTAACTTTTTATTTTTATTTACCACAGTTAAAAGTAAATACGGTAGTTAAGGGTAAAAATGATATTATTATTACCCTAAAACATGTCCTAATTATATTGTATAAGTGTAATTCGACCAAAAACAAACTTAGGAATAAAATATGACCATTTAGGCCCACTTGGATTAGATTAGGACATTTATTATTAATTTATTTAAAGAAGGGTTAAAATAGTTAAAATCAAAGTTTAATAAGTAAATAATTTTTAATATAAGGTTATATATAAGATAAATTAGACTATAAATATTGATTAGAAATCTAAAAATATTACCTACATAATGGTATTTTATTTGTAATTTTTAGACATTAAATAATTTAATTTATTTATGACACAAATATGATGTAGTAATTATCTTATTAATGAAATATTGACATAATTGATGTTATAAATACCCAAATAAATGTAATTTGAGACTTTTTATTAATTAAACTAATTTTATAGGTCAATATGACATGTTAGTATTGATTTAATTAACTTTTTTAGAACTAATCATTCTGTTATGATTGTCACTAAAAATCAATTACTAAATAGTGTCAAAATTGACATAAAATCGTTTTTAAAACAAATATTATATTATTAATTGTTATTTTATTCCTAAAAATCCAAGGTTAGGCCAAATGACTTATATAAGGTTATATATATTAATAATAAAAACATGGGGTTCGTTTGGCTTGTTATAGTAAGTTTATTAACCTTATAGTGTAAGAACACAAGAAGACACGGTAAAAGTAAAATTATTTAACTTAATGTTAAATATAAATGATAAGGTAAAAATAGGAACCTAAACTTGTCTAAATTCTATTCGATGAGAGGATTTCGACCCATCCCCTCCTTTTCATCGAAATAAATCAATTTGGAGCTATTTAGAACCGAATTTGGCTTTATAATATAATAATATTTTTAGTTATTCCAAAGGTGCCCCTCTCCTCCCTTATAAAAGGACACCTCCTCCCTTTCTTCCTCACACCACTTTGAGCCTTCAATCTCGGCCAACCCCTGACACTTTCACCTCTCCACTTCCCTAGAGATATCCTAGAGGTCCTGGTCTTCTTCAAAGACCAATTTTAGTGCCCTAAAAGGAGGTCTCAAAGAAGCACTTCAAAGAAGAGGTAATGTCCGTTACCGATTCTTTCATCATTATTTCTTCTTCCACTTCTTCTTCTTTAGTTGTTTAATTATGAAGTAATAACATAAGTATCACTAATATACTGATATGTTATTATACGTATGAAACAACCCTATCTCACCATCTATCCATCCTATGGAAAATGAAATCACCGCGCGCGCATACGTACGGAATACCGTCTCCACACCGTGGTGTAATCTATTTTCCACCACCACCTTACTTGGATGGGTATAATGGTGTAAATAATGACTATATATGATTATTGTAAAGTGATATTGATTCTGAAATATTATACATACACTCCAATACAATTCCATGATCATGGGAACTATATCATCACTCGTGCGTACGTACGGAATACCGTCTCCACGATGTGATGCGACTCATTCTACATGATCTTCATTTCATAATGATTATATAAATGAATTAAATGAATGAATATGATATATATTACACTAATAAAATTCTGTAAATGAGGTATCTATAACCTAAAGAGAAGAATAAGAATTTATTCGACAAAACACGCATAAGAACAAAAAGTAATAAACACCCGAATAACATGTTGTAATGAAATATTACTAATAAGAAGCTAAGAATATGACCATATGTGATATCATAACAATGATTCTGATTATGGAATAAGTCAATAACATTATTTAAATCATTATAAAGGAGGTTCGGATATGTACAAAGCATGTCAGACCTAAGGTAAGGGAAATATCACAATCTAATTTTTATCCGAGATTGTTTATACTGTGGCATTTACTAGGGTGTATTTTATCATCGACATCCATTTTTCCTCAATATGTAATATTATTTCCATCCACCTACAATTGTTTAAATCCAATTTTACCCTTCGTTGAGTTTTTAGTAAATGATATGAAAGGAATCTTTTGTGGTTTTTCATGTGAGGTACTTTTTGACTTTTCTGAAAAAAGTACGAAGAATGTTTTTTTAACTTATACGGCATGAATGGATTTTTAAAACATTATTTCCAAGAAGCTTCCTTTACAAGTTTTCATGTTTATTTTTAATCAAATTCTTTTAGTATATAATTTTACGACATGTTAAGAAAGGAAAAGTGTTTTTGAAGCAGAAAGGATATTTTCCTCAAGAATGGAGTTCAAGTGTTTTATCAAAATTATTTTCCATCTAAGATAATAAAGGGTTCTATTTTTATCTCTATTATTACATTGATTTGATTATTTTGTGATGGAATTATATTTTTATGAATTCCTTTATCTTATATGAATTGTTTTATGATGTCACGATGTTTAAGATTCCCATTTTTATTACTTGGGTTATGCTATGATGTATGATTTTCTGATTTTGTGGCACACATAAGAATGGTATCATTATGAGATGGGTGGGACATATATCTCCCTCCAATGAATTGGGTAAAGATTTTATATCTCATGAGATAGACATGGCAGGAATGGCAGGTTTAACCGGTTTAGTAAAACAGGACTGAAACGAGGAGTGAACTCGGTTCAGAAATGGACTTTGTCCACTAAGATAGTCTTGGCAATGAGTCTTGACTAACAAGAAATGATTCTCAATTATTATGTGTGTATGCCAAAAAGTTTCATGATTTATGTTATGATTATTGGGATTACATTTCACTATTATGATTTATCCCATGTTATGAAATTATGATTTCTTTTGCAGGTTAAGATTTCCAAAAGTTATGCTCTTATGTATATTATGTGATTGATATTTCTTTTGTTTACCCTTAATGAGCATTTTAGCTCACCCTTTTGTATGTTTTATTTCCCCAGGTCAGGAAGAAGGTTATTAAGGAGAATATTCCAAAAAGGGACTCTAGATATGATGAAATAAATGGGAGGCAAAGTAGATTCTTTATGAACCATTTGTTTATGCTTTCCAGTTTCTAAAGACACTATACCTATACGGTCCTTTCATGGTTTTGTTATATGTTGTAATAAGTGTGCTTCAATTTTTAAGTAATAACAATGTATGTAAAGTATGGGTCGTTATAGAGTATCATATAGATGTTAGGTTAATTACTAAACATCAAAAATATATCTAGGATCGTTTTACTAATTTCTAATAACATCATGAGATCTTTTTCTTAGTTTTGTCTATGTGATGATCATTTTAAACTAAAATTAATCTTATATTGAAAACACGCAATTCGAGTCATACAAACCACATCAATTATCAAATTGATGTGAGGTTGATTCATGAAAATCAAAAATGAATTATAGATTGTTTCTATAAATTTTTAAAACAATACAAGATATTTTTCTCAGTTTTGACTATCTGAGGTGTGTTTTAAAATAAAATGACACTTATATTGAAACAAAAACATTGATTCATATCAATCAAATCGTGTGTTAAATTGAATTTAAATCAATTAATAAATATTATAAATATATTATGGATCATTTTACTACAGTTTAAAAATAATTCAAACTCATTTTCCTAGTTTGGGATATGTGAGTCAAGTTTTAAACTAAAATGACACTTCGATATTGAAAAAAACACTTGAAGCCACACCAACAACATCATCTATAAAAATAATTAGTATTCAATTCCTACAAATCAAAAATTAATTATGGATCATTATCCTAAATTTTGAAAATAATGCATGCTCTTTTTATTGGTTTTAGTTTTGTGATGCATGTTTCAAACTAAAATGAAACTTTTTATTAAAATCAAGCACTTCAAGTCAGACCGACCAAATTTTGAGTTAGATTGACATGTTATTTATTCATAAAAATCAGAAACGAATTATGGATCATTTTACTAAATTTTTAAAGAAATTCGAGCTTGTTTTCTTAGTTTTATCTCTGTGATACATGTTATAAACATAAATGAAACTTTTTCCCCCCACATGTGACTTGGGTATAAAGGGGGATAGGGTGTTGGGCGCTGATCATGGGGTTGATTCCATATGACTTTTTCTATTTTAGCATGGGTAATGTAATAGACCCACTATTGAAAAATGACATATATATTAAAGATGTTCTTTGAGTCATACCGACCACATAATCTATCACATGATAGTGTGACCAATTACTACATGTCACAAATGAATTATGGATCATTATCCTAATGTTTTAAAACAATCAGAGCTTGTTTTATTTATTTTTATAATGTGAAAAGCATTTTAAACTAAAATGACACTTTTATATTGAATACAAATACTTAGATTCATACCAAAAACTTTGTGCGTTAGATTGACGTGATGTCAATTTCTACTCATAAAAAATGATTTATGGATCATTTTACTAAAGTTTTAAAACAATTTTATATCTTTTTCTTGTTTTTGAGAAAATGACATGTGTTTTAAACTAAAATGACATTTAATATATTGAAATCACACACTTAGAGTCATATCGACCACATCAGGCATCATATTGACCTGAAATTGATTCCCAGACATCAAAAATGAATTATGAATCATTTTCGTCAAATTTGAAAACAATTTGATATCTTTTTATTAGTTTTGGTGATGTGACATGAGTTTTAAACTAAAATGAAACTTTTAATATTGAAAACACATGCTTTCAGTCATACCAACCACATCATGTGTGGGATTATCATGAGGTTAATTCTTACATGTGAAAAATGAATTGCAGATTATTTTTATAATGTTTGAAAAAAATATAGGTTTATTTTTCAAGTTTGGAGCACGTGAAGTGTGTTTTAAACTAAAATAAAACTTTAATATTTAAAAAACACACTTCATGACATAACGAACACTTTAGGTTTCATATTTATATGTGGTCGATTACTACATGTCATAAGTGAATTATGGTCTATTTTCATAATGTTTTTAAATAATATAATCTTTTTTTCTTGGTTTTGGTGATGTGAAATTAATTTTAAACTAAAATGAATCCTTTATATTGAAAACATACAATTCGAGTCATACTGACCACATCAGATGTCATATTGATGTGGGATCAATTCCTATACAAAAATATTAATTATGGATCATTGTCACAATGTATCAAAGAAATGAATTTGTTTTCCAGGTTTTGATCATGTGACATCTGTTTTGAAATAATGTGTAAATTTTTAAAAAAGTATCAAAAAAAATGATAAGATAATTAAATAAAAATTTAGATAACATGATGATAATATAACTAAATAAGTTGTAGGAAGTCACCTATTTAGGATGTTTGTACATATTATGGTACCATGTATTATGGTCATTCATATCCCAACAAATTGATTTTCTCCATAATACTTATCCTTCAAAATAGATCAAAAATAATATATAACCATTCTAATACTAATGATTCACATTCCAACTGTGTCTCTATGGTCATATCCGCACTAGATCACAAACATAGCTGGAAATCACCTATATTTGATGTTCAAAAACATTCTGACACCATGTATGTTTCCAAATCACCTCTAAATAATTTTACTATTTCTTATGAGTATGTATATTGTTGGAAATAATTATAGTACTGAAAAAATATATAAAAACAAATTATTATGAAATATTTTAAATGAAATTTTAATTACTTTAATAAATTACTTATTTGGGGATCCTATTATTTGGATGGAATGTTATATCTTTCATAAATATTCAAACATAATATCCCTAATAAATATTATTATATTACATAAGAAACTATAGAAACATTGAACAAAATATTTAAATTGCTTTAAAATATGTTTTGATAGTTAAATATTTCTATAAATACCTTAATCAATTTATATTTGAAGTATTCTGTAGGTTTATTATATTTAGTCACCGACCTCATAAAATGATTTAGAAAATATTTATAGATTGACATAATAATAACAAAATTATTTTAAAAAAAAAACTGAAACATATAATTGAGATTATATATATAAAATATTTATTTAAGTGAATTAAAAATTCACAATACAAATCATGTGTGTTCATTTTGTTGGAAATCCATGCATTAGATCCAAAAAATAAATATTTAGTGGTATGTTGATTGATTTTGATTAGTATCTAGTGCTTCCAAAAAAATAAGTAATGAATAAAATAAAATATATTTTATATGAATAGATTTCTGAGTTTTATGCCTACATTTTAGGAAATAGAAAGAGTATATGTTATGTTATAATCTTCTTAAATTCTTCATTTATCTCATCTTTTTTCTTGAGAATTTCTTTCAAATCAATTGAAATTTATTTGGTAGAAACAATATAAGGATTAATGAATCCAAATCTTGATTTATATGGTTTCCCTTTATATAGTAGTAACATAAATGCCTATAGAAAATATGAATAGTTATTAATTTTAATGAACATATTAGAACAATTTTGGATAGATATATTATCAAAATTTACATTATATATGTATTCATAACTCAGACTCCTAACCAATAAATATTAAGATTCTTATTAATACTCTCAAGACCAACTACATTTGTAATGACATTTAAAAATATTTATTATTCATATGTAATGTTGGAAACATATTCATATTTTAATGTGGTGTCTTCATGAAGTCGTAATGATAATATATGTTTCATTGGTACTGATTGGGAGAAGGTACACCGAGATGGTATTTTTGTTTTCATGGATGATTTAATTGATTTTACAGATTTAAAATTCTATTTACCGATCATTCAATACATTTTTAATACCGTACCTCACTTTAATACATTTTTTCATCAACTTTCACTACTAAAAAATCATCCTTTAACAGTGCTAGAGTACGCCTTTATCAGTGCTAAAAAGTGATGATAATCAAAGTGCGGTTAAAAGCCTGAAACTTTTATCAGTTCTAAAAAATCACTATTAAAAAGGTCATTTAACAATTGTTTTTAGTCCCATTAAATCCCCACTCTATCAAAGATTTTTATCACTATTGAGGGGCCCCTTAACGGTGCTAAAAAAGCATTGATAAAGGCTTCACTGATAAAGGGTATATACATTTTTTTCCCATACCCCACATGCCCACCCATTTTCCAGTACTTCCCACCCACCAACCCCTTTATCAGCTCTTCCCCCACCCCTTTATCACCACGTTAGATAATATCAGTCTCCCATGCATACCCCTACCTCTAGTAAGTTTCAAACCCTAGACCTCCAACATATACATGAAAGCCTTTTCCACTACCCTATAATATTTTGTTTCACATTTTATGATATATCTATATATTTATATATATTTCATTAAAATTTTTATCCATATATTTATATATATGTTTATATATATCTTTATATACTATTAAATATATTTTATTTGTAAATATGTTTAATTTATTTATTTATAAAATAAAATTTTATGTGTGAATAAAAAAAATAAGTATATATTGTTATGTATTTAATTATAAATAAAATTACATTATGAAAAATGAAAAAATTTAAAATAATTAATATAAATATGAATGTAATCCTTGGGGATACATTCATTCCACACCTAAAAAGGGTAAAATACCCCCATAAAAGAGTCTTAAAATCCATCTAAAGTTAAAAAAGTGGGGTACCCCAACTAAAAACTCAATTTTAGAGGCCTTTTGGGACTTTTTTTGGCCTTGAAAAAATAGTTACCAAGTTTCCACCAATCATATTGGTGTTGATCTTGTCACATTCATCAATTTGATATATGGTAGAGCCTAAACAGACACTCAGATCAAAAGTTATGGTCGTTTGAAGTTTGAGTTATGTTTTCAACTTATTTTAGATCTTTTATTTTATTTTTTTATTTTTATTTATTTTTATATTAAATGGCTATTAATTGGTAATAATAAGAGAAATATTAATTAAAAATATTTTTTAGTTATTTTATAAAGGATTTTCACAAAATGTCTTATATTTTAATTGTAAATTCCTATTTACCTTATCTAAAACATATTTAAAAATATATATATTATATTTATATCAATATAAATATATTTATATATTAATATATATATTTGATGATTTTTTTAAAGTTTACATTTATCAGCGCTTGTAAAAAAGCACTGATAAAGGGGGGTATTTAACATCACCTCTAAAAATCACTAATAATCCCACCTATCTGCACGTTTTTATAAGATTTGATAAAAGAACCCATTTTTTAGCACTGATAAAGGTCCCCCATTAAATGTAATTTTTCGTGCTAAAAAAGGGGGTCGTTAACAGTGTTTTTAGCTAGCAGTGTTAAAGCCCTAGCACTAGATAAACCCAATTTTGTATTAGTGTATTTCTAGTTTTTCAGTTGAATTTTTTTAAGGACATACCTCATGTATCTCTATAAGATTATATTTCCATGATAGAAAATTTCCAAAAGCATCATTAACCATTTTAATATCTAGATCATCAAGTGGAATAGGAAACTTAGAACTCATATCTTGAGATTATTCAATCCCCACTCTCATGTGACATTTTGGAAGTTCTTTATTGTGTAGCATGTATACTAGGATATTATACACTATACCACTATCAATAAGGCGGTGCATGGGTGTTGACATATATAAATAACAAGAAATTTTACCCTACATAGTCTTAGTAATATGAATTTATTGTAATTTTTTTGATTCACATTTATTAGAAAGAGTATTGGAAAAATTTATTACCTTGAATAAGGTATGCAGTTGAGGGTAATGACTATCATCAAATCTAGTGATTCCATTTGGTCGATCAGGTATTGATCTTTGTTCCACTGTCGGTTTACTTTGATCTTTCTGCATATATTGGTCTCCCAAACCAGGCTAGGAAATGATATCTTTCAAAGCTTATATACGCCCTTGTAGTACATTCATCACCCGATATTTATCTTCTTGCAATTTTTTCTTCCCAAAATATGTTCTAGGAGACACTCCAAAACATACACCTCTAACACAACCATATCATTCTATCCACTTAAAATCTACTAAAAGTATATTTTTCTATTATGGTCACTGTCGATTATTATGTCTGAACCATATAAAAAATATATGAACATAAATAGATATTTTTATGTAAAACTATTATAAAGAATAACAAATTACTATTACTTCGTACTTACACATGTTTACCATAATAGTTTTATATTTTCATCAACTAGTTTACCCTCCTTATTTACACGGTCCTCCTTCCATAGAACATGATGTGAGATAGAAGTGACTTTTTAATTTTATTCATCAATCTGCATATAATAAAGGATCATATAATGATTCATAACACATAAATTTTTTATCGTTTATTTGAAATACATTGAATTTTATTAAGTATTGAATCATACCCCATCATTACTTTGTGATAGAGGTACAACAGATTTGATACACATTGTTCATTTTCACAACTAAATTTTTATTTCATAAATTAACAATTTTGAATAAAATTGTATAAAATAACTAATGTCAAATAATTTATTAATTACTAAAATTCTCCTGAAATGATTTCTCATTGGGACTACTAATGAAATCATTCCATGTTTTCTAATTTTTAATGTGTTCATAAGTAAAAGGTGGGTAGGGATTTACTTTCCCCAAAACATCCCTAATAAGAAACTTGATAAGAAGAGTCTGAAATCCTCATTCAACATTTTTAGTGGCCATTAAGACATATTTATTATGAAAATCATAAAAAATAAATTAACTCTATAAGGAATATTTAAAATTAAATTAAAATTTCATTATATAATTTTGTAGTAAAATAGAGAAAGTATATCATAACATTACCTTTATTTCTTTCTAAAGGGTTTCCTTTATTACATGTTGGGCATGAATACATGAATCTGTATCAATTGAAACATTCATCCTTGTTGTGACCCCAACATAACTAATGTACATTGAATTTTTGTGGTCAACAGGATGGATACATTGATTCAATAAAAACTCAAATTTTATACACTTACTTACTACCGTGATAATTATAGTAAACACTATGATACTGTATCATTATTTTTTTTCATCAAAGTGTTTTTTATCCGCTAATACTTCTATAGATTAAGCATCAAGCACCAATTCTTCCCTGATATTGGTAACATCATCATGTGAAGAAGTCATTTTCTACATGAGTAGTCAAACATTTAATTTCGATTACATAAATATAATAGATAATACATAATATTATGAGTAATAGAATTGTATATTAAAAAACAATTTAACCTTATCATTGATCTCTATTTCTTATATTAAAAGGTTGACGGGATTTGTCTCCTCTATTGAGAATCTAAATCCCCTCTTTTTTGTCCCCTCTATCATATAAGACATTATCTACATTGTGACCTCTATGAAATTATTGTGATCTTCCCATGAAAGGGTCATCCCTGATTGAATTTTCATCTAACCCTATAATTGATTTAGTCACCAGAAATACAACTGAACAATTCTTGTTTATTGGATCTAAGACAAAAAACACCTGCACTACTTGGGATGCTATTATGGATGGCTCATTCTTTTCCCCGTCTACACTGAAATTCACCTTCAAGATACCCGTTTCATCAACTTTCACTACAAACCCATTTTCAACCCCTTTTCAATAGAATATTGGCACTTGAAGTGTTGTATAGTCCAAATAATATTTTTTTTATGATGCATAAATAAGGAATATTCACGTAAATTAAATTTCTATCTTTGGAGCCAAATATGTGAATCGCTTCTTCCACAAGTGTAAATCCATTATATTTTATTATATTATGGTCATCATGTTATTTTTTATAGAATTTATAACCATTAATTACGAAACCAATGTATGATATCAAATTTTAATTTAGTCCCTAGCTATTTATCAAAGTCATTAGACAATTGAATTTGGATTTTTAGACAACTCCTTATAAATGTGATCTCAGAACCATCCCATAAACTGTTGATTATATGTATTTGATATCCATATTTCATCCCTTGATGAATTGAAATGTCTAAGAATTTTTTTGTGGGCTTCAACATATGGATCATCATTTTCATTGTTATATAAAATGTAATTGTGAGATTTTTCTATCTATATGATGATAATTGTAACAATAACTCTTCCGAAAATCCCATTTCCCATAAGGCATCCACTGTAGCAAGACTTTGGGAGACCGATTCTATCACCATCTGATAGGTAATCGGTACAAAATTCAATAAATTCTTCAAAATATATCATTCTTCAATATAACCTTCTCGTCGACTTTGATTCATGATGTAACCTATCAAAATATTTATATACTGTTCAATGGGGTATATCCAACTATAATGGAAAAGATTACATAGTTGAACCTCTATAAATAATTAAACTATCAGGTGGACCATTATATAAAATAAATATGGTGGGAAAAACATATCTAAGTCACAAAATATGACCACAACCTCTTTATTTGTGATTGGAAACTTTGTCGGGTCTATAACATTACTGCATATGGCTTTGAAAAATAAGTAGAGTATAGTTAATGTATGTGGTATATTTTTAGGCATAATGAAATTTAATGTGATGGGAATAAAACCATGCATCAAAAAATTAAATTCATTTGATTTTAGTCTTTATGAATTTAAATTATTCATTAACACACCATTTTTTATATTTGATGAATACCCCTATATTACTTTTAAACCATTAAGGAAAATGAAAAATTATAATATTTCTTGTCTGGATAGAGTGTAAGATGTTAGAGAAAGAAAATCCCCACTTTTTCCCTTTCATCAATTCCACATCTTCCCTTATCCCCATGTTAATCATGCCCAACCCAGTCTTCATTCCATTTCTATTTTTCAAGGAAAATTTAATAATGCTCTAACAAAACTATCAAATAATTTCTTTCCTGCATTAATGAAATAAATAAAATATCTGACAGTCAAATAATTCTAGCATGAAAATTCAATGAAAATTAATCTTTTTTCCAACATGATTTTGTTTGGTTTTTCAAAAATGGTTTACTAAAATCAATGTCAATATATTTTACTCTGAACAGTTGATCACCCTTTAGTATAGATTATTCAGTATCTTTTTTGGTATTCCTATTGAATTTTGTCATCTAGGATCAGTATTTATATCATCTAGGTATGTACTAAAATCATAGACTTCAAGGAATGTTTCAACTTAAATGATTTTGAAAATTTTTCACAAATAGCACTCTCAATTATTCCTTTAATGATATAGCATGAAACATTTCCTCAAGAAGAAAAGTTGTTTATCATCCCATAAAACATGGACCTCAATTTGAATTCTCTAATTATATGAGAATCATACATTGTAACACCTATATCCACATAAATTTCAGATATTTGATCAATATATCCAAATAGGCATCAATATCATTACCAAATTTTTTTAGTATAGATATAAGTAGTGATAATATAATGTATTTTCACTTTATTCATAACAATGGTGACAATTTATAATTTACCAATATAATTGGATATGTACTATAAATAATAAATAATACACCAAACGGATTTATTCCATCCATAGATAATTCAAGGGAAAAGTTTCTCAACTCATTTCAAAATTCAGGATACATATAATAAAGTTTCTTCCACTAAGGAGAGTCTGCTAGAGGACATAGTTTAACATACTTAATTCTTGTATCTGTGTTCCATGTTAATTGTTTTCCAGTTTCCTAACTTACATATAGTCTTATAAACCATGGTATGATACTAAAGTACAATAAAACATTTGAATCACTTGATTCATCTTTATTTTATCAAATCTCACCATGCTTAGGGAATTTCATGAGAGATTCATAGTCCTTGAGAAAAAATATGAAATCATTTGGACAAGCTTGTATTTTTTTATAATATATTCCTATTTAACATAAAATTCATTTAGAATCACATGTTGAATAAGGATGTTCATTTTCTTCTAGAATCATATCATTCAGAAGACTAGACAGTTCTGTAAAGCTGGTGTTTCTCAATTCGTTTCTATATTTCATATAATATAACTTTAATACAGCTAGAAATATGGTGTATTTAGTACAACAAGTATAAAATAGTCTCTTATAATAACTATATAACTTTTCAAAAAGCCATGTAAAATCACAATTTTCATCTTAAATTTCCATTTTAATTTTTTTGATACGATCTACACCATCATTTACACTAGTATTCATATCAAATAATTAAAAAACTACAATTTTATCCCAATTGGTGTGCAAGTTCAGTTTTTTCCTATGTTTAGTCCAATATTCATAGCTATGATCTATTCTATGAAAAAAAATGTTCTTCTAAATCTTATTTAATAATTTTACTTTAAAAACAATATAAACAAGGATAAAGGATTTTAGAATGGTTTTTTTCTTGCTATATTATAAACTTAATGAACTCTTTAACTCCATATTCATACTCTTTTTTCCATGTGATTAGTGTACATTAATTTTTGATTAATATTCATCCAATTATTTTTATACAATATTCATTTTGTACAAAAAATAAATAAATACAAATATGATATTCATAATCAATAGATAATTCTATCCGTTATGATTCCAGATAAGTTATCATTTTACACAAGGGAAATATTAAAAGAAACAACCTTGGGTAAACATGTGGAAGTTGGTCCAGGTTCTTTATTTTATACTATATTGGAAAAAAGTGCTAATAAATATGTTGGTAAAAAAACTTATTTATTATTGGATAAAACACTTACCATAGAAATTATTGTTCTTCCTTGTCATTTAATTATGACATAGATTTATGAATTTGTGTAAAAAATTATTTCCTCAAAACTTACATAGTCATGTAATCACTAGATTTTGACATAGGGTCAAGGATCTTGTAATTTCATGAAACAAATAGATGAAATTGTAATTTATGACAAAAGTGAAGTTGGATTCCATGTTACTCTCTATTTCTATATATTAATCTAGACCATGTATTATAGGAATACTAGAAAATATTTATATTTTATAACCCATTGAAGAAACCCTATTTTTAAAATATTAAAGTTATCAATCTTAATTATATTTCACATGTTGTATAATATCCAAAAATAGTATTAATTTTCCTTAAAAATACAAAAGATTATTTCCTTTATTAAAAATTCCAAAATTTTTAGTTAGCATAGATTCTACACAATTGAGATCCAAAACATTCAGATTCTGCCACTAATAATAAAAATGATCACTATAATATATATCCAAAATATAGTAGTCAAAACCTTCACTATTATATCCAAAAGTGTATTTTTATTCTTCATAAAATCCATACCGCATGTATGGTTAGGAGAGATTCTAAAAAACTTTATAAAATTATTCCAATATCTTATAATCAAGTATATATCCAAGATAAATGTGTTTTAAATTAGAAATTTTTATGGGAGATAGTAAAACCATTCCTAAATATTCAAAATAGATCAAAATAATAATTTTTTTTGAATGGATTAATAAAAATCAATAATGTAAAATCACCATGAATTTTTTCCAGTAGACCATGCATCAACTATAAATACCAAGTTGATTCCCATATTTCATAATTATAACTTTTAACATTCCCAAGAAACTTTACAAACTAAAACCCACATATTATAGGTATGAGTAAGCTTCTTGAAACATCTTTTAATAGTTTTTACTCATTCTATCACTTATTTCTTTATAAAATAGCCTAAATTTCATGGAAATTCAAAAAAGAAATATGTCATTTTTATAATTCATAAAAAAACAAACTCATACCCAATTAGCCCATTTAAACATATTACACATGGTCTCAACCAGAATTATTATTTTTAAATCCATATGACCCTTGAACCAATATATACCCCTCAAACATCATGTTACTAATTTAATATAAGAAATTACATACTAAATTTAAAAACCCAAAAAATTCTAACTCAATGATTCACCATACTTAATAGAAATCACTACCAAAACTAAACACTTTCATAGTTAATGAAATCATAACCAAAACCATTTTCATATTACCAAAAAAATCACTACCCAATTATATTAACCCAAAATAAAAGCAGTTTAAAATTATAATATCATAAAATGATTTTTCAAAAATATATACACTCACCCAAACGAGACATTACACCAAAAATGGTTAAAGAACAATAACTTTTTTCTTTAAATATAAGTAAAATCTTTTATTTATAATAAAATATTTGAAACCAAATAAACAAAGATATTTTTATCTTTAAAAGCATTAAAACCTTTTTATTCTAAATAAAACTTCCAAAATAAGAAACTCAGCCATAAATTTAATTTATAAACACTTAACAACTCATTCAAATATCCCATTAGATAAAAATTTACGTATATTTGAAAATAATTATCAATTTAATATAGGAAAATGAGGCATTATTCAATAATAATTACTTTTCCTCACTTTAAAAATCTAATCTATAATTTACCTTGAGCAAAAACCAACAATAACTCTTTCTTTAAAAAATTTTATTTTATAATAAGAATATTTTAATAAAGAATTTAAGTATCATTTATACTAAAAAGCAATATTTTTTGAAATCAGTAGACATGGAAATCATAATAAAAACAGTAAATATACATTAATAAATACTTAAAAAATCTAAGAGAAAAAACATGAGAATCACTTAAATTTTATTGAAGCCCTTTGAACATAGAATATTCTAAAAAAATACACTAAAAGTGAGTTATATTTTCAATACATTAATTAAATAAATTCACATGAAATCATAACATGATATATTTTCTCCCTTTAAACATAAAATAATATGATTTAAACGTATCAAACCCAATTTGGAAATTAGAAAATCTTAAAAAATCGGTACACCTATAAGAGGGTTTTGGAAATTTATAATGATAATATTGAAAACATTTTTCCCTTAGATAAAATTATGTTTTTAAAATAAAAATATTATATAAATGAAATTTTAATTTTGAAATGAGACTCCAATAAAAATATTCATATCTCTTACGTGATACTACTAACTGACCCTATATTGTTCCATTTATGAAAACCCTCTTAAAGTTATTATCCCAAGAAATTAACTCTCTTACTAAATCTCATGATTACTATAAACATTTTTTACATTGGAGAAGAAATATAGCAGTGCTATTCTTTGTAAACACCTCTTTATATAAGTCTGGTACCACAAGATCCCTCAACATCATCCCAAATCTTCCTTGAATCTGAAGAGAATGATAAAAATAGGGACATTTGTTATTAGTATAGGAAAATGGGATAGAGGAGGCTCAATAGAAACCAGAATTAAAAAAATAAGGCAACAATAAAACCAAAACACAACACCATGAACCAGATATCATCAGAGGATGACCTATGCAAGCCGTAGTAGGGTAAAATAACACCCCCTGACACTTATATCTTGTTTATCAAGTAATAGTAAAACTACCTTAAACATTTGTCAATAGTAGAAAAATATTTTTTAAAAGTGAACAATAGTCACTCGATAGAGAATAATTAGAAAACTAATCTTCTCATATTCCTTATAAAACTCAAACCCTATAAAAAGTGATCCTAAATACTTACTGAAATAAATATTAATTTTTATTTTTTGATGTTTTATAAAACAACCAAATATAATGACCTTTTTTTTAATTTTATTTCACTATGGAAATTGAATTAAAAACCTAATGTTTATATATACAAACTGTATAAGTTCTAAAAATATACATATATTTTTTGTAACTTCTATTTCTCTATCACATGCTATAAATTCATATAATGATTGAACACATAGTTTTTGTTTCTATTCATATCTTTGTCATAGTTGAAATATATCATATTAATTATTCATTTAGGAAGATCGATGATATTTACATTTTCATTAAACATAAAATTTATGATAAGATACATTTTTCCAATCTATACACACATTAGACAATCATTTTATAAATTTATAATGTTTAGGTAATGACCATTCTCTACTGTAACAAACCTAGGAAGTAGAGAGTGGACATGAACTAGTACAAGGTAGTCCTAGAGATCTCTTGGAATGGGGTGACACTAATAATAATAGGAAACCAATGGTCATGGAGTGTATTGGAAACAAAAAAAATAAAAACACAACATCATGAACTGGACGTCATCTGAGCAGGACCTATACAAGATTTAGTAGGGTAAAATTAAGAATATAAAGACCCATAAACAAGGAACCATCATTGGAGGATAAATTATGATGGGTAATTCATTGAAAAAGATCCAAAACATAGAACCCTAATACCAAAAATCCAAGATAAAGACTCATTATTACACACCGATGAACCCAAACAAACAAGCAATGAGGTAGGTAGATAAAAAATAACATACCTTAGATTTGAGAGTTAATTCGTCTGAGAGAAGATCAAGGGGGAGTGGAGAAAGAGATGAAATTTTAAAAGAGATTAAGCAATGTGACAGAAATCATATTAGTTAGGGTATTTTTTAAAATAGCAGGGAGGGATTTATCTACACTTCTAAAAAGTAACTAATAAAGAGAGGTTTTATCAATGCTAAAATAATAAGCGCTGATAAAACACCTCTTTATCAATACTTATTTAATGATGATAAATATATATAATTATAATTATAAAGAAATATACTTTTAAATATATTTATAAATATTTTTATATAATTATAAATATATTAATATCATTATATATAATTGTATAATTATATACCCAAACAGTGCAAACCATGGGTTCTTCCCATCTTTCTAAAATTTATTGAAATTTAAAAGTCATAAAGTACAAAGAATATGATAATTAAAGATAGATATGTGACAATTTAAATAATAAAATTAATCATATATGGAATTGGATATAACACTCCATGATTTTATAGTATGTATCTTTTTAAATATAATCTCTTTGATAGCTTACATTGCACGCAACACCCAACTTAAATGAATAATGAAATATTTTTATGTGATCATTATAACCTATCCATAAGGATGATGAGAATGAATGAGATTGAAAAAATTATAAAAATATAGTTTACCCAATTTTATCAAATTAATTAATTATGATTAAAAACTAATTGAATATAAAGGTTGTTATTTATTAAAAAAATATTTATGCCTAAAATGGAATTTTATCTTAATAAATTAAATTAATCAAAATTATTGAAATATATTAATAAAATTTATATGTTTTATATCCAATTAATTTTTTTAAAATTCATCCAATAATTTTGATAGGCTTATGATAAGAAATAAATCCAATTTAGAGCATAAAAGCTATATTTGTCTAAAATGCAGTTTTGAAACCTTTGAATATATCAACTATTTTAAAAATAACTTTACAAAATTTTATAAATTTAATTTGAAAAAATTAAAACAATTTTTTAATGTGTAATATCAAAATTATATTAGGGTGATTTTTGGTATTTTTTAGAGAAGGTTCATTTTTTGATGAATAGTGAAAATAATGAATTTTAATTAAAACTGATTTTTCATCTAATTTATTTATATATTTAAATTATATTTTAAATTGGGTTTTAAGTATAATTATATCAATTATAATTAAATAAATCCAATTTAGGTCATTGGAATCTATTCCACATTGAAATTGGATATAAAAACATTTCAAACTTCAACTTTTTCACATTAAAAACCTTCTTTCCCGTTGCGTTTGCTAGATTAATTTTAAATCTCAATTTTCAAATTATGTGAATAGAATTAGATAAAATGTATTCAATATTTGTAATAATACGTTCTAAATTATGTTTATGGTCATTTTTGTTTTTATGCATAAAAAAGTTACCATGATAAAAGTGCGATTTACCGTGGTATAGGAAAAATAATGTAACGAGTTAAAAGATAAAATATAAAAGCATAAAATAGAAACAAAATACATCATTAAATTGTAGTTTTAAGTTTTTATCAACCATAAAAATAATTTATAACATTAATTACCATCTATATTCTTTATAATTAATTCCACGTAAATGTGGTTGGCTTTAATTATAAAATAATCATTATATAATCACTTAAAACCACCCCTCCTCAAGTATAAATATAAACCAACACCACCCCATTTGTCCTCAAAATAAATTAAGATCCAAAAATATTTGAAAAACTTCTTCTCATCACTCTTCCCATGTACAAGTTCTTGTGGTCTCACCAAAATACCAATTAAAGGCCCTTAATAGGATGTTCAAAGAGGTAATATTCAAGAGGTAATTTCCTCAAAACACCTCTCTTATTTTATTTCCTTATTCTATTTTATCCTCACCTCCATTATAAATCAATCCATTATAACTAAAAAAGAACTTATATAATTTATTTTTATGTTTATAATAGAA
Organism: Viscum album; assembly: GCA_963277665.1. Taxonomy (NCBI): domain Eukaryota; kingdom Viridiplantae; phylum Streptophyta; class Magnoliopsida; order Santalales; family Viscaceae; genus Viscum; species Viscum album. Next base: position 111,658,242 of record OY728157.1, on the reverse strand, counting down.
TATATCATATCTATTTAATTTATCACCTCCTCTTATTCAAAGAAACAAAAACATTTTCCAAATTATAACGGTTAACCATCTATGTGAATAATGATTTTTTTCAATTTTTATTACCACATTCATGGATGGTCATAAAAGTATCATTCTGGTTAAATAATATTTTAATCAGTATATTATAACCAATTTAATGTTTTGAAACTAATATATACTCATAATTTTAAATAAAATGAAACTAGTCCATATCTTTCAAAAAAACCGCTAAAACATACTAAAGATTTATCATTAAAATTTTATAAAATGAATCATCATTATTCAAGAAATAGAAATATTATATGGGAAAATTTATACTTATATAGGATAATTAATTCTATTTCATTTTAATTCTAGAGTTTTAATCCCATTTTTCAAAAATAACCATAATTTTACACAAATGAATCGATCATGAAACCATGAAATGAACGCACCCAAAACCATGTAAATAAAGAAATATTATTAATGAATGAGTCATAAGATGTTTTAAAATAATCACATAATGTATTATAAATATTAATATAGTTATAGAATATGTTAATTACATTATTTAAACCATTATACAGGAGTTTCAAACACGTTTTATGCAATTTGAATGTGAGGTAAGGATTTATCGTCTCACTTTTACTTATGTGAGATATATGCACTATTTACCAATTATTTCTCATGTGTAGTGTATATATGTTTCCATTTGTTATATTATATCACAGATCAATTTATTTAATTTTTATTAATTTTTTAAAAAGTTATTCTTTCATGGGGTATACAATTTTACTGATTATAAAGTGATAAGAGATTATATCTTAATTTATATTCCATTGAGACTTATTTGTTATTATGCACAACTTCACCTCTATGTGGTGCATATTCTATCCATTTGATATTTAATATCATGATTTATTCATTACTCGACGTATTTTTAGTTTCAATTTAATTATTTCATCCAAGGGGATTTTACTTGAAAATTTCCATGTGATAAAAGTTATTTTACAATATCACTCTCTTTTGTGATTGTTAACTTTATCTTGAAACAACAAATTTATTTTAATAATATTTATTTGGAAGTTATTGAAGAAGATCTGATCATGAATTTTATAACCCAAATATATGACCCCCAAATTTTTTATTAAAAATGTAATGACATACAAACCCCTAGAGACTGGAAGATAGAACCCCATAATTAAAGACCTGAAAGCCAACAAACAAAAAGGACTAAAGAACTAAGAACATCAAATCCATAAGACAGGATAATGACCGACGACTGTCAACAATGAAGATCCCATGGACCCAACCATAATGTTTCAAAAAACTGAAAAAACACCACCCACAGACATCATCACAAGATTGATCACCTGAGGATGTTTTTGCTCCCTTCAGTGTTATCACTCTTACGATCATTCTTATCCATGAATCGCATCGTTGGAGATTCCAGGCTGTAAAAAATCAGTGATAATTACTCACTATCGATTTACCATACCACTGATAGATCATATTTCAAAAGAACTTTGTGACATCAATGTCCCATTCCTCCAATAGTCATCTAATAACCTCCACCAACAATCATCCCCAATGTAAATATGCGCCCCGCTCCAACATTCCGAAGGCCCAGAATGGCCCAATGACCCATACAAGATCAGGTTAAAACCCCAAAGGTAGTTAGATTTAGTATCCAGAAATACCCATCACATACACTAAGGAAGAAAACTAGAAATTCCTTCCTGATTTGATTCTATAGCTAAGGTTTCCTCTCAATACCCAAGGTCAACAGCCACAACTACATGCAGACACGTCAGAACACCACCAGCTCTAGCCAGAAACCACCACCATCAAAAATAGGTCTCACTAAAATCCTCAAGGGTCCCAGATCCACCTAGAAATATAAATCCTAAATCCTGAGGCCGTTCGTTTCCTGACGCACTGATTCATCACCGACCTGGGCACTAAATTATGCCTTCATTCAATCATAGTGAAGAACTTTTCAAGCATGCCCCGATCATGACCGATGCTAATTTTTCATCACCAACCACCCATGGATGCACCTCCCACAATTGGGATCCTATAAAAGTCATCTGATTTCCCCATTATCATGTCTCCATTGTTATCCCCAAATCACCATCTATCCAGATCTGAATCCCCCATCACATGATCGATTCCCAACCAGACTAGAGTACCCTCTCAGCGTACTAACTTCAACTTGAGCATCCACCATCATCTTTCAACTGGATATTTTATGAAAAGACACATTATAATATGGATATTGGATTTATCTTGGAAATACTGATAAATTTTTATCTTTTATTATATATGGATATTTGATGACAACATAATTTTTTTATTAATTAAATTTATTATTCAATATATGTTGAATAATTTAGAATATAAGGCATGAGTGGGGCCCTGTTATTGATTTCCCCTAGATGCATCAGTAGTATCATGGGATGATTCAAATATTCTAACATTAAATAGGTGTTTACATATAGAGTAAGTTGTCTTGTAAAAGTTCTTTATAGTAGTGGTTAAATTTTTAGATACATAACGTCTAATAATTAATCATTTCCTATATTGAGAATTCAATTATTATTATATAGAGGATTTTCACTAAGAAAAAAAATCTATTGATGCATTTCATTCTTAGTTTATTTATTAAATTGAATGTTTTCTTAGTTATTTACCTTTCCATATTTAATATTCATATTAATTCAATTAGCTTCCATTATACTTAACCCATACTGAGAATTTAAGCCTGTTCTTATTTTTTTCCTTTCCCCAGGTTATGAAGAAGATATTTTGAAATGATTTTTCAATGATGTAGTTTATTATATTTTTTATCTATTATATCTTATTTTCTATTGTTTATATATAATGGGTATCATGTATGTCATGTAGTTTTCCCAAACTACTAAACTATTTTTTCCTTTGTATCTATGACAATATAATAAAGTAAGGCACCCGTTTCAGGATATTGGGGTCGAGTTTGTTATAGTTCATATCAGATAAAGTTTAGTATAAAACTTGAGAATTATATTTATGAAATAATATATTAGGTAAAAAAACCATAAGATATAATTTGAGGATATATATAGAAGAATATCCCGAATAAACCATGTTTATGATTATGAGATTAGCTACTCATGATTTTTTCAATTTATGTTAAGTATTTGACTTGTTATTGGATTATATATTATGTTTCATAATGATATGATATAATCTAGTGTATGTAGTAATTTATAAATGGATCTTGGAAGAAAAAATGTGAACCTCACCAATGCACATGATCTGAAGAGTAATAATCATAATGCCTTTTATGGGATTAAGCCAATATTTTGAAGGGAAGTAGTCTCCCAAACATTATCATCATAGGAGGACATAATATAATTTTATAGCATGGCATAGAAAAAATTATCCAATTCTTATGGATTGAAAGGGAATAAATAGAATAATAGGATAACTGGGAAAAAGATAGATAAAGGGAAGAATGGAAAGAGGTTTTTTCCCACATGTGATAATTGTGAAAAGAAATACCCTAGTACTTTCTAAAAGTATTGAGAGTTTATTACATGTGTGGAGATAAATAACACTATAATATTGATTTAAAGGGAAATAAAAAAGTTTCCAATATACAATGATTCAAAATTAGAGATATAGGGATCTATGTAAATGAATTCTATAGGAATAAAAATAATACACCTCAAAGGAAGCTAATGAATCAGGGTAAATATTAGTCTATTATCACAGAAGAAGTGTAATGATTAATGTGACTATATGTATTAATAACTTATTTTATTTTATGATTTTATCAATGTTGAATAGTTTATGTAATTTATGAAATATATAAGTGTTGTACTATAATATGTTTTCATTAAGGATTTGAAAGTGTATATTTAATGGTACCGATGATCATTGATTCATTGTAAAGATGAATTTCTTGTAAAACATGTGATTGAGGTAATTATAACCCTTAATATGCTTCTGATTTTGAGATAATGATGTTGGGATAAATAGAAGATTAATATGGATAAAGTAAATTGGATAGTAGAGAATACCTTAGAACTTATTAATTATTTTTGTTTTATGGTATCAATTATAGAGTAAAGAACACTTTTGTACTGAAGAAATACATCCAATAATCTGGTTTTTATTAAGGGAATAAGGAAGAAATCTTGTTTTCAATAACCTTTTATGGTAATTCATGTTAATACTATGTTTTAGTAGAATACATGATGAAGGTATTCACTTGTTTGGTATGTGATTAATTAGAGAAATTTTATGTTTTTGAGTGATTAATGAAAATTCGATTTAAAAAATTTAGGGACCTTCATTCAAAAGTTGTTGATTCTAATATTTTTGGAAGGTTTATAAGGGTAATCATATAGGAAATAGTTTAAGTTGAACTTTTTATGAGGTTTAAATATTAACGTGTTTTTGGGATATTAGATAACTTGTGACAACCATATTAGTTTTGGAAAATAGTTGAGATAGAAGGAATTAATTTTCACTCTTTATGGATCTTATGATATGTTAAATGTTAATTTTAGTGCTTTAGGAATAAGAAAAATTATTTTTGGATATTGATTTCTTGTTGTAAGGGCTAAAACTACTATGGACTATGTCACTAATTTAATAAAGACCCAAAGAAACAATGATGAATTATAAGAATGAAAAATGAAACGTATGAGATAAAATTTTAGGTTAAAAAACATCATTAATGATGAATATATTAAGAATATTTTCGGAATATTGTAAGGATTATATTAATATAGTTTTATAAAAATGACAACCCAAAGTTCAGATGACAACCTGTTGCACCTGGAAAGGCCTCAAGACTTGAAACCACAATCGAAGGGCAATAAGGGTGCATCACTTACCACTGGCCTACGTGGTTCCATGGTTAGTATAACATAGTTTTATTTATTTATGTGTTTTCATAGATAAAGTATAAGTTCATTTTTTAAAACCTATATGATTAAGATAAATAGAATATTTTACAATTTTATTGAGGAATAAATTTGGAATTGTCTTTTGGTGGAAAATATGAGTTTTTTGGTGGATATTATTTAATGGTTGAAACTTTAACTGTTAAGTAATTATATTTACATATGTTATTACTTTAGGAAGTATAATTATTCCTAAACATTAGGAAAATGATTTTGTAACAAAAATGTTATCCATTTACTTTTGTTTTGGAGAAATCAACAATCTTTTAACCCATCACAAATTTATGTTTTTGTGAAGGTTAAATTTCTAATGGCCATATTTTATATTGCTCTCCATCTGAACTTTATAGTTATATTTCTCTTTTATTTCCATATTTTCACTTCACACTATTGTTAACCTATTCTAAATCCTAGTTTTTTGTGGAGTTCACATTTACCATTCCCTCTTATTATGAGGATGTTCTATTAACTCTATTAACAATGTAGGCTTACCACAAAATAATTTTCAAGTATAAAAATGATATTTTTAAAGTAAAATTTCAAATTTCGAGGGAAAAAGTTATTGATGGTTGGGATAATGTAACACCCTGATATTTTATAGTATGTCTTTTTTTAAATTTAATATATTGGATAGCTTATGTTGCACATGACACCCAGCTTAAAGGAACAATGAAATATTATGATGTGATTGTTATAAAATAACGGTTAGAATAGTGAGAATAAATGAGATAAAATTAATTATGAAAATTTAGTTTACACATTTCTATCAAATTAATTAATTTGTTTCCAATTAATTAGAAATAAAAACCAATTGAATATAAAGGATGTGTTTTTATTAAAAACTATTTTTATGCAAACAATATATTTTTATCATAATTAATTAAATTAATCATTATTAGTGAAACATATTAATGAAATTCATATTTTTTATATCCAATTAAATGTTTTTAAATTTATCCAATAACTTTTATATTTTAAAGATAAGAAATAAATCCAAATTTAAGCATAAAAGCTATATTTTTCTAAAAGTAAATTTTTCCACCTTTAAATAGCACACCTATTTTAAAACTATATTTTGATAATTTTATAAATTTTATCTAAAAAAAATTCATTTTTGAAATTATTAAATCAAAATTTGGTTAAGGTGAATTTTAATGTTTTTATAAGATGTTTCATTTTTAGAAGAATAGTGAAAAATAGTAAATTTTAATTGAAAAATTATTTTTCATTTAATTTATATATATAGTTAATTTATATCAAAAATTGGTTTTAAAGTATAATTATTTAAATTAAAAATCAATAAATCCAATTTAGTTCATTGAAATCAATTCCACATTGAAATTGGATATAAAAACATTTCAAACTCTTGAACTTTGTCACTTTAAAAACCGATTTCCCGTTGTATCTATGATATTAATTTTAAATCTAATTTTTCCAATTATGTGAATTGAATTTTGTAAAATGGATTCAATATTCTTAATAATAATTTCCAAAATAGGTTTTAATATCACATTCATTTTTATACATAAAAAATTTATCATGGTAAAATGTAAGATTTACCACGTAGAGGTAAAATAATATAATGAGTTAAACATAAAAGGTAAAAGATTAAAATACCTAAAAACTATAACATTAAATGGTTTTTTGATTTTTTTATCGACCATAAACATCCTTAAAACGTTAATTAGCATCCACATTTATGGGAATTAATTCCAACCAAATGTGGTCGGTTTAATCATAAAATAATCATTATTTAATCACTTAAAACCACCCCTCCTCAAATATAAATACCACCTCTCACCGCCCCATTTATCCTAAAAAGAATTTAAGCTCCTAAAATATATAAAAAAAACTTAAAGTCATAACCTTAACCAAATAAAATTTATAATTTTATCAATAAAATACCAATTCCAAGGATCTTAATAGGTCTTTCCAAGAGGTGATATTCAAGAGGTAATTTTCTAAAAGAGCCTCTCTTATTTTCTTTTATTCTTATATTTTCTCCTAAAATACATCATACATAAAGGAATTATAACTCAAGAATAATTTGTATACTATATTTTTATGGTTCTAGTGAAATATATTCTATCCATTTCATTTTTCATGTAAAGACCCGTAAATTTCAAGGAATTTTTTTATAAAATACTTTGGAATTTTATGACTTTATGCCTTTTGACGGCGCTTGATTCTGAAGCCCGGTGTGACCGGAATCAATTTTTGAAGTTTAGCTCGGGTATGTTCAGTGAAAAAACAAGTGGGGTTTTCTAACTTTTGAACTGATGCTCGGAATTAAAATCCGAGGGCACCGATGAACTCACAACGCCAGTATTTGTTTAAGGGGACACTTACTATAGATGCGTTCTCAAAAGAGGAGAAGATATTTTTTGGGGGTTTATTTAAGAAATAAATAAAAATTGTCAGAACAATTTTTATTTCATGAGGAGGTTTTTTCCCTCCCATGGGTAGTTAGGGTGGGGCCCACAGCCACTTAACTACCTAAGTGTGGATATTAGAGAGGTGGGGCCCACTCGAGCCCCACCATTTAATTCCCTCTAAATATCTTTAAGAACCTCCATTAATTTGGCCAGCCTCCATTAAATCTCCCCTAAATCCATTAAATTATGTCATCCCATAATTTAAATGAGGAACCTTCCTCTTTCCCCCTTTGTATCTATTTTGAAACACGTACTTTGAATAGGGACCTTCCCTCTCCCTTCCCCAATTAAATTGTCGACACATTTTATTAATTGGTATGATTTAATTCGGGGAGTTTCTTTGTGTGTATAATAAAATAATAGGAGGAACCTATTATTTTATTAAGGAGGAGAGCTTCATTGTGCGAGGAAGAACGATGAAGAACGCCGACCTCCGATGAAGAACGACGAAGAACGTCAGCTCCTTGGAGATCAACGACGTGCCACCCTTACCCTTCTCCGCGACAAGAGAGGAGACACCGCTTCCTCCTCGGTGCACCCCGAAAATGCCTATGATCCTCTTCTCCGTGACGCCGTCTACCGCGATGCTGACGATCGTCTTCCTTGTTGAGGTAGGGGTTTTTGTATAAATTTCTTAATGTGATTTTTATACCCTCGACATGGTGTGCTTTATTGTTGGTGATGTTTAAAACCACTAACGTGGTGGGTGCGGACTAACGAACAAGTCTGAACGCACCGATGTTTTGTTCTTGATGTGTAGAATCCTTAGTGACAACGAAACGAGACCGTTTTAGCGATTGAAGGCCGTCGTAGTGATGTACAAGTCCCGAGATGACCGTAGGCGCAGACGGGAGTAAGAACGGACCACCAGAACGACTCTGGTGGCCCGCAGAAATCTTTGGCGGCACGGGTTGCAGGTGCGGCGGCGCCCCAACGCGTCGCCGGCAGGAGTCCGTAGAGGCTGAAGTCGCGACGGCGAAGGCCAGATCCCACGACCGCACGGGATCTGGGGGAGACGTGACGCTAGGCGCCGCGTCTGCGGAACGCAAAGGGGGGACCGCATCCCTCCTGCTCGGATGGCTGGCCGAGCTAGTACAACCACCCAGCTGGGCCAGGGCGGGTCGCATGGACCGAACTGTGCCGCGCCCAGCCGGGTCGGGCCGACCCTGGGGGGTTGGGCCGGGTCGGACCGGGCCCAGACCCCCCCACTTCGGACCACTTTTGGTATTTTTCTCATCACTTCATCTATGAACCACCGATCGATGCACTGTCAGTTGCGTAGGAATCCTTTAATCAAGACGGTCATTTCTGTATATTACACTCAAGGTTTCAGAAATGTTTGTGTATGTTCGGGTTGGTTCGAACCCAAAACCCACCGGGCCCTTGGAGTGGAAATGCTTATAACTTAAGGACCGAACGTCTATTTGATGTGCCGCCAACTACGTTGAATTACTCTTGATGATACAGTCCTTTTGATTTACTCAAATTGAGGTTTGGATGTAGCAGGAGTACAATCGGGTTGGTTTTATCTTGAAAAACCAACCGGGCCCCTGGAACGGAAAAGCCAATAACTCTCAGACCGGACGTCCGATTGACGCACCGTCTATTGCGTTGGGTTTCTTTTGATGAGACGAAGCTTTGGGATACATAAAATATGGACTTCGTGATAGTTGATGTATCGACTCTCTTGCTCGAGGAGCGAACCCTCCCAGAATCGAGCATGCTGTGTGTGGGAACCCTAGAGCTGGCTGCGACTACGACGACGACGACTGTACTTGGATCCCTTGTGGGTTCGGTAGTGACAACGACTGTACTAGAATCCTTCGTGGGTTCGACGGAGATGACTACTGTTCTTGTATCCTATGTGGGTCTGGTAGTATCGACCTCAGTACTTGCATCCTGTGTGGGTCCGGCAGAGTAGCTGGTCTTGTATCCTTTGTGGGTCCGACAACTTATATGGTCTTGTATCCTATGTGGGTCCGACATCTTAGATGAATCAATGGATACATCTGATCATCTCTATCACCTTATGAAGAGTATGCTTATGTCAGATGAGTCTTGATTCTTTATCATTATCATTGATGTGGTTGAATTGTTTTCCTGTGTGGATTGGGTTGTTCTTTCCTTTGTGGACTGGGTTGTGCTTTCCTGTGTGGATTGGGCTATGCTTTCCTATGTGGACTAGGTTGTACATGGGCTCGGGAGCTGTAGCCAAACTATAACTGATGAATTAGGTATGTATGGGCATATACCTAAGTAGAGTCATTTGATACTTTGTTATTGTATCTTTTCCTTTGTAGTTTATCCTTCGTGGATTCTGAGAGACCTTCGGGGGTCTCAAGGTCCTTACTGAGTATCGTACACTACGTTGTGTTGGATGCAGACGATAGAAAACACTGATCGAGGTGGAGGCTTGTGGAGCTGGACGGTACCTGGAGGTCGACCACTTGGCGGGACGTACACAGAGTGGATGGACGGACCCGAGGAGTTGAGGAGAGTACATGTACCCACCCTTTCGGTGGGACTTCCGGAGGACGACTCGGTGTTGCTGTTTTACTTACTGCTGTTGTACATTCCTTTTAGTTGTACTGTACTTTCAGTTGGGTTTGTATACTGGACCATTAACTTTTCAGCACTTATCCTATACCCAGTTTTACATAGTGGTTACTTCACATGCATACTCTATTGTGTTTGTTACTTAATTAAGGAAATGCCTTCCCTTCTTTTGGGATTTACGCCTTTGGTTCTAGTCGCTAGCCCCTGGCCTATGGAAGGAGGGCTTGGGGTAGTCACGACACGGGCCCTGAGGACGGGTCGTGAAAAATTGGTAACAGAGGAGTCGGTTCTACCACAGAACTCAGGACTCTGATAATTTCTTCTCTGTGAAGAAATAGTGTTAAGGTTATTGAGTGTGGTTTTCAGTCCACGGAGTCCAGTGTTGGTGCGGGGGCCAATGTATCCATACACCAGGACCCTGACTTCTGATTTCCGACTCAGTGCAGAAAAACGCTTATTGCATGTGTCTTTCAAAAGTTTTCTTTGTGATTTATTTGTGTCAGATCACCAGGTATACTATATTAACCGTGCCGCACCTGTTTATTTTCAGTATGGCCCCACGATGGTAGCCATCTAGGGTTCTGAGCTTTGTGCGAGATGGCATCCCACCGAGCGACGAGGCCTCGGTTCTGGGCCCCATTACAGTGGAGGCACCAGCGGTACCTCTACCCGCTGAGCCACCGATGTGACCCGCCCCATCAACGGAGAGTGCACGTCGCATGAGCACGTTGCATGAGTTTCAGAGATAGTAGCCGACCAGGTTCCGTGGAGATATAGATCCTCAGGCAGGCGAGGACTGGCTGGAGGCCTTCATCAGAGTCTTCAGACTGGTAGGGACACCACCAGATCTTATGGTGTTCCTTTCCATGAGTCTCTTGCACACAGCAGTAGGTAGATGGTGGAGCATGATGCTCCAAGTGCACGATGAGGCATATCTGCTATGGACGGACATCAAGATCCTCTTCCGCTCAGAGTTCGTTCCATCCAACCTCCGTGCGGTGCACATCCAGGAGTTACTATAGCTGCGGCAGTGTAGCATGTCAGTAGACCGGTACTTGGGGAGATTTACCGACCTCTCGTGTTACTCCACAGACATGGTACGAGACCCATTATTCTAGACTCGGACCTCTGAGCAGGGTCTGAGGAATGAGATCATATATTCGATGATTACCCTCAGCATTCCGACGCAGGCCGGGGTACTGGACCGAGCCCTGCTAGTGGAGAGATTTCTCACCGAGCAGCCATCAGCAGTGAGACCCACCGTAGGACGGCACGGAGCGGAGTCTTCTGCAGCTGGCAGTCGATAGATGAAATAGGGGTCCAAGCAGACCAGGCCGTCTGGTGGGTGACCTCAGGACACGAGTTCGGCTGTGCGGGGCACATGGCACAAAGCCATCCTTACGAGTAACAAACAATGTTATGGATGCGGCGGGCAGGGCCACATGGATCGTGAATGCCCGACCTGCCATGAAGACGACCAACAGACCGTGGAGGGATATCCCAGGCAGAGGCATAGGTTCGACCATGGCAGTCCACGAGGAGCATGCAGATGAGGCAGAGGAGCTGGCCGAGCAGCGGGTGGTGGACGACGTTTCGAGGCTCTACCACCACCCCCCGGAGGTCCAACCCAACCACAGGGAGCTGGAGGGCAGAGGCAGGCTCAGCTCCAGGCAGTGGAGGCTTACGAACACAGTGCACCCAAGATGATTTGAGGTACCATATGTGTCTACTCCACCCTTGCTGCAGTTCTTATAGACACAGGTGCGAGTCATTCTTTTATTGCCATTGCCCTTGTTCGGAGCTCGGAAATTCCGACGGAGCTGTTGGCTCCATCCTTGCAGCTAGAGACTCCTACGGGAGCAGACTCGAAGATTACACATTGGTGCTCGTAGTGTGATCTTACTCTAGGAGGCGATAGCTTCGGCTTGGATCTTCTTGTAGCGGCATCGAGGCCTTACGACATCATCTTGGGTATGGACTGGTTATCTACAATCCATGCTTAGATTTATTGTATTAGGTGCAAGGTGCAGTGTGTCCGCATGGATGATACCAGGTTCACCTTCAGCGACGAGAAGGGAACCTTCACAGCACATGATGGACTCATGCAGAGGAGGGGGTAACCGATCACACATTAGTTGGCAGGTCTCATCCTTAGAGCAGTTGACGTGCGGAGTCCGAGTTTTTCTGTAGTGGTGGACCAGTATGAAGACGTTTTTCCTGACGATGTTCCAGGACTACCTCCTCGCAGGGAGGTAGATTTCTATATAGACATGTACCCTGGGAGATCAACGAAATCTACTCCAGCATATCGGATTGCTGCCGCCAAGATACGTGATCTGCAGGTACAGTTGGAGGACTAACAAGGGAAAGAATCATGCCTACCACTTACAGGTTGTACTGGATACACTCCGATAGCACCAGCTTTATGGTAAGCTCTCGAAGTGCCAGTTCTAGCTCCGAGAGGTTCACTTGTTGGGGCACGTCATATCATAGGCAGGAGTTGCAGTGGATCCCACAAAGGTTGAGATGGTACTTGCTTGGGAGCCACCCAAGAGCGTGACAGAGGTGCGGAGTTTCTTAGGTCTGGCTGGGTACTATTAGAGATTTGTGCGAGACTTCTCCAGAGTATCAGCACCACTTACAGCTTTGACAAAGAAGGGGAAACCCTTCATGTGGTCAGACAGATGTCAGCAGAGCTTCTAAGAGCTGAGGCAGAGATTGACCAGTGCACCCATCTTGATGCTGCCGGAGGAGGGCGTAGGGTACGTAGTTTATAGCGATGCATCAGGTAACTGAATCGGGTGTGTCCTGATGTAGGAGCGAGCAGTGATTACTTAGGGTTTATGACAGTTGAGGCCACACGAGAAGAACTACGCCACTCATGACCTGGAGTTAGCATTAGTGGTCTTCACCCTGAAAATGTGGCGACACTATCTCATGGGCGAGCACTTTACAGTCTACTCTGACCACCAGAGTCTCAGGTACATTTTCTCGCAGAAGGACCTGAACCTGAGACAGCAGAGATGGCTCGAGTTCCTCTAGGATTATGACTTTGAGATTGTCTATACTCTTGGGAAGGGGAATGTTGTGGCTGATGCTCTCAGCAAGAGATCGGGCATTCAGCTACTTTGGGTGGTGACAGAGTAGTTAGCCGCTTTGAAGATATCCTACATGGATAAAGATGGGGAATCCTATCTTCAGTCCCCCATAGTCACTCCTCCACTACTTCAGCGGGTCAGAGAGACACAACATGGGGAGGTTGACTGTGAGGAGCGACGTGCTCAGATATCCTCAAGGCTGGAACCCGATGGATTTTCTGAAGGTTGGGAGCATGTCATCCTCTTCAGGGGACGTACTATGGTATCAGTTTCACTACAGGAGGGGGTGATGAGGGAGTTACACACTTCCACTCTAGTGGTACATCCTGGGGTAGCAAAGATGTACCAGGACCTCAGATGACAGTATTGGTGGCTGGGTATGAAGAATGTTGTGGCAGAGTTCGTTTCTCGATGCCTCACTTTTCAGAAAGTGAAGACAAAGCACCAGGTACCATAAGGCTTGGTACAACCCTTAGAGGTCCCGGAGTGGAAGTGGGATGGGATATCCATTGATTTCGTGATGGGGCTTCCACGTACTTCTAAAGGAAACGACGCCATCTGGGTGATCGTAGATCGACTCACCAAGTCGGCTCACTTCCAACCGATCAGAGAGCATGGATCAATAGAGATATTTAGACGCCTCTAAGTTCTGGAGATCATGCAACTTCATGGTGTGCCATCGTCTATCGTATCTGATCGAGATGCTCGCTTTACTTCCCGGCTTTGGAAGGGGTTGGAGGAGGCTTTCGGGATGCAGCTTTGCCTGAGCACTGCCTTTCACCCTCAGATGGATGACCAGACAGAGAGGACCATTCAGACACTTGAGGACATGCTCCGTTCATGTGTCCTTGAGTTTGGTCGCAGCTGGGAGGATCACCTACCCATGGTAGAGTTTGCGTACAACCACAACTACCACTCCACCATCGGGATGGCACCTTACGAGGCATGGTACGACCGACCTTGCAGATCACCTCTGTGCTGGACTGACCCTGGGGAGTCAGCACTCATAGGACCAGAGATGGTTCAGGCTACGATGGAGAAGGTGCAGATCATCTAGGAGCGGATGAGGACTGCACAGAGCAGACATAAGTTCTATGGTGATAGGAGGCAAAGACCATTGGAGTTCGAGGATGGTGACCACATCTTCTTATGGGTCTCACCTCGACATGGATTATGAAGATTTGGCCGCAGTGGCAAGTTATCTCCACACTTCATCAGACCATTCCAGGTCCTCAACAGGGTAGGTGAGGTGGCTTACCGCTTGGACCTTCCACCTTAGTTACACCGGGTGCACGACGTCTTCCACGTATCTCAGTTGAGGAGATACGTGCACGACCCGACGCATATCATCGACTACTGGGAGCTGGAAATCTATGAGGGGGCGACTTTTGCAGATGTCCCGGTGGAGATCGATGATCGATAGGAGTGGGTCCTATGTGGACGGTTGATACCTCTGGTGCATATTCGTTGGCATCACGGGAACCTCCAGGAGAGCACATGGGAGGAGGAGACTCAGATGTGTGCTCAGTACCCTCATTTATTTTCCTAGTTTATGTTGTAGCTTTATGGGGACATAAATATCTGAGGTGGGAGTGATGTAAAGACCTGGAAATTTCATGGATTTTTTTTAAAATACTTTGAATTTTACGAGTCTGTTGCTTCTGACATCGCTTGATTTTGAGGCCTGGTGTACCCGGAATCAATTTCCGAAGTTTAGATCAGGTACATTCAGTGGATGAACGAGCAGGTTTTTCTAACTTTTGAACCGGTGCTCGGAATTAAAATTCAAAAGCACCGATGAACTCGTAGCACCAGTATTTTCTTAAGGGGACACTTACCGTAGATGCGTTCAAAAAAGAGGAGAAGATATTTTTTGGGGTTTGTTTAAGAAATAAATAAAAATTGTCGAAACAATTTTTATTTCATGAGGAGGTTTTTTCTCTTCCATGGGTAGTTAAGGGTGGGGCCCAAAACCACTTAACTACCCAAGTGTGGATATTAGAGAGGTGGGGCCCACTCGAGTCCCACCATTTAATTCCCTCTAAATCTCTTTAAGAACCCCCATTAATTTGGCCAACCTCCATTAAATGTCACCTCAATCAATTAAATTATGTCAACCCATAATTTAAATGAGGAACCTTCCTATTTCCTCCATTTTATTTATTTTCCAACGCGTAATTTGAATAGGGACCTTCCCTCTTCCTTCCCCAAATAAATTGTTGACAGGTTTTATTAATTGGGATGATTTAATTCAGGGAGTTTCTTTGCGTGCATAATAAAATAATAGGAGGAACCTATTATTTTATTAAGGATGAGAGATTTGTTGTGCGAGGAAGAATGAAGAAGAACACTGGCCTCCGACGAAGAACAACGAAGAACGCCGGTTCCTCGGAGATCGATGACGCGCCACCCTTACCCTTCTTTGTGGCAATAGAGGAGACGCCACTTCCTCCTCAGCGCGCCCCGACAACGCCTATGATACTCTTCTTCATGATACCGTCTACCGCGACGCTGACGATCATCTTCCTTGTTGAGGTAGGGGTTTTTGTATAAATTTATTCATGTGATTTTTATACCCTCGACATGGCGTGCCTTATTGTTGGTGATTTTTAGAACCACTAACGCGGTCAGTGCGGACTAACGAACAAGTCTGAACCCACCGTTGTTTTGTTCTTGATGTGCGGAATCCTTAACGATGACGAAACGAGACCGTTTTAGAGATTGAAGGCCGTCGTAGTGATGTACGGGTCCCAAGGCGACCGCAGGCACAGACGTGACCAAGAATGAACCACCGAAATGACTCCGGTGGCCCACGGAAATCTCCGGCGGCGCGGGTCGCCGGCGCAGCTAAGGCCAAATCCTGCAGCTGCGCGGGATCCAGGGGAGACGCCACGCCAGGCACCGCATCCACGGAACGCAAAGGGGGGACCTCATCCCCCCTGCTCGGCTCGCTGGCCGCGCCAGCACACCCGCCCGGGTGGGCCGGGATGGGTTACGCCCAGCCGGGCCGGGCCGCGCCCTCCTGGGTCGGACACGGACCCGGGTCGGGTCGACCCGGTTCAGGCCGACCTGGGGGGGGGGGGGGGGTGGGGCCGGGCCGGGTCGGACAGGGCCCAGACCCCCCACTTCATACCGTTTTTGGTCTTTTTCCCATAACTTAAGCTACAGAAATCCGGTCAACGCACCGTCATTTGCGTAGGAATCCTTGGATCGAGACGGTCGTTTCCCTATATTACACTCGAGGTTTCGGCAAAGTTTGGGAATGTCCCGGTTGGTTCAAACCCGAAACCAACCGAGCCCGTGGATCAGAAATGCTTATAACTTAAAGACATAACACCCATTTGACGTGCCGCCAACTGCGTTGAATTACTCTTGATGAGATGGTCCTTTTGGATTACTCTACTTGAGGTTTGGATGCAGTATGAGTACGATCAGGTTGGTTTTAGCATGAAAAACCAACCGGACCCCTGGAATAGAAAAACCAATAACTCTCAGACCGGGCGTCCGATTGACGCACCGTCTGTCGCGTTGGGTTTCTTTTGACGAGACAGATCTATGGGATACATCAAATATGGACTTCATGATAGTTGATGTATTGAATCTCTTGCTCTAGGAGCGGACCTTCCAGGAATCGAGCATGCTGTGTGCGGGATTCCTAGAGCTGGCTGCGACTACGACAACAATGACCGTACTTGGATCCTCCGTGGGTTCGGCAGCGACGACGACCATACTGGAATCCCCCGTGGGTTTGACGATGATGAATAATTTTTTTGTATCCTATGTGGGTCTAGCAGTATCGACCTCGATACTTGTATCCTGTGTGGGTCCGGTAGAGTAGCTGTTCTTGTATCCTTTGTGGGTCCGACAGCTTAGCTGGTCTTGTATCCTATGTGGGTCCGACATCTTAGATGAATCAGTGGCTACATCTGATCATCTCTATCGACTTACGAAGAGTATGCCTATGTGAGCTGAGTCTTGATTCTCAATCACTATCATTGATGTGGTTGACTTGTTTTCCTGTGTGGAGTGGGTTATGCTTTCCTGTATGGGCTGGGTTGTGCTTTCCTCTGTGGACTGGGTTGTGCTTTCCTTTGTGGACTGGGTTGTACTTGGGATCGGGAGCTGAATCCAAACTGTAACTGATGACTTAGGTATATGTACGGGCATATACCTAAGTAGAGTCGTTTGATACTTTGTAATTGCAACTTTTCCTTTGTGGTTTATCCTTAGTAGATATTGAGAGACCTTTGGGGGTCTTGGGGTCCCTAATGAGTATCGTATACTCACCCCTGCGTGGGATATGCCAGCACGACGTTGTGTTGGATGAAGATGATAAACAACACTGGTCGAGGTGGAGGCTAGTAGAGCTGGACGGTACCTGGAGGTGGACCACTTGGTGGGACGTACAAAGAGCGGACGGCCGGACCCGAGGAGTTGAGGAGACTATCTGTACCCACCCTTCAGGTGGGACTTCCAGAGGAAGACTCGGTGTTGCTGTTTTACTTACTGCTGTTGTACTTTCCTTTTAGTTGTACCGTACTTTTAGTTGGGTTTGTATACTAGCCCATTTACTTTTCATCATTTATCTTGTACCCAGTTTTACTTAGTGCTTACTTCACTTGCGTACTCTGTTGTGTTTGTTACTTCATAAAGGCAATGTGTTCCCTTATTTTGGGATTTAGGCCTTTTGTGCTAGTCACCATCCTCTGGCCTATGGAAGGCAGGCTTGGGGTAGTCACGGCACAGGGTCCGAGGATGGGTCGTGACATTTCATCTCTTGTTATTCAAAAAAATGAAACCATTGTCCAAATTACGGCGGTTAACCGTCTACGTAAATTATGATTTTTCCATTTTCTAGTAAAACCACCATAGAAGGTCATAAAAGTGTAATTATGGTTAAATAAGATTTTAATAGGTATATTATAACCTATGTCATATTCTGGAACTAATATATACTCATAATAGTAAATAAAACAAAACTAGTCCGTGGTGTTCAGAAAAACCACCAAAAAAACTAAACATTTTTCATTAACATTTTACCAAATGAATCATATTCATAATACAAAGAAAAATTATATATAAGAAAATTTATAATAATGGAAAATAATAAATAATATTTCATTCTACTTCAGTATTTGTAATCCTATTTTATAATAATGTCAATTATTTTACACAAATGAACCGATCATGAAACCCTGAAATGAACGCACCCAAAACCATGAAAATAAGGAAATATTATTAATTAATGAGTCATGAGATGTTATGAAATAACCAAATAATGTATTTTAAATATTAATGTAGTTATGGAATAAGTTAATAACATTTTTGAAACCATTAGACATGAGTTTTGAACACATTATAAGGAAGTCAAATGTGTGGTAAGGGTTTCTCGTCTCATTTTTACTTCTTTGAGATATATGTCTTATTCAAAACTTATATATCATGTGCAGTGTATATATATGTTTCCCATTGTTATATTATATAATTAATATTTTAATTTATGGATATTTATTTATTTTTTAAATTTTATTCTTTCATGGTTCATACAATTCGATTTATTACAAAGTGGTAAGGGATTCCATCTTAATTTACATTTCATTGAGACTTATTTGTTATTATAAACCAATTCACTTATATGTGGTGTATATACTATTGACTTGACAAGTAATATCATGATTTATTCACTCATCATGGTATTTTATGTTTTAATTGGAATTATTTCTTCCAATGGGATTTGACATGAAAATTACCAAGTGATAAAAGTTATTGTACAATATCACTATCTTTTGTGATTGTTAACTTTATTTTAAAAAATCACTTTTTTGTAATCATTTTTCATTAGAAATTAAATTTTATTAAATATAAATATTCTTGTATTATAGATATTATTATAGTGTAAATTATATTCTATTTTTACATATGTTTTTTACTATGAAATTTATTTGATTAATCTTGGAAATATTGATAAATTTGTATCTTTTATCCAATACAGATATTTAATGATAAGTAACATTGTTTATAAATTAAATTGATTATTTGATATATGATGAATTATTTGGGTGGACATACATGGGTGGGGATTGGTTATAGATAACCACTTGATGCATTGGAAGTCTCATGTAATTTATTAGTTAATCTATCATTAAAAAGTTTTTTACCTATAGGTTAAACCATCTTGTGAAAGGTCTTGATGGTAGTGGTTCATTTTATAAATACACGATGTCTAAAAAGTAAGTATTTCATACATTCATAATTTTATTATTATTATCCTATATATTTTCACTATGAAAAAATATATGTATGCATTTCATTCTCATTTTATTGATTAAATGATATGTGGGCTCAGTTATTTACCTTTCCATATTGATTATTCGTATTGATTCAAGTTATATTCAATTGTAATTAAACCTTAATGAGTATTTGAGCTAACAATTATTATTTTTCCATTCCACATTTTATGAAGAAGATATATTTGAATGTGTTTTCAGGGATGTAATTTATTAGATTTTGCTATGTATTATGTTTTATTTTCTATCCCCAAAGTAAAACGGGTATGATGTAGGTAATCTAGTTTTCAAAAAATGAAATAAAATTAGATCCTTTGGGATTTGAATCTTGTATCTATGCCAATGTAATAAATTAAGGAACTATCTTTGGGCTACTGGGGTTAGGTTCGTTACATAGGAAACTACCCCTTTCCTCTCGAATAATGGCCTGTCCAACATGTTTTAGGTTGCTGCCACACCTCATCATCGACATGAGGCTCAATACACTCATTTGGCGGGATTAGGTCCTCATTAGGTTGATGATCCTACTCTCTAGTTGGAATAAGGCCCTCCAAAACTTTTCCATCAACAATGATATCCCCAATAGAGTATCCAAACTCTTCAAAGAACACCTATTTGCTGTTAGAAATATTTAGAATATCAAGCAGACTAAATATATTATTACTAGAATCTAGCAGATCCATGACTCGCTCCATACAATGATAATATCCTCCACCCCTTTCTCATATCTCATGGGTGATCCCCCCTTCCAGGAGGAATCAAGAAGAGAAGAAGAATTGTGAATGTCCATATTTATAGTCGATTAACTTGATGCAATGACTTGTGTGGTAGATTCATGTCTATCAGTTGCATCAACAATATTTTCAACAATATATTGCTTCCTGGAGTAACCTCTCACTAAGGTTTTAGCATCAAGATTTTTCTTTTCATTATGGTCCCTTGATGTAATTGATTGTTCCTTCCTCAATTAAGAGTTGACAAGCTCTTATGCCAGAGTTTCACCCTCAGAAATAGCACTCAATCTCTAGACATTAGAAGCCTTCTGCACTATATCAGCCCAAATTTTATTATCTTTCCCTTGAAATTTTTGGAAACCTCCATATTTTATACTTCACAAGACTCCATCGCATCCTGCCTCATCTCCTCAACCAAATAAGGAGCTCCATCAACATCTTTCCTAATGCACATAGAGCCTGGAAGTGAGGCAATATCTCTAACACTGACAACATTTCTCTACCAGGAGGAGTCCTTCTTCATATACCCAGATTCATCATGGCCCCTAAAATTGTAGGTAGGGTAGAAAATATCTGTACCAAATCTCTCCTTAACATACCCAATCATCTAGCAACTGGATCGAAACAATAAAAATTTATTATATTTTAAAAAATATATTTATTAATTTATAATTATAAATAGATAATTTCATAAATATAATAAATATATTTATATCATTATATATATTAATATAATTATACATATATTCAATAAATATATATAAATATAAATATAAATACAGTAAAGTTATTAATTATTTAAATGTATTTATTAAAATTTTATAGTTATTTAAATATTTTATTAATTATTTATAATTATATAAATATTTTTTAAAAAAATTACCTTTATTTATTTATAATTATAAATATATATTTTTATAAATATAGTAAATATACATTTATAATTATATTTATTTATAAATATATAATTAACATTATTAATGAATATATAATATTAAATTAATTAATGTTAAACATGAGTGAAATTGAAAAATTAAAAATGGATAGACTTTAAAAATATTGAAAAAAATGAAAAAGTTTTATGAATTATAAAAATTATTAAAATAATAAAATATGGATATATTTTGAAATAAATATGAATACATACTGAAACAATTACATAAATATTAGGTGTATGTGTTTCTATATAAGATTTTACTAATTACATTAATATTTTTGTGTGTGAAATTAATGTGTGTGTATATACAAGCTTGATATATTGTAAGTTCAACAATGAAATTATATAATTTTTTAAATCTATTAATTAATTAATTATTAATAATAATGAATAAATTTTAAAAATTAATAACTATTATTAATTATATTGATAATTTTTAAAAAATAAAAATAGATATTTATATATGTTAAAATGGAAATGAATATATATTACTTATATAAATTAGAACTATATTAAAAACATTAATGTCAATGAATAATCTTGTATACAGAAATATTGGAAAGAGATAAAATTACAAACATATTGAATAATGAAAAATTAAAAATGAATCAATTAAAAAATATTAAAAAAAATTAAGATTATTAATAAAAAATAATATCAACAATGAATAAATTCAAAAAAACATTAGAAAGTAATAAATACTATATATTGAATAAAAATATAAAAAATATAATATTTACTAATTAGAAATATAATATATATTAAATATATTATGTAATAAATATAATTCTAAAATTAATATTACAAGTTGAATAAATTAGAGAAATACTATGTATGTGTGCATTTTATATAAAATAGACTTAATTTTATATATGCAAGTGTGAAATCAATGTAACAAACCTTTGATATATGTTAAATAAAAAATCAAATGAAATTTAATTAAATGTCCATTACTCGATATAATTAGTCAATATTTTTTAATTAATATTAATTTTTAATTATAAACCATTTTCACTAAATGTATGCCTTATTTATTGTAAGAATAAATATTTTTTACTATATAAATCATATTTTAAGAAATATTATATTTATTTATATATATATATATAGAAATATATATATGAATATATTTTTATATTTTGAATATTAAAAATATTAATTAATAATTATGTATAAAAACCATTAAAAATAGATAAGAAATTTATATGCTTTTAATTATTACATTTCATTCAATTTATATATTTATATTTAATATATATTATTTATTACTATTTATAATATATATATATATATATATATTAAATTTATACATTTCTATTAATAATTTTTTCAAACAATTTATAATTTATTCATTTTTAATTTTTTGTTCAATTATTAAAATTTATTCATTTTACATATCTATTCCTAATATAAAATATTTATTAATATCTATAATTTATATATTTCTATATTAAATTTAATTATTTTCATTAATAATTATTTTAATAATAAATTTATTAATAATTTTTTATTTTTATAATTTTAATTTGTTTAATTATTTCTATTTATTCATTTTATATATCTATATTTAATATATATTATTTACTAATATCTAAAATATATATGTATATATATATTAAATTTAATAATAATTATTTAATTAATATATTTTTCCATATTTTTTTAATATAGTCAATTTTTAATTTTTACTTGTTAATTTATTTCAATTTTTATAATATTTTTAATTATTTTATTTTGTTATTTTTATCAGTATATTTTTATTGGTATATATAAAAAATTGGGGCAATGAACCACATGGGAAGGTGGGTTATGCTTTGGAGGGGGGGGGAGGTGGGTCAGGCTGTGAACCATGTGTATGCTGGTGGGCCAAAGACCATGGGAAGCATATGGCAGACCAAACCCTATATAGGCTAGGGTGTATGGGCTTGAGCCCATATAGTTGTGTTTTGAGAGTGTATGGAGGAGCTCATCCCCGCAGAAGGCTTCTGGAATTGGGATACTGTAGAATCGTATATAAACGAGCTCTTAAAAGTACACTATTTTAGTGTGAGACTCATGTGCATGATTGGGACCTTTATCCATGCTAGAAAATACACTAATAAAAGTTACCCATTATCATCACTACAAATAAAGCACTAATAAAGGAGCCCTTTTTCAGTGCTAAAAAATCACTGATAAAGTCATCCTTTATTAGTGATTTTTGCTAGCACTAATAATGGAAAATGTTGTATATTGTACGTTTTGTAGTGGTGATTCATTGGAAAATAAAACTCTTAAAAAAATTCAAAAATTAATTATAAGATAATTCTTACATGATAAATTCAGAAATTGAGTTTGTTTTGTCAAATTGAAATTGTATAATTTTGAATTTATGCTTTTAAACAAAACCAAATAATGTATGAGAACCCAATTTCTTTTGAAATAAAGCTTTTTTTCCTTTTGAATGATATTACCTAATATTATTATAAATAATGTAACTCTATAAAATATAACCATTTAATATTAAAAAGACATGAAAATTATTTATATTAACATTATCTTGGTTGTTACATTCTTCCCCCTATTTGAAATTGAATTCTGTAAATTTTATTCATTATTTAAACAAGTGGTGATATTATTCCTTCATAGAATTTTATGATTTACATGTTTTTTCATAAATCATACAAGTTTTCCAAAAACAATTAACCTAGTAAATCACTGTAGTTCATGAAACTTTCTATATACGGTTAAGAATCTATACTGTCTATAGCTCATAATAATGGTTTTCTTCAAACTGAACTACTTTAGGGATAAAAACATGAGATTCATCTAACACATATTTTCTTAAAAAACATGATATGAATCATGTACCTAAAATGAACTCTGAGAAAATTCCACTTAGTAATAAATAGATCCGATATTCTCCATAATTTCATATGACCCAATGAACTTTAGACTTATCATTACCCTTTTCCCAAAATAGAAAAAACTTTTTTATAGAGTTAATTTAAGAAAAACATGATCACCTACCTATAATGAATGATCAATTCTTCGGTTATAGGTATAACTTTTCTACCTTCTATGAACCATCCTCATGTGTTTTCAAATTATCTTCACATTCTCAACCATTTCTTATACTAATTCTGGTCCCAATAAATTTCTTTCAATGACTTTATCCGAAAAATTTTCAGTCTGACATTACTTTCCATATAAATCCTCAAAAGTTTACATCTTTAATATTGGAATGAAAAATGTTATTATAAGAAAACTCAACCAAAGTTATATGTTAACCTTAAAATCCCTAATAATTCATTGAAAAATCTCAAATAATATCCTCAAAATTCATAATCTTTCACTCTAACTATCCAAGATTGAGGATAAAAGGTTGTATTAAAATTTAATTCATTACCCAATTAATTTTTATGTCCTTTCAAAAAATTAGATGTAAACATGGGATCACGGTCAGATAAAATGGAAAGTGTGACTCTATGTATTCTAATTATAACTTTAACATAAATTTGAGAAATATAATCGAAAGAAATATTACCTTAAATAGGAATGAAATGAACAAATTTAGTTAAAAGATTAAAAACAACCCATATCACATAATTACCTCTATGTTTTTTTGGTAATCCAACCATGAAATAAATAGATATATTTTCTCATTTCCACTATAGAAATATAAAATTCTGAATCATCCCCTTAGGTTATTTTTTCTTTTCTTTAACCTATTGAAAATTTATATATTTCATGGTAAATTCTGCAATATTTTTCTTTATTCATTAACACCAAAAATGTTTCTGAAGGTATCTATACATTTTTTTATTGCAAGTATGAACAAAAAATAGAGACCCATGACCATCACTCAATAGTTCTTTCTTATAATGGGGTCATATGAAACATGTAACCTTTTTCTGAATCTAAAAAAACATTATTTATCAATATTTAATTTAGGAAACTTACTTTTCATAACAAATTCTACCTTTTCCTATAAAACACTGTATTTCATCTAAACATGCTTAATCCTATTCTATAAATATGATTTTATTAACACCTAAAACAAATATAGGGAGTTCCTTCATGCACATTTTCTAAGGAAACATTCATTAAATCATTAACCAAAGGATCAACTTCCAAATATATCATAGTTAATGATGTATAACATTTTTGACTCAAAGAATCAATTAGTATATTTTCCTTTATTGGATGGTAAATAATTATCAATTATATCCACATTCTTTATCACATAATCAACTATTTTGAAGTTAATATATACATCAATAATTTAAAATCGGTATATATTTCACACTTTGATTCATATAAATGATGCCTTTAAATTTTAAAATAAAACACTAAAAATACTAGTTCAAGGTCTCATGTCGGATAAATTTTCCAATGAGGGTTTAATTGATATGAATAATAATCAACCACCTAGTCATTACACATTAAATCACAACCCAATACCTTTAATAAATCATCATTATAGATAAAAAGCCACCATTTCTGGATGGATGGTCTAAAACTAGAGCATTACCTAATCTTATTTTCAATTACAAGAAAAATTAATCACATTCTTTTACATATATAAATCTAACTTCTTTTCATATTAACATGGTCAGTGGGATAAATAACTATGAAAAGTTTTCAATAAACCACTAGTAATATCCCAATAATCAATGAAAAATATTAATCTTAGTAATATTTATTGTTATTTTTCATTCATCAAAAACTTTAGTTTTAATAGGATCAACATTTAATCCAAATTTATTTACGATATATCCAAGGAATGAAATATTATATTACCAAAAATATTATTTTCTAAAATTTCCATATAATTTATTTCATTCAGGGTTTGTAGAAAAATCCTTAGATTCTTTTGATGATCCTCATTACTTTTTTGAATAAACCAAAATATCATCAATAATCACAACCACAAACTTATCCAAATAATCATGGAAAACAAAATTCATAAGACCCAAGAATACAATTAGAGAATTTTTAAACCCATAGGGTGTAACCGAAAAATCATAATCCCTGAAAATATTATGAAACACTATCTTAGGGATGTCATCCTCCTTCACCTTTAGTTGATGGTTCTCAGACCTCATATCATCCTTCAAAAAATAATGATCTCCATAGAGCTGATGAATCAAGTCATAAATATGAGGTTAAAAATAATTATTCTTAATAATTAAGTTATTCAATTCACTATAATCATCATAAATCTTTATAGAACCATATTTATTTTTGACAAATTAAATATTTCCATTCCATGGTGAAGTGATAGGATGAATGAAACCTTTATTAAAAAACAACTAAAATGGAATTTTCAATTCTATAAGTTATACATGATACATTCAATAAGGTGTTTGTGATGTTTTCTTATATTTAGGTACTAACTAAATGGTACAATAAACTTCTCGATCAAGTATAATACCATGAAACCCATCATAAAAAAATTCCAAAAATTATTTTACTAATGGAACATTATTTATCAAAACAATTTCATTATTTTAAACAATATGAGCTAGATAAATTTCATTTCCTTCTTTTATCAATTTATCATCTAACTAATATATTATTAGAGGTATGAATTCTTTATTATATAAAAATTAAATCTCATTTGTAAAAAATTATTTGGATCTACAATTTATCTTATCATGATAAACTAAAAAATAATCCATACCCAGAATACAGTGAAATTATATAATGGGAAAGACAACATGGTTTTTAGAAAAAAATCCATAGATGATAATTAATAGATATTTTAATATTCATGTTTTCTTAATAAAAACCCAAGATGTTTCTACCCAAATTATTGAATTCATTTATTGAGGTGAAATTTTCATTTTACTAAAAAAATGATTAGAATTGAAAGAATGTGCAGACCCCGAATCAAAAAGACATTCGAATAATCTGAATAACTAATTATTATACATGTTATCACTTCATTAGACGACTCAATATAAATAGAAGTCATTTCAAGGGAATTAACCAAAACCTTATACTTATAGTCTTTATAATTCCCATAATACTTTCTCTTCTTTAGATACACATCTGCATAATGAATTATCTTGTTACATTTAAGAAAACATTGCTGCATGTTTATTAAAATTGGTCTCACTAATACCGAGATATTTTTATTTACAGTCATGAACCATGTGCCCAAACTTATCACAATAGGATAACTTACCAAACATCATAAGTGATTCCAAAAGGTTATTTTTACTATACTAATCAGAATTTAGAAACTTGATTTTCTTACCTTCATATTTCATTGATGGATTCTTCCCATTTTCCTACCACATGGAAAACAATTTATGTTTATTTTCATAAAACACCTAATTATTGGAAAACTCTATTTCCACCTTCTCCACTCATCAAAAACTTTTCTCATAACATTTAAATTTGTGAGAGGAAAATACGATTTGGTATTTTGGATTTAATATTGAATGAATCAGATAAGTTTTACTATCGATATCCTGGATAAAATCTTATGTTTACCTTACCAATCAAGTGAAGTTTTATTCATATGAAACCAATGAATCTTCCCTTTTTTTAATCAATTATAAGATTTTATTTTCCATCCTATGATGAAAAACCATATAAAAATACTTCTCGAGGAAAATATTTTTAAATGTATCCCATTTTATGGTGTTAATATCTTCTATTTATCTAGTATTCTTCTCCATTTACCACCATTGATCAATTTCACATTGAACACATTAAACATAAATAAGTAACTTTTGATAATACTTACAAGTCAAGACATCAAATATGTTTTCCAAATATTTAATCCATTAATTTATCAGCTACTATGGAGTCAGAAGATCCACTAAATTCTGGAGGGTATTGTCTCATCAAATGCTCCACTATCAACATGTTCCTCTATGGTTGATATGGTTTTTATATATAATGGATTCGACCACCATTTATAGCCTATGTAAACTAATAAATTAGAACAAAAAACAACTCAATTACAATTACAAACATTCCATGTTTTTTATTTGGAAGGATATTTTCATTTTTAGGCCAGCCTATTTCCGATTCCATGTTTCCTTTCTAGAAAACCATTTAAAATAGACATAGTTTAGATGAAGAAACATGGAAATATTCCAATAATATATCATGATAACCATAAATTATAATCTCTTAAGGTTATTTACTCAAATTATTCTAACCTCTAAAATTATATAAACTTTTTATATGATACCAACTATAAGGACCCAACATTAAACAATCTGTAAAATTGATTCGTTGAGAAATAGTGTATTTACTTGAATTCTGAGAGATCATTTAGGTTTATTGTTTTAGATAGTTAGTTCAAAACACGTACATAATAAAATATTACATAAAATTTTGATACTTCTACTTAGTATCATATTTCCCACAATAAAAATCTTTTAAGGTAAAACAAGTTTTATTTTCATAACATATCTTTAAAATTTTCATCTATAACTCATCATTTTACTTAATCATCCTTTAAACCATTTAAAATTTGTGATAACATGGGATGAGTATTAAAATATCAATAGAATAAATTTAAAAATAAATAAAGAAAACCATTTTTTCCTGAATACTAATAATTTTTTAAAATTTTTAAAAATAAACTCTTGAATCAAAATAAAAAATTTCATACCTTAGAAATAAACTTTAATACCTAAATATTTTCATAAAAAAATTCATAAAAAAATTCTAGGAAAAATAAAAAAACATATAGCTTTCATTGAAATCATAAAAAAACACTTGAAAAGTTATACATTTCATCCTTAATAAGTAGCGTAAATTTTTCTTTGAAATTATTCTCATTACCTTAACTTGTGAAATCATAATATTTTTGTGAAAACCCATATAAATAATAGAAAAATCGTTTAGGTAACTTGGGAAATATTTTTATTTCACTCTTAAAATCACACTTGTAAATGGAATAATCTACCTGGTAAATTCCAATAATATATTAGGTAAAACCTAACTGGTTAACTCCATCCCTTTACCCATTACACTGAAGAGCTATATTAGGCTCACTTAGAATCATGTGATATATCACGATCACCCATCATCACAAGTTATATCAATCTGAACCATCATCATAAATAATTCCCAATAACTATAACATATTCATAATACATGAAAAATTTCATTTTTATCAACAGACTTATAAAAATAATCTATTAATCCATAAGAAAAAAATTATGTATATCAGAATATCTATTCCATTTAATTTTTTTTGAAAATCTTGAGAAAAATGAAGGAGGGTTATTATATAATGAAAATATAAAATCTTGTAAAGGAATAAAAACATAAAATAATGGTTAAGATGGTATGAAAATTCATTAATGTCATATATATTAAAATGGAGCATTCCTTTTTCTTTTTTGTCAAAATGTTTCATATAAATTATGTAAAAATATTCCTTTTTATTTTCTTAAGAAATTAAAAAGAGACATAAAATGTATTTTATAATTTATTTATTTCCATATAAATTCATCCATAAAATATTTTTATTAATGTGTACATGAAGAAGAATATTTTGAAAATAAATCATTATGACATTTAAAATGCGGTTTTTAAGGTAAAGTGTCTTATACCTCTAGTCCAACTCATCACGTACATTATCTATATTCTTGAATAATATTATTGTGTTAATTATTTAATTTATTAATAAAATTTTCCAATTTTATTATTCTTTTTATTTTATTTATTATCATTTTATATATAATTACTCAATCAATTATGTTCACATCAGATTCTTTGATGATATTCATCTCATATGTTCAAAATGTCTTTGGTAAGATGAATATGGTAAAAGAGGTTAGTATTCCATCATATATAGAATAATAATCAATATATAATTTTTAACTTTATAAAATAATTATATTTTCAAAACCAACCATGAAATTTAAAAAATTAACTATATTACAATCATAGAGATGGTAGGTTATATATACACATGAGTAATGTTTTCATTTTTCAAAGATCATGATAAAAAAGGAAAGTATAAATTTAACTTTAAATAATGATTATTATATCATAAATATCATATTATCTCTTTAAATAAACTTACATATATCATCCATGAGATACAGTTATGAAAAATAATCATATCACTTCGTGGAGGTGGTAATTAACATGGGCTCACAAATGACATAATCATTACTCAATGTAAATAAAGGTAAGAAAAAAATTATATATTACATTTTTATAATTATAAATGTGTCATGGATATCATATATAGACATTAAATATATCATTATAACCAATTATGAGAGTCAGTGATGGAAAAAGAATTAAATCGGTTTGCAAGACAATAGTCCCCCTTACACACAGCTGATGAATTCAAATTAAATTTAATGGAAGGAGGAGATGGATATTGGATATAACACTAACATAAAAACATCTCAGTATATGGAGGATATGGTTGTTATTATTTCACTATGATTGAGGAATATTTGAAGCAAGAATAAGAAGAAATAAAACAAAAACACTTGGTTAAGAACTATACACATTCTTATAAAAACCTCTTTAGGTTTATTACTAAATCATTATTGGGTTATTTTTATGAAAAAAATATACTTTATAATGTGTTTATACATTTTAAAACTTTATTTATGTAGGTATTGGCAGAACGAAATGGTTCTTGAAGCATGGAGAGGAGAGGAGATGGGGTGTCCTTTTATAAGTGAGGGAGATGACACACTTGGAATTTTTAAAATGATTCAAATATATTAATTTATTATGACTTTGAAATGGATAAAAAGAGGTATTTAATAATTTTATATGATCTAGGGTCTAAAAAAGTCTATCAAATAGGATTTATAAAAATTTTCCCATCATTTTAACCCTTATCACTTTAGTTTAACCCTCGATAAATCTGTTTTAACCTTAACTATTATAACAAATTTTAACAGGTTTTACCATTAACCATGATAAAAAATTAAGTTTAAATTATTTAATAATAATAAATATTTGGATTAAAAATATATAATCCATTTTACCAAATTCAATTCATATAAGTGGTAGAATTTTATTTAAAATTAAACTCACAAAACGTGATGAAAAATAGTTTTTCAAAATAATATAATTTTAAGTATAAATTTTTTATAAAAAAATAGTATAATTTTGATTCCAATAAAATTTAATTGAATATTTTTAATTAAATTTAGCTATTTTTTTAAATCAAGTTCATAATAGATCATACTTGGTAAATATGTGAAAATAAAAAATAAATTTCAATAAAAATCAGTATTTTTATTATTCATTGAAATCTAATTTTTTAATAAATTTATATAAATTAATCCTAATATAATTAAGAAACAATTCATTCAAAAATTATGTTCATTTAATATAATTAAAATTCTATAATATTTAAATCAATATTTTAAATAAAACCATAAAACGCATGAAACCCAGTTTGGCTAGAAATAAAGTTTATCCCTTTTGGAAGAAAAATTATTGAATATTATTATAATTAATATTAATATATAAAATCATACTAATTAATATTAAAAATAAATAATTTTTTTTATCTTAACATTACCCAACTATTTTTATTAATAATATTCCAACATACCTCTTAGGTGAGGATATAAATTTTAGTTTTCTCCATAGCAGGTGCTAGTGAGATATGCAAATAAGTTTCATACATGTGGAAAGGAATATGAGAATAACAAAATATTTTTGCAAAAATATATTTTTGATCTCCTCTTGGAGGATAATAAATATAATCCTTCTCTTCAGTGATGTCCAGAATATGTCGACGTACACCTGATGTATTGGTAGGGATAAGAGCCCATCTAGATATGCTAGAGAACTCCATATGGAATAGGAATATGGGATAGATAAATATCTTCATTGTTCACTAAGATATACTAATGATCCTCCCAAATGGTAAGGGGAACATGGGACTTCCTCTGATAATCCATCGAGGCATACTGATGAGCTTCTCTAATATTAGTGGTAGAATGAATATGGGTCATCCCAGTAATGGCCACAAGACTTTTTCGATGACCATATTTCATTATTGATAGAATATGTTGTATGATTTTCAAGGTGTAATAAAGGATATAATATTTCTGTTCTATTTTATCTAGGATATACTGATGAGATTATATAATAGGAATATATATATGAGCCCGATATTTATTTGGATTGGGAATATGGGCCCCCTTCTGTCCTTCATTTTCAATCAGGATATGATGATGGGATTAAAATATGGGAGGAAGGATATGGGTTTTCTCTCTATTTACATCAAGAATAATCCAACATGTTCTTTATGATATTTTCAAGATATTCTAATAGGTATTTTTAGGGTGAGCAGGAATATGAACCTACTCTACAGTTTCTAAAAAGGTATGATAGTATCCCTTTTCAGTGGGAATAAGAATCTAAGCCCATTCCCTTCCCCAATTGGTATTATATCCTTGGTGTAGCCTACTCTTGGCAACCTTGTTATGGGTGACCAAGGATGATTTATCCTATGTACAATCCATAGTGATTTATTAAGGACTGAGAGTCATATAATATTAGTGATGTCAATATTTAATAACAAGACCCCTCTTAAGAAGTTCCTAAATAGCGGTAGGCATGTCAAAGACATCCTCCTCCACCTCCAAGGGTAATAAATATGGACATATTCATTATCTAGGGAAATATTCAGGAAGTGGTTGGAGATGAACATATGATCCATGTGTTTATTTGCAACATATCTTATATAGGACATCCAATGATGTTTTGCCTCATGGGGGGATTTTATGAGCTACTTCAAACATTGGGATGTAGCATTTGCGATGGTACTCCCTAATCAACTCATTCATCACATACTATTGGATACATTTTTCTAATTAAATCTTATTTGTAGCCATTGATAATATATCCTTTGTGGTGGTTAGCTCATACGTAGGGTTCCTCGACTGTTTAAAGGTAGCCAAAGAGGCACTATGACATCCACTAATCGGCCTCAATAGCATAATATGCTATGATGACGAGATAATCGATTACTTTGTTTTTTATTAAATATAACTCTCACAAGAGATTGAAATTGTGAATATATTGAAATATTATGAGAGTATTGAAAGGATCAACAACCAAAAATAAGAAACCTATCAATGAAACATTACAAGTAAAGATAATTGATCAATCACTTGCAAGGGTAAAAGATTCACACAAGGTTCACCATTTTTGTTTCTGATTCACTACCACACTCAACTTCTTATCATGAAAAATTAAATTCCTAATTATTGGAATCACTCAAGTATTTATGGTTAAGGGAATTGATGTCATCCATTCTTCTTTTAACATGCACTATACCTATATTTATTTTGAAATTACACATACCTAATTCCCAAAGGGAGGTAATCACTGGGACTTTAGTTGTGATGCTTTGGGTGGTTCATTGATCAAGATGATGTGAGGTTACTCTCATCACACCATTTAGGAAAGAATTATTACTTATTATGGGAACCTCTTAATGATTTAAGAAAGGTTTATGAGTCCTTTTTAAATCCTAGTCTGGGATTTATTACCACAATGTTAATGATCAATCATGAACATGCATTGATGTAAACATCTGTATGTATAATAAGGTCTCCATATTTATCTACATAATTATTGATGCTATTGTATAAAGTTTTATAACTATACATAATGGATTTGAGCACCATCCTGGAAGGTAGTCGGTGTGGTGGAGTTGTTATTGGGACTATGAGAGGGGATTGCAATGTATCCATTTAAAAGGAATCAGAACCCACTTAGTTCATTACTACTAATAGGGAACACCATACCTTTTACGATCATGTTTTAAGGACTAATGTTCTTCCTTTTAAGGTTATGTCTCCATAACTGGGTGAAGATACTATTAAGTCCATACGTTTATGACCAAGTGATGTGAATTTTAAGGTCACACATTTGGGAATAGATTTATACTAGGAGAAAGATGTATATAAATGATTAGTGTGAGAATTATTCCTGAAAAAATCTTTCTAGGTTTTATCATAGCGAATATAGACCTTCGAGTAATGTTGTTTCACAGAAGATATGGCACTTTGAGAATAATTTCTCATAGGCAATATTTCTTATTGAGGGATGATTATATGGTTGCTAGGGAATATAACCCAATAAAGAGTGGTAAAACCCACAAGGAATATAACACAGTGAGGATGGGTCTCATAAGTAATATAAATTGACGAGGAATGGTTTCATATGGAATATTGACCAATTTAGATATAGTTTATAATTTTTGGTTTTAACCTTAGAGATGTATCCTATATATATATTTTAATAGTAATCAAAGACCACATAGTTCAAATTTCAAAGTTTAAGG
Organism: Viscum album; assembly: GCA_963277665.1. NCBI lineage: Eukaryota > Viridiplantae > Streptophyta > Magnoliopsida > Santalales > Viscaceae > Viscum > Viscum album. Next base: position 111,623,934 of record OY728157.1, on the reverse strand, counting down.
TCATGTGTCAAGAGAGTACCATGCATCTTATCAACATGTGGTAAAGATGTTGTTAAGAAATTATATGTCTTGTGACTATGACATATGTTTCATGATGAAGGGAGAATAATAATATAGAGAGGGTATTATTCATGGGAATCCCTTTCTGGTCCGACCTAATTTTTGTTAACAAAACATGAGAGGATATGGATGTCTCATAAGGAATATGGCCAACTGGGAAGGATGACTCAGGGGGAATATGACCCATTGTAATGTATTAGGAACATAGTTAATATATAACTTTGAGGAATGAGATGGGGATTATGCATGGGTATCCCTTAGGTTAATCTATCTCTTTTTATTTTATGGTCAGGTAGAAGGAGAAATGGACACATGTGTAATATGGATCCATGAGAAAGATGTATGAGCTTACTACTCAACTAGTGATAGGGTAAAATAAGCATATATTCTTCCTAAAGTCACCCATCATGGTAGGTGAACAAGGTGAAGGTAGGGTTTTTGGGCTTATACCTTGTAGGAGTCCATTTGAAGATGGGTTGGAGAATACACCTAAGAGGATGACCATGCAGGTGTCCACCGCCTACTGATTAATGGTCATATATACTGGTTAATGGACTCATGGGGAATATGGAATGATGAGGAGTAATTTTTGGCTTATACATTGGATTCCTTGATATGGATATACCTATATATTTGAGGTGTACTGGTGATGAAATCATTAATGAAAACATGGATTGAGCTTATACATAGGAAAGAGTCTCATGCAAGTAAGACTCATTGAGTAGACATATGACAACACTGCTTTTTATTACAACTTAAAGATGATTTATTACATAAAACATCACTTGATACAACAAAGAAGATCGAGAGGTTTAGTGTCTTTGGGGCTTAGGATCATTACATAAAAACTTAAAACATGAAATACAACATCTTTATCGAAAACTTCCTTTACATGAACACTACATTCACTCGTACTTAGCATTGCATGGGATAACCTGAGGACATTGATAAGAAAAGGGTGAGATATAAATCCCAGTAAGGGAGTACACATGGAATAACATGTGGAGTACAATACATGTTAGACAATAGGCATATCAATAGATCATAAAAGAAACATGAACATAAAGGCATGATAAAGCATGATAATCATAACATTGAAATGTGGCAACAACACTTAACATGGAATTAGCATGATCCAAGGCTCATTGCACATAAAGCATGAGTAAACCCTCATTGCACATGAAGCATGAGTAAACCCTCGTTTCAATTTAATTATCATGAGTCAACACTCATTGCACATGACGTATCATGATACTATACTTTACCCAATGCATTGGAGCGCTATAAGGGCGCACCCTTCTTAAACATTTCATTTCATGCATAAGTGTGTCACATGGATCATAAAACATGGATTCATAAAACATAATCATTTATTCCACGATAATGGAATGTAGAATTCATACATGAAACTGTAAAATAAATAAGTAAATGTGCATAAAGTTGAATACCCTTGATGGAGAAATGGGCATGGTATTCACTACACAATGACATTGGCTTAGAAAATTGGTGCGATTTCGGCTGCGTAACGGCATGACATGAGAATTCATAAAAAAGTTTTATGAGAGAGAAAGAGTTTCCTGATCATATTTACATGTAATGGATAGTAAGGAGGTTATATAGATACATTTCCCAACAATTGTAATGGAATTTAGTTTCATGATACAAAAGTATTGCTTGAATGTAAATGAGGAGGGAGATGTTCCTTTTGGAATTTCGTCATAGTAACGGGTGTACATGAGAGACATTAAATGAGATATAAAGGGGTATCACATCATTAAAACATAAAGAGGGAAGTATGAGGGAGGTGAAAAACCATACCCCAACATTCATAATTGAAATTAAATGGGCAATACAACTTAAAGAAAATCGACAGAAATGAGAAAGGAAGAAAAAACCCTTACTTGGAAGTGTGCTTCCATGGACTGAGAGAGGCTTGCAAGAGGCTTCTTGGGAGCTTGGGGCACCTTGGTAGGATTATATAGAGAGTAGATCAGAGTTTGAACGAACTCAAAGGGAATTTAGTGAGGCAGAAGTGGGATCTTGGGTGGGTTTATATAGGAAAGGTGAGGGAATTCTTTATTATTTAGGTTTGGGTCCCCTCACATTAAATTAATCCAAACCACAAACCATCCCATGGTTTCTGCCCATGGTTTTTGGAAAAGGGAAGAGGAAAACAATATTTTATAGGGCCTGTGACCGAACTTCTTAAAATAATAAGGTTTCTTATGTGGAGGTGAGTCACACTCCCATGTAAATTAATTTAAAAAGGCAAAGTGTTGAATATGTCTTGAGGGGTCCATTAATGCTTTGAAAAGTAAGTCAAACAAACCCTAAATCACATTATTTTAATGATAAAACATATATTGTCCGAACATAAGTATTATAGTATTTTATTACATCACCATTGGGTCATTATGATGTCATAAAACACATTATATATTTAAACGGTATTTAATTTTTACCCAAAAAATTTGACTGTCTCTAAAAATTATGAAAAATTCACCGTTGGATAATTTCGACTTCCTGATTCCAAAAATAACATTTATTTTATCTAAAGAATTTTCTAAATATGTGAATTTTCACTTTTAAAATAAAAACCGACATTTATCGAAAATTTACGGGTTTGGACAGAAATGGCTTTCAAACCTTAATAAAAATTTTAATTGCATTCATAAAATTATAAGATAATTTATATTTAAAAAAAATGATTTAATAATAATATTATTATTTTATTAAAATATTATTTAATTCCAAAATCCCTTAATTTAATAAAATAGATTTCTTAATTAAATAATAACTAAAAACACCGTTTGTACTTTAAAAAATTATTTACAATGTATCAAAAATGACTAGAAATTATATTCATTATTATATACAAAAATAATGTACATGAACATAGTACTACTTATTTGTTACATATCCCCTTAAAACAGCCGCATAAGCCCTAAGGGTAAGGTGTGCGATAGTGACAGACTCTTGGGGTGGCTCAGATAACATCGCTCAAGTGGTAATCTCTATCAACATCCACTTTTCGCATAGACGGTCCCATTCGAGCTTGACATGGTGAAGCTCGCCTTGGGCTTGGTCAAGGGAGAAGCCCAAGGATGCCACCTCTTTTCCGAGCTCCAACAAATGTGCTTCGTATGGAGAAATTCTACTGGATGAGGCCATCAATTCTTTTTTCTGAGTAAATTGGATTTGTTAAGGTCCTATATTTGTACTAATCATGTGATCACTGTTCAACGGATATATTAACAACAGTCAAAAATTATAACATAAAACCAAATAAGTTGACATCTTATAAAAAAAATTTATATAAAGATACATTTAATTAGATCAATAGGTATTTCCATTAATTAAACTTTGGGTCGTTACAACATTCCCCCCTTAAGAAATTTCACCCTCAAAATTTTCCTTTTCCCACACTAAAACAAATGTGGGTAACTCAGCTTCATCATATCCTCCTACTCCCAAGTCACTTCTTAAAACTTGAGGTTTCTCCACAATACCTTGATGAGTGGCATTGTCTCATTTCGTAGAAAGTTTTCTCTACGATCTAAGATCTTCATTGGTTGCTCCTCATAAGAAAGATCATCTTCCAATTGTACCACCGCAGAAGAGAGTACATGTGAAGGGTCTGGTATGTACTTCCTTAAGAGTGATACATGAAAGATATCATGTACTTTGTTCATGGAAGGTGGAAGTGCTAGTCGATAGGCCACAACCCCAACATGATCAAGAATCTTGAAGGGGTTGATGTACCTTGGACTTAACTTCCCTTTCTTTCCAAAACCTCATGACCTTGTTCCACGGAGATATGTGTAAAAACACCATATCTCCAACTTTAAACTCAAGGTATCGTCGACAATTATCTACATAACTCTTCCGTCGACTCTGGGCTGCCTTGATATGCTGCTGAATGGTTTTCACCTTCTCCACCATTTCTTCGACTATTTCTGGTCCAAGAAGCTTACGTTCACCAACCTTATCCCCACATGCTGGTGTTCTGCACCTTTTCCCATACAGGGCTTCATATGGTGCCATTTGGATGCTCGAGTGGAAACTGTTATTATAAGATAACACAACCTGAGAAAGATGTTGATCCCATCCTCCTTTAAAGTGCATTGAGCACGCTCTCAACATATCCTCAAGTGTTTGGGTAGTCCGCTCAGATTGGCCATCATTTTGAGGATGATAGGCCGTACTGAAGTTCAGTTCAGTATTCAGAGCATGTTGAAGACTCTTCCAAAACATAGAGGTGAATCTTGGATCTCGGTCAGACACAATAGATAGTGGTACACCATGAAACCTTACCACTTCCCTGATATATATCCGTGCCAGTTGATCCAAAGAGAAATCCTCCCGAATAGAAATGAAGTGTGCAGTATTTGTAAGACAATCCACAACAACCCATATTGCATTGTTGCCTTTGGATGTCCTCGGAAGTCCAGTGAAAAAGTCCATGGTGATGTTTTCCCATTTCCATTCTGGTATGGGCAATGGTTGCATCATCCCCTTAGACTTCTGCCTCTCTGCCTTCACTTTCTGGCACACCAGGAACTTTGATGTATATTCGGCGATCTCCTTCTTCATATTATCCCACCAAAAGTTTTCTCAGAGATCTTGATACATCTTTGTGCTCCCTGGGTGAATAGAGAAATTTGAACTATGTGCATCATCCAAAAGTTCCTTCTTCAGCTCCAGACTTGATGGAACACATAGTATTTTCCCACACCGCACAATTCCTTCTTCATTAACATTAAACTATGAGGATTCCCCCTTTTCGATAGCTTCCACTTTTTCTTGAATTCCCATATCATCCTTTTGAGCATCCTTTAGCCTTTCCAAAAGATATGGTTGACCAATCATTTGTGAAAGGATTGATTATGTTACCTTCTTTATGATTCCCACATCTATCTTCATCAAGTCTAAGAAGATTGGATCCTTCTCAATTCTCATCATTGATAGAATCACTGGATCCTTTCTACTTAGGGCATCCGCCACCTTGTTCGCTTTCCTAGGGTGGTAATGTATTGAACAGTCATAATCCTTAATGAGCTCTATCCATCTTCTCTAGTGCATATTAAGCTCCTTCTGTGTGAATATATATTTAAGACTCTTGTGGTCAGTATATATCTCACATTTCTCTATATAGAGATAATGCCGCCAGATTTTCAAGGCAAAGATCACAGCCGCCAACTCCAGATCATGCGTTGGATAGTTTCGCTCATGGATTTTCAACTGCCTTGAGGCATAGGATATCACTTTATCATTCTGCATCAGCACATAACCTAATCCCTTCTTTGAAGCATCACTGAATACCACAAAAGTTCCCCACTGGTGGGTTAAGTGAGCACGGGTGCAGTGATAAGCCTCCTTTTCAACTCCTTGAAGCTTTCTTCACATTCATCACTCCAAGAAAACTTTACCCCCTTTCGAGTTAGCTTGTTAAGAGGGTTGGAAAATCGTGAGAAATTTCTCACAAATCGTCGATAATATCCAGCTAACCCCAAGAAGCTACGGATATCCGTTACCGATGTTGGCCTCGACCATCCCTCAATTGCATCTGTTTTGGGGTGGTCTACAGATATCCAATTTCTTGTGATGATATGGCCCAAGAATGAGACCTCCTTCAAACAGAAGTCACACTTTTTGTACTTTTCATAGAGCTTCTCCTTGTGCAATGTCTCTAGTATAGTTTTTAAATGCACCTCATGATCCTCCTTGGTTTTGGAGTATATTAGAATATCATCTGTAAAGAATACCACAAATTTTTCAAGATAATATCTAAAGACTTTATTCATCAAGTCCATGAATATTTCTGGAGCATTGGTGAGTCCGAAAGGCATTACTATAAATTCATAGTGCCCGTATCTTGTACGAAAAGCAGTATTGGGGACATCTTCTTTCTTCACCCTAACTTGATAATATCCCGACCGCAAGTCCACCTTGGAGAAGTATTGTGCTCCCCACAGTTGATCAAACAAGTCATTGATTCTTGGGAGAGGATACTTGTTCTTTATCGTGATTTTGTTAAGTTCACGATAATCGATGTAGAGCCACATTGACCCATCCTTCTTCTTGATGAAGAGGACCAGTGCACCCCATGGTGAAGCACTTGGGCGTATAAACCCTTTATCCAGATTCTCATGTAGTTGTTTCTTTAGCTCTTCAAGCTCAACAAAAACCATTCTATATAGAGTCTTGGATATTGGTAATGCCCCAGGTATACGTTCAATTGAGAACTCAACATCTCTTCTAGGAGGAAGACCAGGCAGTTCCTTGAGAAACACTTCCGCGAATTCCCTCAAAATAGGCATTTCTTCAATGACGGTTTCTTCTTTGGACTTAATCATCTGAGCCAGATACGTGTGATCATAGGGTATTAATATCAATGCTTGAGATGATGGAGCTAAAGGAGATTCATCTTCCTCCTGACACTTGTAAAGAATCAGGGGTCGATTCTCCATATGGAGTGTGATTTCCCTCTCCCGAAAATTTATGTTGGCTCTATATAAGGAAAGCCAATCCATGCCAATAATTGCATCAAATTCCACCAAAGTGAGTATGACGAGGTTTGCCGGGAAATTCAATCCACAGATTATAACAGGGGAGGACTTATACTCATGGGATGCAATGATTTCCCCATTTTCCGTACTCACTAATATCTTTACTTCCATGATTTGTGGTGGTGCTGGGATTGTTCTACTAAACTTTCGAGATATAAAAGAATGCATAGAACCTGAATCAAAAAGTATGTTCTCTATTCTTGAATGAATAACTAGCATACCTGTCACCACTTCATTTTCGGGGTTCACTTCGGCAGAAGTGATGGAAAAAGCTCTTCCTTGCTGTCTTGTAGGTTGTTGGTTGCCTCCGATAACCCTTGGATTAGGGCACTGATTTGCAAAATGACCCGGTTCTTTGCATTTATAGCATTGAACAACGCGTTGAGGATCGAACGGAGAGTTCCTCTCCTTTGTCACAGCCGCGGGTCCTTCTTGATGACAGTTAACAGCTAGGTGCCCTTCTCTTCCACACCTGAAGCATTTTCTCGTCCCCATAAGGCAATTTCCAGGGTATTTCTTTCCGCACTTTTGTCAAGTGGGGTGTTGGATCTTCTTAGCACCGTTGGATTTATCCATCAGACCAGCAGCATTGAATTCCACCTTACGCTTCTTGTCCCCATGATACCCCTGTGATTCCCCGATCTCCATTTCGACCTTAAGGGAACATCAGACAATTTCCTCATAGCTGTCGAAGTCACGGATTGCTAATTCTTTCCGCAAGCTAGGCTTCAGCCCAACAAAGAAGCGTTCAACCTTGTATTCGGGGGGTAACGACAAAACCAGAAGCGTATCATGCAAGCCTTTTGATGTTTGCCTCGTACGCTCCAACAGATTCTTCATCTTTTTGCTTGAGGGAAAGGAAGACCCTTTCCATCTTAAGCTGGAGGGTGCGCAGAAAATATTTATCGAAAAACATATTCCGGAATTCCTTCCATTCCAAAGCCTCGATCTACTCCTCAGGCTTCGTATTTTTGATCAACTTCCACCATTGATCAGCTTCACCTTCCATACGATAAGCAGCTAGGAGAACCTTCTCTTGTTCAAAACATTGAAGGATGGAGAAGATCTTTTCAATGGAGTTTATCCATTGTTCAGAGATCGTGGGATCAGATGATCCACTAAAAGTTGGAGGCCTTTTTCTCATGAATCTCTCGAAAGCGACTTGTTCTTTCTTAGGGGGGGGGGGTTGAACGTTCCTCTTGACCCGTGTTTCTATTAAAAACTTGAGTTAGCTAAGAGAGAAGCGTGACAATGTTCGCAATTCCCACTCCCATTGGATTGGGCATCTCATTAGTACAATCATCACACTGATCTTCACAACGGTTGTTATCCTGAGTCCTCCTTTTACTGGCCATTGGCTGGAATAAAAGGAAAGTTTGGGGTAACACATAAAGGGTAATTCAAAGAAAAAAGTTGATGACTTATAAATAAACTTTTATTTCCTTAACTCATTAGTTTATAGACTTTAATCTAGCCTTTTCATGATCTACTTTCTAACATATATTCTTAGGGGAATTTTTCCCTTAATAAGGGTTCATACTAAGATTGTGAATTTATCAAAACATATCCCCTAGGAGTGTCGTAACCAAGAGTGCAGCAAGGCTCGTTGTTGTGCACCAGTTCCCATTCGAGTCTAGCTCAAAGCGGTGTTTTCGGGTTTTACCCCTAGGATACATCTGTGCCAGAGCCGCCTCTACCTGCTCGTATCCAGACAGGGATGTATTTGTTTGATAAACCACTTACTTAGTATTTACCAAAACTTAGGGATGTTTTTATTATACTTAGTCTTGTATCTAAGGCTTTTATGGGTTTCCTAATCCCAAAAATAACTAAACCTATCCTCTGATACCAACTATGAAAACCCTGCTTTTTATTACAACTTAAACATGATTTATTACATAAAACATCACTTGATACAACAAGGAAGACCGAGAGATTTAGTGTCTTTGGGGATTAGGATCATTACATAAAAACTTAAAATATGAAATACAACATCTTTATTGAAAACTTCCTTTACAAGACCACTACATTCCCTCGTACTTAGCATTGCATGGGATAACCCGAGGACATGTATAAGAAAAGGGTGAGATATAAAGCCCAGTAAGGGAGTACACATGTAATAACATGTGGAGTACAAAACATGTTATACAATAGACATATCAATAGAGCATAAAATAAACATGAACATAAAGGCATGATAAATCATGATAATCATAACATGGAAATGTGGCAACAACACTTAACATGGAATTAGCATGAGCCAAGGCTCATTGCACATAAAGAATGAGTAAACCCTCATTGCACATGAAGCACAAGTAAACCCTCATTGCACTTGAATTATCATGAGTCAACACTCATTGCACATGACGTATCATGATACTATAATTTACCCAATGCATTGGAGTGCTATAAGGGCGCACCCTTCTTAAACATTTCATTTCATGCATAAGTGTGCCACATGGATCATAAAACACGGATTCATAAAACATAATCATTTATTGCATGATAAAGGAATGTGGAATTCATACATGAAACCTTCCAATCAATAAGTAAATGTGCATAAAGGTGAATACCCTTGATTGAGAAACGGGCATGGTATTCACTACACAATGACATTGGCTTAGAAAATCGGTGCGATTTCGGCGGCGTAACGACATGACATAAGAATTCATAAAAAAGGTTGATGAGAGAGAAATGGGCTCCTCATCATATTTACATTTAATGGACAGTAAGGAGGTTATATAGATACATGTCCCAACAATTTTAATGGAATTTAGTTTCGTGATAAAAAATTATTTCTTGAATGTAAATGAGGAGGGAGAAGTTCCTTTCGGAATTTCGGCATAGTAACGGGTGTACATGGGAGACATTAAATGAGAGAGAAAGTGGTCTCCCATCATTCAAACATAAAGAGGGCAGTATAAGGGAGGTGCGAAAATATACCCCAACATTCATAATTGAAATTAAATGGGAAATACAACTTAAAGAAAATTGACAAAAATGAGAAAGGAAGAAAAAACCCTTACTTGGAAGTGTGCTTCCAAGGATAGAGAGAGGCTTGTGAGAGGATTTTTGGGAGCTTAGGGCACCTTGGGAGGATTCTAGAGGGAGTAGGGTAGAGGTTGGACTAACTCCAAGGGATTTTAGTGAGGGGGAAGTGGGAGCTTGGGTGGGTTTATATAGGAAAGGTGAGGGAATTCTTTATTATTTAGGTTTGGGTCCCCTTACATTAAATTAATCCAAACCACAAACCATACCATGGTTTTTGCCCATGGGTTTAGGCAAAGGGAAGAGGAAAAAAATATTTTATAGGGCCCATGAACGAACTTTTTAAAATAATAAGGTTGCTTATGTGGAGGTGAGTCACACTCCCATGAAAATTAATTTAAAAAGGCAAAGTGTTGAATATGTCTTGAGGGGTCCATTAATGCTTTGAAAAGTAAGTCAAACAAACCCAAAATCACATTATTTTAATGATAAAACATATATTGGCCGAACATAAGGATTATAGTATTTTATTACATCACCATTGGGTCATTATGATGCCATAAAACACATTATATATTTAAACGGTATTTAATTTTTACCCAAAAATTTGACTGTCTCAGAAAATTATGAAAAATTCACCGTTGGATAATTTCGATGTCCTGATACCAAAAATAACACTTATTTTTATTTAAATAATTTTCTAAATATGTGAATTTTCACTTTTAAAATAAAAACCAACATTTATCGAAAATTCACGGGTTTTGAGAGAAATGGCTTTCAAACCTTAATAAAAATTTTAATTGCATTCATAAAATTATAAGATAATTTATATTTAAAAAAATGATTTAATAATAATAATATTATTTTACTAAAATATTATTTAATTCAAAAATCCTTTATTTTAATAAAATATATTTCCTAATTAAATAATAACTAAAAACACCATTTGTACTTTAAAAAACTATTTACAATGTATCAAAAATGACTAGAAATTATATTCATTATTATATAAAAAAATAATGTACATGAACATAGTACTACTTATTTTTTACATAACCCCTTAAAACAGCCGCATAAGACCTAAGGGTAAGGTGTTCGATGGTGATAGACTCTTGGGGTGGCTCAGATAACATCGCTCGAGTGGTAATCTCTATCAACTTCCACTTTTCCCGTATACGGTCCCGTTCGAGCTTGACATGGTGAAGCTCAGCTTGGCCTTGGTCAAGGGTGAAGCCCAAGGATGACACCTCTTTTCTGAGCTTCGACAAATGGGATTCGTATGGGGAAATTCTACTGGATGAGGCCATCACTTCTTTTGTCTGAGAAAATTGGATTTGTTAAGGTCCTATATTTATACTAATCATGTGATCACTGTTCAACGACTATATTAACAACGGTCAAAACTCATAACATAAAACCAAAGAATTTGAAATCTTAGAAAAACATTTTCTATAAAGAGACATTTAATTAGATCAAGAGGGATTTCCATTAATGAAACTTTGGGTCGTTATAGGACAAGGTTGGAAAGCCTGACATTATGGAAGCCAAGATGAGTATCCTTATCTAGGAGAGGTCTCACCAATGCCCTCATGACAAGGGCCCTCATTATTAAAGGGATACCTGATTTTAAAACTCCATAGGCCCCCACCAATATGGGATGATAATATGGAGATTCCATTTCTCAATGAAATACATGACCAATGGGGTGAACCCTGGGGTGTATAAACTTGTCATATAATTTATAAGTCCATGGAGTAGGCCTAAAGGGGTACTATATCGTAGTGACTTTTACTGGGCTAAAAAGTGTATGCAAGGTCTTTTGGGACATTTAGTAAACATGAGTGAACAAGGTACCTAGGAGGATTTTACATGGATTTGGTACAATAATCGAGGCAAATGGTTCCTTAGTAGAAATTTCTGGGTAAAGTTTCACCCTATTTGATAACTTTGGTGAATGGGGAACCTAGAGATCGCCAAAGGGGAAGTGTTTCCTTAGGGACAGCCTGAGGTGAAGTGTCTCTCTAGTGAGAGTATAGGGTTAATGGGTCACTCTATTATTATCCTAGGGGAAATTTTTTCCCTAGTTATAAGCTTAAGGAGAATGGGGAGCCCTTGTGGTATACAAGGTTGAAGTGGTCACCCTAGTGGAATTATAGTTGAAGTGGTATCCCTAGTATGAGGCTAGGGTGAAGTGATCACCTTAGTGACAAGGCATAGTGATTATGGTTCCCTATTTATAGAGAATGGAAAAGTTTCACCCAGTTTAGAAGACCTAGGTGATGATTTACCCCAGTGTAGAGGCCTCCAAGTATGACTTGGGTGAGTGAATCACAAGTGTATCATCTGGTAAGAAGTCCTTTGACCTAATAATATTGGACTAAGGGGAACTGATCTTATGTGAATTTTTATATGTATTAAATCTTTTGGTTACAAAATTTCCCTATTTTTGATTAATCCCATTAAGTTTTAGGTTTAATTAAGATACTTAAAGGTGGTTTGGATACTTGTCTGTGTAGAAGATCATTGTCTCAGTGAATCCCACTTCAAGTGTCAAAATATCAAAATAGGACCCATGGGGGTCTATTTCTAGGATAATAAGGGATCTAAAGTACATGAAATTCAAATGCTAAGGTGATCCAAATAGCTAACCATGGAATGTTGAACATGTGTGCTCATGTTCCATGCTAGTTAACAATACACTTGACCAAGGTTAATGGGTAGGGCATGAGGCATGATCATGGGCTGAGTGAAGATCCTAGGAAAAGAACATGGGTTCACCAAATTGAGTGCAATCCATACTCCAAATTTTATATTTTTCCTTTTTTGACGGTCATTTACAAAAGGGATCCCCAATAAAAATATACATAAAATTATATCCTGCCACATCATAACATACAAAGACTTTAAATGACCACATGTTTTTTTTCTATTTTTAATAACCTTATCAGAACATGATATGTCATTATGTAACACTTAAATAAAAATGTAACCCCAATTAAATCATCATGAATCCATTTAAAAAATAAATAAATCAACCCTCTAACTAAAATCATTAATGAGGTGGTATATTTGAATTAGATTATTTTAGATAATGGAGAGATTAAAGGTCTCACCCTTCAGAAAAATATAACTCAAATTTTCAACATTTTAACTAACTATCCAAACATCATATTTTATAATTTCAAATAATTATAATATGATTAGATTCTCATGTTTGAAATTGTAACATGGAACATTTCTAAATTAACTCTTTTAGACTTTAAAATTTAATCCTTATTTGAGATCAAACATCTATGTAATGAGCATAAGTATAACTCTTAAATAAATAGTCCTTACCTAACTCTCTCAATGTTTTAAAGTATATAATATAAATTACCTAGTGAATTTCAATTGGATCAAATATGAATCTTGGAAATCAAAATTTATTTTAATTATATATTTTTGAATACGAACTTTCCAAAGTATAATTTTACTTCCATATATCTCTAAAGTAATATATTTCTCAAATATATTATTTTAAGACTTAAAAAGTTTGTATACTAATCAAAATAGATTTTATATTTTTATTATAACATTCAATAAATAAATATTAGAAAAAATATAATATTAATTATTTTCATATTTATATATGTAGTATTATTTGTTTATATAGCTAAGAAACTATTCATTAAATTTTAAATATTTTATTATTTAAAAAAAGGTAAATTATTCTGATTTTTATCATATCAAAATAGCAGTGCTTTAATCTTTATCTTACTTTTCATATTATGTTATATATTGGATTATTAGATCATGAACCATGTTTTCCAAAAAAAATTATTTCTTAAAAATTAATTGTTTTTAATTCACATCACATGTCCATTATCTTATCAAATAATAGATAATGGAATAAAATAACATAGAAAATGTTTCTAAAGGACCAAAAAATAATTATCTAGAAGGATTTCATATATTCATTTCTCAAATTTATAAAATCTCTCTCTATCGCTCTCAGAAATTAATATCAAAATCCTTTCATTAGTTACTCTTAATTTTTGAGTCTATATATATTCACAATAACGTAATGTACAATAGATATCACATACCTAAAATTAAGAAATAATTTAATTAATTTATATGACATAAATACCTAAAGTGGTATCTACATGGTGTCTCATAAACTCCTTCAATTATTTAGGATAATATTTATTCTAATTTCTAGCCTTAAATATATGAAATTTTAACCAACTTAGTGAAATATACTTTTAATTTGAAAGAATCATGCAAGTTTCTATACTCTATAAAAGATATATTCTTCTTATCCTAGCTAAAAATTTTACCCTTATTTTTCTACACCATAATAATGGACCTTGATCTAGAGCCGGCCATGTCTTACTAAAAATCCCAAAACATATTTATGAGACCAATCAAATTATTTTTAAATTCATTCTTGTTAAAATTAAAAAATAATTGTTGGAAAATCTATAAATAATTATAGGATGAATTCTATACCCATATCTTGATTGAGTGGTGACCCCAATCTTTGCAGACAATTTGGTTACCCCATAATATTAAGCACAAGATTTTAAAATGATGTCTCTACTTTTATCTTAAAAAAAATAATGTTTTTGAAACCTTATATATCTTTTACAATTTTCCCCAATAGATCTTATTTAGGTTATCTATTATTCAATAAGAATATATATTTTCAAGATTATTATTAAAATTTGGATCCATGTACAAAAACAATAGTGTTTAAATACCAAATTAAGCCTTTTTATGCTTACTATAAGAAATTTTATACACTTTCTTGGATTCTTAATAAGCACCATTTACACAAGAGTTTTCACTAGTACATCTAATTTTTCATCTTGGTTTATAATTTTTTTCAAGTTTTAATAATAATATATAAAATTAAATCTATCAAGATTCTAACATTATAGAACCAATTTAAAAGACAAAATCAAGGTAGTATTTATCACTATTTTAATAAAAAATAGTTTTCTTTCAAATGAGTATCATGTTTTATAAGTAATAAATAGACTATTTTATTTAATATACTCCCACAAAAATGAGAATAGTCATGACCTGACCCGTATCGGGGATCGAGCCGCAACTACCCCAAGCCCGCCTTTATATCTTAGGGGCTGAAGACCAGAACCGAAGGTATAACAACTCAGGGAGGCCTTTACCTAAGTACCTGTACACATACACACAACCAACTCAATAAAAAAGTGCAGTGGGAAAGGAAAATAGGATACAACACTGCTATATATATAAACCACAAGTATCCATCAATGTCTAAATAGTACATGTAAAGAAAAGTAACCTAAAAAGGAAATGGGAAAAATATAGGCCCAAACATAAAAGTTCCACAACTCGATAACAGGTGGAAAAGTAGAACAACTGAGAGAGCCCCGCTCCTAGTACCTAAGGAACAACCACTACACTCTGTCCAAGTACCCCATATCCATATGCTTCTCTAAATTCATAGACAACCTATCCATCATCTGCAAGGGCACACCAAGTGTGGGAAAATCCCAAGTATGGGAAAGTATAAAAATACATAGTAGGATGCGTCAGATGGCTCAAGGGAGAAGCAAGAGAGGTACTGAAGAGGGAAGTAGTGGATAAAACAAGGGAAAATAAATAGTATAGCTTAACTCTACTAGAGAGTGAAGTAAGCTCATCCAAACACAAGGATTTAGAGATGGTGAGATGATGAACTTCTCATCGAGTCTTCTCTACCCATAGTAGGAGAGTAGACTTGTCCAACCACGAGAATTTTGACACGGAATGCACATGGCATACCCCATGCATATTTTCCACTTTTAGAAGGAGAGTTACCAAAGCCCAAGGAGTGGCTATTGCAAATATGACACAGATACACACAGAGATATATATATATATATATGCTCAAACAAAGAATCCAAAATGAAAGATTAAGGGGATCTCCATCTCACTTTATCATCCCAAGAAAAGAGTCGCCAAAAGTTTCATAAGTAACCACCATCGATGCCCAACATCCTACAGGTCTGCCCTAAAGTAGAAGTCAAAGAGCCTCAACCACTTCACCTTGATACTATCCTCTTTGGGCAGGTCTTTCTCACCCAAACAGTTTTAGTTCGCATCACAAGGACACATTTTGGTGGGAAAAGCGCACCTCTTTCATGAGATTACAAATTCAAGTCAAGCACATCTCTTCACTATGCCGCACAGCTGAGAAATCCTGTCACAAAGTCATGAACCCACTACCTAGCCCCATTGGAGGGTATACTCAAATGATTCATCAGTGAACCCACTACCCATCCTAGCTAGATGGAAATCCCTAAATGGGAAATGAAGTACCACACTACCCATCTGCATTGGAGGGTAAGTCCTGAAAGAGTAATCAACGAACCTCACTGCCCAGCCGTGCTGAAGGGTAAGCCTTAAAAGAGTAGCAGACGCACCCCATTTTCCATCCTCACTATAGGGTAAGCCCTAAATAGAGAACAATGAACCTAACTACCCTTCACCACCAAAGGCTAATCCTAAAAGAGTAAATTACTAACCTCACTTCCTAGCCCCGTTGGAGGGTAAGTCCTGAAGAGAGAATGGTGAACCTCACTGCTCGGCTGCACTGAAGGGTAACCCGATATTGCTTTGGGGATTATGAAAACACAACTTCCATCACTATAATCATTGGGAATCGCCTCATATAGAAATCACACAAATATCAACTCTCATTGAACCTCTAAATCCACTACATAGGGCACCATCATTCTCTACGTGGAAAAGAACTCAAGATAGGCTAGTCACAAGCCAAAATCCGAGTTCAGAAGAAAGAGATACAATAAGTTGAATATTCGTAAAGTGGTACACGACATGTGTGGGGCCCACATGATGTGTGAACTTGCCTTATAATTTGGTCATGCACCATGCAATACTTGGGTACTAAACTATGATCAAGTACCCACAAGGCATTCTAGTGTACTCTCAGAGTACATGACACCTCTAGCCAAAAGGCTGATGAGTGCACGTTGCTTGTTACTAATCTGAAGGGACAAAACGTAAGACTACTAACATGCCTCTTAAAAATGGACCAGGATAACAAAAAATATCACCTCATTGCGATCCTTGTGGAAAAGTTCACATGATCGACTATTCATATTCCTAAAACAGACCCCCAACAAAGAAGCTGAATTCCACCATGCTACGCATAAATAGTGCCCTATAGGGCCCATGCCTTGATCCTGAAAGACATCACATGGATCATTCCATTGAGATCCCATCAGAAAAACACATAGGATCATCTATTAATTCATCCAAAATGGAGAACTAGTGAAAAGGGTGATTTTCACCGCAAATGCCCGATCGGTGCTCGATCACTATAGATAATGAAAAGGCTCCGCACATCCAAACAGATCACACCATTGCTATCCTTGTAAAAAACATGAAAGATAAAATATTCAATTACCCTAAACAGAATTTTGATGTAGATAGTGTAAAACACTACATTATTCTCAAAAGGAATCCCACGGGGCTAAAATCTCAGCCCAGAATTTAGTCAGGAAGATTGCGCCATTACAATCCTCATGGGAAAACACACAAGATCGACTACTCGATCATCCAAAATGGATACCCGGTGAAAAGGTCACATTCCACTAAAAATTCCAAAAATAGGCCTCATGGGGCCCACATGAAAATGTTAATTTAAGCACCCTAAAGTAGTCTTGAAATGTCTGACTTGAATATAGGGTCGCTACGCCTTAGATGACACATCCATCAGACATCGGACGTAGAAGTACGGTCCGATAAATGTTTCCTGAATAATAATAATTATATTATTATTATTAATATTGGATGTTTTGTTTCATTGAGCATCGATCCTGAGGCAGAAGGTTCCCAAATAAGCCTCAAATGGACTGCCTCAATGTAAGGTTTGTGTGGCTATAGACGGCTTGAAAAATAGGCCCCTGAAAAAAATATTATGGGGGTTTTAATAAATCCCCGGGTCCGAATCGGCCTGGACCGGACCGAACTGGCCTGGAACGGTCCGAACCGACCAGTTCTGGCTTGAACTGCCAGCCGCCGACCACCAAATCTCTACCATCCACCTCCATGCTGGATGTGCGAGTACAGCACTAGACCACACTATCACCGCTGCCAGACCCTCCTCACCAAAAACGCTCCATCGAACCTTCGTCGGGTCGCCATGGTCACCCCGATTACTAAAAAGTAGATTTGAGACTATATCAATGATCCTTGGGACCTTTCCTACACAACTATGACCTGAATTTGAAGAATTATAAAAAAAATTTAAGTGAAAAAAGTTGGTGGATCCTCCGATCACCACTGCGGCTCCTCTGGCGCTCGAAACTCGAACTCGCACACAGATCGAGACTCCTTGGGTTGAAAGCATTGCAAACATATGCCTTGCTCCATGATTCGTTGAAGATTTGGCAATGTCAAATGTTGGTGGATGAATAATGTGAGCAAATGGAAATCAAAAATTAAATTGGACCATGGCCGTTGTAAGCATGGCCATTAACAATGGGTTGTATAGCTGCGAAAATGATCATAAGTCAAAAATGATGACAAAAGATACAACCATGGGTTTTTGAATTTGAAATAGAAATACTCCCTCGAATATGGATCCACAGTTGTGTTCATTTCACTCTGATCTATTAGATTATGATGTTTAGTTGCGATCTAACAATGTTTCGACGTCGATTTGTCGTTAACTAGAGCTCCACCATCTGAGAGATAAATGAACCAACTTTAGCTCATTCCTCTAACCTTTTATTTATAGGAAACATCCAGTGGATGTGAGATCTAAATCTCTTGTAGCCTATAAACTGACATCACCCTTAAGGTAAACTCAACACTATGAACTCAACGGCGGTCATGGATTTCCAATCTGACTCCCCGTTTGGAAGTTATTCAAAGCAGTGTTTCAAATAAAACAATTTAATTTAATTATTTTAATTACAATTTTTACCTCTAGGACTTTTTCTATATAAGGCCTGCGCCAACAAAGATTATACCTCTCCTAGGGTAAAATACACACTCCAGACTCAACCATGGCCTCATATTTGAAATCTATGTTACTTTTTGAGATTTATTTTGGTTTGAGATATTAAATGAATGAATTAATAAATTAATTCATCCATTTAACGTACAACTACTGAGCGAGGGGTAAAAAAATCCTAAACTGACATATTTTATGTGTTGCCTAGGGTAAAAAAATGTTCCAGAACAAACCGTGGTATCATATTTTTGTTCTAATAAACCTTTTAAGAGATATCCCCTTTCTGTTGCATGAATAGTACAAAAACACTTAATATTTTTGTATTATTTATTTCAGACACACAGGGCCTCAGAGTCGGACGTATTCTCATCACCTAGCTCTTGAAATATATGTAGAAATATTCCAAATTCTTACATGGTGAAAATTGGGTCTCTACATCATTTAAAACTTGAATATTTTTGTCCATGAAAAGAGAAACTAAGAAAAGAATCTCAGGATACTGAGCTCACATCTAGATCACCCGCTCTTAGGAAAACCTGCACATCACCATGGTGGCACAACACACGAACCAAAGGTATGGTCTATACTCATAATGTATTCTCCATTAATTGACATGTGTAAGAACACACACATATCTCATCAACTGCGACACATGGAAGATTTTGTGCACCCACTCTAACTATTGGGGGTAGGGTAAGGTGGTAGACAACCTCCCCATATCAACCATGATCCCAAATAGAACAAAGAAACTTGGGGGATAGTTTACTTCACTAGATAAACCTCTACATTCCAAATCACGACTGAAATAATGGTTTTCCCCAGAACAGGGTTGTGTGATTCCCTTCTTCAGAATATCCACCCGATGAAATACCCATGGATACCTGATCACAAAATATTTCATAGTCGATGCATTAAAACAGAGTCACTTTAACATGTTCAATAAGAAAAGGAGTCAACACCATAAATTGAAGAAATTTTTTACCCTCCTACTCCACTAGGTTCAGCAATAGGGAAGCTAACTGCTACAAAACATCCCACACCTGGCTATCCTGGGATTTCCTACTAAGGGCATCTGCTAAAACAATTCAACTTTTTGGATAATAGACTACCTCAATGTCATATTCCTACTGTAATTTCAACTAGAACCACTATCTCAGGTTCATGTATCTTTAGGTGAAGACACACCAGAGAAACTGGTGGTCTGATAAAACCACAAAGTGCTCTCTCTGAAGGTAGTGCCTCCACATTCTCCGGGAAAAGACTACCATTGCCAGCACCACGTAGTGAGTTGCATAGTTATTTTTATGGGGTTTCCATCACCTCTAACTTTACTTAATAACAATATGAAGATTGACGTTGAGAATGAAAGGTACCAATGAACAGGGTAGGTGAGAAAAATCATCCAACCATTAAAGGCTAGACCTGGAAAGCCCATGGCATACGTCATACATATTTCCCCTCTTGGAAAGAGAGTAATCCCCTAAAAAAGAACTCTACCAAATGCACTAGTCGCACTCCAAGAAAAGGGAGTCCAATCAGTAAGACTCCACTAGAAAATACAAGACCTGCTCCGACACCCCACTGCACAACCCCTCCATGAACACACAAGTAAGTTGGATTCATCCACTACACCTAGAAACTATCTGCTTTACGTGGAACTAAATATCCCTCATAGTTTTTATCAAATCACAAAAATCATCTTAGTGGGGGAAGATCCTCTATTTCTCATGCATTCAAAGATACGTTGAACAACACCGACATAGGGTTACACCGAAACCCCACATTACCCTTGGTTACAACTTGAGTAAGGAGTTGGAAGAAAGTATTACCTCATGTAGTGTCTATAAAATTACACTAAAGAAGTTAGAAAAGACACTGAGCATACCTCTTATCATCTCACGTGCTAGAGGATTGTAGAGATCCATAGCATGCAGCTGCCCGTGGCCCCAAACACCAATTCCCTACGCCTGATGTGGACCACTTAATGGTGGTGGAAAGACCTTGAAACGTCTCCCACCAACCACATTTATTCCTGATCCTCTGCCAACACTGCCTCCCAAGGGACCACCCTATCCTCACCTAGGATATCTCTGATCATGACACTACCTATGATGTGGTGGCGTATCTACCAACTTCCAGGAAAACTCAGTACATCTGGTTGGGTAGTCTTGTGAAACGTGACCTCACCCGTCACAAGAATAGCATTATCCCATCCAGGGCTTCCCTAACACTCTACACTATCCCAAACCATGTACCCGAGTCTTATATGGGAAGGCCTCCTACATCGAGGGCCTACCAAATAGAATATTCTAGCCGAGGTAGATGCCCGAAATTTGTTCCATCCACTATCCAAACCGTCGAACTAGTGCCCCTATTACATAATGTACTCTGTCAGTAGTGCATACTCTAGCACCTCGAGATATGTGAGGATGCAAAAGGTCACTACGCTGGCATGAATCTCCCCTACGGAGACCCTACTCCAACTTTCGTGCCTGAAAGATCCTATCATGGATCATGTCTAGAGAGTAGCGTGCAAGGTCTGTAAATCTAGTCATGTACACAACCACCATCATCCCTCCCCGATGAAGAACTAGTATTTCCTAAAACCATAAGGAGTATAAATAGGAGGGGTATTAATCCTCATGATGCAACTGCCGGAAGTAATTCCATAAGAGTGCCAAATCATCATGCATCTGAGTATCCTAGCTCTACTAACGCCAAGCTATTCCATGAAAAAATACTGGCTGTCAAAGCCACCATGTAATTTGTTTGTTTCTAAACAAGATTGAAGTGGTGAACCAACGACTTTAGCCAAACCTACACTACCTAAGGGTATAGCTCACCGTGGAACCCCAGCTGTCTTTGATGCTAGAAATCATGGAGAGAGCTCATCCTGTGCTCATCATCGGTTGATGATGCCGGTACTAACTACTGCTCCACATGTGGAGGTGCTGCTGCCTTCCCTCTTGGAGAAAGGGGAATCATATGATGGATCTTGAACTAAGGCATCATCACTCATGGAATCATCATCACGAGCAAAATATAATATCCTTGATAATTATCGTCACAGAGGCATCTGTAATCTGATCAAGGAGTACCACTGTCAAATGAGCACACACACACACACACACATATAAAGATGGGGATTTGACTCAAGAAGGATAGTCAAAGACTCAGTCCTATATGATGCATGTACCAAAGTTTTGTAGAAAAAGTGTCTCAGGATGTCAAGTTGGAAAGTGGGTAATCAGGGTCCTATTGAATGGCTATGTCAGCTGCCACACCACCACTGGACTCCTTGGCCTGAGATCCTCTCTCGAGACACATTGTCACTATTGCCCTAAAAACAAACCAATTCATTTTTAGGGATATTACAAACTATGTCCCAAGGAATGAACCACCCTTGATACAACTGTTTTACAACCCAACCCATACGAGGGCTCAATCTTCAACTACCCCAAGCACACCTCCATAGGCCAGGGGATGGTGACCAGCGCCAAAGGAATAATATCTTGGGGAGGCATTTTACTAAGTACTTGTACACACACATGTAGCCAACTCAATGAAAAAGTGTAGAGGGAAAGGAAAATAAGATACGACACTATTATATATATAAACCACAATTATGTATTGACCTCTAAATAGTAAAAGTACAGAAAAGTAAACTGAAAGGGAAATTGGAAAAATAAACGCCCAAATAGAAAGTTCCACAACCCAAAAATTGGTGGAAAAGTAGAATAGCTGAGAGAGCCCCTCTCCTAGTACCCAAGATATGACCACCACACGTTGTCAAATAAATCCATATCCTTATGCTACTATGAAGTCATGATCAACCTGTTTGTCATTTACAAGGCCACACTGAGTGTGGGAAAATACCATGTAGGGGTGAGTATACAAATACTCACCAGGATGCCCCAAAGGCTCAAGGGAGCGGCAAGAGAGGTATTGAATAGGGAAGCAGTATATAGAACAAGGTAAAATAAAAGAGTACATCTCAACCCTAATAGAGAGTGAAATAAGATCATCAAACCCCAAGGAGTTAGAGACGACAAGAAGAGGGAATTCTCATCGAGTATTCCTTACCTATAGTAGATGAGTAGAATCGTCCAACCATGAGAAGCTAAACATAGAAAGCACATGGAATACCCTGCACATCTTCGACTGTCCTAGAAGGAGAGTAACCAAAACCGAAGGAGTTGGTACTGCAAATACGATATATATATATATGCTCAAACAAATAATCCCAAACCAAAGAGTAGGGGGATCTCCATCTCATTAGCTCATCCCAGGAAAAGATTCTACAACAGTTCTAGGAGTAACCACCATTGATTCCCAATATCCCACACATCTTCCTTGAAATGGAAATCAAAGGGTTTCAATTACTGCACCTTGATCCTATCTACTTTGGGTGTGTCTATCTCACCTATACAGTTTTAGGTTGCATCACAAGGACACGTCATGGTGGAAAAAGCACCCCTAATTCTTGAGAGTCCAAAGTCACATCAAGCACATCTCATTAATATTCCCCATAATCGAGAAATCATGTCCCAAGGTTGTGAACCCACTACCTAGCCCCGCTGGAGGGTATACTCAGAAGAGTAATCGGCAAAACCATAGCCCATCCCAACTAGAGGGTAAGCCTAAAAGAGTAAACGATGAACCTCACTACCCAACCATTATAGTGGGTAAGTCCTAAAAGAGTAACTGACGAACCACACTGCCTAGCCACATTGGAGGGTAAGCCCTGAAAGAGTATCTGACGAACCTCACTGCCCAGCCACACTGGAGGGTAATCCCTGAAGAGAGAACGACAAACCTCACTACCCATCCCCACTAGAGGGTAAGAACAAAAGATTAAATGATGAAGCTCACTTCCCAGAACCACTGGAGGGTAAGTCCTGAAAAAATAATAGTGAAACTCACTGCCCAACCATGCTAGAGGGTAATCCAATATTGCTCTGGTGATTCTGAAAAACATCACATCCATCACTATTGTCACCGAGAAACACCTCAGAAAGGCATCACACTTGGAACATCAGACATCATACTTAAAAAGACACTACCAAGGTAACCACTGTGTTCTATTTGAAGAAACACTCAAGATAGGCTACTTGCAGGACAAAATCAGAGTTTAGAAGAAAGAGACACAAGAGGTAAAAGATTCGTAAAGTGGAACACAACACGTGTGGAGCCCACACGATTTCTGGCCCTGACTTATCATTTTTCCATGTACATATCCATAATGGGGTACTAAAATGTGATCATGTACCCACAAGGTGTTCCAGTCTACTCCCAGAGTACATGGAACCTCTAGCCAAAAGGCTGAAGAGCGCACGTTTCTCGTTACTGAGACAAAGGGCGAAAACGTAAGTCTACCAACATGCCTCATGAAAACAGCCCTTGATAACCAAACAAATAACCCCATTGAGATCCTTATAAAAAAGTGCACAAGAAAACCTATTCATTCACTAGAAAGGGAATCCCTATGAAGAAGTTGCATTCCATCGTGCTGTGTATAAATAGTGCTCTATGGAGCCCATGCCTTGACAAAAAAACACATCACATGGATCGTTCCACTGAATTACCCTTAAAAAAATATGATATTAGCTATTCACTTGTCCAAAATGGATAACTAGTGAAAAGGGACCTTTCAACGCAAATTCCCGATTGGTTCTCAATCACTACCGATCACAAAAAGGCTCTGCACATCCAAACAGATCTCACAATTGCGATCCTTGTGAAAAACACGCAAGGAAGACTATTCACTTTCCCACAAAAGAATTCTGATATAGAATTTGTAAGATGATACATTATGCTCGAAAGGAATCCTGTGGGGCCCACATATTGGCCCTGAATTTAGTTGGGCATATCACGCTATTATGATCATCATGGGAAAACACACAAGATTGACTACTCGATCATCCAAAATGGATACCCGGTGAAAAGGTCACATTCCACTGCAAACACTTGAAACATGCCTCATGAGGCCCACACCACTTTTTTAGTTTAAGTACTGAAAATTAGTCTTAAAATGTATTCATAAACTCCAGGGTCACTATGCCTTAGATGACACAACAATCAGACGTCAGATGAAAAAGTACGATCTGATACATGTTTCCTGAATAATAATAACTATATTATTATTATTAAAAACATACGTATCATGTCACTGAGCCTTGATCCTAGGAAAAGAAGTTAAAAAAGTGGATTAAAATGTTTCACCTCAAAGAAAGGTTCACATGGCCGCAGACGGCTCACAAAATCGACCCTCGAAAAGAATGTTATGGGGGTTTTAATAAAATCCCCAGTCCGAACCAGCCTGGATCGGCCCAAACTGGCTGGTCCAGCTCGAACCACCAGCCACTGCCGACCACCACAGCTCCGCCATCTACCTCCAGGATGGACCACACCGCTACTACACTGGGCCACACCACCACCGCACTGGGTTGCACCACCACAACAGGACCCTCCTCCTTGGAAACGCACCACCGGACCTTCACCAGACCACCACGGTCACCCTAGTGACTGAAAAATGGAAATGGGACCTTATTAGTTATCCTTAGGACCTAAACTACACATTTATATCCTCATATTAAATAATTTTCAACATTTTGGCATGAAAAAAAGTTGGCGGATCTTCCGCTCACCGCTGCGGCTCCTTCGGTGCATGAAACTCGAACACAAGCACAGATTAGGACTCCTCTGGTCAATAGCTTTTCAAACATATGCATTGCTCCTTGATTTGTCCAAGATTTTGTGAGGAGAAAAGTTTGTGGATGAAGAACATGAAGACCATGAAGAACGAACAATAAAACATTGAATCAGATGTTGGCTGTTGTTAGTTTGGACATCATCTAATGGTCGTACAGAAATGAAAACAATCAGAAGTCAAAATTAACGACAAAATATTCAATCGAGGGGATACAGAATCTGAAATAGAAATCATACATCGAATCCAGATCTGACATTGTGTTTTTTGTTCTCTAATATATCTGAATCTAAAGTTTCATCATGATCTGACAACATTTGGACGTCATATCACCGTCGGCCAGAGCTCCACTGTTTGAGAGAGAAATAAGCCAACTCCGACTCATTGCTCTAACATCCTATTTATAGGAAACTGCCAGCAGACACGATATCCGAATATCCCATACCCTCTCAAATAAGTTCACCCCTAGGGTAAACACTATTCTACGAATTCATCATTGATCTTGGATTTTTAATCCGAGTCCCTGCTTGGAAGTTATTCAAAGTAGCGTTTCAAATAAAAAAATTTAATTGAATTATTTTATTTATGGTTTTTCTTTATTGTTATTTTTCTACAGAAGGCCTACAATGATAAATATATACCCCAAAAAGGATAAATGACATGCTTCAGAATCAACCATGGCCTCATATTTCCATTCCAACCTATCTTTTGAGAGTAATTTGTGTTCGAGCTATTAAATGAATGAATTAATAAATTAATTAATCCATTTAATGTACAGATAAAGAACGAGGGGTCTGAACATCCCATTTGAACATGTTTTATGTTGTGGATAGGGTAAAAACCTTGTTTCAAACCCAACTGTAGTCTCAGATTTTTGATCTGATCAACTATTTAAGAGATATATCTTTTCCATTATGTGAATAGTAAAAAAACACTTAATATTTTTGTATAATTTATTATGGACACACTAGGACTCATAATTGCACACCGACTCGGCACCTAGAATTGAAAATATATGTAGAAATATTATAAAGTCTTACATTATTGAAATCAAGTCTCAAACATAACTCCTTATAAATCATAACTATTGGTGATCCAAGATCCATATTTCACTATGATTGTGTTTACCTTTATTATTTATCCTTTTCATAACTATTTAGTAATATGATCGTATCGATTATATCATATATAACTCTTATATAATAGATTAGAAAATATATTTACCAGATTTATATAATAAACTATACTAACTACATTACTCCGGCTATCTAATTATTAGGTTTTCTCGACCAATTGTATCCCAAATTTAATATGAGGTGTTGATACCTAACTATTAGTTTCACCTATACTATAAAATTCTCCACTCAAGATAGTCCATGGGAACCTATCCATTATATTCACCTATATAGAATGATTAAGGTATTAATGAGTGTTTAATTTTTAAAAAACATAAAATATTTTATTTTAAGGTGGTTTTAAATTATCTCACTATATTCATTCAATATACTTATCATATATATTACATATCATTTATTATTTATATGTAAGCATGCTTCTAATGATTTACCTCATATATTTTATGTTTACCAGTCAAATTAGCATGTTTTAATATTGTTATCAATAAGAATTAAAATTTAATTAAAATATTCAACACATATCCATAGGAATCACATGAAAATGGTACATGAAACACTTTCATGTAAAGGATTAGAATCACATGAAACAAAAATATCCCTGAAGAGAATATATGGTGAGGAAATAAATTAACCCCACTTTTATAAATTGAATCTCAAACCTAATCTAGTGAGAATTCCAACCCAAAAAACTCATTCTTAATAAATCATTACTCAAGAGTGATTTAAAATTAGATCATAATTTTAACTCCATATATGTTTGAATAATTATAAAAAAATTAACCTTGAAATTATAACAAACAAATCACTAAACTTGGTTGAACTTAATCAAATCATACATTATACCTAGCATGATTCTCCATAAATATATGGAATGTTATATAAAAAAGTAATTTAATGAATTTAAATAAGTATAAAAACATTTATAACACAAATAATCCACCTTTATAAAAAATAAGGAATGAATTTATATAAATAACATATAAATGATTCATATAATTATAAATTCATTATAATTAATAGACTATTAGTAAAATATAAATATTTTAATTTTATATCATATATTGGAGAGATTCAAATTTAATAATTATATGAAATTTATCAGTCGTTCTATATTTATTAAAATATATAATTAATGAAAATAAACTCTTAATATTTCAAGTATATTATATGAACACTTCATATAAAATTATATAAACTCTTTTTATAATTCAAATTCACAAATTTTAAAAATGTTTTCCATATAAAAATATACTTAATATCAAATACATTAAGAAAAAATGGGTTTTAAACTATATCATAGATAATGATGTTTCATATCATTATCTATGATATAGGTCTACCCTATATCACTTTCTTAAATGCATAGTGATGTCATAAATCACGAGATATAATGTGTTATTTATCATGATAAATATATATCTATAATATTCCACATGATAAATAATATCATTATAAAAAATCATAATCGCCACTTAACATTGGGAATATTTCATTCATTGTTAGATTTATCCCTATACCATTCTGAAAACTATTACAAAACATGGGATTTCAAACAATATCTAAAGATCCCTCATGAAGTGAGTCGATAAAGGGAGAGTTATGAATCCCTCAATTAAGGCATGGTAAATATAGTATTATCTTTATAATGAGAATTATATAACTCTAAAAATATTTACTCTATTCAGTAATTTGGTGTTTATATAACAATAATATTTAGATATTTCTATGAGTAGTTAAGTGATATGAGCATTAATTATTTTTTAATTCATTTTCATTTTGTATTAATATTTTACATTTTATGGGGGACTATTTGGAGATGGAGATCCTGTAAAATAATGAATAATTTTTGATGAATCACTAAATACTAAGTGGTGTTAAAGAAAACACATCATGGTTGGTTTCATAAAACATGTCTTATAAAGATATTGAAGAAACACAATTGTTTTTATTCAAATAGTACATGGATTCATGGACATAAAGGGTAAGGAAACCACATTGTCATTGGACCACTATATCATGGTTATGAATAGACATTTTAAGCTACAAATATTTGGTTCTTGGAGTTTGAGGGTAGATCCACTTGTCTACCATAAATAGAAGATAAAATTATTGATTTCAGAACCATGGTGTTTCTGGTGTAAAATGAGTATTTTGGTAATAATTATTTAAAGATAAATTAGTTAAAATCCATGAATACCATACTTGGTGAAACCTTTTTATTTTTTAGGTGACTATAGTATGATCAAAATAAAAAAAAATCATGGTTCAGTGATCATGGATAACTGGAGTCACATTAAAAGAAAAAAAGTCATTGAGGGATCCAAATACAATATCTTCACAATTAATGATATATTTTTGAAGAAGGAAAACTCTTATGAAATTAATGGGAGATAAAGATTTGGGTTATACTTTTTAGATATGAAGTTTTTATGAAAAAACCATGTCATGGTACACATCACCACATCATGGTATGATAAGTATTATATAAATTTTGAGTAATACTTTGTGGAATTGAAGAGCCTATGAAACTATTTACCAAACATTATTTGATGTTTTTTAGAGTTTTTTACTATTGAAGATAAAAATAAAGGTTCACAATTGATCCATACTTGGAGGCTCTTAAGAAGTGTTGAATAAGATCAGTCATTATTGTGGGCGCAACACCCTAATATTTTACTATATAATTTACCTTAAAAAAAACTAGTAAATAAAAATGTTTTAATCTGTTATAAATCTATACAAAATATGATTAATAACACTTAACGTTTTAAAAGGGAATTTTTCAATAAAATTATTTTTTTATTAATTATTTGTTTATTTAAAATACAAATTGATAATTTTTTTAATTTTTAATTTTTAAAATGAAATTCATTTTTAATTCATCATATAAAAATTATATTTGGGTGAATTTTTGATATTTTTTAAAATAATTGATTTTTAGGTGAATAATGAACAATACTGAGTTTACTAATACTGTCACTTTTAAGACATTATCATAATAAATAAATGAATTAAAAGTTTTTGAAACCCATTTTATATAAATATTATATATTTATAAATTAAATTAAATAATTTTAAAATAAAATTCTGAATTTATAAAATCCATGTTTAATGTTTTGGAAACATAAATAATATTTTACTCTAAAAACATTATTTATTCTCTTATATTAAAAATAATTTTTCATCAGTTATAGAAATTACATATAAAAAATGGATTCCATATTTTATATTAGAATATTCACATTATTTAAAAATGTAAATTTAATTTTTAGTAATTAATGTATTATTACTCAGATTAAAGTTAATGACCATGATAATGGTGAAAGGGTTATTCTCCAAGAAATTTTTTGTTAATGTTGTGTAATTTTTATTAAATAATCTAAAATGTTATATTTTATAACTCTAAACCAATATTATTTTTACACAAGTATAAAAATATATCACTAATTAAATTGGTAATTACTTTTATATATTATAAATAATTCTTAATGATTAAAACATTTTTTTATGAAAAAACAGTTTTTGTACAAAAAATAGTTTTTATAAAAAATCCTTTTTTATATATTTTATATGATTTAATTTAAAAATTAATTTTAAAAAATTTGGAAGATTATTTATATTAAATGGAGTATCTGTTTATATTTATGACATAAAAATTTGGTAATATGGGTTATCTTATATTTTTAGTTAAAATTTAATTACTTAGGTAAAAACTAGTTACCAAGGTAAAAACTAAAAAGTTAAAACTTAAAAACCAAATATAAAAAGACTAAAAAATGTTCAAAACATGGAAAAAATCCATGGTGAAGGGATGATTATCTTTATCTCATCCCACACTCAATTATTTTCTATTTTTGAGCTATTAACCTTTGAATAGCATCATGAAATTATTGTTAAGTATTGAGTAATTACAAAAAGGATATTTCATTACTTATAAAATGAGATCTCTTACACCAAATTTCTATTCACATTAAAAAGATTTATATAAAAAATCATACCTATTATTTTATAAACTCACTTTCCATATCCTAGAAGCCTTATTATTGTGAAAAGACCAAGCTAAGGAGGCTTAAGGTGTTACCTAAGAGAGAAAATCCAAAGGGAGAGGTAATGTTCTCAATGTAGTTATTTTCATTATTTTATTATTATACTATCTAAAATATATTCTATACATGAAATTATGATAAAATTGGTAATATTTTAGTATACTGAAATTTTATTATACTAATGAAATATGTCTTTTTACCTTCCTTCTAGACAATTTTAAAAATGAATACGCCATCATACGTACATATGAGTACCACCTCCATGAATAAATCACTTGATTTTCCATCACCACTTTACAACAATGGTTCTAAAAGTGTATTTAATTGATTGATATTATATTTATAAAATTATTAAGATTATGAAATTATACAACATTCCACATGTTCTTACTGATATATGTAAAAAAATGTGTCGTCCTGTGTACGCATAGACTATCGCCTCCCTGAAAGTGATGCATTTAATTTTTACCTATAACATTTTATTATTTTTTAAAATATTCTATAACTTTATTAAAGAACTAAAAAACATTTAAATAATATCATTATTCTTCTATAATAAAGATATTATTATAATGAAATCACTTTCTTAACAAAACTTACCCATATATTATTGCTTGCTCATATTTGGATTGCGTTAACCACCTACATGAACAATGGTATAAATTTATATAATGGGTAACTAAGTAAACAAAAATTCCAGTGGTATTGAAAAATAAAAAGTAAATAATAATTTTCTTTCTATAATATAAATGGTAATATCTAACCTGTTATTATGACACAAGCCCTCGATTCATGAAAATTACCAAATCAAGATTGATTTCGGCTTCATCATTGTGAATCATAAATAAAATAATTATAAAATTAATATAAAAAATTATAGATCGTTACTAAAATATATTAAATTAACTATAATGATTTTAAAATTATGAACCTATAATCTATAAATAGTAATTGACACCACCATTATGAAACTAGTAAAAAAAAAATAATAAAAGAAAATAACATCTGATGGTAAGAATAAAATATAACTAATTGACATATTTGTAATAAATGATTACAAATAATGATTATAAATGGTTATAGGTGTTAATAATGTTATGAAATAGGTGATTAAGATATTTATTTTTTATACAAGAGGTCAATATGATTTCATATAATTATGGAATTGTGTTAATTGTTTCTACATCTCAATATTACTTTATTGAAATATGATCTATATTAATTTTTTCCCGTTTCATGATGTCATTATTTCCCTTGAATTTATTTTTATCATATATATTTCTAAAACTAAGTCATTATCAAATATATTTTATGTTATACCATTATGGGGACTCAATTCGAATGGTAACTGAGTCATAAGTGGTTTATTGACTCAAAATTTATTTTATTTGGGTATTGAGCAATATTTTGCGACTATTTTTTTCTATGCTCCCAAATTGTTTCATATCAATTTTTCATATTGTAACATATATTTTTTCTATTTTTGGAAATTACTTCTTTAAATCAAAAACTTATTCATTGGTTGATTTCTTCCAAAAATATATGACATTGTTAGAATTAAAACCCATCATTTCTAGTTGATTTTTCTCATTCGTGTCCATATTTTCCCCTTACCTCTAATATTGTCCTTAATATTTAGAAACCCTATGTTGTTCTATGTCATGTGACCATGAATATTATCTTTCTCGTTTTTAAAAAGGACGTTTTATATCCCTTTTTAGGTGTGTTTTGTTAAATATATTTTAAATTATTAAATTTAATTTCCTTCTCTCATCATTTGTTTTATATTCTACTTTACATTATGAAGAAATAAGTTTTATGTATTTTTGTTGAAAAAAAATACCTCAATGAAACATTTTTTTTTTGTTTTTGGGTTGATTGTGTTTGTATAAAATTCATATTTCCAAGGCCAGTTGTGAAGTTACCGGATAATTATTTACAAGAAATGATGAAAAAGATCCAAAAAATAATGGATGCTCTGGAAGAAGTACATAAAATTGTATGTTTAAGGTGGAACTGTTTATTAGTGTTTTATAAATTTTTGGGGTCCAAAATTTGGATGATTAGTCAAGCCTCACAAAATTTTTATATCTAGGGATTCATAATAATTATATAGAAAATTAAATAATCTTATTGAAGGATTGGTGTTTCACGAAAGATGGGAGCTTCACAAATGTTCTTTGTTTTGTGAAGGTGTGGAGGTCAGTGAAAGATGGATGAGTTCATATTAAAGATGGTAAGTTCTATGATTACAAGAATATTCATGAATGGGAAATTTCCTTGACTTTTTCACAAAGGTTGGGATCTTCACAAAAAATAAAGAGAATTATGAAAAGGCCTTGGCATGGTTGAAATATTCATGAAGGGGAGGTTGCGTCTATAAATAAGAGTATACCCCTCCTTTGAAATAAAGAATGACTTAATGAAAAAAAACCTATAAATTCATGAAGGTATTTCACTATGGATTTTTTATTATGTGAATGTTTTCATAATACCAATTGTTTCATGGATAAAGTGAGTTCTTGAAGGATATTTAATCTCTATAAAAGTTGTGAGAATCACGAAAAATGTGAGCATTTTGAAGGCTAATTGATATTTGTTAAAGGAGTGAGATTCATGAAGTTTATATGAGCTTCATGAAATTAGTGATATTAACAAAGGTATTAATCTTAGTTACAGTTAGATAATTTTGAAAATATGATATTCTTATGATGAATTGGACAATTTTATAAAGGTTGGAAAGAGGGGTTTCGAAATGTAAATCTCATCCGAACCAGAAGGGATTGTCTAGTAAATCTGTGATAAGGTGGAATTCATCAAGTAAATGAATGTATAAATTATGGATGTGATAAAGGAGTTTTAAAACATATTTATTCAATCTAAAAAAGAATAATCATCTAAAGGTGTTGTGAGTAGAATTTAGTTGAGAGTACAGTGAGCTTTCAAGTTGTGATTGGTTGTAAACTAGGAGGGATAGTGAGTCCTCTAAAAAATTTATAACAATAGTTCACTTTAGTGGATTTTCTACATTGTAACATTGAATTTTTATGCCCCTTGTACATAGCCTAGTGTGGGCGGACCATGTAAATTTTTTGTACATGTGAAAGCTTTCATTTAAGGTAATACATTTCTTGGGGGAAGTTAAAGAAGAGTGTTTTTAATGCTAAAACAATTTTTAAAGGGGTTTTAGATTTAATCTATCATTCCTAGATTAACCCCCTATTAGGGTAATTAACTTTTTTTGGGATAATAATTGGTTTTAAAGGGAAATGTTAATATTAGTGTTTCTCTCTCAAGGGTTTCAATGGGGGTTGTGAATCATAAGTGTATTCCGATCTTCGATGGAAACATTTTTCAATTATGGAGTAATCAAATGTATTACTACTTTTTATCTTTATTTATGGATGTATTTATAGAAGCAATGCATGTTATTTCAGCTAGTGTGGAAGGTGGTGCTTTATCAAAAGTTGACTAAAATGAATTAGATGCTGACGCTAGTGGAATCAATGCATTAGTGGAACCATTATCCAAGGAAAACTACATAAAGGTGATGTCATTAATTCATTGCATTCCTTGTGAAAAAAACTATTAAATGTATATTAAGGTGCCTCAAAATTTATATAAAACATTAAAGGCTCTCTAGATCAAATATGAGGACCTGATAATGAACCACAATGAGTCTGTAGATACATTATTTGAACCTGTGAATACTGTTGTGAAAGAAATTCGCTGACTTTGAGAAAATATTGAAGATTTAAAGATCATTAAGAACATATTGAGAACAATTCTACCCCAGTTCAATCTATAATTCTCCATACTAGATTATAAATATCACAAAGAGATGCCACTGAATAGCTTTCATAGTACTTTAGTCACATATGAGATGAGAAATGAAGATATTGAGTCTTTGGAAAAAGTGAAGTCCAAAGAGGTGGAATTCAAGGTCATGAAGAAGATCACTATTGAAGATGGATAATAAAAAGAAGGGACAGATAAGGTCATATAATTTCTTTACTCAAGTATACAAAGATAAAAAGTAACATTCAAAGGAAAAATCCCACTTGATTTATTTTGATATGGAAAGGTTGGAATACTTACCACAAGGTGCCCCAAGAAGTTTCAAGATGATAATGAGGATGAAGTTGAAATTCCCATTGAGAAGACTTTAGCCCATGTGAAAGTTTAGAAAATTTTTAAAAGAAAATACATCAAAAATAAGTATCTTATTTGACAAGAAAATGATAGATCAAGAGAATATGAGGATAAAAGAATGGAGAACTACAAATATCATGGAGAAAATGCTATGGT
The DNA here is from genome assembly GCA_963277665.1 of Viscum album. NCBI lineage: Eukaryota > Viridiplantae > Streptophyta > Magnoliopsida > Santalales > Viscaceae > Viscum > Viscum album. The sequence goes on along the minus strand of OY728157.1, from coordinate 111,589,126 downwards.
TGTAGTTTTATATAGCACCAAGACAATGAAAGATATTGACAATGATGATGAATAAGTTTAAATAAGAATTGATATCTAGAATGAATTAGAAGCTATTATTAAGAAGATAGATGTTTGGATATCCAAGAAAAAGAATGAAAATAGAGTGGTTCATGATTCAAAACTTTATATGAAACAATAGGAAGAAGATAAGTATGAACAAAAGGAAGAAATTGAAAATCTTAAGTATTTAATTCCATAGAAATAAAAAAAAGTTTTTTATTACAAGATCAATGTTTAAGAATAGAAAAGAGTGATAAATGGTTTTCATATCATTGAAAAAGATAAAATCAAACATATTGAAGAACATGAAGAGGTTTTTTTTATATGCAATGAAAATTAGAAGACATGGAGAGAATCTTGACTCCATATATGACATTAGTAAAGAATATTTCTTAGGAGATATAAAATATAGAAGTGAATCATAGAGGTATAATAATAAATAAGGAACATTCATATCCAAATGAAAAGGATAGTATGATTCTTGATTTAAAATAGGAAGCATTGGGGATTGATTTCATACTGTAAACACCAAATATGAGGTTAAAAATTGAGTTGGGTAAAAATTAAAATCAGAAGACTCATAGAACCCAAGAAATAAATGTTCCTATAATAATGAATATGAATACACCTTGTATCAGGTGTTATTATTGTGGAAATACGAGACATTATCAAATTGTATGTTCCATAGAAAAAATTTACCAAAGGGGACAAGAGAAACAAGATGGACACATAGAGTTCAATAATGAAAGAATGATTTTTATGGTCATTGTTTATGGGGTATAGGATTTATAAACTTGGGAAAATATTTCTCATCAACAATACAAAGGAATGCGAACAAGAATATTGAAAGTGTTTATAAGCAAAAACTCAATGATTCATCGAATGGGTTGAAAACAAAAAATATATTTGAATATACACAAGATGTTTTTGGACCATCATACTCTAATGAAGATCAATATTATAAATCCATAATGGGTATGAAGTGAAACACTTGGATCAAAAAGAGAAGAGTTTTGTAGGCAGTGGTTGCAAAGATTTATCTTAAGGCATGAGATCGTTCTAGTGTATAGATCTTGGATAGTGGATTCTCATACCATATGATGGGAAATAATGATATCATTACAAGAATCAAATATAATAAAGAGAGCGTCATAAAATTTTAAAATAATTAAGGCCTAAAGATTTTTGGACCATGAAAACCCAAATTTTTGAGCAAAGATATGTGGCATCTAGATGTCTTGGTTGTCAAAGGTCTTAGTTACAACTTTCTAAGTGTTATTCAACTATGTGACTCAAGTCATTGTAAAATATTTACCAAGAAGTTTTGTATCATCAAGGTAAAAGATAGTATATTTGATTTATAAGTAATGTTGATGAATAAGAATATATACATTGTGATTGGAGAAAATGATATACACTTTCTATCTAGAGAAGAATAAAATAGGTTGTGGCATAAAAAACATGGAAATCTATGAAAACAATCCCTGGAAGATCCTGTTAGTTGTGATGCAGCTCAAGATCACCCAATCAATCATGTGATCATAATAATTGTGTGATGCTTTTCAATAAGAGAATATTATCATAAATAATTATAAGAAAAAATAATTAAAGTTAACTAGAGTACTTTAGTTGGTTCATGTAGATGTGTGTGGACTTATCTCACTAAAATTCATTTACAGGAAGTGGTATTTTGTTCTTTTAATTGATGATATCAATAAGATGGCATGGGTACCTTTTATTTACTACATGTAAAACATTATTAGTTTCATAAAAAATATTAGAGGGGATCTAAAAGGATTATTGGACAGAATATTCTAAAGTATCATATAGGTAATGGTATGAAATTCAAAAATATCCAAGTGAAATATTATATCAAGATACACCTGATAAAGAATCATATTTTGGCAGTGTGAAGTTCTCAAAAATGTATTGGTTGATAAGAGAAATCAGAACATAAAAAACCATTATAGAATAATGATTATTGAAAGGGACTTACCAGAAAAAATCAATAAGGAATCAATATTGACATAATTATATATATCCAATAGGGTTCTATTGTATCAGAGGGAATAAAATACTCCAAATGAGTTGTGCTATAGAAAAAAAATCCAACATTGAACTAATTAATAATCATTGAATGTATGTTTTTTTATTATCAACAAGGAGGAATGAATGAGATTTTAATCATATACAGATGATGGGATATTCCTTGGATATTTAGGAAAAATAAAAGTATATGAATGATTCAATAAGAGGCTCATAAAATTAGATGAAATAAATGATTCTACTGTAGTAGATAATGAACACAATCTTCAACAATACAATGATTAATTCCCTGTTGATAGTGATGTAGAGGTAAGAAACTCAGGGTAAGTAAAAGTGGAATATATTGATTCATAAGAAGATACTGATGATGAGTAGGAGGAATTCAAATTTTTATCTACATGGAAGAAAAATAGTTAAGATTAAATTAATATGAAAAATATCATTGGTGATCATAGAGAACTAGTTCAAACACAAAGAATAAAGTACTTATAGAAGGAATATTTCCAATATTAGGTAGAGCCTATTTTTTTAGGAATCTTCTAGAGATAAGAACTGGGTTTAGTCTATGAATGATGATCTTGACTAGATTGAGATGAATCAGACATGAGAGATTGTTTCAAGACAAGAAATAAGAATTTCATCAGGCCAAATGGGTCTTACAAAACAAAATAAATGAACATGGATTGGTAATTCAGAAAAAATTAGGACTAGTGTGGAATGGATACTCTCAAATCATGGGAATCATTGTTTATGAGACATTTTTAACTATTTAATGATTTGAGTATATTCACATATTCTTAGTCTTTGCAGTACAATGAAAGTTAAATATTTTCCAGATGGACATAAATTCATCATTTTTATAAGGGGATCTATAATAAGAAGTGTATATCAATAAGAAGTGTATATTCAAGAATTGATTTGTAGTCTATTTTAATTAATAGTGAGATGACATTATATAGTTTTTCAACATGAAAAATAGAATAGTGTCAAGGAAATCCCAAATAAGTACACATAATTTCAATAAAAAAATTCTCCAATATATCATGGGCATGATGGATTTCAGTTTTCTATACAAATGAAAAATATAAGCAAGAGTTATTGGGCTATATATATGATAAAAAAAATCAAATTTAGGTCAGGCATTCTATCTTGTAGGATTTTTTATATCTTGGATATGCAAGAAACAAGATTGTATTTCATTGAGCACCACATAAGCTGAATATATTACAACTACTCAAGCTTAGACGTAGTTATTAAGGAGAATGTAGTAGCATAATGATATGGGAGTTGATGTGAAGTCTCCAATTAGAATAAATTGTGATAATTCAAGTTCTATAAATCTTAAAAAACAACATTATATCACTCATGGATGAATCACATTGAAGTAAAGTATCATTTTATCCAAGAGAAGGTGGATAATAGGCTGATAAATCTAGATTTTGTGCCCACAGAAAAAGGTTGAATAAATTCTAATGGTTTCCATAACCAAATAATTATTTGAACATCATCAACTGGCTCTTCGAGTACATTCAACTCCTAAAAGCATAAAAAAGTGTGGATATGGGACCCCCTATCCTCTAGGTATGGCGTGGTTTTACCTTAGGTATAGATATGTGTTCTTTATAGTTATGCGTCCACAAAGTAGTGACTTTTGGGTTCATTGAAAAAGGGGGAAAAATATCTTGATCAAGACAGAGAGAAACTGATATGGGGAGAAATGAAGTAGGGAGAGTTTTAAATATGATGATTCTAAAGATGTTTGATCAAAGGTTATATATCATGAAAAATGTAGTTCATGGTAAAAGCAGTTGACTATTTTGAGAATGTCGTGATTGACTAATGAAAAGTTTAAGATACACATTTTTCTCAGGCTGAGGATGGCACATGTTGTCCTAGAGTGTTTGTTGGATAAATGTTTGATCACTATATGGAATCACAAGAAGATTTTTTTTTGAAAGATTGAAGATTATTTAAAGTGGTATCAAGGAGTCAAGGGTTTTCAACAAACCCAAAAGGAGATATTGTGGGAAAAAATCCACCAAGTTAAAATTTTTCTGTTTTTAAGTTGAATTTGTTTTGAAAAAACTAGTTTTCAAGGTTATTTTCAGAGTTCCAACATGATTATTGATAGGTAATGTTAAAAAATATCCAATAAAAATGAATAGATGGTTTGGAAGAGGTACAAAAAGTTGTGTATACAAGGTGGTGTTGTTTCCTAGTGTTTTCCAAATTTTTGGGGTCCAAAATTTGGAGGATGAATCAATCCTTGAAAAAGTTGGATTTCTAGGGATGGATCATAAAAATATGGAAATGGCATAAAGTTTTGAAAAAAATAGTGTTTCCAAGAATTATAGGTGATTCAAGAAGGCATGATGTTTCATTAAAGTGTAGAGATTTTCTAAAGACTACTAAGCACACTGGAATGATGGTAAGTTCTATTATTATGATAAGCTTCATGATTGGGAAATTTCCATGCATATTTTTCAAAGTTGGGATGTTTCGAGAACAATTTTGAAGAGATTCATGAAAAGGTCTTGGTGTGGTTGAAAGCATTACGAAGTGGAGGCTGCATTTATAAATAGGAGGTTACCCCTCCTTTGAAGGAAAGAAAGACATGATGAAAATACAAAGGATTTGAATTTGAGAAGATGGTTTGTGAAGGATTTTTATTATTGAATGATTTCACGAGTCATCTATTTTTTAGATAGAGGGAGTTTGTGAAGGCTATGTAAGATTTTCAAAATATGTGAGTATCTTGAAATCTATGATCATGACAAAGGCTAAGTGAGCTTCATGAAAGGAGTGATCTTCATGAAGGCTATGTGAGATTCATGAAAGTGGTGAGATTTTCAAAGGAAATATTCTTTGTGAATGTTAGAGAATCATGAAAATAGGATATTCTAGTAATGAATTGGTCAGTTTCATGATGGTTGGAAAGAGGGTTTTCAAAAAAGTAAATATATTTCCAACCTGTAGGTATTATTTAGTAAATATATGGTAAAGTGGAATTCATCAAGTTCATGAAATTATAATTAATTATTCACCAAACAAGGAATGAGACATGTTGATTCAAGTGAACAAAATAATAATCATATGAATGAGAAGTGAGAACACTTTAGTTGTGAAAGCAACGAGCTTCCAAGTTGTGATTGGTTATAAATCAGGAGGGATAGTGAGTCCGCTCCAAATTTTGTAACGGGAGTGCAATTTATTGGATTTTTTTCATAGGATCATTTCTTTTTCATTATCCTTGGTCATATCCTAGTGCGGGAAAACCAAGTAAAATTGCTATGTCTCATTCATGATTTCATTTCTGCTCATATGTTTCTACATGAAATGGAGATAAGAGTATTTTCATTAATGAAAAACAAGATATTAAGGGGTATTAGTTTTAATATATGTTAACCTAATTCATCCTCCTCATAAGATACTTAATTTGGTTGGGCTAAAAATTGGTATGAAATGGAATGGATAATATCAATGTTTCTCTATCAAGGGTTTCAATAGAGGTTCATCAATCATAAAGGGATTATGATATTAGATGTAAACAATTTTTAATTATGGAATAATTAGACACATCACTACATCCAATGTTTAGTCAGGGATATGTTTACAACACTAATGAATAGTATTTTGGCTAGTGTAGAAAGAGATTCTTTATCAGAAGTTGGCCAAAGATAATTATATGCTGATACTAGAGGAATTAATGCATCAGAGGGGGAATTGTCCAATGGAATATAAAAAAGGTGATTTCATGTAAGTCAATGAATTCTAGGTGTGAAAAACTGTTAAGCATATATGATAGTGATTTAAATGTCAAAGAATAAAAATTAAATATTCTATGGAACAAATATGAGGACATGAGAATGAACCATAATGAATTTTAGATGCATTCTCCCCCGGTCTTTGACACTCTCGCATCTCCTTCACCCTCTCCTAGGGTTTCTTCTCCATTGGCATTGGTTCCCATCCCCCCCTTTTTTTTCTGTGATCTTGAATCTCTATCTCCCTCTTCTAGGGTTTCTCCTCCTTCATAGATTACTCTCCCTATCTTTTTCCAACATTCAGAACATTCACATATCCCTCATCTTAAGTATCTCCTCTTTTAGCGTTATCGCATCTCCTTCACCATCTCCTAAGGTTTCTTCTCCTTTAGCATTGGTTCCCACTTTATCCCCTTTTTTTGGTTCTCTTGAATCTCCATCTCCCTCTCATAGGTTTTCTCCTCATTCTGAGATTGTTCCCCCTCTATTTACCCTACTTTTAGGGATTTTCATCTCCCTAATCTCGGGTTTCTCCTCTTTCAGCGTGCTCTGGTTTCTTTCCTTGTGACGATAACTTCTTCTATAAGGAGGTCCTGGGGTTTTGTCACTGGTTGTCTACTGTGGATGCCTTAATATTCCCTTACTGCAGCTATGACCTCCTATTCCCCTACACCTCTCTATGTCGGTTATGGAGTAGTGGTTATAGGTAGTTTTGGGTTTTGTGGTTTGGCGGTCGATGGATCTCAAGGTGTTGGGTCACTTGATCACTATTTATTTGTTCCTGATTTTATCTTCATTATCATTGCTTCCATTTGGAGTTATTGGATGCTCAAGCACTGCACTGACCGAATGTTTTTCTTCTCCTCTCCTGGTCAAAGTCAGATCAGTGGTGACAACTTGTTTTTGGGAGGTGTGGTTATGCAGACACTTTCATTCCATACATATATATTCAACACATGTTTATGTTTTTTTGGTTTTCTTCCTCATGTTTTCATAGATGGCTTATTTTTTTGGTTCTCAATGGTGGTATGTTGATGAATTTTGCTTTTTGATGAGGCATTCTTACTTGTTTTTGGTTTTTGTAATTTTTTTATGGGATCGATTGGTTACGACACCATGGTGTGATGTTTATGACGACATCGACGATATATGACAGTCTCCTATGTCTAGTGCAGTGGTTGGATGTTAATGAAGATGTAGGGATGGATGGTGATGAAAATAGTGGTACCCATGATTATGATGACTGGAGATGACAATAGTGATGTCTGGTGTGGTGGTAGGATGGTTATGATGACATGGTGATGGATGGTGATGACAATATCGGTACTCATGATAATGATGTGGGTGTTGGATGTAAATCATTTGATATTGTGAAGGTTTCTAAATTTTGAAATGTGTAATGGGGATACTTTTTTATGCTTCCACCCATCCTTAAAGTGGAATTTGAAAATACAATAAAAAATTAATTTTCAGTTTGAAGACTCCTACCTTATTTCAAAATTGAATTCTCTATACAAGAAGATAAAGATCCAAAAGATCTAACATTAGATATATTTCACAGTACTCTTGTTTCATATGAGATAAGAAAAGAAGATATTGAGTCTGTGGAAAAGGGAAGTCCATATAAATGGAATTCAAGGAAATAAAAAACATCACTATTGAATATGTTCAAAAAGAAGAAGATACAAATGACATCATGTTATTCTGTTCGTCAAATCTACAAATAGGAAAAGGAAAATTAAAAGGGAAACTACCACTCACTTTCTTTCAATATGGAAAGGTTGGTCATATTGAAAAAAATTTCCCTAAGAATTTTTAAGACAATGATGAGCATGAAGTTGAAATTCCAATAAAGAAGTCTCTAGCCTATGTAAAAGGTATGAAAAATTATATTATAAATTTATTCTAAAATAATAATATTATTTCAGAATAAAATGAGAGATCGAGTGAATCTAAGGTTAATAAAATGAATAACTATAAGGATCAAAGTGAAAATGTATGGTGGAATTTGTAGGTAGTTACCAAACAAGATAATATAGAGACAATGAAGGAGAATAGGTTGAAGGAAGAATTGATCTCCAAGATTAAGAAGAATCCAATCTTGAATAGATAGATGTTTTGAGGGCCAAAAAAAGAAAACAAAGTTGTTCATGATGCCTAACTTTATATACAACACTAGGAAGAAGAGAATTCTAAGATGGAGGAAGAAATTGAAAAGCTCTAGTCTCTAATTCTAGGGAACCCAAAAAGGGTAGTTGAGTTAAAGATCAATGTTAAAGAACAAAAAATTGTAAGAACCTAGTTCTTATTCTTGAGGTACGGGTTCCTTCTTTTCCTTTTCCTTAAGTGTTTTTGAGAAAACAAGGGAAATGTGGGAAAAATCTCAAATTTATGGGTACACCCCATGTAATTTTGTACACACGCTGTGTACTTTGGCTGTGTGGGATAAAAATACAGGGCAAGATGGCTTGTCTGTGATTAATGGTGTAAAAACTAACTACATTCCATGTACTTAGTAATACACACCATGTAATCAGTCAATAGGTGCATAGTGAGGGAGTGGAAAGTAGCCACCAGAGGAATAGTTAAAAAGGAAATTACACGCTGTACATACCTTGTAGTTATGTTTTTTCGTTAAAAACAGGCAGTAGCCTCCTCATTCAATAGAGGAGGCATAGGGCTCACCAGGAGTAGCGGGAGAGGAGGCCAAGAATTATAGGAGCTCCTCATCGCTCACTGGGACTCCGATTCTTCCACTGTCAGTCTTGTTTGAACCGCGCGGGTTAGGTCTTCCCTCTTCTTGAATCTTTTGATCCAAGTATTCCCCAAAGGGAAGTTATTTAGATTTGAACCAGTAATTGTTTATCTCTGATCTATGTCATTTTTGGTTGTTTCAGGAGGTTCCTTTCACATATATCGATTAGAGGAGATCTAAGTAGGTGGTATTGTGTTTAATTCCAACTTCTGAGTTGATTTTGTGTACCGTTGTGCCACACGCCCTTGTTCATGGTGTCGTATGGTGGAGACTTTGACTATTGAGATACCTAGAATTGCTTAATTAATCTAATGAATAAGTATAAACTGCTGTTTGGGATCATTGCTTTGATCCAGGGCCACCCCGAGGGTGTGTTTCCCTTGTTTATCCATTTGGATAGGATACCCATGGATATGCCGTGATTATAGAATGTTTTGAGTTTTCTTGAGAGGAAACATATAGTAATTTCTTTCTTATGTGTTGGGCTCGGCCTGGTTACTTTCTTTTATTCTGTTTAGCCTGAGGGAAAGGTTCTGTCTAGCATGTGGGAAAGATTCTGTCTATCCTGAGGGAAAGGTTCTATTTAGCCTAAGGGAAAGGTTTTGTTTAGCCTAAGGGAAACATTCTTATTCCTGAGGGAAGTAGCTTCTATGCCTGAGGGCGATATCTCGTATGCCTGCGGGCAATATTCGTTATGCCGGAGGGAAGTCACTTGAGGGTTTTGTTTCTGTTTGTCTGAGGGTAAGGATTCACATGCATGAGGACAATGTTACTTTGAATATTTAGTATGGTGATTTCTTATGTTGTACCTGCCAAGATAAAACACAGGCTTGGTATTATTATTATCTTTTACTTGTTAGATAGCCTGTTGTTATTAATACTATGTCACTGGTACATGAGATTTTCGGTCGTGGATGAGTCTCAGAAAACTCAGAATTCACTTATATTGAATTGTTAAATAATTATTAAAATGACAATGTAACTGGTATGAATGGTTACTTTTGAGTACTTCCTAGTTTTACCGCTTTTCATTATAGCACATTGTTGTTGCACATTTTCACTGACAGTTGGGCATGGGCCTTTGGTGGTTGCCTGCTGGGATTTATATCTCGCACCCTATTTGGGTCATGTCTTCATCCCAAAAAGATTAAATTGCTTTAGGTTTCAATAAGGGAAAGGTTCCCTACAGAGGTACATGATTGTTGAAGAGGAGTAGGAGAGCATGGGATCGAGCTTAGGCTTGCGATGCTACTGCGTTCCTGTTGCACTCCTTTAGTTTTGTTTTTCTGTACTTTTACTTTGTGTTGTATTGTATCAAATTACAGTGTATCCTGTTTGGGATGCTTTCTTAGAATTAGAGACATATTTCATCTTCATATGTCTGACTGTTGGTTATATTTTACTTCAGTTCTGTTGTTCATTTCAGGCCTATATTGTTTACTTCTTCTGCTTTTGTATGTTTATATTTTTCCACTGCGTTACACTTTGACAAATGAGGGCATCACTTCCCACTAACAGTCCAAGGTCCTCGCTGCTAGTCGGTAGCCTCTAGAATTTGGGGAAATGCGCTTGAGGTCATGTGACCAATCGGATTCGGGGCACCCATTGTGTGGAAACTAGATCTGGGATGATACAAAAATAGTGATTGATGGACTTACTATCATAGAAAAATATTAAATCAAATATATTGAAGAACAAGAAGTGTATGTTGTCGATCTATGAAGAAAATTAAAAGACTAGGAGAGACTCTTGACTCTCGGCATGACAACAAGAAATAAGATCACTCATGAGACAAAAAATATGGAAGTGGATCATAGAGTTCTAGCAAGAAAGAAGAAAAATTCATATCAAAAACATGATGCTAGCATGGGGATTGATAACAAATAGAAAGCTGTGGTGATTGATATCAGACCCTAAGCTCCCAATCCAAGTTTAAAAATTAATTTGGGTAAAAATAAGAATCATAATACTCATAGAAACTAATAAATTATCAATCCTATAATAATATATGTTAATACACATCGTATCAGGTGTTATTATAGTGGAAATATGGTACATTCTCAAATTGTATGTTTCATATCCAAAAGGATCTTAAGGGAAAAAGAGAAAAAATGTGGCTACATAGAGTTCGATATTCTAGGAATAATGTCGATGATCACTATTTTTGGTGTGGAGGATTCAGAAACATTTCCAATTGCTACTCATCAAAATTGAAGAGGAATGTGAAGATGTAAACTAAATGTTCTCGTAAGTAGCAGCTCAATGAATCATTGAATGTGTTGATAATTAAAAATTAATTTAAATATCTACAATAGGAATTTATTCCATCATACTCTGAGGAAGATCAATATGATCAATCCATAATGGGTATGAATTCTGATGTTCCATGGATCGAATGACAACTGAGAAGGGGGGGGGGGTTGAATCAGTTGTTAAACTTTTATAAGTTTCAAGACTTTAAGAAACATAACCCTTGCAACCAGTTAAGATTTATTTCCTTATCAAACTTTAACAGGATACTCATGTATGCAAGAAATGAAAACCAAGAAAGGCACACAATATTTACAATGTTCAGTCTCAATAAGAGAACCTACATCCTTGCCATAACAACTCCCATGGGTCTATGGAAATCCACTATAATGAAGAAGTGAAAGAAACTTATGCCAACTCCTATTGGACACCTTCTATCTCCCAATAGGAAAGATTATACTAACTCCCGTCATTTTACAATGTTTCCTTAGAGAAAAAATGACCCAAACACAAGAATAAGAACTTTGATAAGATTCTCCACAAATCCTCACTCCGAATGATCACTCAGAATCTTCAATCTGATTTCTTGAATCCTGTTTTTCTAAAACCGATATTCTCAGCAAGATAATGATGGTTCCACACAAATGCTCACTCCGAATTCTCAATCTAGATTCCTTGAATCCGATATTCTGAAATTGGTCTTCTCAGCAAGATAATGATGGTTTTTCACAAATGCTCACTCCAAATATTCAATCCGGATTCTCTTCTTCTCAAACACTCAAGGAAACTTCTTTAAGATGGTAGAAACTTTTCACTTACAATTATCCAGTGCTCCGCCTTTTCCGCGTATATAAAAGTTTTAAATGGGAGAATTATCTGAGCACATATTTATAGGAAACTCAGAAAACGAAGGCGGTAATATTGAAAAACTTTCTTGCTTCCTCAAATATCAAAAACTCCACAAATCTCTCACATTTAATCTTCAATATTTGACTTCTTCAAATCTCCTTAAATTTCTCCGAGATTTATGCAATGCTGAAATTTGGGTTTTCTTGAACTCTTCATATCTTCCTCAGAATGATAAGGCTGGATCTAGGTTCTGATTTTTGGTTTAGGAAACTGGTTCAGGAAGTCGACTCCGAATTTCTGGCTCAGGAAGTAGACACCGAATTTCTCGCTCAGGAAGTAGACTCTGAATTTCTGGCTCAGGAAGTAGACTCCAAATTATCTCAGAATTTTTCTTAGTGAAAAACAACAATCCCCTTCACCATTTATTCAATAGCTTTTATCATGAAGTTTTTCATGATTTGTGAGAACTTTAAGATCATCAAAGCATCGTCTGATTAAGTTTAGAAAGTTTGAGACACTTTCTTAACTTTTGACTTCTTATTCTTCAACATAATATTCTTTAAAAAAATCTTCAGCAACCAACAACTTCAACTTTCTGTAACTCAAAAACATTCATCAACAAAAACATTAGTTGTCAAAAAAATACAAAACTTTGTTAAACAGAACACCACGAAGTTTCTTCAATATCCCCATTTGGATTTTTTGGCAACCCTTTTTAACAACTTTTCACTTCTCAAAATATTTTCATCTCAATTTCTTGAATTTTAAAAAAACACAACCTTTCCCAAAAAGAGTGTCTTGACACCAAACTACTGGATAAAGTATTGTTTTTGAAGGATTTCCATCCCTCGGTGACAAGAAAAAGTTGCGGCCATGTAAAGATAAATTTTACCTTACTCAAACTCCCCCTCAAATTTTATCTTTTTTTTTCTCACTTTTATTTTCCTCTCTCATTTTTATTTCTCTCTCCCCATTATATGATAACCACAACTTTAGATTCATAAAAGAAAACTTACTCTCCCCATTTTTCAACATAATCCAAAGCACGGTGAGGGTATTCTTCTTTATGAGTTTTAGGAAGTCATGGGAGGAGGCTGAACACGGAGTTGCATCCTCAGTTCAAAAAACCTTTCCTTTGACATTGCTATTGTAAAAATATCAGCAATTTGATATTTTGTTGAAATATATTCCATCAAGACTACTCCAACAAAAACTTTCTCTTTTAAAATTGATACTTTATATCAATTTGTTTTGATCATGAATGTTTAATAGGATTCTTGGAAAGATAAATGGAACATCGATTATCAGAGAGTATCTTCAAATGTTTAGATACTTTCACTTTCAAATATTCTAGCTGAGCCTTTATCCACATCATTTGAGTACAATCTTGAGTAGCTACAACATATTTGGATTTAGATGTGCTTAAAGTTACTAATCTTTGTTTCTTACTATGCCAACTCACACAACATTCCCATAAGAAAAATGTTCATCCTGATGTTGATTTTCTATCATTACAATCACCAGCCCAATCAGCATCAGTATAACCATGAAACTTCATCTCATTGTTTCTCTTGTATAAAAAACCATGTGAAGTTGTTCCTTTAAAATATCTCAGAATTATCTTAACTACCATCATATGTTATTCTTTTGGATTACTTTGATATCCGGAAAAGAGAGTCACAACATAATCAATATCAGGCCTTGAAGCTGTATGATAAAGAAATCTTCCTATCAACTTTCTGAAGTCTTTCTAATTCACACTGTTTCCTGACTCATCTTTGCTCAACTTTGTGCTAACTGATATAGGGGTTGAAAATTACTTTGGTTATTCCAACCCAAACTTCTTTAACAATTCTTTGGCATAATTTTCGTGGGATAGGAAAATTTAGTTTTATTGTTGTTGAACTTGTATGCCAAGGAAGAAAGTTAATTCTCCCAACATTGAAATTTCAAAATTTTCCTTCATCTCTTCAGCGAACTCTTCACAAACCTTTTCTTCATCTACAGCAAAAATTATATCATCCACATAAATGATTAAAATTAAAGTTCCAGAGTCAACATATTTAACATAAAAGTTTCTATCAACCTTTCCTTTAGAAAATTTCATCTTTCTCATAGGATTGTCAGGATTCGAATACCATGCTCGTGGAGCTTGTTTCAACCAATAAAAGGCCTTCTTCTATTTTCAAACTTTGTTATCATCCTCATCAAGTAAAAACCCACAAGGTTGTTCAATGTAAAATTATTCTTCAATCTCACCATTTAAGAAAGATGACTTTACGTCCATCTGATAAACCTTGTAAATCTGATGATAAGACACTACAAGAAACATTCGAATAGTTTCCAACCTTGCAAAAGGGGAAACAGTTTCATCAAAATCCACACCTTCCACTTGTGAATATCCTTTTCAACCATACCTTCCTTTGTTTCTTGTAACTTCTCCATGCTCATTCAATTTATTTATGTAAACTCACTTCGTTCCAATAATATTCTTATTTGCTGGCCTTGGAACAAGTTCTCATGTATCATTCTTCTCAATCTAATCCAGTTCTTAATTCGTAGAATCCTCCCATTATTTATGTTGAATAGATTCTAAAACTGATTCTGGTTCAACTTTTGAGATAAGGGAAGTCTGATTTTCTAATCTTAAATTACTTCTTGTCTAAACTGGAGCCTTATGATCTCCAATAATATTTTCTAATTCAACATGTTTTTACAAGTTAGGAAAACTCACATTTCCTTTCCCAACGTCACTTTCTTCCCCATGTGACTTATTTGAGTCACTCTCACTCTGATGGGGATTCTCTGATTTATCTTACTTAGTATTCCTAACAAATTTTGTGAAAGAACTTGGATTTTCAATTACATTCACATCATATGAGTCCACCAACTTCTGTAAATGTTTGTTCTAGCATTTATAACTTCTTCCATTCAGTGAATAACCCATAAATATTCCTTCTTCAGCTTTCTCATCAAACTTTCCTAAGTCCGGATTTTTGATTTTGTGCAAGCATGAAATTTCAAAAACTTTGAAGTAATTAAAAGAAGGTTTTTTGTTATAACACATCTCGTAACGAGTCATGTAGATTTATGGTCTCAACAAACATCTATTTTGGACATGTACATCAGTGCTAAAAGCTTATCTCCAATTTTTTTTTGAAAGTTTTCATTCTGATAACATAATTCTTCCCATTTCCACCAAGCTTCTATTTTTCCTTTTTGCAACTCCATTTTGTTGGGGTGTATATGGAGCACTATAATGATATTTGATACCATGCTTCCTTAGAAAAGTTTCAAAAGCATTGCTTGTGAATTTTGTACCATTTTCTGTTTTCAAATTCTTTATGGAATCCCCCAATTCTTTCTCGACATATCTTTTGAAGAATTTAAACATTTCAATATCCTCTGTCTTATTCTTCATGAACATGATCTTTTTCATCCGAGTGAACTCATCAATAAAAGTGATAAAGTATAAATCTCCTTTTGTTGATTTATGTCTCATCGGCCCACACAGATTGGAATGAATAAGCTCAAGTGGTTTGTTAGATTGAATCTCAACTGTTTTATGGCCTTTGTTAGTCATCTTTCCTTTCTGGCAAGTAATACAATAATCTTAATCTCTTCTTTTCAGTTCTATAAAATTAAGAACAACAACAACTTTAGAAATATAACTCATGTTCTTCTTCTCAAGGTGGCCAAGCCTTCGATGCCACAACTTATTTTCATCTTCAGCACTCAAATAACAAGAGTTATTGGATTCTCCAATTTGAAAGAGATTCCCACTGGTTCTTTCTCCCTTTGTAATCACTTTTCCATTTTTCACACTTTTGATGATACAAGAATCCTTTTTGAAGATAACTTTGTTTACATCATCAAAAAGTTGACTTACACTAAGTAAGTTATGTTTTATCCCATCAACAAGAAAGACTTCCTTAGATTTCAGTTTCTCTGTTTCAATCTCTGTCGTTCTGATTCCCTTAATTTTTAGGGAACTATCATTGCCAAATGTAACTGCTCTTCCATCATGACTTTCAACATGTTACAAGATTTTTATATCACATGTCATGTGTGAAGAACAACCACTAAAAAGAATCCATGGTTTGTTCCTCTTACTTGCTTTCAAAGATATCTCAACAACAAAATCTATCTCATCTACCTTCTTATTTTCAGCATTATTTTCTTTCTTATTATAAGAAACTTGTTCTTGAAGGAGTGCCATACATCGCTCAGAATGATGAACAAACTGATCACATCTTCCACAAACTTCTTCCAAACATTCAAATTGATTCTTTGTTGGAATGTTTCTAACATCTTGAGAATTCACCTTTTCAACTTTCTGTGAGTATGGAGAGTTACTCATCCTTCTTTCACTATTTCTTCCACTTTGCACAAAACCTTCTTCCGGGTATAGATAAATTGTGCCAAAAATTATAATCACTATGCCCATATATTCCACAACACTAACAATATACCTCAAATCTTTATTTTTTATTAATTAATGATCTTTCATTAAAGAATCTTTGTTGTGGTTGACAACTTCTTTCAGCTCTAGAAAACTCAGGATGCAGGCCATCTCTTCTTTCAAGTGAGTATTCTACTTTGGTAGGATTGATAGATTTCATAATTCATTTCTCCAACCAAGAATTACTAACACTTCTTCGAAAACCTGAAATGTTAGAAGAATCAGATGAAACATTATTTTTGGTAAAAGAATATTTCACCAGATTCTGATAATGATCCTTCACAGCATTTTTAGAAGTCTCATATTTTACTTCTGTAGCTTTGTTGAAGTTTTCATTCACCTTCCTCAGGGTATTTTTGGAATTAAAGAGTTTTGATTTCACATTGTTTTCTTCTTCTTCCTTAGCTTTCAGATTCTTGCTATGATCTTCAATCATCTTTCCTTGTTCAATAATTCTAAGTTTGTAACTTAAAATTTCTTGAATGTATTCATCTTCCTTCTTGGTGACAACTTTACTTCCATCATGAACTTCTTCATGATTTTTCTTCATCACACGAATTTCTTTCTTAAGAGATTTGTTTTGATCAAAACATCCAAGAAGTTTGGATCTTAGTTGATATTCTCTGTAAGATTCTTCACCAACTTCATCACTTTATGAGGAAACATTTGTTTTCTCAAATTTTTCAATGA
The DNA here is from genome assembly GCA_963277665.1 of Viscum album. NCBI lineage: Eukaryota > Viridiplantae > Streptophyta > Magnoliopsida > Santalales > Viscaceae > Viscum > Viscum album. Next base: position 111,572,268 of record OY728157.1, on the reverse strand, counting down.
AGGTTCTGAATCTTTATTTACTTTCATCTTCCGAGGAATCATTGTCAGATGATTCCAACTCAACATTCTTCCTCAACACACTATTTGTATTTCCTGAAAACATCTTCTTGAATTCTTTTGAGGTCTTCTATTCTTTTTCATTCTTGTTATACTTCTTCCACCGAGAATTCTCATTAGAAACATCTTGATATTCTACAAATTTTTTCTTAGGGAAATTAATAGAAAATTGTCCAATTCCACCACACTCAAAACATTTGAGAGGAAGTTTTCTTCCATACATTCCTCTTTATCTTCGATAGTTCTTGGATATGAGAGACATGATTTTTTCATTCAACTCTTCATCTTCCTTATCAACAGACTCACAAGGGTGAGCTTCTTCATCATCTTGGATTTTTATCTTTCTCATAGATTCATATGCCATTTCATCCTTCATATTCTTCATAAATATTGGAGACTTCCTCATTTCATAGGAAACAAGAAAGATATGCAGTTCATCAAGAGATAAATCATCCTTATCTTCTAAAGCTGAAATTTTAGAATCAAACCTGTCTAGAAAGTTTCTCATAAGTTTCTTCACAATTTTAGAATCTTCCAAGTTTTCTCTGAATCCCATGATGTTTCATACAATTTCATTAACTCTGGTGAAGTATTAATCAATTGTTTCATCATCTCTCATCCTGATGTCTTCATACTTACTACGCTAGATTTTCTTCTTGGCCTCCTTGATTTTTGTGTTTCCTTCAAAAACACTTTCCATCTTGTGCCACATGATTTTTGATGTTGTGAGACCCATCATCTTTTGATAAAAATTTTCTGAAAAGGACATGAGAATAACATTTCTAGCCTTTCCATCAACTTCTATGTTTCTATTGTCAGCAAATGTCATATGATCATTTTTCTGAATAGGTGGAAATCCAATAGTAGCAGCATCAACAACTTCAAGGCCAAGAGATAGGAGATAAGGAATCATCCTATTTTTCCATCCATAATAATTATTTCCATCGAATGTATGAATTCCTCTACTATTGAAAGAATTGATATTCTCCATGATAAGAATTAAACAAGGGAACCTCCCTCTGATACCACTTGAAGTTACAAGGATCAAATGACAACTGAGAAGGGGGGGGGGTTGAATCAGTTGTTTATCTTTTATAAGATTCAATACTTTATGAACCTTAACCCTTGAAACCTATTAAGATTTATTTCCTTATCAACCTTTATCAAGATAATCAAGCATGAAAGAAAGGAAAACCAAGAAAGGCACACAAGATTTACAAGGTTCAGTCTCAATAAGAGAACCTACGTCCGTTCCGTAGCCACTCCCGTGGGTCTATGAAAATCTATTATAATGAATAAGTGAATACAACTTGTGCCAACTCCCGTTGGACACCTTCTATCTCCCGATAGAAAATATTCTACTGACTCCCATCGGTTTACAATGTTTCCTTAAAGAACAAATGAGCCAAACACAATAATAAGAACTTTGATAAGATGCTCCACAAATGATCACTTCGAATCTTCAATCCGATTTCTTGAATCCGATTTTTTGAAACCGATATTCTCAGCAAGATAATGATGGTTCCACAGAAATTCTCACTCTGAATTCTCAATCCGGTTTCCTTGATTATGATAGTTTGAAATCATTCTTCTCAGCAAGATAATGATGGTTCTGCACAAATGCTCACTCCAAATATTCAATCTGGATTCTCTTATTCTCAAACACTCAAGGAAAACTCTTCAAGATGGTAGAAACTTTTCACTTAGAATTCTCCAGCACTCCGCCTTTTCCGCGTATATAAAAGTAGTAAATGAGATAATTATCTGAGAACATATTTTTAGGTAACTCAGAAAACAAAGTTGGGAATCTTGAAAAACTTTCCCGCTTCCTCAATTCTCAAAAACTCCGCAAATATCTCACATTTAATCTTCAATTTTTTACTTCTTCAAATCTCCTTAAATTTCTCCGAGATTTATACAAAGTTGAAATTTGGGTTTTCTTGAACTCTTAATATCTTCCTTAGAATGATAAGGATAGATCTAGGTCTTGATTTTAGGTTCAGGAAACAGGTTCAGGAAGTAGACTCCGAATTTATGGCTTAAGAAGTAGACTCAGAATTTATGGCTCAGGAAGTAGACTCCGAATTTCTAGCTCAGGAAACAAACTCTAAATTTTTGGATCAGGAAGTAGACTCTGAATTTCTGGCTCAGGAAGTAGACTCTGAATTTCTGGCTCAGAAAGTAGACTCCAAATTTCTGGCTCAGGTAGTAGAATCTGAATTTTAGGCTCAGGAAGTAGACTCTGAATTTCTAGATCAGGAAGTAGACTCCAAATTTCTGGCTCAGGAAGTAGACTTTGAATTTATGGCTTAGGATGTCGACTCCGAATTTCTGGCATAAGAAGTAGACTCCGAATTTATAGCTCAGGAACTAGACTCTGAATTTCTGGATCAGGAAGTTGACTCCAAATTTCTGCCTTAGGAAGTAGAATCCAAAATTTTCTCAGAATTTTTCTTAGTGGAATAAAACAATCCCCTTCACCATTTCATCAATAGCTTTTATCATTAAATTTTTCATGATTTGGGGAACATTAAGATCAGCAAAGCATCGTCTGATTATGTTTAGAAAGTTTGAGATACTTTCTTAACTTCTGACTTCTTATCCTTCAACATAATCTTCTTTAAGGAAAACTTCAACAAACAACAAATTCAACTTTCTGTAACACAAAAACATTCTTCATAAAAAAGATTAGTTGTCAACAATTACAAAACTTTGTTAAACGGAACACTACAAAGATCCTTCAAATTCAATGATGTGGATAAAAAAGAAAAGAGATAAGAAAGCAGTGGTTGAAGATATTTCCTTTAAATAATTAGACCATGCTAGTGTATGGATCATTAATAGTGGATGCACATCTAATTTTATGGAAATAAGTACCTTGTTATTAAAGTAAAATATGATAAGAAGGGGTTTTTCAAATTTGGAAATGATGAAGTCCTGATGATTTTTATCTTAGGAAAAGAAAAATTTTGGTGGAAAATATATACGACATGATGTGGTCTTAGTTGATGAAGTTCTATGTAAAAATATTCAAGGTGTTAGTAAACTTTGTGAATGGGGTCATTCTATAATCCTTACCAAGAATTTGGGTATCATTAATGGAAAATATGGTATAATTGTTTTATAGAGAAATCACATAAAGGGGAAAATATACTATAACATCCCAGGTAAATAAAGATTAAGACATTTTCATATTTATTAATATTTGTGAATTAAATATTAATTTTAATTTAAAGGGGATTCTATGTCTGATAGCGTACTCGACACGCAACAATGTATTTCTCTGAAATCTTACATGCACACAACGTTGAGTTATACCGAAAAATAATATAATAATATTATTATTTTAAATGGTAGTTAATACCTAGCCATTGTATTGGAAGGAATGAAAAAAACTGACTACAATATGATTATATATGTTTTTTTAAATGTTTTTACATTTATCCAATAAATGTTAGGGGCTTAAAATGTGAATGAATCGAATTTTAAGCATAAAGACTCTAATATTCTTTAAAAGGTTGATTTATAGACTTTTGATAGAGAACCCCTTTTAAATATAGTTTTTGTCACTTTTATATGTTATTTTTAAAAAATAAATTTTTTTAGAATCGGGACCTCAAAATTTACTTTAGATGAAATTCTGGTATTTCTGTGATAATGTTCATTTTTTATGAATAGTGAAAAATACTGTATTTTAATTCAAAACTGCCTTTTATGCTAATTTATTTATATGGTTAGATTATCTTTATAATTTTTTTTAAAGTGTAATTAGATTATATTTTTACCATTTAATCCAATTTTGGTCATTGGAAGTAATTTATCCTTGAAATTGGACATAAACAAGTGTCAATCTTTTGATGGTTATTATTTCTTAAAAACATGTTTTTTGTTTTGACAATGGGAATTAATTTTAAATTAATTTGTTCCACTTATGTGTTTTGAATTTGGAGAAATTTATTCCATATTTTGAATCAAGAGGTCCAAATTTTTTAATAGGTAACTTTTATTTTTAGATATTATGAATATTACTTCGGAAAATATTTTATTTACCATGGTGAAAAGGTAAAAATGGTAAATAATGGAAAAATATTATTATTATAATAACATTAAATTACACTAACACATGTTATAATCCTATCTGATGATACATGTTTGACCATGGTCATCCTTGGGTCGATTTTGGGACCCCATGGAGCCACTTGGGAGTGCTAATGACACTTTATATTAATTAATTTAAAGTAAAGAAAAAAATGACATATACACATATCTTTTAGTAAATAAATTTTTACATGAGGTTATATAAGTTATCTCTTCAACTATAAATTTTAATTTTAAATCTAAAAAGACTTCATATATTATGTTGTTTTATTTATATTTTTTAGACATCAAATAAATAAAATTATTTATGACACAATAATGATGCAGTGTTTGCCTCATTAATGAATGATTTAAATAAATAAGATTATAAAAATTAAAAAAACATCCAAAACCAATCCAATTATTATTAGATGATTTTTTTTCTAACAAGAGTCATCTTATGTTCGACTTTAATATGTTTTAGACCTTTAGAAAACGAAAATAATTATATAATAAATAATATTTTCAAACTATCCTAAAGATCCCCTCCCACTATAAAAAACCCTCACCCTTAATCCCTTACTAACACCTCTCAAGCCCCTTGGATCATCCAAACTCAGCCTAATAAATCTCCCTACATCCCTATCTTCTTCCTAGAATCCTTCCACTTTGAATAAGGTAATTCAAGTAAACCATTCGGTTCAAACCAAAGGGAGATACCGGATTTAAAGGTAACATATTTTCTTATGTTATTTTATTTTATTTTACTTCTCTAACCCCATAAACTCCTTTTATTCCATTATTTTATAAAAATACCAATATAATAAATATAAAAGGTTTTTTATATGAGAATTATTTGAACTAAACTTACACACACGTCCGTTTAATGTGTAAAGAATATACTGTTTCTATGGACGGCGAACTACTGCCTGATGAAGCGATGATTGTTCAATATTCTCCTACAACCTATTATGGTGGCCACTAAGATGGAACTATATTTATATGTGATATATATTATATTTATATTTTTTCTATTCTTTTTTATTTTTCATTTATTAAATACCTTTGTGGTTTCCATAGTGGGTAAGTACGATAATTTCATTTGAGGAAGTACAGACTACCGCCCCCTCAAAGTGATATGAATCATTCATGCCATATGTGGAACACATAAATAATGTAGTTAATGAAATTATATATTATATTATACTATAATTATAATATAACTATGTATCATTATGTTTTCATTCCATTAAATATGAAACAGAAATGTAGGTAGTGTTCATGCGTACGTACGACTAACCGTCTCCATGAACGGTGCATTTCATTTCTTATTTCTAAATGTTATATTATATTAAAAATAAATATATATAAAAGATATATAGGACATATATTATATCTTCATCATGAATATCATTTCGGAGGTAATGGACCGTTGACCACATGAACAACTTGTAATTATAAGAAGTTTATTTTTGACTCCAGTACCAAATATCGACAGAATGACCATTATAAACTTAAATGATTAAATAATTTTTATAACATTTCAATAAGTGATATAAAAGGAATAATGAACTTGAAAAAGTTTCTTAATCTAGTAGAAATTAATTTTAGTTTATTATTCAGGAGATTAAAGAACGAACGGGTCAAGTCAGACACGAGATAAGAGACTTCATCTCAATCTCCTTTCATTGATGCATATTTTGATTTATACAAGACTTTATTTTATACGATGTATAAACCCATTTGACATTATATTTGATTCAAAGGTAATCTTTTATATACAAATTTTTTTAGTAAATGACAAAAATAATGTTTTTTTAACATATGCTATCACAACGACTTTTATGTCGCCACCATCATTATTTGATCTTTGGCTTCCTTAACAAGCTTTAATGTTTTTAAAAAGAAAATAAATGCCAAATACTCTTTTTTCATATTTTGGTATTAAAAATTGTTTTGATAATACATTGGTTATTTCAATATATTTCAATGATATATAGTGATTGAAATGTGGAAGTGTTATCTTTCTTTTATGTTTGTTTATGTGTTGTGAATATGATATACTTCTTGGGAATTGTTTATGTATAAGGGTGGTTCTGTGATAATCCTAGGGCATGTGGGCCTGAGATAGCTCTTCAATGCATTGGGTAACGTGACATAGGTAAATGTGAATGTTTCTCCTAAGAGATTTAAGGAATATACTATGATGGGTATTCCAAATGTAACTCCCTATGTAGCTGTGAAAGCTACAATGTAAGTATTCTATGGATGCCACAAGTTACATTTATGATTTTTGATTACTATGTGTTATTCATAAATCTTATGATTTAATATGGTATGTTAAATAGATTATGTTACATATGTATTGTTGAACTAATATTTTATTTCTTTGTTTTATAACCCTTACTGAGCTTTTAATGCTCATCCCTAGTTTTGAAATATTTTTCACAGGAATTAAAGATGAATAGGGTCAAGGATGGGATCAAAGAAAAGTCATGCTGTCTAAAACATGGAACTAGACATGACACTTTTTTTCAAGTATTTTTATTTTATAAAAAATATAGAAACTGAGTAGAAGTGTCCAATTTGTATTTTTTTAGATTTAATGTAATGGTTATGGACTAATTCCATAAAACTCTAAAGCTGAAAAGATCCTCAATGTGAATTATCCATTTAATTAAAGATTATTTAATGTTTTATGGCTGGGTCCTTATAGTTTATATCAGAGGTCGGTTTAGACAACTTTAGGAGTTAGAATATTTTTAAATTAATGTCCCTAAATTAATTTATGGTAATATTAAAATGATATAGCATTTTCATATTACCATGTTGCTTCGCGTAATATATTTTTGTGCTCAGAATGGTTTTCTGCAGAGGAAACATGGAAGCTATGTTGGGAAGACATCAGGAGGAAGACAACGTTCCAAATCATCAACCTGAGATGGTTGGAATCAGAACTAAATAGTTTGGTGTAGTTATGACACAATTTAATTAGGCTATAAATGGTGGTGGTATCCATGCATGATATCATCCATATCAACTATAGAGGAACATGTCAGTAGTAAAGCATTTCATGATGCAACTTCCCCCATCATTCAGAGGATCATCTCACCATGTTCAATATGAAGGGTGGATCAAAGCACTAGAGAATATTTTTGATGTCATGGGGTGTTTAGATCATCAAAAGGTTAGTCTTGTTGTATACCGTTTTTAAATTTAAACTGATCAGTGGTGGTCGATCGTGAAAAATATCAGGGATACTGAGAAGATTCATGCTCTTTATTTGGATGAATTCAAAGGTATTTTTCTTGAGAAATATTTTCCTATGGTGGTTCGACTTAATATGGAAAAAAATTATTGTAATTGAGGTCAGAGGATGACTCAGTAGCTACTTACGAAGAAAATTTCACTCGACTGACAAGGTATGATCCAAATTTCATACGAGATCTTGATAGTAAGATAAATTGATTTTACTCATGATTAAATCCAAAGTATCAAAGGGATTTAACTTCTTATAAGTTCAAAAGTTATGAAAAACTTGTTTGATTTGTGGTGAAGGTAGAAATTGAGTTTTCCAATGATCCGGTTTTCTTTGAAAAACAACAGAATAAGAGGTCGAGGTGGTGGATGAAAGGTAAGAACTCTTCAAAAAAGTTTAATGGTAAGAAATGTAAGTTTAAAGTTTGTGAAAATTGTAGTAAAAATCATGATGAGAAATGTATTTTGAATTCTGGTAAGTTCTATTGATGTGTTAAAATGGTACATAAGGCTCGTAATTACACTAAAAAAGATTAGGTTAATGGTAAGACAAAATCTTATTTACAGTAAGTAAATTTTTTTAAGTGGAATGAAATGGGTCATTATGAAAATGAGTGTCCAACGAAGAACTCAACTGAGGTAAATCAGCCAGACTAAAAGAAGAAAGGGGTGGTGAAATCCTTTGAAACTACTTTAGAAAATGTTGGGCCATCAAATGAAGTAGTATCAGGTACACTATTTGTTTATTCAGATTAAGTCAATGTGTTGTTTGATTCAGGGTCTATACATTCTTTCATTTCTGATAATTTTTCTAGTAAATTGGGAATTCCATCTTAAGATATGAATCTGGAATTTATGGTAAATACACCTGGAGGAAATATTGAGCCAAAAAGAAATTATAAGAACCTTCATGTCCTTGTGTGTGGATAGAATATACCTGCAAACCTTTTTTTTCCTCTAGTATAATTTGATGTCATTTTGGGTATGAATTTTCTTTCCATTTATTATTCTAATATTTACTCCAAAGCTAAAAAAGTTTATTTTCAGAAATATTTTCAGTTTGTGTACAAGAAAGAACCCTTACTTTTGATTACATATCAGGAAGCTGAGAAACTAGTAAAAAATTGAAATGAATGTTTCCTTACACATATTGTTGAAAACAAAGGAACTATTCAGATTAATGATGTTCTAGTAGTAAATGAGTACCTTGATGTTTTTCCTGATGAGTTTCCTAGTATAATACCTCATCAGGATGTTGAATTTAATATCGACTTAGTTCCTGATGCTAATCTAATTTCAAAACCCCCTTATCGAATGACTCAAATTGAACTTTTAGAGTTAAAGAAGCAATTCGATGAGTTATTAGAAAAAGGTTTCATTCGACCTAGCACATTACCATAGGGTTCTCTTGTATTTTTTATTAAAAATAAAGATGGTTCAATGAGACTTTGCATTGATTATAGGGAATTGAAAAACATCATTGTTAAGAACAACTATCCTTTGCCTCATATTGATGATTTGTTTGATCAGCTTCTAGGATCTCAATATTTTTCGAAGATAGACATGAGGTCAGGGTACTATCAGTTGAATGTAAAGGAAGAAGACATTCTGAAGACCACGTTTCATACTAGCTATGGCCATTATGAATTTTTAGTTATGCCTTTTGAGTTAACCAATTCACCTGTTGTATTCATAGATCTTATGAGTAGAATTTTCTGTGAGTTATTGGAAAAGTTTGTCGTTGTGTTCATTGATGATATTTTGTTATACTCTAAAAGTAAAGATCAGCATGAAAGTTAGTTAAGGGTTGTCTTTCAAAACTTAAAAGAAATGAGCCTTAATGTAAAATTCATCAAGTGTGAGTATTGGTTATAAGAAATTTCATTCCTTGGTCACATTGTTTCAAAAAATGGCATAAATGGTGATCCAACTAAAACCAAAGTTGTCTAAGAATGGACAAGACCCACAAATATAATCAAGATCTGTATTTTTCTTGGTTTGGTAGGTTATTATCAGAGGTTTGTTGAAAATATTTCATGGTTATCTATCCCAATGACTAAGTTAAATCGAAAATGTGTTAATTTCATTTGGACAAAAGAATACGATGATTGTTTTCAGCAAATTAAAAAGAAGATTGGTGAATGCTCCAGTTTTGGCACTGCCTTACAGAAATGGTGAGTTTGTTATCAACAATGATACTTCGTTAAAAGGACTTGGTTGTGTCCTAATGCAGAATGATCAGGTAATTGCTTATACTTCACATCATTTGAAACCTCATGAGGTAAATTACCCTATACTTGATTTCGAATTAGTTGCTGTGGTTTTTTCTTTAAAAATTTGGAGGCAACATTTGTATGGATTAAAGTGTTAAATATATACTAATCACAAATGTTTGAAGTATATATTCACTCAGAGAGAATTATCATGAGATAGAGGAGATGTTTGGAATTAATCAACTATTATGATTTCATGATCCATTACCATATAAGAATGGAAAATAAATGGATGATGCTTTGAGTTGAAAAAGTAATGTTATATTAACAATGCTACGTTTGGAAAAAGATCATTTGATTAATGATTTTATGAACTTTTTCATAGAAGTTTTTGGTATAGGAAATTTATCTCTTTTGTTTCAGGTGTCAGTGAAATCATCTCTAGCAGAAAGAATTAGGCAAGAATAGAAGGAAGAAAATGAGTTGTAGAAAAATGTAGATTTGGTTCATAAGGGTATGTTTCCTGATTTTAACATTGATAATGATTGTATTTTGAGATTTGGAAAGAGATTATGCATTCATTGTGATTCGCTGTTGAAGAATGAGTTGTTATGTAAAGCTCATATTTCTCCATTTTCAGTTCATCCCGGTTGTACTCAGATATACAAAGATCTTCGAGAGTATTATTGGTGGGACAGAATGAAAAAATATATTGATGAATTTACTGTGAAGTGTTTGACTTGTCAATAGGTTAAAGTAGAGTGACAATTACTGAATGTGATGCTTCTGCCTTTACCGGTGTTGAAGTGGAAATGGGAAAATGTGTCCATGGATTTCGTTGTGGGATTACCATGGACATCCCGAGGTAATAACACAATTTGGGTTATTATTGATTGATTGATTAAATAATTCCATTTCCTTCATATTAGAGATACTTTGTCTCTAGATCAACTTTCTCAGTTGTATGTTAAAGGGATAGTTAGGTTGCATAAAGTTCCCCTATCCATTGTATCTAATCATTATCATAGTTTTACTTCTATATTTTTTAAATGCCTTCAGAATTCGTTGGGTACTAAATTAAATTTTAGTAAAAATTTTCATCCTCAATCAGATGGGTAGGCAGAATAAAAATTCTGACCTTGGAGGATATGTTACGTTCTTATTCAATGAATTACCAGGAAGTTAGGACCATCATCTTTCTTTGATTGAATTTTATTATAATAACTGTTTTCATTCCAGTATAAAAATGGATCTATTTGAGGCATTATATGGGAAGAGGTGTCGAAATCCTTCTTCATAGGACGAATTAGCTGAACTGAAGTTGACGAGACCAGAGTTGGAAGAAGAGATGATAGAAAAAGTTCAGTTGATTCAAAAGCAGATGATAACAGCTCAGAGCAGGTAGAAAAGTAATGAAAATTACAGAAGGAAGGATTTTTCTTTCAAGGTAGGTGATCATGTCTTTCTCAAAGTTTCTCCATATAAAAGTGTGATACATTTTTTTAAGAAGGGAAAGTTGATTCTGAGGTTCATCGGACCTTATGAAATCCTAGAGAAATTTGGATCAGTTTAATAAAAAGTTGAGTTACCTCCATGTTTATCCCAAGTACATAATGTTTTTCATGTTTTAATATTGAAATGTATATTCCAGATCCATCTCATGTTTTTATCCCAGAGGTAGTTCAGTTGGAAGAGAATCTCTCTTATGAGGAAAAACCAGTCCAGATTCTTGACCATAGAGAAAAAGTGTTGTGGAATAAGGTAATTCATCAGGTAATGATTTTGTGAAAAAACTATATGGTTTAAGAGGAATCATGGGAATATGAAAATGGTTTGAGGGATTAATACCCCAACTTATTGGACAAGTAAATAAAAATTATGAGGATGTAATTTCTAAAAGGGGGAAGGATGTAACATCTCAAGTAAATAAAGACTAAGAAATTTTCATATTTATTAATATTTGTGAATTACATATTAATTTTACTTTAAAGGGTATCCTATGTCTAATAGTGTACTCAACACGCAAAAACGGATTTATCCGAAATCTTACGTTGCACACAATGTTGAGTCATACCGAAAAATAATATAATAATAATATTATTTTAAATGGAAGTTAATTCCTAGTTGTTGTATTGAAGGTAATGAATAGAACTAACTAAAATATGATTATATATGTTTGTTAAATATTTTTACATTTATAAAATAAAATTTAGAGGCTTAAAATGTGAATGAATCCTATTTTAAGCATAAATACTCTAATATTTTTTAAAAGGTCGATTTACCGCCTTTTGATGATGAACCCCTTTTAAATCTAGTTTTTGTAACTTTTATATGTAATATTGGTCAAAATAAATTTTTTCATCAGAATCGGGACATCAAATTTCACTTTGGATGAAATTTTGGTATTTTTTGGATAAAGATCATTTTTTATGAATAGTGAAAAATACTGTATTTTAATTCAAAACTGCCTTTTAATCTAATTTATTTATATGGTTATATTAATATTCTAACTAGTTTTAAAGTGTAATTAGATTATATTTTTACCATTAAATCCAATTTTGGTCATTTTATGTAATTTCACTTTGAAATTAGACATAAACAATGGTCAATCTTTTGATGGTTATTATTTCTTAAAAACACGCTTTTCATTTCGACAATGAGAATTAATTTTAAATTGACTTCTGACACTTATGTGTTTTGAATTTTGAAAAATTGATTCAATATTTGGAATCAAGATGTCCAAATTGTGTAAATAGGTAAATTTTATTTTTAGACTTTATGATTATTTACTTCAGTAAATATTTTATTTACCATGGTTAAAAGGTTAATCTAGTAAATAAGGGTAAAAAAATAATATTATAATAATAATAAATTACCCTAACATGGGTTATAATCCTATTGGATGATACATGTCCAACTAGGGGCATCCTTGGGTCGATTTTGGGACCCCATGGAGCCACTTGGGAGTGATAATGAAACTATATTAATTAATTTAAAGTAAAGACAAAAATGACATAAACATATATATTTTAATAAATCAATTTTCACATGGGGTTATATAAGTTATATCTTGATATATAAATATTAATTTGAAATATAAACATATTTCCTAAATCATTTTATTTTATTTATATTTTCTATACATCAAATAAATAAAATTAGTTATGACACAATAATTATACAGTGTTTACCTTATTAACAAATGATTTAAATAAATAAGATCATAAAAATTAAAACAATATCCAAAATCTGTCAAATTCTTATTATATGATTTTATTCCAAACAAGAGTCATATTATCTACTAATTTAATATGTTTTGGACCTTTAGAAACAGAAAATAATTATAGAATAGAATAATATTTTCAAACTTTCCTAAAGAGTTCTTCCCCCCTTATAAAATTCCCTCAGCTCTAACCCATTACTCACACCTCTGAAGCCCATTCGCTCATCCAAAATCTACCCAATTAAACTCCCTAAATCCCTATATTCCTCATATAATCCTTCCTTTAGGCATAAGGTAATTCAAGTAAACCGTTTGGTTCAAACCAAAGAAAGATACCCGATTTAAAGGTAAAATCTTCTCTTAAGTTCTTTTCTTTTATTTTACTTCTCCAACCCCATAAAATATTTTTATTACCATATTTTCTAAAAAAAATCAGTATCCTCAATATAATAGGTTGTCTATATGATAAGGATTCTAACTACACTTACACACACCTCCGTCTAATGGGTAAAGAATATAATGTTTCTGTAGACGGTGAACTACTGCCTCACGAAATGATGATTGTTCAATCTTCTCCTACCACCTCTTATGGTATCTATTAACATGTAACTATATTTATATGTGATATATATTATATTTATATTGTTTCTATAATTTTTTATTTTTCATTTATATAATACCTTTATTGTTTCCATAGTTGGTAAATATGATAATTTCACATGAGGAAGTGCGAACTACCACCCCCTCAAAGTGATATAACTCGTTCATGCCATATGTGGAATGTATAAAGGATGGAGTTAATGAAATTATATATGATATTATATTTTAATTATAATATACCTATGTATAATTATGTTTTCATTTCATGAAATATGAAATATAAATGAAAGTAGCATTCTTGCGTACGTACGACTTATCGTCTCCATAAACAGTACAATTCATTTCTTATGTCCAAATGTGATATAATATTATAAATACATATATATACTGTATATATATGATATATATGATATATAAATCGTGAATATCATTCTGGAGATAATGGAACTTTGACCACATGAACAACTTGTAGTTATAAGAAGTTCATTTTTGACTCAGGTACCAAATATCGACAAAATGACCATTATTAACGTAAATGATTAAATAATGTTTATAACATGATAATAAGTGATATAAAAGGAATAATAAACATGAAAGAGGTTCTTAAGCAAGTATAAATTAACTTTAGTTTATTATTCTAGAGATTAAAGAACGAACAGGTCAAGTCAGATATGAGGTAAGAGACTTCATCTCAATCGTCTTTCATTGTGGCACATTTCGATTTATACATGACATTATTTTATACAGTGTATAAACCCGTTTGAAATTTCATTTCATTCGAATGGAATCCTTTCTCTACGAATCATTTTACTAAAGGAAAAACAGACTGTTTTTTAACGTACATGGTGACAACGACCTTTCTGCCACCACATGCATTATTTGATCTTTGGCTTCCTTAACAAGCCGTAATGTTTTTAAAAGTAAAATAAATACCATATACTTTTTCTTCTTCTTCATATTTTGGTATTGAAAATGGTTTTTATAGTAGATTAATTATGCCAATATATTTAAATGATATATTGTGATTTAAATGTGAATGTGTTATCTTTCCTTTATGTTTTTTATGTGTTGTTAATATGTTATGGTTCTTGGGCATTGTTTATGTATACAGGTGGTTCCATGATAAACCTAGGGCGGGTGAGCCCGAGATAGCTCTCAAATGCATTGGGTAACATGACAGAGGTAAACATGAATGTTTCTCCTAAGAGATTTTGGGAATATACTATGATGGGTATTCCAAATGTAACTCCCTACATAGCTGTGAAAGATATAACGTAAGTATGTAATGGATGCCACAAGTTACCTTTATGATTTGTGATTAGTATGTGTTATTAGTAAATATTGTGATTTCATTATGTATGTTAAATAGATTATGTTACATATGTGATGATGAACTAATGTTTCCTTTGTTTTATCACCCTTACTGATCTTTTTATGCTCATCCCAAGTTTTGAAATATTTTTCACAAGACTTAAAGATGAATAGGGTCAAGGATTGGATCAAGGAATAGTCATTTGGTTTAAAACATGTAACTAGACATGAATCTTTTTTTCAAGTGTTTTTATTTTATGAAAAAATGGAAACTAAGTAGAAGTGTCTACTTTGTAATTATTGAGATGTAATGTAATAGTTTTGGACTAATTCTCTAAAACTCTAAACCTAAAAAGGTCATCAATGTTAATTATCCATTTAATTCAAGATTATGTAATGTTTTAAGGCTGGGTACTTATACATAAATTGTGAGCAGAGAAGAAGATACATGCTTTCTACCTAGGGAAGAAGAAAATAGGTTATGGCATAAACAGTTTTCCCATCTCTGCTAGCCATCATTGGGAGATCTTATAAAATGTGATGAAGTTCGAGATATCCCTAAGATATCATGTGATCAAACTCAAACATTTCATCTTTTCCAATAAGGTAAGATTATTATAAATATATTCATGTAAAAGAATAAAATTAAACTAGAATACTTGATTTGGTGCATGCAGATGTGTATGTAGCTATCTCATAAAGATACATTGACGAGAAGAAGTATTATGTTATTTTCATTGATGGTTTTCATTGGATGGAATGATTATTTGTTATTTCCCACAAGTAATATGTGTTTAGTTTTATAAAACAATATCATATGGAATCAAAAAAAATATTGGATAGAAGATTCTAATGTTTTATACTGATAATGGTAAGAAATTCATAAACAACCATGTGGAAGATTATCTTGAGAAATATGAGATAAGGCATCATGTTTCATCATTGAGAACCCCTCAAAAAAAATGAAGTGGTTTAGAGGGGAAATATGATCCTAATAAAAATGCCCATAATATTTCTTATTGAAAATTACCTACCAATGAAATCATGGAAGGAAGTAGTATTGACCTTGGTTAACATATCAAATAGGGCTCTATTGTGTCTGAAGGAAGAAATAACTCTGTAAAATATATGGTATGAAAATAATCCAACATTAAAATAATTTATAAAATTTGGAAGTAAGTGTTTTATTATCAATAAAGAGAAACACATGAAATTTGAATCATGTAGATATGAGAGGATATTCATTAAAAATTTAGGAAAAGTAAGAGAATATAGATTCTTCAAAAAGTGTCTATGAAAAGTAGTTGGAAGCAATGATTCCAGTGTAGAAGAGAATTAACATAATATTCAATGACACAGTGAACAGTTCCCTAATGATAGTGACGAGGATGAATGAAAATTAGGGGGAGTAGAAATGGAAAATGATGACTTAGAAGAAGATATTGACATTGAGAAGGGAAAATTGATATTTGTATTTTCACAGAATCCAGAGAGATGAGCTGAAATTGATAGGAAATATATCATTGATGATCAAAAAGCACTAGTTCAAACATGAAGAATGAATTATTTATAGAATATATCTTTCTAATCTTAGGTAGGGCATATTTTTTAGGAAGAAACTAGTGAAAATAATAGGGTTTAGGCTATGAATAAAGAGATTGAAAAAATTGGGAAGAATCTGACAAGAGATATTCTTTCAAGACGAGAAGATAATATTTTCATCAGGACCATATTGGTCTTATGGAACAAACTAAACGAATATGGATTTTTAATTTGTAAAAATTCATGACCAATGTGCAAGGGATTATCCCAAATCAAGGAAATCGATTTAGATGAGAAATTTGAACCTGTTTCAAGGCTATAAACTATTCACCTATTATTAGACATAATAGTGCAACAGAATTTCAAAGATTTTTAGATGGATTTCAAGTCTTTATTTATGAATCGGGTTCTGGAATAAATAACGTATGTCGAGAAACCATATGGTTTTCTTATTCATGAAGATTAGAATAGAGTTCTTCGGATGAGGAAGGTTATATATGTAAAGCCTTGAGACCCTCACATACTGATCCAATACAAAAATGATGTATGTTTTTTTTATAAAAAATTACTATAAAATATAAAATAATTTATATCTTTGGATCTTTTCCAGTCAAGGAATTTGAGGAAAATGACCACTCTTACAAATTAGCAAAGTTAATACAATGAATAAAAAGGCAATGATTGAACTTTTGCTCACACTAACTCCTTATCAATGCTAAAATCCTTGAAAATTCTATATGATCCTAAAAACATTTCATAAAACAA
Source organism: Viscum album (assembly GCA_963277665.1). Lineage (NCBI taxonomy): Eukaryota > Viridiplantae > Streptophyta > Magnoliopsida > Santalales > Viscaceae > Viscum > Viscum album. The sequence continues at coordinate 111,555,222 of OY728157.1, read as the reverse complement.
AGGGAAAACATAATTTCTGAGTAAGAGGTCTTTAAGAAGCCAGTAAAAAACCGTTTTGAAAATAATTTTGAAAAATATTTTGAATTTTTTTTTCAAAATATAATTCTATGGTTTTCAAAATATTGTTTTGGAAAACAATTTTAAAAATCCATTTAAAATACTTAAAAATTTGAAAACATCATTAGAAATAAAACTTTAAAAATATAATATATTTTTGAAAAAACCATTGAATACCCTTTAAAAACCTTATTTTGAAAATTATTTTGAAAATAATTTTACCTTTTAAAATAATATAATAGTTTTAAAATTACTTACACATTTGAAAAATATTATAATAATTTAGAAAATAATTTTTCCTATGAAAACATTATAATAATTTTAAAAATATATATGGTTTTGAATTTTTCAATAATAATTTTGTTATTTTTTAGAAAATATTATGTAGGATTTTTGAAAACAAAAGCATGGGTCCACTTCAAACATTGAAGGCTATCCGGTCCAACCCAATTTCCATAGGGATGTTTTCACTCCCCAATTCCCTTTCATGTTAAAAAATTCAAAGTGCGAGAGTTTTATAATTTTTTGAGATTTCGTTTATATATATATATTCACTAGAGTTTTTTCTCCAAAAGTATAACACTATATTATTTCATTTTCACAGATATACTTATATATAAATATAAAAATATTATTTTTATTATGAAATCACTTGGGAGATTTGGTATGACTAAAACTAATGAAAATTATCCTTTTCATTCATGCTTGTGATGTTAAAAAAGGAATGATTAACACCCATGTATTTAAAATTTCATTCGTAAACCCATAAAATTCATTTTATGAAATATGGAATAAAATGTAAAACTTTATCATTTAAAATTGATCATTGATTAAAGATATTATATATCCACTTACTATATTCAAAACAAGATATTTGTCAATATAACTTTATACATAAAATAACGGTATGAAGGATTGAATTCTTCACACATAAAAAAACAATAATTGTAAAATTACTCCTCACATAAAATGAAAATTTGAAATGTTTTTATATATAATTTTTATTTAATAAAATAATAATAAGAAAAATAAATTATATAATACACATAATATTCTATAAAATTAACGTTTTTTTAAAATTAATCCATCCATCCTTGCATATGTATACACACACACACACACACATATCATAAGTATAAAAACTCTTATAAATTTGATAATTATTTCTTTATTACATAAAATAAAATGTGGTCTAAATGAAGTCCATGATGTTGTATAATTTATTAAAATGAAATTATCTATTCATATAAAAAATTAAATCCCCTTACATAATTATAAACATTAAATTAGAAATCTTAAAATTACATGATCTTGAAAATTTGACAAATCATAAATATATATATATGTTTGAATAATATAACTTGTATCTTGAAGATAACATATACTTAGAAATATTACACCCTTACATGAAAATAATTTCATAATTTTTATGTATATAATCACATATATAAACATGAAATTACACACACACACACACACATATATATATATATATATAATAGTTTTAAAATAGGCCCCTTACATAAATTTAAAAACACTTTATTTCATAATTATAATACAAAGAAATTATTGTAATATATATAAACAAGGAACTTTGAAATAGTATATATATGAATTTATATATATATACATAAAATATATAAACATTGAAATTTTTGAAAATAATATATACATAAATATAGTACACCATTACTCAAAATGGAGAACCGAAAGGGCGGAAGCTCCATCTTACTTGGTGTACTCAAGCCGGTGGAAATGAGAAGCAAGGTTATTAGTTTGTGAGGGATGTTCAAGTAATTAAGATGGAGGCGAATAGAGGGAGAGGGTTTTTGGTTTGGGTAATCCCTTGAGGGAATGGGGATCCCCCTTATGAAAGAAAATGTTTATATATAGTGAGTTTCAAATAGGGTTGAGCTTCATCTTCTAAGAAAAGATGGTATATTTGTTGAATGGTAATGCAGTTTGTAACACCCCAACCCCAGAAATCCATATCTGGTGCATTATTTTTATACATTGGTATGATTATAAGGAATCATGTCCTGAAGGATAGATCAATTTAGCAGTCTTGGAAAATATATTTATATACATGAACATTACATCAAAATTTCTAACACAAAACACAACAAAGATAATCCTTTGAGAATGAAACTATTCCCCTAGATTTACCCTGCATATCAATCATAAAACAATTCAGGGAATCATGTTAAAATAAAACATAAGAAAGGGGTGGTCTCATGTTCTCATTAAGGATAAACAATATAACAGAAGCTATCACAAATAAACATAAACATTTAAGGCAAAGTAAAAAATTAAAACACAAGCCTTTTTAAAAATTATATTTAGCATAATATGGAAAGAATAAATCAAATAATTACATCTAAACATTTACATGGATATTATACAAGTCAAATAATCACATGTAAAATCAATAACTAATATCATAACAAGGGAATGAAGAATGTGGGACATATTAAAAATACCATCAAGGATTTAGCCAAGACATCATCCCTAATTGGGTAAGACATTGGCCAAAACCCAAACATAATTGTCTCATGAGAGTACCGATGCATCGAGGGGATATAGCGGGACCCTCTATATTCTTACAAAGTCTAATGAATTCCTCCTATGAAAGGGTTAAAACATAAAAAACATAATCATTCTTATTAAAACTAGCTTGTGAATGTAAATACTTAAACTATAAGCTATGAATGATATAAAAATAGAACACCAACAGTAAAACATATCATAAAACCTTTAATAAAATATGTAATATTGTATAATAATATATTAAACTTAATTAATTATAAAATCCAACAATGGATGTTGAGAAAAATGAAATTGATCTAACAAAATTATTAAAAATCCTTAAAAAATATCCATTTTATACTTTGAAATCATTTGAAAGTCTATGAAATTATAAAATGAAAATTTTTTATTTGAAAATAATATAGTAATATTATAAGGGAATATTCAAAATGTTAAGGTGTTATAACAGACTAAATTAACCACTCACTCTATATAAGTTAAAAACATTCTTTCCTCAATTCCTTGAAAATGTCTATAGTACCTCATCTGGAAAACAACATGATGATTCCTTTAAAAAAAATTATAAAAAGTCAAAAATGGGTATAAATTAATTTCAACAATATTATAGGAATATAAATATTATTTTTATATACATTTAGTAGAAATATGTATGTGGATGATAAATATGTCATAGTAGATACTTATGTATAAACAATCTCAGATTATAATGAGATTGAAAAGTTAACACTTACCTTGTACTCTCCTTTAGTAGAGGGTGTGTTAACATCCACTATAATGGTTAATGTTTGTTAAAAAATTATACAAGAACCATATACATATTTATGATATCATATATGATCCTATTTTATCATTTTGTTAATAATATTTTAGTATTATCATTATTTCGGGTGTTAGCTGCTTTGTTTTCCTATGCATGTTTTGTTAAGTAAATCCCATTTCTAATACATAGGATTTATTATTTTCAAATACATAATGATATTAAGTTAATAAATGTTTTATTTACTTATAATATGTTGTTTATAATCATTCTTCAATGGTTAATGAGTATAATGAATCTAATCACGTTGTGAAGACAGTAGGTCGTATGTATGTACGAGTGACAATATCATTCCTTTAATAGTTAAATGATATGGAACTGGATGGTATATTAATTATAAATAATAATAATCATGTTATAATAATTATTTATGTCTATTTTACTCATCATTATACCCATCCAAATATTGTAATGTGGGATAACAAATTACACCAGGATGTGGAGACGGTAAGCCGTACGTACGCATTCATGGTAATATTATTATTCATAGGATGGATAAAATGATTAATATAGTTGTCCCATGATTATAATAACTTCTAAGTATTTGTATGATACTATATTTTTTACTTCAGTATAGAAAAAACATATAAAGAGAAAGTAGAAGAAGAGAAGAACTTTAATAGAAGGGATAAAACAATTACCTCTTCTTCGAGTGTCTCCTTTTGATTTGCACCAAAGGACTCCATATGTTGGTTTTATGCCCAAAGGGGGGACACTGGGATGATTTGAGGTAATTAATGAGGAGATTTTGGTAGGTATTGGCCAAGACAAATGGATTTGGAGGTGTGAATAAAAGAGAAGGAGAAGTTCCCTTTCATATAAGAGGTGAGGGGCACTTTAGGAAAGTCTTGAAATATTAATTATAAACTGATTTTCGGTTTCTATTAGACAAAAAGTTAATTATTTTTGAGATAAATATGATAGTGGATTGAAATAATTTCAACCAAAAAGGTTTCTAAAAAGTTTAGGTCATGGATTTAACCTTATCTTTTGGCTTTAACCCTTAGTTAAATAAGTTAACTCTTACCATGCCTTCTTGTATTTTTATAATATAAGGTTAATAATTTTACTATAAAATCCCAAGACAATATAAAGTGGATAATTATTGACATTATTAACACTATATAGTTTAGTTGTCCTAATATTATATTTTTTAGTACTATTATATCATTTAATAAAATAGTATTTGTTTTAGAAACTCATTTATGTCAATTTTGACACTATTTAGTAATTGATTTTTGAAAAAAATTCATAACAACTTAATTCATTCAATCAAAAGGAATTAAATAATCCATAATATTTCATTCTCCTCTAGAAACTTATTGGATGGTATCAAAATGTTTAAATTACATTTATCTTAATATTTATAAATTCATTTATTTGAATCTTTTATTAATAAGGTAATCACTACATCATCATCATGTCATAAATAAATAAATTTATTTAATGTCTAAAAATAAAAAAAATACCTTGTTTTAGGAAATATTTTTGGATTTATAATTACTTTTTATAGTCATAGAGAGATTAGTTATATATACCTATATTAAAATTGATTTAGTAAAAGATACATGTTTATGTTATATTTCCATTTTATTTAAATTAAATATTATAAAATGTAATTGTCTCACCTAGGTGGCTCCCAAATTCCAATAGTTAGGCCTAAGGATGATCATGGTTGGAAATATATTATCCAATAGGATTGGGATATATTTTAGGATACTTTTATTTTATTATAATATTATTTTTTACCCTTATTTATTTGATTTACCCTTTAACCATAGTAAATAAAATAATTACTGAAGTTACTATTCATAAGGTCCAAAAATATAGAGTACCTATTTAAAAAATTTATACCTTATAATTGAAAATATTTAATCTATTTTTCCTAATTCAAAAAACATAATTGACTGACATTAATTTAAAATTAATTCTCATTTTCAAAACCAGAAAGCGGGTTTTTAAGAAGTAAAAACTATGAAAAGATTGACATGTGTGTATGTCCAATTTCAATGTGAAATTTCTTATAATGACTAAAATTGGATTAAATGATAAAAAAATAATCCAATTATACTTAACAAACCAATTTAAAAGGTAATATAACTATATAAAAAATTTAGTTGAAAAAGCAGTTTTGAATTGAAATGCAAAATTTTTCACTATTCATTAAAATATGAAAGTTATCAGAAAAACACCAAAAATTTATCTAAACTAATTTTTTATGTCTTTATTCTGAATAAGAATCTAATTTCGTCAAATTATATATATAAAAGTGTCAAATATTTTATTTAAAAAGCGTTCTCCATTAAAAGGCCGAAAAAATGCGTTTTTCGAAAAATACTTCTTTTATTTGAAAAATTGAATTTGTACTTATATTATGTATAATAAAATCATAATATGATTGATAAAATTATATGAGACATATAAAATTTAAACTGTGGTTAATAATATTCATAACCGCTTTTTAAACAGCTAGTTTGATAGGTCGTGGTGTGCTTGAACTCAGTGTTGCGTATAGCGCAAGCTATTGAATTATAAGAAGAAGCGTACTGTGGAATATTGGGGTTTTAAATTATCCCATCCTTTAATAAATTTAATCCTCAAAAATTAAACTCAATATTTAAAACTAGTGGTTTTACATTTCAAAATATCTTAGTTGAAATCCCACATTGAAAAATTGATTAATGATACCTCTATTTTAAAATAAAGGTAAGTATGAAGGTTATAGGAAACAACACATACTAGGGTTACATGTAGGAAAACATGGACATGAAACTATAATATAACCATAATGTTCTGATAGAGAGTGAAAGAGAATATTATTAGGAGAAATTTAATAATCTGAATGACATAAATCTACGAGGATCTAGGGGATCATTTGATTCGTCACAAAAGAATGTATTAAGAATTTTTTTTGGTTTTATGATATTTTCCATAGAGTTGATGAATTACTTCATAGAAAAAGAAAACAAGGATAAATACATAATTTACAAGTAATGTATCATCCGTTAACTAATTCATACCACAAACTCATCTTTCTCTTCAATAGATAATAAAACTCAAAAAAGTTTCTATTTATCTTAATTTTATAAAGTCACAAATATAGAATTATACCATTTAACAAAGAAAACTATGTTATACTAACTAGGGACTTCCTGTAGGCTAAAGGTAGGTGATAAAGACTTGTCGCACTTCGGTTGTTGGTTCAATTCCTACAGCCTTTTCCGACAGGATGGGTTGTTTCCCAGCCTATAATTTGTCTTTTTTCTCAAACTATATTATTATAACATTCCAGAAATAACATTAGGAAATGTTTCAACCTTAAATAGTAATATCCAAAGTTTAACTTAATCCATTACAACGTTTTGAGTTATCCAAAATACTTTTATCCAAACTCTGTCTAAAAGGTATCTAAATTTCCAAAATCAATTGTAACATAAGATTCCCCAAATAATGAAATTTTTCTCTTATAGTCACATACTCAATATATGATTACCTTCATCATATTAAAACCTTAATGAAAAATGTACGACAGTACAATCCCTATATATATCACATTCTTCTTAAACTAGAATATAATTTCTGAAACCAGAAACATAAATACATTAATTATTCCACTTCAACCATAATAACAAGATATGCTTAACCTTGATCCATTTTCTTCTTCTGAGATATATTTTCTTGATGCTTTGTATAATAATTTTCATAATGTGACATATATTTACAATTATAGAATTTAACAACATCTTTATTTCCCTTATGATCACAAGCCTGATGACCTTTTTCTCCACATTTGTAAAAAACTCTCATTGCTTTCAGGAAAGTACCAGGGTGTTTCTTCCCACAATTATAACATATTAGAAAATATATATTTCCATTTTTCTCTTTAACTATATATTTCTCCACCATTCTATTCTTCCCTTGCATTACTTTAATGTATTAAGACTTATAGAATTCATTTTCTATCTTGATAGCACATGAGACCATATCTTTGTATGATGAGAAAGATTGTGAGACTAGTGCTCATTGGAATAATAGTTTTAACCCATCAAAGAATAAATCAATCTTACTTCTTGGATTATGTATGTAGTCTACAACATTTCTTCCAAACCTTGTGAAGTTAGAAACATACTTTTCAACATTATCATCCTCCTTCTACCTTATACTCAGAAATTTCCTTTTCATGTCAACTTTCTATTCATGAGGAAAGTATTTCTCTAATAAATTTCATTAAACTCCCACCATTCCATATTTTCTACATCTTTATACTCCATTGGGTTTTGAATTAATGACTACCATTGATCCTCATCTCCTAAGAGATGGTAAAATGACATGACAACTATATTTATTTTGTTACTTCCCAAAGCAAGATGTATTTTCTCTAAGGAACTTATCCATTAATCATCCAAAAATGGAATTATAGTCCCATTTAATGTTAGAGGTTGTTGTTTCATGAATCCATCTAACATTGATCCTCTTCATTGTAGATTACGGTGCTCCATACGGGTAAGGTTGTTATTCATAACCTGAGTAAGCTATCCCAGTATGGTTATAAGATGTTCCTCACTAGTTGCTTCACCAAATCCATTATAATTATCTTTCATAGGAGGAAAATCACTACATTTATTACATGCATTGATACAGTTTCCATTCCATCCACTAGGAACCATTTCTAAATAATAGAATACACTAGATTAGGTTGTGGATAATAATGCATAAATTCAAACTAGTAAAATAATTAACATAAATTGAAAAATATATGCGTATATAATCCTTATAAATATGGTTCCTTTTAGGATATATTTACTCATTAATCCTTCATAATGGTTTATAAAGAAAATATGAATTATCCTAAGAATATCCATCGAGAGTGTCAAACTAGGTGAGCAGTAAGGCTCGTTGTCGTGTACCAGGTTACCCCAAGTGAAGCCCGAAACACCTTGTTAGAGATTTCACCCCTAGGTACATCTGTTCCTGAACCACATGCACATGTAGTATCCAGATAGGTATATATTTCTTGGAATATCCACATCATCCCTACCTTACCAAAATTCTAGGGGGGTCCTTCAATACATATTCCCATAGTCTATCATTGGGTTATGATCCCTAATCTATGTTTTCTAAATTTATTTCAATAGTTTTTGCTAAACTTCCGTTGATACCAACTGTAACACCCCAACCCCAGAAAACCAGAGTCCTTGCATTATTTTAATACATTTTCATGATTATAATGAATCATTTCATAATGGACGGATTGGTTTAGTAGCCTTTTAAAATAGATTACATACATGGAATTTACATCACGATTTATAACATAAAACAAAATGTAGATAATCCTTTGAGAAAACCATTATTCCCCTAGATTAACCCTATATATCAATCATAAAATAATTCTTGGCATCCAAGGAAAATAAAACATAATAAAGGGGTGAGCTCAGATGCCCAATAAGGATAAAAAATATAGCATAAGCTATCGCAAATAAACATAAAATTTTAAGGAAAGGTACAAAATAAAAACACAAGCCTTTTAAAACATTATATTCAACATAATTTGGCAGGAATAAATCAAATAATTGCATTTAAAAAATCACATAGATATTCTACTAGTTGAATAATCACATGTAAAATCAATAACATATCTCATAACAAGGGAATTCATATTATGGGACATCTTAAACATACCTTCAATGCTTCGTCAAAGACACCATACATAATTGGGTGATACATTTGCCAAAACTCAAACCAAATTGTCTCATGATACTACCGGTTCATTGAAGGGATATAGTAGGCCCCACCTTATACTTACAATGTCCAATGAATTCGTCTAGTGAAAGGGGTAAAACATAACCTACATAAACATTCATATTAAAACTAGCATATAAATTCCAATACTTAAACCATAAGCTATAAATGATATCAAAATAGAACATCCATAGTCAAACATATCATAAAACATACAATAAAATATAGACGTTTGTATCATAATATATTAAAATTAATTAAGCATGAAATCCAACAAATAATTTTGACATAAATGAAAGTGATATAACAAAATCATTAAAATACTTTTATAAATATCCCTTTTTTTACTTTGAAATCATTTAAAAGCCAGTGTAATTATTAAAGAAAATATTTCCAATGAAAATGATCTAGTAATCTTATAAGGGAAGATTTAAAATATTAAGGCATCATAAAAGAGGAAAATATCCACTCACACCATAAAAGTTATAAAAAAAATTCTTTCTTTAATTTTTCAAAAAGGTCATATAGTACCGTGTTTGGAAAATGACAGAAATATTCCTTTCAAAACATTTTATAAAAAGTAAAACATGGGTATAAATGAATTTCAACAATATTCTAGGAACATAAATATCATTTTGAAATACATGTATAAGAAACATGGATGCAGATGATAAATATGTTCCAGTAGATACTTATGTATAAACAATCTCATATAATAATAAGATTGAAAGGATAACCCTTACCTTGTACTTTACTTTAGTCAAGGATGTGTTAACCTCCAGTATAATTGCTAAAGATTATTAATAAATTATACCAGGACCATATACATATTTATGATTTCATATATGATCCTATTATCTCATTTTGTTAATAATATTTCAGTATTATCATTATTTCTAGTGTTAACTGCTTTGTTTTCCTATGAATGTTTTGTTAAGTAAATCTCGTTTCATATGAATATGATGTATTCTATTCAAATCCATAATTATATTAAGTTCATAAATGTAATATTTACTAATCATATGATATTTATAATCATTCTTGAATGGTTAATGTGGAGAATGAATCTCATTTTTCCGTAGAGACAGTAGGTCATACGTACACACGAGTGACGATATCATTCCTTTAACGATTAAATGATATGAAAATGGATGGTATATTAATTATATTTAATCAAAATAATTTAATATTAATTAGTTATTTCTATTATACTCATCATTATACCAATCGAAATAAAGTATTGTGGAATAACAAATTACACCACGGTGTGGAGACAATAAGTCATAGGCACGAATGCATGTTGATATTATTATTAATAGGATGGATAAAATGATGAATATAGTTGTCCCATGATTACAATAAAATCTAAGTGTTTTTTGATACTGGATTTATTACTTTGGCATGGAAAAAATGTAGAATGAGGAAGGAGAAGAAGAAAAGAACTTTGAAAGAAGGGATAAAACGATTACCACTTCTTCGGGTGTCTCCTTTTGATTTTCACAAAATAACTCATTATGTTTTTTTTTTCCAATGGGTTGCCTTTCGGATGAAGTGAGTGAAGTTGGGTGGAGAGTGGGGTAGTGTTTGACCAACCCAAAGGGCTTTGGAGGTGTGAATAAAAGAGAAAGAGAAGTGCCCTTTAATAGCAGAGGTGAGGGGCACTTTTGGAATGTCTTGAAATATTAATTATAAATTGATTTTTGGTTTCTAATGGATCCAAAGGTAATTATATATAGGGTAAGATTCAAATGGGTTGAAACACTCTCAACCAATAGGTTTTAGTCAATTTTAGTTCATGGATTTAACCTTATCTTTTAGCTTTAACCCTTAGTTAAATAAATTAACTCTAACCACGTCCTCTTGTATTTTTAAAATATATGAATAATATAGTTACTATAAAATGAAAATAGAACCTAAAGTGGATCATTAATCACATTTTTAACACTATCTAAGTCATTTTTCTGAATATTATATTTTTAGGACTTTTATATCATTTAATAAAATAGTTTTTTTTAAAAACTCATTCATGTCAATTTTGACACTATTTAGTAATTGATTTTCATTAGTCATTAAAACATGATTCCTTCGATCCAAAGATATTAAATCATTCCTCATATTTCAATGTCATCAATAAATATTTTGGATGGCATCAAAATGTTCAAATTACATTTATTTTAATACTTATAAATTCATTTATCTGAATCTTTCATTAATAAGGTAATCACTGCATCATCATTATTTCATAAATAAATATATTTATTTAATTTCTAAAAATTATAAATAAAATACCATGATTTAGAAAATATTTTTATATTTATAATGACTATTTATATTCATACAGATTAGTTATATAACCCAATATTAAAATTGATTTAGTAAATGATACATGTTTATGTTATATTTCCCTTTTCTTTAAATTAAATATTATAAAATGTCATTTTCACACCCAAGTGGCTCCAAAATGCCAAATGTTTGGCCTAAAAATCCTAATGGTCATACATATCTCAGTCAATAGGAATTGGACATATTTTAGTGTAATGTCCCAGTTCTAGGTGCCGCCCAAAGGTGTCCCATACCAGGTTGGTCACATGACCTCAAGAAAATTTCCCCAAACACCAGAGGCTTCCAACTAGTATCAAGGGACAAGGTATGATAATGGAGAAACTATTACCTCATTGGAAAAGTATACATAGCATAATAACAAATAATAAATAGCAGCAAAAGTAGTAATACCATACAACATAAGTAAATAATGGAAGGATGATAGAAAATAAGAAACTGGAGCATATATATAAATAATGCATGTCACATGTGTCTAGGAAAGATTCCAAACAATTCACAATGCTGGAAATACAATACTAAAACCAATGTAAAAAAAGATGTAACTAAAATAGCATCGCAAGCCTCATCGTGTTCCCATGCTCTCCAGATCTAACCACAATCAAGGACCTAATGAAGAAGGGTTCTTTCCCTTATCTATTCCTACAACCATATAAAATATTTGGGTTCAAAATCATGAACCAAAAAGGGTGTGATACGAATCCTAGTAGTCAACAACCAAAATATCTGTGCCTAACTATCGGTGAATAAATATAATTGGTAATATGAAGAAAAGAAGTAATAAACTATGATGTAATCAAAATTAAACAATCCTAAAATTTTCAATTACATTCATTTACATTCATTAATTATTCAATCTTTTGAATATTGAAATCTTTAGATCTAGGATAATCTCTATATCCTCTATGTAATAGCAAAACAGATTTCTCAAACATCCATCTAACAAACAAGTAAGACCAAGTCCAAGCTTGTGCTTTGGATTAGCAGGCTCGTCACATTCATTAAATAATCAAAAGAAACCCTCAATAAAGTTCTCACAGTCTAACCCCTCTTAGTTAAAATATCATCAATTCAATAAATAATGACCCCTGGGAAAGCTCACACAATTTAACCCATTTTGTCCCACATAGCACTAATCTTTTACCAACAACCACCGGGGTATCTCTCATGGTCAATACACCCAAGTCTTATTAGCATAATAATTTATAATTACCACCTAGAATCTATCACAGTCTATTACCAAAGGTCCAACATTCATTTAATAATGGCCCTCTAGGTAGATCTCACAGTCTAACCCCTCTGGTCTATGACCACCCGACAACTTTCACAGTCAATACCTCAGGGTCAATATGAAAAAAAATTACCCATAAATGCCTTTACCTTATGAAGCTCTCATAGAAAAATTCCCTTTGTCATACTTTCACAATATGAATCTCATGTATCTTAAATAAAGGGAAAATTCATCCTAATAACATGATGCATGGTAAAAAAGTCAAGCCTAACAGGATTTCTAGACCAAAAGGCCATTATCAATCAAACATGGTAAAACACACCCATAATAAAGGTATTAAACCTTAAAACTAAACAATAAACCTTTCTTAATCAAAAAAACCACAACAGGTATTAAACAGAGTTAAATTCTAAAACACACAATATCCCAAACATAGGTATTCTTCACTTTAAGCACATATAATCCAAAGAAAATCAAAGAAAGGAACAAACCACCTACCTCGATGTTGGGAGATCACTATCAGACCTTGAATCGACCTATAGCGATGTAGATCCAAAAAAGTTTAAAATTGATCAACCTTGAATAACTCAAGAGAGAGTAGAAATCAAGAAGAGAGGATCTATGGGGAGAGATAACTCACCGGTGGGAATCCAACGCACCTGGCGGTGTCTCAATCGGGGATCAGATGAAGGAACCTAAGGAGATCAATGTTCTTCATACACACATCTCTCTCCTGTATGAAACATGCGGATAATAAGTGTTTTATGGAGATGAGATGTGACCCATATGCGACTCATAAATTAAAAAGGAAAGTACATGACATGTTCATTTAATGTACACGCCATGTATAAGTCTTAACTAGCCCCTGCTTTAGGCAGTCTTCCAGGTCACCCACATGGACATGTACTCGGCTGTTACATGGCCAACACACAGCTACACGTGACTATCAAGTATATGATGTGTACTCAAAAGTACATGGCATATAATTAGAAATTTTTTAATTTCTTCCTTTTTCCAAAAAACAACATGAAATAAAGATCCATACCTAAAATGAAGATCCATTTTCTTACAAAGCGACTATGAGAACATTCCAAGAGGATTTCTTTTGAATGTTTGATCAATGTGATGAGCCTTCCAATCCATAGTAGAAGCTTGGAATTGGTCTTATTTGTTTGTTAGATGGTATTTTGAGACATTTGTGTTGACATTAATCTAGAGATAGAGAGATTAAGACTGATCTTGAGATTTCATTATTCAATGGATATAATAATTAATAAATGTCAATGAATGTAATTGAAAACTATATGATTTTTTAATTTTGATTACTTTCTAGTTTATTGCTTAATTTATTCATATTACCTGCTATATATTTTCATTGATAGTTAGACACATAGATTTTGGTGGTTTCCTAGTGGGATTTGTCTCACACCCTGTTTGGTTCATGATTTTGGACCCAAATAGACTATATGGTTGCAAGAATAGATAAGGGAAAACACACTTCTTCATCATGTTCTTGATTTCTATTGGAGTAGAAGAGCTTGGAACCAAGATGAGGATTACAATGCTTTTGGAGTTACTGATTTTTCTATAATTTGGTTTTAGTATTGTACTTTCATAATTGTGAATTGGTTGGATGCTTTCGTAGACACATGTGAAATGCATCATTTTTATATATTCTCAAGTTTCTTGTTTTCTATTAGTCTTATATTTTTTACATCTGTTTTATGGTATTACTACTTCTGCTATAGTTTACTATTTATTATTCTGTTGTGTATACTCTACTAATGAGTGCATATTTTTTTTCATTATCATACCTTGGCCATTTCTGCTAGTCGGAAGCCTATGGTGATTGGGGAAATGCCCTTGAGGTCATATGACCAACCGAGTACAGGGCACCATTGGGTGGAACCCAGAACTGGGGTGTTACAATGGGGTATCAGAGCCAGGTTTCGATTCTGGGACCTAGGGGTTATGGGACATCTTGGATCAAAATTTTTTGGATCATTTTTGAAATTTAATTAAATTTTCTCAAGTTTGAGATGAATAAGGATGCAAAACTTTGATTTGTGGGAGTATGGGCTCTCATGGGTTAGAATGTTTCATGAATTGGACAAAATTTTCTGTTTTTAAGGGTTTCGAAGGAGTTTCAAAGGCCTACTATCTGGATAACCAGAAAGTGCAGCCAGTGATATTATGAACACACACCATGTGTTCTTCTATTATGGAAGAATTGAATTTTCTTCAGTACATACCATGTACTGGTATTGCACACCATGTAGTTCTTGACCATGTAACTGACTGTGTGAGCAAAGACACGAGGTTGGGAAACCTTTTGTTAAACATACTGTGTCTGGATTGTACACACCATGTTGTAGAGAACTATGTATTCAACCATGTGACCAATGAAACAGGTGGAAGAATATTTGGTTATACATGCCATGTCCCATTTATGCACACTATGTAGAGTGGACCATGTATCTGACCGAATGACTAATGACATGGGTAGTTAGAATGCAAGTAGTACACACGATGTCTAAGGTGAACATGCTATGTAGTGTTACCTAGGAGAGAACCGTGTAGTTCTAGTGCATATAGGATCTCGGGTAGGAAGAAAAAATAAATTACACGCCATGTCTCAAGAGTAACACACCATGTGTATGGGTGCTACACGACCAGTTTTGGTAGAGGTACACACTATGTTAGAAGATTAAGGGAACACATCATGTAGGGGTTATACATGCCGTGTAACCCTGTTTTATA
Organism: Viscum album; assembly: GCA_963277665.1. Lineage (NCBI taxonomy): Eukaryota > Viridiplantae > Streptophyta > Magnoliopsida > Santalales > Viscaceae > Viscum > Viscum album. The sequence goes on along the minus strand of OY728157.1, from coordinate 111,539,731 downwards.
AAACTTGAATGTCTTTTATCATGTTCCTTTCCTAAACTTTTATGTTTCTCTCCTTTATAATCTTGAACTGAGGTGTCCTCTTGACCTTGCAGAGTCATGCCACGAAGACAGCCTCCGGTTGTTTGCTAGATACAGGGCAATGATCAGACACTAGAAATGGTAGATCAGGGACTACCAACAAATCCTCATGTTATGACCATTTTGGCACCATTTGTTTTACCAAACATAGGTGCTGATTCACAGTTCCATGAATGATTTTTGAGGATGTTAAAGACTTCATAGGGACCACCGCATCCTACCCCAACTATGGAATAGTTTAAAAGGATGTTCTAGTAGCATCATCCTCCAACTTTTTCAGGGGATGGAGGACCACATGTTATAGATTCATGGTTGGAGGCCATGTTTTCTATCTTTGAGCATCTAGAGATGCCTCTGGAGAGGAGGGTGATGCTCGCAATGTTCATGCTATGTGATACCTAAAAGAGATGGTGGGATGTTATCTCACAAGAAGGATTCCATTATGATATGTCTTGGGAAGAGTTTTAGAGGACCTTTTATGATTACTTCTGTCTCCATATGTTGAGGGCTGATCAAGCCAAATGAGTTCATGAATTTGGATCATGGAACTCTTTCGGTGATGGATTAATCATCTCGTTTTATATATCTTCAGTTCTTCACACCTGTTCAAGGAGGTAATGAGTTAACTTTGGCTAGGCGGTTTGAGGATGGTCTCAGGTATGACATCAGATCGTAGGTGAATGTCTTCAGGATAACTTCAGGGACTACTATAGTGAATTAGGCGCTGATTACTGAGTGCAATCTAAGGGATTTGGGAGCTACGAGCTAGGGAGGTTCAACATCTAGGGCTGGTACACCTTATACAGATAGCAGGAAGAGCCATCGAGAGCTTCCATGTGATGTTTCTTTAGGTAGCCGGATGGATGCTACCAGTGTGGGAAGATTGGGGATACAAGACCACATTGCCCGAAGGACCCAGTTGAGTGACGTTCTTGTAGAAAGATGGTTCATCTTCAACATTTTTTTAGATGTAATCACTAGTAGTGGATGATAGGGGTTCTGTTATGAATCCACATTCAAGAGCTGGACCACCAGTATTTCATTAGTCAAGGAACTAGAGTTCATCAGGCCATTCAGGCCGAGGAGGTGGTCGTGGTCATTTTAGTCAGGCTATAAGTTTTCAACGATAGTAGGGTGGATCAAATCATGGTAGTTAGGTAGGGTCACTGGACCGCGATACAGGTCATGATTTTGTAGAGGATAAGATCCAATAGGAGCAGGATCTTGAACCCTCAACAGTTAAAGGTACGATTCTAGTTTCCAAAGTTTCAGCTTCTACTCTTTTTGATATAGGGTCTTTCCATAGTTTCATATCTATTGATGGTGTGGAGAGCATTAGGATCTATATATTTACTTATTATGATCTTAGGATGCTAGAAACTCCATTGAGGATTAGGAAGTCTAGTTTACTTTAGTATAAGGAGTTCCATCTTGAGATTGGTGCATGTCACTTCATATGGGACCTCTATGTCTTAGAGATGACATAATTTTATTTCATTCTCAGAATGGATTGATTATTCTATTTTCATTCCTTTATTAACTTCTATCATCACAGGGTGAGTTTCACCTCACTAGATGGTGGGTCTTTTCTATACAAGGGTGAATGTGATTCCTAGGCGAGCAGAGCTGGACCTGAGCATCATGAGTTGGGTGTAATTAATGCCCATATTGGTAGTTTATATTTGGATGAGTAGTGGAATTCACAGATGAAATTTCTTTAAGTGGTTGATCATTTCATATATGTATTTCTAGATGACTTTTATTGTTTACCTCTAGAGAAATAGTTATAATTCTATATTGATCTTGTTCTAGGAGTGGCACCAGTGTCCATTCCACCATATAGGATGGCTACACCAGAGTTACAGGAGCTCATGATGTAGTTAGAGGAGTTTCAAGCAAAGGGTATCATCCAATCCAGTAATTATCCTTGGGGTTATCCTATTATCTTTGAAAAGAAGGTGGAAGGTACCCTCATACTTTGTGTGGATTATATGAAGATGAACCAGTTCATGGTTAAGAACCGATATCCCTTACTGAGGATTAATCATCTATTTGATCAGCTTTGAGGATCCTGGGTGTTCTCGAAGATTGACTTGAGGTCTAGTTATCATCAATTTCATGTTAGAACATCAGGTATACCTCTTACAGTCTTGAGGAGAAGGTATAATCTATATGAGTATTTTGTTATGCTGTTTGGTATCATGAATGCACCAGTAGTTTTCATAGAACTGATGAACCGAGTCTTCCATCCTTAGATTCTTTTGTGGTTGTCTTCGTGGACAATATGTTGGTGTACTCTCACACTCGAAATAACCTTACTACCCATCATGATATCATATTGAGTACACTGAGAGAGCATCAGTTATATTCTATGATCTCAATGTGCCACTTTTGGATGGACCATATTCACTTCCTGGGTCATGTTATCACAAAGATAGGAGTATTAGTAGACCCAGAGAAAGTGAGAGTAGTAGTTTCCTAGGAGAATCCAAAGAATTTATTTGAGTCATGGTGTTTTCTGGGGATCGATGATCACTACATGCAATTTATACATGACTTTTCACGCTTATCAATTCCACCGATGGGCCTAACTAAGATGTGTGTGAAGTACTTGTGGAAGGATTCCTCCGATTCAGCCTTTTAGGAGCTGAAAGGGATATTGGATTCAACACCGATAATGATTTATCCAGAGCCAGGAAAGAGTTACACTATTTACTGTGACACATCATTTATCAGGCTGGGAGTAGGGCTAATATAGGGAGAAGAATTCATTGTGTATGAGTCTCGGATGTTGAGGCCACGTGATATGAATTACCAGATGCACAATCTTGAGATAGCTGCACTTGTGCATGCTTTACACTGTTGGATACATTATCTTTTGGGAGGGAATTTTGTGGTATTCACTGAACAAAAAAGTCTCAAGTATATTTTTACTCATCGTGATATAAATTTGAGACAATGAAGGTGGGTTGAGTAAATTTTTTATTTTGACTTTGAACTTGCCTAAACATATGGAAAAGGAAACGCAGTAGCCGATGCGTTGAGAAAGGGGACTCAGATTCAGGTAGTTAAGGAGGCCAACAGTGAGTGGAAGTTTATGGATCTATTTTCTGAGATTTATTAGGAGGTGCACAATAGATAGGGGTATACATTGTTTCTTATATAGCTGTTACCTCTACTCTAATAGACCGAGTGAGAATGAGGCATCTATCAGATTCTGATGACCTAGTTCTATAAGAGAGTGTGTCAGTTGAGGACCCTACTCCTAGGTGGACTGTAGGCGATGATGAGATCTTTCATTTTCATGGGATCATATGGGTGTCAGTAGACAAACATGAGAATTTGAGGAAAAAATTTCATTCCTCAGTTTGGGAAGTTCATCCTAGTTTCACTAAGATGTATAGAGATCTACACCAACAGTATTGGTGTCCAGGTATAAAGAGAGATGTAGCTGGGTTTGTTATGAGATATTCCGCATGTTAGTAAGTGAAGGAAGAGCATCTGAAACTAGTAAGAATATTATAACAAATAACCTTTCCCGAGTGGAAGTGGAATGATGTCATGATGGATTTCATGATCGATTTACTGAGGTCTACTTGAGGGAATGATGTAGTTTGGGTTGTTTTTGAAAAACTCACGATGGTTTCACATTTCATACCGATTAATGAAACCATAAATGTTGATGAACATGGAAGGTTGTACATATGAGGGATTGTACATTTGCAAGGGGTTCCACACTCTATAATTTCAGACAGGGATGTACAGTTTACTTCTCGTGTCTAGAAGGGTCTATAGAGGGATTTGGGTACATAGGTACTTCTGAGTACAACTTACCATCTCCAGACAGATGGCCAGTCTGAGTGCACGATTCAAGTGTTGGAGGACAGGCTTTGAGAAATTGTCCTGGGCTTGGGGGGATATTGGGAGAGACACATACCCCAAGTGGATTTGTCCTACAATAACAGTTTTCAGGTGATGATTCAGATGGAATCTTATGAGGCATCATACAACAGGACATGACAATCACCCCTATTTTGCTGGAGGTCGGAGAGGTAACTCTGATGGGACCTCATCTTGTCTAAGAGACCACAGTGCATGTGGAGTTTATTCAGAAGAGTATGACTACTGTTTAGTCTCAACATAAATATTATGTTGATCGATGGAGATATCCTTTTGAGTTTGAGGTCAAAGTTCAGGTTTTCTTAGATGTCACACTAAGTACGGGACACAGTAGGATTAAGAGACAGGGAATCTTTCACCGAGATACATCGAGATGTTTGAGGTTTTGAAGAGAGTCGGGCTAGTTTCCTATCAGTTTCAGTTACCTCAGAGGTACCTGGATATGTACAACGTCTTTCATGTTTCTCAGCTATTATGTTACTTTTCACACCCATATATTGTTTTTCCTCTCAAGGATGATGAGTTAGAGGTGGATACATCCTTCAAGGAGCACCCTATTCAGATTGTGGATCACATCATGAAGGTTCTATGTGGTTGTTCTGTTCCTCTAGTATGAGTGTTATGGCAGCACAAAAGAGTATATGGTGAGACTTGGGAGAGGGATTCCAGTGTATGATCCCAGTGTCCAGAGTTGTTTGAAGCTTCTTCTTCACCACCATTGGAAGGGAAATTCGAGGATGAATTACATTAAGGGGGGAAGTTTATAAGAACCCAAATCTTTATTTTAGGTATGGATATTTATTTTATGTTTTTTAAGGAAAAAGAAAAAAATGAGAAATTTTCTATGTACATGCCATGTAATTTTGAGTACACGCTGTGTACCTTGTTATCGCCTGTTGTCATGTACTAGCCGTGTAACGACAGAGTACATGGTAGTGTGGCTGACTTGGAAGTCCACTGAAATCAGAGGCCAGTTGAGGCTAGTACATGGCGTGTACATTAAATGAACATGTAAGGTACATTTTTTAATTGATGAGTCAGAGTGGGGTTACATATCATATCTAGAAAACACTTCTTCTCCCAGTATTTCGTATGAGAGTGTGAAGTACAGCCGAAGAACTTCACACTCCTCCCATTCCTCCATATGAGCCCTGATTGAGACGCTGTTAGGTGCATTGGATTCCCACCAGTGTGTTCTATCTTCCCCTAGAGCCTTACTTCCTGATTTCCTCTCTCTCTTGAGTTATTCTAGGTTGAACAATTTTAACTTTTTGGTAAATCTACATCGTTTTAGGCTGATACAAGGGCCAACTTTAAATGGTGAATAGTGGATGTAAAATAGATTTGTATATTGAAATGTTTTGTGGATCAGCGCTTGCATAAAAGGTAAGTTTTTTCAACAATCGACAATAATATATAATAGGTTTAGATAACTAGGGCCTTATACAGGGGCCCATGCAGACTTAGGCCTAAACTATGCACCATACGGGCCTTTAAAACAAGTATTTTGGGCACTTGAGCCCAACCTATGTGCAACCTAGATAGATGACTGCCACCATGCTCTGGGACTAGGGTTGGTTCCCAATATGGTCGAGCATGCTCCAAAATGCTCCCACTACGGTTGAGATAGATAAGGCCACTTATCCTTGGATGGAAATATTTTTTTTCAAGTAAGAATTATTACTTAGGAACTAAAATGAAAAATAATATACTATCAAACATTTTTATTTTTTAAAACTTATAAATGTGTTAGGTTTTTACTATATATTTTATATTGACTAGTTACTAAGTATTAATATTATTATTTTATTATAAACTACATTTTAAATAGATATTTATAAATTTAAATTGATTAATTGAAAAAAAAATTTATTAATGAGTCATTGTTTTAAAACATTTTTAATAAGGGATTTAATAATAATTATTATATATTATTACCTAAATAAAAAAATTTTCATTTGTCCAAAAAAATAAAAAACAAATTAAATATCTAAATTATCATAAATCTATATTAATAAGTAGTAACATGTTAAAAAAATAAGATTATGAAAACTATAAAAATAGAATTAAATATATTTTTGAATAATTCAAGAATTACTAATAACTTCTAATTTATGATACAACACAAAAGGTCTAAATAAAATATTAATAAACGTAGAGTACAAAGAAATTTATTCAAAAAAAAAAACTTATACATTACTTAATATATTAAATGAAATATCCTTATTTAAAAAAATTCATTAAGGAAAACATTTAAGTTTATTTTAACTTATAAAATACTTTTTTTAAATTATAATAAAATTATTTAATAAACATTTATTAAATGCATAAATTCATTGGATGTTACATTCTACCCCCTAGGAATTTCTCCCCCATTAATCTTTTGTCTTACATAAGGAAAATTATAAAAATCCATTTTAGAATTTTAAAATCAGAATCAATAAAATTATATATTTATAAAGGTTTCTTAATTACCCAGAAATTTAACAGTAGATTATTTACTCTTAGATTTTTCATAAACTTTAATGGTTATACATAAAAGTTTTAATAAAAGAATAACTTAGTAACATAACCTATATTTAACCAAACTTCCTAATCTCCAAATTTTTCTAAACCATTCTTTTATACCAACTATAAAGACCCACGACTCGTGCTTCTAGATGTGATACAAAAATGTGATATATATTTTTCTTATAAAAAGTAACTAGAATATTAAAATTCATTTACATCTTAGGATATTTTCCAGTCAAGGATTTGGAGGAAAAGGACCACTATTCTAAACTATCAATGTTAAATAAATAAATAAAAAGGCATAGATTGAACATTCTCTCACCTATATCCTTATCTATGATTAACTCCATGAAACTTATAAATGATTCTAATTTTTTTTATAAAACATAGCATGAGTTTAATTTTCCAGTAAGGGGTTTTTAAAAATCTAGATAATATTTTTTCTAAAAAAACTATTGAAAGACCATTTGAAAACATTTTTCAAAATATAATTCTAGGGTTTTCAAAATATAGTTTTAGAAAACACTATTAAAAATCCTTTTAAAATACTAATAATTTTGAAAACATCATTTAGAATATTTTTTTCAAAATATAACAGCTTTTTGAAAGCTCATTTGAAAATCCATTAGAAATAAGATTTTGAAAATACATTTGAATATAATTATGTCTTTGAAATTACTATAATACTTATAAATATAATTACACATTTGAAGACTCTATAATAATTTTTATGATATTTATTCCATTTAAAATATTATAATAATTTTTAAAATACATATTCTTTTGAAAATTCTTTAAAAATATACAACGATTTTTTAGAAGGTGTTATGCATGGTTTTGAAACCAAAATAATGGGGTCACTTAAAACATTTAAGGATATGTGGGCCTAACCACATTCCTTAGGGTGTGTCCACATCCCACTTTTATGTCATGTTTAAAAAGTAAAAGTACCATTATTTTTAAAATATTTGGATCTTTCCTTTTTATATACACATATTCAGTGGATTTTTTGTTTTGAAAAAATAACAATGATTGATTTTATTAACACACTTATAATTATATCTAAATATGTAATTAATTATTTTATTAGGAAATCGCTTTTGAGATTTGGTAAGACCAAAAATAATGAAAATTATCATTTTCATTCATGCATGGGATGTTAACAATGGAATTAATAACACCCATGTATTTAAAATTTCATTCATAAACTCATACAATTCATTTTATAAAATATGGCATAAAATTCTAAACATTAATTTTTAAAATTTAACCTTGAATATATATATTATATAACCATTTACTTGATTAAAAATATGATATTTTACAATATCATTTTATATATAAAATAATGGTGTGAAGGTATAAGTCCTTAACAAATAAAATAATAGTTATTATAAAAGTACTACTCATATAAAATAACACTTCTAAATTTGAATATATATAATTTTGGTTTCATAAAACAATAATAAGAAAAATAAATTACATCATACACATATAATTACACAAAAGTATCATTTTTTAAAGTAAACCTTTTATCATTTCACACACACACACATCATAAGTATAACAACAATTATAACATTAAGAATTATTTATTTATTACATTAAATATAAAGGGGTTTAAATTAAGTCCTTCATGTTGTATAATTTTTTAAAATTAAATTCCCTTACATATTTATAAACTTGAAATTAGAAGTCTTAAAATCAAATGAACTAGAAAATTCGATAAATCATACATATATATATATATAAGTTTGAGTAATAGAACTTGTATCTTGTATATATTATAATCATAGATATAATTCACCCTTACATAAAAATACATGCATAATTTTTAAGTAAATAATCATATGTATAACATGAAATTACATACAAACATATATATACATTAGTTTTAAAAAAGATCCCCTTTTGTAAATTTAAATAAACATTCTCTCATAATTATAATACTTAAAAATTATTGTGATATATATGAACAAGGAACATAGAAATAGTATATTCATGTATTTATATATATACTTAGAAAATATAAACATGGGAATTTTTAAAAATAATATATACATAAATATAGTACACCCTTACTCAAAATAGAGAGTTAAAAGGATAGAAGTGACTTCTTATTTTCTATACTAAAACTAGTGGAAAGGAGAAGCATGGTTTTCTGTTTGGTAGGGCTATGCAAAGAGTGGAGAGGGAGAGGGATTTCAGCATGCATATTCCCATGAAGGAATGAGGTTCAACCTGAGAAATAAAAATCTTATATATATAGATGTTCAGATAGGATTTAACTTCATCTTCCAAGAGAATATGAGATAATATTTGAATATTATTATAGTAGGCCTACAACTTTGAGAACTCAATCAAGGTTTTTTTCAATAAAAATGATTTCATTTTTAATCATAAAAACTTGATTTCAATTTTGATAAGAATTTATTCCAATGTGTTTATGTGTACTGCCCATCTATTATTCATTAATAAGTAAGGAACAATACTGGTGGATCGAGTTTCTATCAGTTGAGATATGGAAAACACTTTGAAGTAAAAGAAAAATTGACATTTTTATCATATTGTAAAATGTTTTCTCACACTATAGTATTCTCACACGAAAAGGATGAGAAGAATAAAACTTAAATTGAGAGCGATGATTGTGACGACACTATCTTGGTATTCTTGAGAAGTTGTATAACTAGATAAAGAGCTCAGCTGGATCATTTTGGGGAAGAATAAGTATGGGGGATGATTGGAAGGATGGAAGGATCCAATAAAAAACTTTGTTTTATATTTGGTTTTTAAATGGAGAATAATGTACGAAAAAAACATCCCATATTGAAATGTTTTGTGGATAAATTCTGGAATATATGACAAGTTTTCACAATTATTATCCAGAAGTTGTAACAGGGTTAGCTAATGAGGGACATAAAAATGAGACCATGTAGTCTTAGCCCCAAACTATGAACTATCCAAGACTTTAACATTGGCCATGTGGGAGATCGAGCCCGACCTATGTGCATCCTAGATATATGACTACCACCATACTCTACGGGTAGGTTTTGTTTATACTATGGTCGAGCATGCCCCAACATGCTCCCACTACAGTTGAGCTTTCTAATTCCACTTATCCTTGGATGGATATATTTGTTTGTTAAGTAAGAATTATTAATTATAAAATAAAATGACAAATAATATACCACTAAACATTTTTATTTTTTTAAACATCTAAATGTATTAGGTTTTTACTACATATTTTACGTTTACTAGTTTCTAGGTATTTTTATTATTATGTTATTGTAAAGTGTATATTAAATAGATATTAATACGTTAAAATTGACCAATTAATAAAATAAAAAAATGTATTAATGATTCATTATTTTATAACATTTAAAAACATTAGATTCAACAATTATTATTTGATATTATTACCTAAATAAAACCTTTCTTTTCATCTATCAAAACCATTAAAAAACCGATTAAATATCTTAATTATAATAAATAAAAATTAATTAGTAGTTATATGTTAAAATAATAAGATTATGAAAACTATAAAAATAGAATTAAAAATATTTTTAAATAATTCAATAATTAAAAATAATATCTAATTTATGAAATAACATCGATGGTATTAATAAAATATTAATAAACATAGAGTATAAATACATTTATTCAAAAAAATATACTAATATATTCCTTAATAGATTGATTGTAATATCTTAATCTAAAAACTGAATTGATTTAGTAAAAAATTTATGTTTATGTTAACTTATAACTATTTTTTTCTAATTATAATAAAATTATTTAATAAACATATATTAAATACATAAATTCATGGGATGTTACATTCTACAACCTTAAATGAAATTTCACCATCATAATCAATTTGTTTTTCTTAAAAAAAATTAAGAAATTTCATTTAAGAATTTTAAAATTAGAATCAATAGAATTATATGTTCTTAGAGGTCTCTTAAATACCTAGTAATTAAAAATTATATTTCTAACACATAGATTTTTCAACAACTTGAAAGGTTATAAAACAGAACTTTTACTAAAACAATAACTTAAAAACATAACTAATTTTTAACCAAATGTACCAATCTACAAATTTATCAAAACCATTCCTTTTTATACAAACTGTAAAGACCCAAGACCTTTGATTCCTGATCTGATACCAAAATGTTATATTTTTTTATAAAAAGTAACTAGAAAATATACATTAATTTTTATATGAGTATATTTTTTAGTCTTGGATTTAGAGGAAAATGAAAACTCTTAAAAATTATCAAAGTTAAAACAATAAATAAAAATGTAGAGCATGAAATTTTTCTCATGATAGATCCTTATAGAAGCTAAACTCCATGAAAATTATAAATGATTCTAAAAATATTTAATAAAACATAGTGTGAGTATAATTTCCCAGTAATGGATTTTTAAAAATCCAGTGAAAAAACTTTTTGAAAAAACTTTTGAAAACCTATTTGATTTTTTTTCAAAATATAATTCCATGGTTTTAAAAATATATATTTTGATAAAACATTAAATTTTTTTTAAAATACTAATAATGTTGAAAAAATAATTTAAAATACAATTTCAAAATATAATATCTTTTTGAAAACTATTTTGAAAATCATTTGGAAACAAGATTTTGAATATTCTGTTGAAAATAATAATGCCTTTGAAATCAATATAATACTTTGAAAAATACTTATACTTTGAAAAACACTATACAATTTTTGAATATACTTATTCCTTTGAAATAATTATATCAATTTTGAAAATACACAATCTTACGAAAATTCATTAAAATAATTTATTGGTTTTTCAGAAAATATTTTGCACGCTTTTGAAAAAAAATACAATTGGATCACTTCAAACATTGAAGGCTATCTAAGCCTACCCTATTTACTTAGGGGTGGGTTCAATCACCAAATCTATTTCATGTTTACAAATTCCAAGTACCATTTTTTTAAAAATATTTTTGGATCTTTCTTTTTTATATACATATATTCCGTGGAGTTTTTGTTTTGAAAAAATAACATTGAATTATTTTATTTACACACTTATAATTATATATAAATATATAATTAATAATTTTCTTAGGAAATCAATTATGAGATTTGGTATGACCAAAACTCTTGATAATTATCCTTTTCATTCATGCATGAGATATTAAAAAAGGAATGATTAACACCCATGTATTTAAAATTTCCTTCGTAAACTCATAAAATACTTTTTATAAAATAGGGTATAAAATTTTTAAATTTAATCTTTAAAATTTGTCATTGAATAAAATATTAGATACCCATTTACTTGATTAAAAATATGATATTTGATAACATCATTTTATACATGAAATAATAGTGTGAAGGTATGAATCCTTTAAACATAAAATAATAGTAATGGTAAAAGTAATACTCACATAAAATTACACTTTAAAATGTTTATATATATATTTTTTATTTCCTAAATTATTATCAAGAAATAGAAATTATATAATACACATACAATTATATGAAATTTTTTTTTTCAAAATTAAACCACATATCATTGCATATGTATATATACACACACATATGATAAGTATAACAACTCTTATAACATTGAGAATTATTTCCTTAAAACATAAAATATAACAGGGTTTAAATGAAAAACTTCATGTTTTATAATTTATTAAAATGAAATTATACATGAATATAATAAATGAAATTCCCTTACATAATTATAAACATGATATTATAAGTCTTAAAATTAAATGAACATGAAAATTGGATAAATCATATATATATGTATATATGTTTGAATAATATAACTTGTATATTGTAGATAATATATACTTATACATAATACACCCTTACATAAAAATAAATGAATAAATTTGAAGTAATTAATCGTATGTATAAACATGAAACTACATCTATATAGTATTTTTAAAAATTTATCTCTTACATAAATTTTAAAAAACATTATTTAATAATTAGAATAATTAAAAATTATTGTAATATATATAAAAATGGAATTTAGATATAGTATATACATGTATTTATATATATACTTGAAAATTATAATCTTATAAATTTTTTAAAATAATATATTCATAAATATAATACACCCTTACTCAAAATGGAGAACCAAAAGAGTGGACGATCTTTCATATTTGTTGTACTCGAACAAGCGGAAAAGGGAGACAAGGTTTTCAGTTTGGAAGGGCTATTAAAGGAGTAGAGATGGAGAGAGATTTAAGCTTGTGTCTTCCCATGAGGGAATGAGGTTCACCCTATGATGTAAAAATATTATATATACATATTAAAATAGGATTGAGCTTCATATTCTAAGAGAAGATGGGGTTATTGTTGAATGTTATTACAATAGGCTTACTTATAAGAGAACTAAATCTAGGGTTTTTTTCAAAAAAAAAACTAATTTTATTTTTAAAATGGAAATCTCGATTTCAATTTTGTTATGAATTTATGGAAAGGTATTTATGTGTACTACCCACCTATGCTTCTTCGAGAAGCAAGGAACCCAACCAGTGGATTTAGTTTCAATAGGTTGAGATCTAGAAAAAAGTTTGAAGTAAAAGATAAATTGACATTTTTGTTATACTATATAATGGTTTCTCCCACTATAGTCTTCTTGCACCAAAAAGAGGATAAGAATTAAATTTTTAATGAGAAGGACGATAGATATAGTGTTGTATGGTGTTCTAGAGAAGATGTATGTATAAAAAAGGGTATCGTCTGGATTTTCCTAAGGGAAGAATTAAATGTTTGGAGGAGCATTATATGTTTGGAAATATCTGATTCAATGACTATATTTTACGGTAGGTTTTTAAATGGTAATTTTTTTTCACAAAATACCACACCACATCAAAACATTTTTTGGATTGTCACTTGATTATATGGTAAGAGCTCACAAAAATTGGCCATAATTTGTAATGGGTTCAACTCTCTACAACCTTATACACATGACCATGCAATATTAGTCCAAACTCATACACCATCAGGGTCTCAAACATGATCCCTTTGGGCACCTAAGACTAACCTATATGCCTCCTAGCTAGATGACTACCTCCATGATAGGGTATGTTTCCATTTTGTTTGAGCATGCTCTAGTGTGCTCCCACTATGGTTGACCTTGATAAGGATAATTATCCTTGGATGGATATATATCTTTTGTTAAGTATGAATTATTACTTAGGAACTAAAATGAAAAATAATATACCATTTTTTTTATTTTTTAAACTTCTAAATGTATTAGGTTTTTACTTCATATTTTACATTTACTAGTTAATAAGTAATACTATTATTATTTTATTATAAACAGTATTTTGAATAGTTCTTTGAAAATTCAAATTGATTAATTAAAAAAAATTCAAAAGGTATTAATGAGTCATTGTTTTACAAAAGTTTATAGTAAAGGATTCAATAATTATTGTTTTACATTATTAATTAAACAAGGAACTTTTTTTATTTGTAAAAACAATTTGACATAAAATTAATGATATTAATTATCATTACTCTAAATTTAATTAGTAGTTATATGTTAAAACAATAAGATTATGGATTTTTTTTAAAAAATATTTATATATGCCATTAAATAATTGAATAATGGAAAATAACTTCTAATTTATGAAGTAGCATTAATGATCTTGTTAAAATATTAACAAACATAAAGTATAAATACATTTATTTAAAAAAATATTAATATTCTTATACATTCCTTAATAAATTTAGGGTAACATCATAATTTAAAAAACAAATTCATTAAGGAAAATATTTAAGTTTTTGTTAACTTATACTTTAGTTTGTTTAAATTATAAAAAAAATTATTTAATAAAAATTTATTAAGAAAATAAATCCGTGGAATGTTACATTATATGAGTTGAAGTAAGCACTGAGAGCAGGGTATCAAGACTTGATCTATTTTTTATGAATCTCAGTTTTCATCATGGTAGAGTTTATTAGAATATATATCCCAACAATGATAGTAATGAAAGTATGATGTTTCTGGTGTACGTTGAAGACATAATATTTGGTTGATCAAATGAAACCTAGTGTAAACAGTTCACTAAATTCATTAAGAGTGACTTTAAAATGTCAATGATCCATGAAATAAAATTTTTCCTTGGTTTACAAGTGACACAAGGAAGAAATGAAACATTTATATCTCAATACAACTATGAAAAGGAGGGTCAGAGAAAAATTTGAATGGATAATTCCAAGGACATGTCAACTCTGGTGGCTACCCAAATGAAACTATCCAGAGATGATGATGGAAAAGTGGTTAATATCATAGAATACAAGAATATTATTTACAGTCTATTGTACTTAAATGTAAAACAACCACGTATTGTTTTTTAACATTCCAAGTAGCATGGTATTAATAAAATCACAAAGAAATCCACTTAATTTCAGTAAATATAATAGTTCAATATACCAAGGGTACTATGGATTTTAGTTTTTGTATAATGTAAAATTTTAGATAGAGTTATTAGGCTATAAAGATGCATATTGGTTCTGTTCAGTTGATGATAAAAAATCAACATTAGGTGTTGAATTTTATCTTGGAAGATTTTGTATTTCATGGCTATGTATGAAATAATATTTTATTTTGTTGATCACCACAGAAGCTGAATATATTTTGGATACTCAATATTTCATGAAATTATTGTGGATGAAGCATCAACTTAATGATATGGGAGTTGATGTGAAGTCTACAATCTGAATCAATTATGATAGCACAGGTTCTATAAATCATAGAAAAAATGCAGTCCATCACACATGAAAAATTACATTGAAATAAAGTATCAATTTATCAAGAAGAATGGGAATCATGGGATTGTGGAGTTGGAGTATGTTCCTATAGAACTACATCTTGAATATATTCCAATGAAGGGTTTACCTAAAGAATAATTTGAACAACATTGACCGGATCTTTGAGTTTATTTGACTCTCCTTATATGAAAAAGTGTAGAATTATGACCTCCACTCCTTGAAATATATGGCATTTTCCCTTAGGTGCTGATATGTTTTCCTTACAATGTTGCAGGCACAAAACAGTGACCTTTATGTTCATTAATATAGGGGGGAATTATATTAATCAAGATAGGGGGAGTGGTTATGCATATATAGTTTTAAATTTTATGATTTTAAAGATACCCAATCAAAGGTTATATATAATGAAACAAGGGGATTCTAGTTAATGTAGTTGATTGTTTTGGGAATGAAATGATTCATTGACGAACATTTCATAACACTATTGTTTCTCATATAGATCATGGATCATGTGGTCTTAGAGTGTGTCTTGGGTATATATTTTATTACTATCTAGAATTACAAGAAGTTATTTTTTAAAGATAGAATAATCTTTAATGTGGCATCAACGATTGAAGAGCTATCAGAAAACTCAAAAGGGGATATTATTAGGAAATAATACCTCAATGTCACTTTTTTTTGTTTTTTCAATTGATTTTGTTTATTGAAAAATCAAGTTTCCAAGACTAGTTGTGTGTTTATAATAAGATATTTGACAAGGCATGTTGAATAATATCTATGAAAAAGGAATGGATGATCTAGAAGTGGTATAAATAAGATCATAATCTAGATGGTGCTATTTCACAGTTTTTTTAAATTTTTGGGGTAAAATATTTAGATGATGACTCAAGATTTGAAAAAATTGGATTTCTAGGGATGCATTATTAAAATGAAAATGACATAATTTGTCTTGTTGTATTGGTGTTTTAAAAAGGATAGTTGATTCACTAATGTTTTGCATTTAATGAAGGTGTGGAGGTTTTCAAAATATGGCTGACCGAGGAAGAATGATAGTATGTTCTTTGATTAAAAGAAGCTTCATGAATCAGAAATTTACATGATTATTTCATGAAGTAAGTTATATTTGTGAAAAAATTTGAAGATATTTTTTAAAAGGCCTTGGATGGGTTGAAATCATCCCAAAGGGGAGACTGTATTTATAAATAAGAGGCTACCCATCCTTTGAATGAAAGAAAGCCTTAATAAAAATCCAAAGGCTCTAAATTCATGAAAGTGTTTTGTGAAGGAGTTTTTCTTGCATGATGGTTTTCATAAGATCATCTATTTCCCAGAGAAAGGTATTTCATGAAGGCTATGTAAGTTTTTTGAAATATGTGAGCATCATGAAAGCTATGAGTATCATGAAGGCTAAGTGATCTTCACAAAAGGAGTGAGCTTCATAAAGGCTATGCAAGATGTGTGAAGTTAGTGAGATTCATGAAAGAAGTATGATTTGATAATTTTAGAGCATCATGAGATCAGTATATTTTTATGATGAATTAGTAATATTCAGGAAGGATTTAAATAGGGTTTACGCAAAAGTAAATCTCATACGAACCCAAAGGGATTGTCCTGTAAATCCGTGGTAAAGTGGAATTCATCATGTGGATGAAAATAGAACTTAATTATGCACTAAATGAGGTGTAAAACATATTGATTCAATTGAACAAAAACAAGAATAACTTGAAGGTTAAGTTATCACACTTTATTTTAGAGAGAAGTTCGAATTTAAATTGTTATTGTTTTTAAACAAGGATGGATAGTGAATCCTCTATGATGTTTTTAACAACAATACACTTTAGTGGATTTGGTACAAAGGTAAATTCCATTAGTATACTCCTTAGATGTATACCAGTGTGTGTGAACCAAGTAATTTTTTTCCTTTTCATACTTTCATTTATGATCATAAATTTTTATGGGAAGCGAAGATAATAATGTTTTTAACAATTAAACAAGATCCAAATGGGTATTACTTTTAATCTGTCATACTTGATTCACCCCCCTCTCTGGATACTTAAGCTGGTCAGGAAGATAATTTGTATCAAAGGGAAATGTTAATTTTAGAGTGTTTATCTCAAGGGTTTCAATGTATGTTTTCAATCATAAATGGATTTCAATCTTCAATGGAAATAATTTTCAATTATGGAATAATTATATGAAGTTGTACATCTTATCTTTAGGCATGGATGTCTTTAAAACATAAATGCACGATATTTTGGATAGTATGGAATGTAGTTCCTTATTTGAAGATGACCAAAGGGAATTGGATACTGACACAAGAGGAATCAATGATTTAGGGGGAGTATTTTCCAATGAAATAAACAAAAGTTTGATTTCATGTATGTTAATTCATGCCATGTGGGAAAAATATTAAATATCATTGAATATAATACAAAATTCAGATAAGTAAAATTATAGGTTCTAAGGAACAAATATGAGTACTTGGTAATGAACCCCAATGAGTTTGTGAATGCATTATTTGACTAGGCTAATGTTATTATTGAAGACATATGTGGTCCTAGAGAAACTCTTTATGTTTTTAAGATCATGATGTTCATCTTGAGAAGACTTAGACCTTAGTTCAATATGAAAGACTCTATACTAGAAGCTAAATATCCAACATAGATGAAATTAGATAGGTTAGATAGTAATCCTGTCGCATAAGAGATGATAAATTAGGATATTGAGCCTATGGAAAAAGGGATGTCCAAAGAGATGACATTCAAGGATATACAGAAACTCACTATTGAAATAATAGATATATGAGGTCATTTTATCCATTCCCTAAAATATACAAAGAGGAAAATGAATATATAAAGGGAAACTACTAATCATTTTCTTTCGATGTGGAATGGTTGTAAGTATTACAATAAGGTCCCCCAAGTATTTTCATGATTTCTATGAGGATGAAGTCGAAATTCTCATAATGAAGTCTTTGGCTTATATGAAAGGTAAGAAAAATATTAGGAGAAATTTATTCAAAAACAAGAATATTATTCAAAAGAAATATGATACATCGTAATAATTTTAGGTTAAAGTGATGGAGAAATGTAAGGATATTTAATAAAATGTTATGGTGGTAGTAATAAGTATCTCATAGACAAGGGAAGATAGCGATAATGATGAATAAGAAGTCCAAGAAAGAATTGATCTCAAGGATGAATTATAATTTTCTCATAAGAAGATAGATGTTTTGAGATCCAAAAAAAGAAATAAAATAGAGTGGTTCATAATGCATAAATTTATATTCATCATTAGTAAAAAGAGAATTATGTGCTATAGGAAGAATCTTAAAAGCATTAGTCTTTACTTCAAGAGAACTCAAAAAAGATCACTGAGTACAAGATCAAAGTTGAAGAATATAAAAGAGTTTTCGATGGGTTGATTATCACAGAAAAAGACAAAATGAAACATATGCAGGAACATGAATAGAAAGTTGGTGATCTATGAATAAAATTATAATATTAAGAGAGAATATTTACCCCCGACATGACATCGAGAATGAAGACCACTCAGGGGAAAAAAAGATACTAGTGGAGCATAGAGAGTCAATAAGGCAGAAACAACATTCATATCCAAATGATACAAATGGTATGTTTCTTGACCGAAAACATAAATCTATGGTGATTTAATTCATATAACAAGTATCCACTCTAAGTTTGAAAATTGAGTTTGGTACAAATTAGAATTAAAAGACTCATATAAACCAAGAAAGAACTGCTGCTGCAATAATGTACAGGAATACACATAGTATTAGGTGTTATTGTTGTGGAAATATGGGGCATTATCAAAATGTATGTTTCATATCAAAAATGCACCAAGGGAATAAGAGAAACAAAGTTTTACATATATAGTTCAATATTATTGAAATGATTTTGATGGTCCCGATTTAGGGTGTGGAGGATTCAGACACATGGGAAAGTATTTCTCATAAACAATGAAGAAGAATGCTCTGAATATGAAAAAAGTGGCCATAAGTAGCTTGTCAATTAATCATAAAATGTGTTTAAAAAATCGATTTTAATATCTACATGATGAAGTTGTTCCATAATACATTGAAGAAGATAAAGATTATCAATCCATAACAGGAATAAAGTCAAAGTCATAGATAGAATAGAAAAGAACTAACAATGTAGTGGTTATAGAGATTGACCATAAATCATCAGAGCATGCTAGTGTATGAATCCATGATAGTGGATGCACATTACATATGATAGGAAATATGTATCTTGTTATAGGAATCAAATATGATATGGATGTTGTTTTCAAATTTGGAAATGATGAAGCCCTGATGATTGTTTTCTCGGGAAAATCCAAATTCGGGGTCATAGATATAAGATATGCTAATATCTTGGTTGTTGAAGGTCTCAGTCACAAATTGATAGGTTTTAGTCAATTATGTGACTTGGGTCATTCTATAATCTTTACCAAGAATTTTTTTATCATCAATGGAAAACATGGTACAATTTTTATACATGGAATGTTCACAAAGGGGAATCTCTACCTTGTGACTACAGAAGAAGACTTGTTATTTCTATCCAGAGAGGAAGAAAACAAGTTGTGGCATAAAGGTATTTTCCATATATACCAACCATACCTGGAAGATATTGTAAAATGAGATGTAGCTCGATATCTCCCCAATCTATCCCGTGATCATACTCACATGAGTAATCCATGTCAATAAGGGAAGATTATTAGAAATTGGTAGATGGAGAAAAAACCAAAGTCAACTAGTGTACTTGACTTAGTGCATTAAGATGTCTGTGAACCTATATCACTAAGAGATTTTGATGGGAATATATATTATGTCCTTTTTATTTATACTTTTAGTAGCATGGAATGGGTATTTGTAATTTTCCAAAAGTCTGATGTGTTTAGTTTCATAAAACAATAGTGGAGGGAAATCAGATCATAAAAAATCGAGTGAAAAATGCGCATTGAAAAGGTCCTACAAGAGAAATGATGGAAGGAATCCATCCTTACATCGGCCTATATATCCAAAAGGGATATATTATGGTTAAATTTAGAAAATAATCCATACAAGCTACGGTACAGAAAGTTCCGAACATTGAAATACCTTCAAATCATTGGAAGTAAGTGTTTTATTCTCAATAAGAAGAAACATTGTAAATTTGAATAATTTTGAGATGAGGGGATATTCCTTTGATATTAAAGGAAAATAAAATCATACAAAGTCTTTAACAAGAGTATGGAAAAAGTTGTTGAAAGAAATGATGACACTGTAGTAGATAATGAACATAATCTTCAAAAATATAGTGAATAGTTCCCTGATGAAAGTGTTGAGAATGTAAGAGAATCATGGGGTGTATTGGTGGAAAATTATGATTCATAAGAAAATATAAATTATTAAAAGGAGTAATTCAAATCTATATCTATTCATAATCCATAGAGTCGAACCGAAATTGATAGTAAAAATATGATTGGTGATCAATTCTATTCTTAACATGGAGAATGAAGTCTTTACAGTAGGTATCTTTCATATCTTAAGTAGAGTCTAATTTTTTTGAGGAAACATCTGGGTATAAGAAATAGATTTAGGCTTTGAATGAAGAGATTGACCAAATTGAGAAGAATCATACATGAGGAATTATTTCGAGACCGACGTAAAAGAATTTCATCATGACCAAATGGGTCCTCTACAGCAAACTAAAAGAATATGTATTGGTAATTCTGAATAAATAATGACTAGTGTAAAAGGGATAGTCCCATATCATGGGAATAAATGTTGATGAGTCATTTTCAACTATTGTAAGGATCATGATTATTATTTTATTCTTATGCATAATAGTGAAATGACAGTTCAAAATTTTCTCAATGGATGTAAAATTCGCATTTCTGAATGGAATTCTGGGAGAATATGTTTTTATTGATAAACTGAATTCTTTTCTCATTCATAAATATGATAATAGAGTTTTTTGGCGGAATACGGTGCTCTAGGGGTTTAAATAAGCACCGAGAATGAGGAATTCAAGACTTGATCAGTTTTTAGTGTAGTTGACTTGACTAAAATTTATATGTCAACAATGAAATTAATCAAAGGTTGATAGTGATTGTTTATATTGATGAGATAATATTTGGTGGATCAGATGATGCAAAATGAAAACCTTTCACCAAATTTGTGAAAAGTGTGTTTGAAATGTTAGTGATGGGTGAACTTCCATTTTTACTGGTTTACTAGTGACACATGGAATGTCAAATTTTTTCCTCAATCCAAATATGCCAACGAGGTTATGAAGAGATTTAGAATTCATAATTTCAAGGATATGTCAACTATGGTGGCTACCTGGATGAAACTATCATGATATTATGAAGGAAAATCAGATAATGTCACATAATATAGGTAGATTATTGGAAATCAATTGTACTTAATAGAGAAACAACCCGATATTGGGTTTTCCACATGCTAAGAGGAATGGTTTCAAAGAAATCCCAAATAAATAAACTTAATTATAGTAAGATAATTCAATATATCAATGGCTTAGTGGATTTTAGTTTGTTGTACAATGAAAAATATCATCAAGAGTTGTTGGTCTATATAGATGTAGATTGAGCCAGTTCTAAAGATGGTAGAACATCAACATCTAGTGGTGCATTCAATCAAGGATGATTGAAAATTTATTATCTAAGAAATAAACAAGAATAGATTTTTTTGAGAACCATAGAATCTGAATATATTGCATTTACTCCGAATTGCACATGGTTATTGGGTTACTCATAGTAGTGTGGGATCTCGGGTGATGCTTAGCCAATATTCAAGTTGATTGATGTCTGGAGAGTCTTCTTTGAATGAAAGTAGTTATGATACAGGGATCCCAATAGCCTTGAATATTGGTTTATATGGGATTAGTGACCAAATTTATGTTGTAGATACTAGGTAGTGGTCCCCCACATACTCTATGCAGTAGACATAGGGTTTGGGTACTCCCATGAGATTAGAGGCATGTGCATAATTTAAGTTGGTAAATCCCATAGGGATATGTGGATACCTAAGTGAATCTCACCCATATGAGATTAAAGAATTTGGTACACCCCTAAAGATATAGGGGTATGGATTACCATTTATAGGTGTATGATTCCACCATTCAGGTACAAGCTTGGTACTCCTTTGATCCCAATATGGTTCAGGTCCCCTATACAACAGTAGAGTTGGTATTCCCTTCAAGAACATGGCATAAATGCTTAATTTATAATGTTTAGTACTCTTGATTTTATATATTGTCATTAATTTAGCTATTTTATTTGATACTACCCAATAGATTTGTGGTATTTGCGCTTTATGGGGGGGAGGGTAGGTACTTCCTCAGTTGATGTACATTTGTCATTGAGTTATGATCTACCCATATTTAATGAGGAGTATGGTAGTCCCTTATGGATACATGATCAGAAAATACTATTTTTAGGTGCATGAATTTTCCATTCATACATAGGGTTGATACTCACTCAATCCCAGTAGCTTATAAGTTTTTGTACTATAGAGGCATCAGTGCTACCCTACTTAATAGGGAATGAGTCCTCCATCTATAAAGGTCAACGTTTGTTGTGATATAGGGTACAGTTATTTTCCCCCCAGGGTTCAATACTCCCCCACCCAACATTTGGGGTGTGAATTTTTCAACCAATGATGTTTGATTACTTACTCAAATGATTTATATAATCTTGGTGAGGTGTGGGTACCGTACCATATTTTAGTAGTTGGCGGGATCTTTTCTAGAAGATAACATTTATTTTTAATTTCCATGTAGAGAGTGTACTCTAGGATGATCTATTGATTGAGGATAGTGTTTCATATCTAGATCCTTCAATTAGAGGATAATGGTTATGATGATACAAATTCCAGGATTGTGAGTATTTTTTGGATTATATTGATTGGATGTTTCCCCCTCTTGCATGTGAGTCATCCTTTATACAGAGATCTTGTCACCTTTTTAGTAGATAATGGATAGGTGATTATTGTTGTGTTGGTTGTATCCCAGTATAAGGCAGATTTGTTATTGATATAATTCCTTCCCCACAACATTTTAGTAGTCCTCACTTTACTCTGGGAGTCAGAAGTCGATAATTTATATGGGAGAGAGTTATAGAGGGATTGATTAGGTAGTGCCCAATGTGTCTCTAGATTTGATCTATGGCCTTTTTTTCATCAATTCTAGTGTTTTATAGAACAAGTGTGTTTTATTCTCTCTTAATTTCATAATTATCCCAGGATCGAGATATCCCATTGGAATATATGGACTATAATTTTATGACTGGATACTCATACTAAAGGTGATCAATTACCACATATTTCTATCACTGATGTGAGATAACTTAGGTAGAGTGGTTTTACCTTGGATCCTTCAATGACATTGTGAGGCCCGATGATGATATAATTGGTGATAGATGATCATTCAAAGTTTGAGTTCATGTGGATGGATATTTTTTCGGGGTTATTTTTGGTCAAAAAATGTGTTAGGGTCCACTTTAATTAGAAAGTGGGAACTATACTACGAGTAGGGACAAATTTAATAAATTGTAACAATTTACTAGTTAGAGAGTTTGGGTTTATGTACTATAGTGGTTTTGAGGGGCCAGTCATATAATTTTGGATTAGTGAATGAACCTTTACTTAAGGGATGTTCTCATGTTTCCTCTCATTAATGTTTAAACCTATGAGTTAATTTGTGTTATGGGAATCCACTGATTCCTTTTATGTTTTTTTGAATATAATGGTTGATCTTAGTGAGATAAGTATTAAAAGGGAATCTTTGGGGAAATGAATTTATTAGGTTTAATATATTGTACTTTGGAATGGATTTACTTTTTCTTACCCACCACTCATTTGAGTGTTTATATAGACCTTATGAGTTCTTAGTAGGAATGGATGGAGTATTGGATTCTCAATTGAAACATCCAACCATTCCTAGAACCATTCTTGGTGTCAACTTCTCTAGAATCTGTAGTGAGTATCCAAATCTCTTCAAATGTTTCCATATCCAAATTCAAGTGTTCTTGAGAAGATAAATTATATGTTAATATATGATCCATATTTTCATTTTATAGAGGTTGGCCCAATTTCCATGGTACTCTAAATTTTTCTTAGAGATGGATCTAGCTATATGATAAGAAAAAAATATGATATAAAGTATTAATATGGATGTTTCAAGTATATGATTGATCAATAGTTAGTCATATTGGTGACATGTAGAGAGTTTTATTGAGAAATAACTTGTACATCATAGTACATGTGATAAGGTTGATCGTCCTATATGATTTTGGTTATAGTCATTTAATTTTCAATTATATGTCAAACTATATCCTGAATTAGAATGATTTGGTTATCAGTGGTGGACAAGAACCTGATTGAGGGATGAGATGTAGTAATGTTTCTATTATTGTGGTTGTAAAGTATGAGATGATTGGATTAATGTTTTAATCATGATCATATCTATACAATACAAATGTGTATTATAGTGACACATTAATTTTACACATACTATTATATTAATTTTTACATAAACATCCATTAATTAAAACTTAAATATTGCGAGGCCTTGTATTTTTGGAAGACTAGGTTCATTATACATCAAAGTTACTAAAAAGTAATTGATTTTCCCCCATAGTGTGATACCTAATATCTTTGAGTTTTTAACAACATAAGATAACCTAGGGAATACATAAAATGAAGGTTTTAGCTAAATATTTAATTAAGGAAATAAACTTGATATAGAATCCTTACATGTGAGTCAACAATGTAGTAGGATATCCCAAAATAGAAGGAACATGAGTAAAAAAATGGAAACATATCATAAAGAACATTGTATCCTAAGATCATTTTGTTGTAGTAAATGTGGTAGAAACAAAAAACATGACATAAACATAAGTTAATCCTAAGTTTCAAGATAATATCACATGGTGGAAAAATTCCGATAATGGATTAGGTTTACTCCATAATCCCATACATAATGCCTCATGACACTAAATATTTACCAAATGTATTGGAGTTCTATCTAGGAACACCCATCCTAACTTCTTTATGACCTACATGTTCCACATATAAATGAAATAAATCATAAGGAATAACATAATAATTACCCATGAAAAGAAAATGGGTTTTATAATCTTTCTTCATATGATAATTAATGGACATTTCATGATGAAGGTATTCAAGAAATGAACATAAGATATGTATTTTATGTAACACCCCAAGTTTTTATCGAACATTTTTCTTGTTATTTAAAATAAATTAAAATTTTCATTTATATCCTGCAATACACTATGTTAAACATTCCTTTCACATTAAATTGACTTGTCGTGTGTTACACACAACATTGAGTTGGCATACAATACACATAACAATAACTATAGATTTTTTTCAATGTATAATAGATCTAGGTTTGGATTTTGTTATACGCAACACCAAAGGAAAATTTCACTACACGCAACACTGAATTGGCTTACGTTACACGCAAGAGTGACCTTCCTTGATAGCTTGTGTTGTACGCAGTAACGAGTTTCACTAAACAATGATATATTATTTAAATATTATTATTTAATGGGATATAAACTATCCATTATGAATACTATTAACCACATTATGAATGTTATATAACATTAACATTCATCTTATGTATTTTTTAGAACATGATATAAGAACAAATTCAATTTTTCAGATAAAAGATGTATTTTTAAAAAAAATGTAGTTTTGCCTCCTATTGATAGGACACAAATTTTAAATATTGTTTTTAACACTTTTATATATTCTATTTAAAAATATAAACATCTTTTTTGGAATTAGTAAATCGAACTTTTTTTTGGCTGAAATATTGGTATTTGTCTGATAAAATTCATATTTTAATTAACAGTAAAAATACTTCATTTTAATTCAAAGATGCGTTTTCATCTAATTTATTTATATAGTTAGATTATATTTTTAATATATTTTATAGTGTAATTGTATTTTTTCTCATTTAATCTAATTTTGGTCATTGGAAGTAATTTAACATTTAAATTGGACATAAACACATGTCAATCTTTTGATAGTTTTACTTCTTAAAAAACCCACTTTTTGGTTTTGACAACGAGAATTAATTTTAAATTAATTACTAAAACTTATGTGATTTGAATTTTGAAAAAAGGATTCCATATTTGGAATCAGTGAGTCCAAATTATATTAATAGGATACTTTTATTATTTTGGATATTATGAATAGTAACTATGATAATTTTTATTTACCACAATTAAAGTTAAACCAGGTAAATTAGGGTAACAAACAATGTGATAAATAAAATAAAATTATCCTTAAACCTAAGGGTCATAATTGATTCATTTAATTGATTTTTCCCATGAAAGTGACGTAATTATAATTAAAACAAAACAAAGTGACATCATGTAACTCTCATATATCTTATAAGTATAATAATTTTAATAACATGATAAACTTGATAAAACCTGACACCTAAATATTAAAAAAATATATATAATGAAATTATCCTTTGTCATGTGAATTTATTTTTAATTTATAGAGATTATATAATGACCATTAATGACGACACAATAATAATGTAGAAATTATTTTATTAATTGAAATATCAAATAAATGCTTTTAAAAATATTAAAATAAATATCATAGGAACTAATAAATGTTCTCCAAAAATTTAATTATTTAATGTCAAATAAATTAATAGTGTTAAAATTGACACTATGGATATTTTATAAAAATAACATATTATTAAATTATTTAAAAATCACAAAAATGATTAAAATTTAAAAGTGAAAATTATAAGGTATAAAATGTCCTAAATTATCCCATTATGAACAATTTATAACACATAAGTAAATATTTATAACTATTTAATATTTAGAACATTATTACCATAAAAAATAAATAGATTGAATTAGGATAAATTAAAATGATAAGGTTTAAAATAAAATCAAAACATGTCTAAATTTTATTAGTTAAGAGGATTTGTAACCATAATTAGTTAATCTTTAAAATAAATGAGCTTGGGAGAATTATAAACCGAAAATGAATTTAGAATAAATTAATATTTCAAGATCTTCCAATGGTGACCCTCCCCTCTCTTATAAAAGGGCACTTCTCCTTCTCTTTTAATCACACATACAAATACCTTTGGATCATCCAAAACCTACCCAAATCTCCTCGAAACTTCCCTCACTTCATACTATAGGACACCGTTTGGGAAAGATATCCATCTTAAGGAGTCCTTTTG
Source organism: Viscum album (assembly GCA_963277665.1). NCBI lineage: Eukaryota > Viridiplantae > Streptophyta > Magnoliopsida > Santalales > Viscaceae > Viscum > Viscum album. The sequence continues at coordinate 111,512,208 of OY728157.1, read as the reverse complement.
GGCATACCAAAAGGAGATACCTGAAAAAGAGGTAATTGTTCTATCACCTATTTCAAAATTCTTTTGTTCTTATACTTTGTCTTCTTATATTGTTTACACAATAAAGTAATAAAAATATTATATTATATATTATGAGATGTTGTTATAATTATGGGAAAAACCTCTACCTTCTTTTATACATCCTACGAATAAGAATATCACTATGCGTGTGTACGCACGACTTACCGTCTCCACGTCATGGTATAATAGTTATTCAAAAATAATTAATTTGGATGGGTATATTGAAGAGTATTATGGATTCAAATAATGAATTTAACAAGATTATTATTCTTTATTATTAATATACCATCTAAATCTATACCTTCTAATCATTAAATGAATGATATCGTCGCTTGTGCTTACGTACAACCAACCATCTCCACGACGCGATGAGATTCATTCTCTACTTTAACTATTCAAGAATGATTATAAAGTATATATAATAAATAATCATGAAATATATGACCAAATAATTGTACTGGATATATATATATGTCATTTACTATCTTCCATTCAATTCAATAAGGAAATAGAAACAACATTCATGTGCATGTACAATCTACCATCTTCATGACCAGTGTATTCCATTTCATTTATCTATCTATTATATATATATTTATATAATGAATATATATGATAAATAAACCATGTTTTAAATTTTGTAAGTAATTAAATCATGATCTATGTAATAAGATAAAGAATAACAAGTTAAAACAAGTATGATAAATAAAATGATTACTACCCAAAACATTTCTTTAACATGGAATTGGTAAATAAAAGGGTAATATAAATTCATAAGTGAATAATATATGATATCATAAATATTATTATGGTTGTTTTACAAGTTAATAATATTTTTAAGCCCACCATATAGGAGTTTCAGACACATATGGAAGAAATTAGACCCAATGTAAGGGATAATTTTGTAATTTCATTTTTATCCGAGATTATTTATACATAAGTAATTACTTAGGGTATATTTATCATCCATGTTTATGTTTTCTAAAAACGTTTTCGTAAAATGTTTTCTATTTTTATATGTATTTTTAATGTCATTTTAACCCATTTTTTTAATTTTACTACATGGTTTGGAAGTAATCTTTATTTTGTTTACCATAGGAGTTACTTTTTGAATTTTTTGACAAGAGTACGAGAAGAATGAATATTTTTAACCTATATAAAATGAACGGATTCAAACCCTTTTATTACAACTTACTTCCATGAATATTCCTTTAAATTATTTCATTCTTATTTTCAAGTAAATTATTCACTTTTAAAATTCCACAACATTTTGAGAAAATAAATCATTTTTGAAGAAGAAAGGATTTTTTCCTCAAGAATTAAGTTTTAGTGTTTTATCAAAATTATTTTCCATCTAAGATGATTCTCCTTAAATAGGGTTATGCTTTTATCCCTATTATTACTATTTTTTGATTGTGTTGATGATGGAATTGTATTTTATGTGGATTATGTTATGATATAATGATGTTTAAGAAACCTATTTTATTTCTTGGGTTACGCTATGATGAATGATTTATGTTTTTGTTGAACATTTAAGAATAATTTCTTAATGATATTGGTTGGACCAATATCTATCTCCAATTAATTCGGTAATGATTTATATATCATGAGATATACATTACTGGAATAGAATATAAATCTAGTTTAGTATCATAGGGATGGAATGACAAGTCAATATGGTTCAATTATTGTCTTGGAAACAATGATTTGGCAACTACAGAAATCATATTATGTGCTTATTGTTTTCCACAATTCCTTGTTTTTTGACAATTGTATTTTATCATTGATAATGTTTCTTTATGATATATGACTTACATACTAACAATATTTATTTCATGACTCATGATTTTAATATTTAATACTTTATGTTCATGTTTTTCCATTATTATGCCTATGGTATATTTTATGTTTTCAATTTTTACCCTTACTGAGCATTTGAGATAACCCTTTTTATGTTTTATTTTCCCTAGAATATAAATAATGATTTTAGGTAGGAAAAAAATGGGTTGATATTTATGGGAGATGTTGATGATCTTTCACCAAGCTGGAAGAATGTTTTCAGAGTTTCTAAAGACACTAAACTAATACATTCTTTAGGTATATATTTGTTTAATGTAGTAAGTATTCTACAAAAGAAATGGAATGTATATGTACATCAATCTTGGGTTGTTTCAGTTGCTATCAGAGGGTTTATTCCACCTTTGGAAACTAGGATGAAAAATCTTTAGTGAGAACCCTAGAGATATTTCTAAGGATATGTCTTGGGATGTCATAAGGATAAGTAAAGTATTGGTTATAATCCTAGTTTTTTTGTGATAATCATGAAAAAACATGGGTTAAACAAAAGATATCATAGATTGAAATATTATAAGTAATTTACCTTACTTATGTCTTCCTAATATCTGATATGTATTTCACACATTTTTCTTTCTAATCAAAGTCTATAGCCAGAACTACATTAACCATAGTTAACCATTGAAGTCTCAGATGTGAAACATATTTCAATTATGAAGATCTATTTCCTATGTGGAAAAATCATGAAGAGATTTATGATGATGTTGTGAGTATTAGTCATACTACTGAGGATAAAGATGTTGTAAATGACCTGTGAAAGCTATGAGATGTTCTTCAAGTATTTTTTACATTTAACCTATGAATATTATGGTTTAAAAACCCTAAGGCATGATTCATATTTTAGGAAAGGAACAGATGATGGATAATGAGTAAAGGTTTAAGAATAAAGTTTTATGATTAAGTTGTATATGTGTCGGAATTAAAATATTATGTTATATGAATCAAGAAATATATAAGTTTTTTCAGTATAATATTTTCATTAAGGATTGGAGAGGATATGTGGAATAATTCAAAGGATCCAGAAAAGTGATTTAAGGGTAAGGTGATATACTTGGAGAACACATTATTAAGGGAAATATAACCCTTAATTTGTCCCTAATGTTAATATAATGATGTTTTTATAATGATATGTCAGATTGGAATAAGTAAATTGGATAATGCTAGTTTCTTGGGAACTAATTATGGAGTTGTTGAGAAGAGGGTTATGCTCACATGGACGAAGTATACAAATTTTTGGGACTTGAGGAATATATCCAATAATTTTTGGAATAAATATATATGCATGTTTTCATTAAGGATATCTGATAATTGAGGTTGTTACCACGACTCAACAGAATACGTGATGAAGCTATTCACATTTTTGGAATGCTCCAATGAAGAAATGCCTTATGAGATATGGGAGATAAATTTTAAACTAATTTAGTTAACCTCTTTCTAAATTTGTAGATTTTCAGTTTCTGGAAGGATTGTAAGGTTATCCATTTATGGATAGTATAAGTTATATTTTGGTTAAATTTTGTTACATTAATGTATTATCTCACCATAGATGGACTTATGTATATTTGATAACTTGTTCTATTTTTGGTAAAGATAGATCGAATGAACTGTCATTATATTTATAGATCACAAGATATGATTACACTTCAGGAATGAAAAATTAAAAATCATTTATTTGAATAAGATATGAAGTGGAAATTGTTCAAGGCACGACAAATGATGATATTATACTGAAATCAAGTAAGTATTTCTTCTCATGTTCATAAAATTTAGGAAAATTATATTGAACACCAAAAAATTTATCCTAATACCATATTATACAATGAATTAGATAGTCCCTTAAATCATTGAATATTTATGGATTTCTTGTTGTTAACTTTTCCAAACCATGTTCTCTATCACTATCCATTAGAACATGATGGTTAGATTTTTCTTCCATATTAATTTTTTCACTTCCCACATATATTCTCATATGTGGAAACCAATTTATGAGATAATTTGGGTAACCATTATGTATATACCATTTCTTTTTAAAATGTAAATTTTGTTTTCTTTTCGCGATGTGGGTTTCAATGAATGAAACATTCAAGTAGTAAAACTTTTATAACCTGACGAATTTTGAGAGAGAAATTAATTTTAAGGGGGTTATAATGTAACCCCCTGATTTTTTATGGACCATTTTTTATTTATAATGAATTAAAATTTTCATTTATATCTTTTAATACACTATGTTAAACAATCCTTTCACACTAAACTGACTTGTAGTTTGTTACACGCAACACTGAGTTTGTGTATGATACACGCAACACTGAGTATAGATTTTGTTCAATTTTAAAAACAACTAAATTTTTATTATGTTATATGCAACAAAAAAAGGAATATTTAACTACACACAATGCTAACTTGGCTTGCGTTACATGCAAGAGTGACCTTCCTCGATTTCTTGCGTTTTACGGAATACCGAGTTTCACTAAACAATGATATATTACTAAAATATTTCTATTTAATGGGATATAAAGAAGATATTATGAATATTATTAACAAAATTTTGAAGATATATGGATATAACATTCATATTATGTATTTTATGGATAATGATATGATAACAAATTCAATTTTTCAGATGAAAGAAGTATTTTTCAAAAAATGCAGTTTTCGGCATTTTGATGGCGCACCAATTTTAAATATAGTTTTTAATATTCTAATATTTTCTATTAGACAAAAAAACATCTTATTTGTAAGTGGTAAATTAAAATTTACTTTGGATGAATTTTTGGTATTTTTCTAGAAAAATTCAAATTTTAATGAATAATGAAAATACTTCATTTTAATTCATACCTTCCTTTTCATCTAATTTATTTATATAGTTAGATTATATTTTTAATTGGTTTTAAAGTGTAATTGGATTATGATTTTATCATTTAATACAATTTTGTTCAATGGAAGAAATTTCACATTTAAATTGGACAAAAACACATGTCAATCTTTTGATAGTTTTTACTTTTCAAAAAACCCACAATCTGGTTTTGAAAACGGTAATTAATTTTAAATTAATCACCACAACTTATGTGTTTTGAATTTTGAAAAATTGATTCCATATTTATAATAATTGGGTCCAAATTATGTTAATATGTTACTTTTATTTTTTTGGATGTTATGAATAATAACTACAATAATTTTTGTTGACAACACTTAAAGGTAAATCAGGTAAGTTAGGGTAACAACCAATATGATAAAGAGAATAAAATTACCATAAAACCAGAAAAATTCCTGTTAGATTAATTAAATTTTATCAATATTACACAGATGTTTGAATTTATTCATTTAATTGACTTTTTCCATGAACGCGATGTAATTATAATTAAATCAAAACAAAGTTACAACATGTCACTCTCATATATATTATAAGTATAATAATTTTAATGTAGTGATACATTTGATAAAACGTCAAAAATAAATAGTATAGAAAAATAAAAATAAAAAATATATATCATGTGAATTTATTTATAATTTTTATATATTAAATAATTAACATTAATGGTGACATAATAGTGATATAAATATTATTTTATTAAAAGAAATATCAAATAAATGGTTTTAAAAATATTAAAGTAAATATAATATGAACCCATTAATGTGCCCCACAAAATTTCTAGGTGATTATGAAATGTTAGGACTGTATTAAATATTTTAGTTCAAATTTATCTTCTGTCTGTATTTTATTTACAATCAAATAAATGAATATTGTCAAAATTCACACTATTGATATTTTATAAAAATAAAAAATTAAAAAATTATTTAAAAATTACAAAAAATATTGAAAAATTACAAAGTAAAAATTATATGGTCTAAAATTTCATAAAATATTCAATTATGGACAATTTACAATACAAAAGTAAATATTTATAACCATTTAATATTTTTATTATTATTACCACAATTAAAATTAAATAGATTAAATAAGTATAAATGAAAATGATAACGTTTAAAATAAAATCCAAACAGGTCTAAATTTTATTTATTGAGAGTATTTATATCCATACTCATATTATAATTTAAATAAATGAGTTTTAGATCATTATAAACCTAAAATTAATTTATAATAAATTAATATTTCAAGACTTTCCAAAGGTGCCACTACCATCTCTTATAAAAGGGCACCTCTACTTCTATTTTAGTCACATCTCCAAAGCCCTTTGGATTGGAAAAAACCTTCCCAAATCTCTTTTAAACTTTCCTAACTTCATCCTAGAGGCCACCCTTTGGGAAAAAATTTATCTTAAGAAGTCCGTTTGTGCATACCAAAATGAGATTCTCAAAAAAGAGGTAATTTTTTATCACCTCTTTCAAAATTCATTTCTTCTTCTACTACAACTTCTTATGTTGTTTCCATAATAAAGTAATAAATACTATATATTCTATATTATGTGATTTTATTATAATTATGGGACTACCTTATACCTCCTTTTATTCATCCTTTGAATAACTATATAACCATGCGTGCATACGTACGACTTACTGTCTCCACAAAGTGGTATAATTGTTATTCAATAATACTTAATTAGTATGGGTATATTGATGCATATAATGGATTTAAATAATTAATATAACTTGATAATTATTATTTATTATTAATATACCATCCTATTCTATACCATTAAGCCATTAAGTAAATGATATCATTGCTCGTGCGTACGTACAACTTACCGTCTCCATGATGCGATGAGATTCATTCTCAACTTTAACAATTCATGAATGATTATAAAGTATATATAATAAATAATAATGAAATATATGAAATAATAATGCTACTGTATATATATATATATAAATTTTTCATTTAATTTCTTCCATTTAATTCAATAAGGAAACAAAAAAATGTTTATCCGTATGTATGACCTACTATATCCACAAAAAATGTATTCCATTTCATTTATCTATCTATTATATATATATATATATATTTATATAATGAATATATATATGATATATAAACCATGTTTTAAATTCTCTATGTAAGTAAATCCTGACCTATGTAACAAGATCAAGAATAACAAGTCAAAGCACGTAGGGTAAATAAAACAATTATTACCCAAAATGTTTCTTTAACATGGAATTGATAAATAAACGTGTAATATAAAGTCATAAGTGAATCACATATGATATAATAAGTATTATTATGGTTCTATAAAAAGTTAATAATATGTTTAAACCCAACATATAAATGTTTCAGATACATATAGAAGATATCATTCCTAAGGTAAGGGATAATTTTGTAATCTCATTTTTATTCGAGATTGTTTATACGTAAGTATTTACTTGGGGTATAATAATCATCCATGTCAATGTTTTAAAAAAATGTTTTCAATTTTTTTTTAATATTCTTCTATGTAACTTTAATGTCATTTTACCCATTTATTTACTTTTACTACATGGTTTAGATGGAATATTTCTTTTATTTACCAAAGGAGTTACTTTTTGACATTTCTGACAAGAGTACGAGATGAATGTTTATTTTTAACTTATATGGAATGAATTATTAATATTTCTTAACTATTTTTTTCCATGAATCTTCCTTTACATGATTTCATGTTTTTTTTTCAACTAAATTATTTTCTTTTAAAATTTCACGACATTTTGAGAAATTTTTTTTGAAGAAAAAAGGATATTTTCCTCCGGAATTAAGTTCGAGTGTTTTATTAAAATTATTTTCCATATAAAATGATGATATTTAAATATGGTTATGTTTATATCACAATTATTAATATGTTTTGATTCTGTTAATGATGGAATGTTATTTTATATGGATTATCTTATGAAATGATGATGTTTAAGAAACCCATTTATTTATTGGGTTATGGTATGACAAATGATTTATGTTTTTGTGGCACATGTAAGAATGATTTCATTATGAGATGGGTGGTAACTATATCTCCCTCAAATTCATTTTTTAATGATTTATATCTCATGATATAGACATGAATGGAATGAAAAGTAAATCAGGTTCAGTAATATAGTTTTGGAAAGACATGTAAATATGGTTCAGTAATACATGGCTGGAATGAAAAGTAAACACGATTTAGTAATGGACTTTGTGAACAATGATGGTCTTGGAAGAAATGCCTTGCTTACTATGGAAATCATATTATGTGCTTATTTGTTTTCCATAATTCTATATTTTATTCCAATTCAATTTTATCATGTTTAATGTTCCTCTATGTTCTATGCCTTACAAACTGCCAAGATTTATTTCCTGACTCACTATTTTGATATTTAAAAATTTATGTTCGTGTTTTTACATTCTTATTATAATCATTTGTTTTAGGTTTTCCATGTTTAACATTACTAAGAATTTGAGCACACCCTTTTAATGTTTTCTTTTCCACAGGATATAAAGAAAGGTTTTAGGTAGGAAAACCAAATGGGAAGATCTTTATGGGAGATGTTGATGATATTACAACAAAATAGAAGAATGTGTTCCAGGATTCCAAAGACACTAAACTAATATTGTCTTTGGGAACATATTTTTGTAATGTATTAAGTATTACACAAAAGAAATAAAATTTCTATGTACGTCATGCTTGGGTCAATTATTTATCTGATGAACGGAAGGGAGAATTAGAAAGGTACACATGTTAGAGACATATAACAATAATTTAGAAGAATTCCATAACATTAAAGGTTTTTTTGGTGACAAATATATGTATTTTTTAAAAGATAAAAAAATCATTCTTGATGGGAAAAAAGTTTTCACTTTGAAAAGAATTTTAGAAATACTACGAAATTCAAAAAATATTGTGGAAATCATTTTATTTGAAAATAACTCTAGAAACATATAAATTAATCTTTTACAATAATGGTTATGATGGTAAGTAATTTCATACATGTCGTATAATTTAAAAAAACCCTTTCACACATGGGTAAAAAGATAAAAAACATCTCATTTAACAAACATTGAAAGGATTCCATTTAAAATATTTGTTTTTATTTAATGCAAGGGTTAAATTTTTCTTTAATAAAATTTTTAGAATATTTGAAATATTCTTTAAATCATTTTTTAAAATATGAATTTGGAAGGAAAAGGAATTTTGAACAATGAGAGAAATAAAGTATGATTTTACTAAAAACAAATTTTCAATCATTTTAAGTACCTTAGTTAGAAAAATGGTACTATTACTTTTGAATTTTATAAATAAACATATTATAATAAAATTAAATGGGTTTATTAGATAAATAAAAAATAATTTCTTTTATTGGAAATTCAACCATAAACAATCCTGATTAAAATGAAATTGAAGTATAAACCCTTTCCGATTTGATAACTTTTGAATCCTAACCCACATAAATGAAGTAAGTTAATTGTAACTTAAAATATCCTTACGTATGATTTATTCATGATATAATATATTAAGGGTAATTATATAAAAAATATATAATAAATTAAGTGTATAAAAGAACATGTCTTTGAAAAAAGTATATTTTGAGATGAAACCCTTACATAGAGCCCAAATCATCATGTGCATTCCTTATCTTCCTAAACAATAAAATTATGATAATTATTTACATTAATAATAAAAAATTTCAAGTTTATTATTGATATTTTTTACAATTTCATATTCAACTACTTAACCAATTAACGTCACATAGAAGTTTTTATTGAAAAAATCTCGTAGGTCCAAAATCACTTTGGTAAGTTGAATGAGGTCAAAGATATTATCATTAAATCACCTCCATAATTTTGATAATGACATATGAAGGACCCTGGGACACCCTGAGAGGAGAGGGGTGAATCAGGGTGACAAATTTTTCTTTTATTGTGATAGATCTTATTCCCACGTTGGTAGGAACTTGTTGAACCTTTATGATGAATATGATCAGAAAGCGAACATTCACATGCACAGAGCAGACACAACACTTTTTACTCGGTTCAACACTAAGGTCTACGTCCAAGGAGCATATGTCGTCAAGTTGCCGGTTGTACCAAATTCCACTAATCTTCACTAGTTGTGGATTACAATGGTTTAAGAATAGTCACTCTATCCCAGGATCACTGCCTTTACAAAAGTTCAGGGATAGATCACTACATCCCTCAGGTCACTCCCGTTGACTCCCCCTGGCTCACTGCCATTGGTAAAGTCCCACTCAGTTTATAGACGTGAAGGTCTCTTCATCATTGCATAATAATGAGTCCTCTGCTGTATGTTGATGCTCTGTTGAAGTCCAACTCTTACTAGAAGACAAATATCACTTTACGCTGAGGGTACCAGGTGATCCTCCAGCTTTCGTGCAGCTTCAAAAGGATAGATGTGCTTCAAAAATATTTGGAAGTCTCCTCAAATCCCGGCATGCAAGTCCCAACACGGCGCGCAAGTCCCGATACGATGGAAAGTCCTCAGCGCGCAAGTCTAAACTGGCGCACAAGTGTCACCAAAGCACTTGCGTGAAAATGACTTATTGAATTTAAAACCTGCATGACTCACTTCCTTTATTGCCCAAATCACCTTGGGTGTGTAGCCAACAGCCAGCGCGCAGCCTCTACTTGCGCGACCCAACAACCACTTGCACGACTCAGCCACTTGCACAAAGAGATCTTGAAAAATATCTACGTCTCGAACTTCGTTGCAAATGAGGAGGGGTGGTAAACACTGGGAAACAGCGCCACCTTCAATTCTATTGTCTGCTTGAACTGTATGATCTCTTTATTGGTACACATTCTGAACATCCACTAAGGATTGAAAACAAACACAAACCATACTCCAAATCATGCATATAAGACCATGGTTCCAACAATCTCCCCCTTTGGGTTTGTTGGCAATCAGAAAATAAATTCAATAGATCTCCATCCATGTGCAAACCAAAAACGCAAGAATCAACTCAGCCAACACTCTAGGTCAACGTGAAAAATGCTCGATGTAGAAAACAAGAGTGGTCACTTGAATTGGGTTCCATTGTTTTGGAATTCTCAATGATTTCCAAGAATCATTACATGACTGATGAATTCCTTCTTATCCTTCTCATCCTATCACTGACACTGAATTATCATTATGTCACAGGAGTATTACAAGTCTGAACATGCCTGAATTTATTCCTTTCTCCCCCATTGACAATAAACCCAAAGCCTGGTAATTTGTTCAACGTTCAGCTCAAACCATACTCCCCCTGGATAGTATCTCCCCCACAAACCTGCATCACATCCATAAAGAGATAAAAATAGTAATCATAATCAGGGAGAGGGGAATTGCGTAACCTCCTTATGCACTAGGAGGTGGCTGAACAGTGAGGTTCAACCGATGCTTCTCAAACACAACTGCTGATAGTGGCTTGGTCAGGATATCAACCACTTGCTCATCAGTTCCCACATGATCCATTCTAATCACCCCCATGTTCAACTTTTTCTTTGATAAAGTGATACCTGATTTCAATATGTTTCATACGGGAATGCTGAACAGGATTCTTCATAAGATCAATTGCGCTCTTGTTATCACAGTAAATCACCATTGGTTGCTTTACCTCATCACAAATATCTGTTAATTGTTTCTTCATCCATAACAGTTTAGTGCATGCCTTTGTGGCAGAGATATACTCAGCTTCAGCAGTACTAAGAGAAGTAATTTATTGTTTCTTGCTCAACCAGCCAACACATTTCTACCCAATATAGAAGGCTCCACCACTAGTGGACATTCTATCTACTACATCACCAGCCCAGTCAGCATCAGAAAATGCTGATAATTCACTGTCCCTGCCTGCAGCAAAAAAATAACCTGAAGTTATGTGTACCTTGAATGTACCTCATGATTCTTTTTACCACTGCCATATGTTCCTCCTTTGGATTACTCTAAAAGCGGGCTGCAAGGCATGTGGAAAAGACAATATCTGGTCGTGTCGCTGTCAGGTACAGTAGGATCCCAATGATCCTCCTGTACATGGTGGGATCAACAGAGGCCCCATCGTCATGCTTTCCAAGTTTAGTTCTAACTACAATCGGAGTTGACATTGGTTTGGAGTCTTGCATATTAAACTTCTTCAACAACTCTCTTGCATACTTTTCCTGAGAAATGAAAGTGTATTACTTCTTTTGAATCACTTGTAGCCCCAAGAAATATGTGAGCTCCCCAATCATAGACATTTCAAATTCTGATTTCATGTGGTTGGCAAATTCGGCCACTGATTTCTTCCTGATGCCACCAAATATGATATCATCATCGTAGAATAGAACCATGAATTGACCTTTTGGAGAATTCTCGACATTGAGATTGTGATCTACTCATCCCCTTTTTTATTCCAGCTTCTTGAGATATGAATCTAGTCACGAGTACCTTGACCGTGGTGCCTGCTTCAAACCATATAGAGCTTTCTTCAGTTTGCAGAACTTCGTTTCATCAGTACCCAAAACAAAGCCCACTGGTTGTTCAATGTAGACATCTTCTTAGAGTATACCATTCAAGAATTCTGTCTTGACATCCATTTTAAATACTTTATATCCTCTTTGGAGTGCCATGGAAATGGGAAAGCCTGATTGACTCCAGTCTAGCCACTGGAGAAAAGTTTTCTTCAACATAAATACCTTCAATCTGGGAGTATCCTTTACATACCAGTCATGCCTTGTTTCTGATGACACTTCCATGCTCATCAAACTTATTTTTGAAGATCCATTTGGTACCAATCACATTGTGACCATTGGGTCTTTGGACAAGATCCCATGTCTGATTCTTGTCAATCTGATCTAATTCATCATTCATGGCTTTCACCCAATATTCATCATTTGCAGCTTCTTCAAATGAGGATGGCTCTACAACTGATAGAAATGTAGAATGTGTGATATTCCTCATCCTTCTTGTTTGAGTGGGTGCACTCTTGTTACCAATTATGTTAGATGGATCAATCTTAGCTCTTCGATTTCTCCTGCGAGGTTCAGTTGCATTCTCTTCAGCCACAATTTCTTCTTCAGATTCTTCTTCTGAGTCAACATCATGATGTGACTGCTGAGTGTTTTGTACAACTTCCTCTATTTCTGCATTTGTATTTTCTTCACATTCACTTTCTTCCTGACTTTCTATCACATCAGCATATGACGTCCTTGAAGCATTTGTGGGTTTCTCTTCAATTATCTTAACATCACTACTTTCCACAATCCTTCCTAAATTCTTGTTGAAACACTTATAGGCTTTGCTGTTCATTGAGTAACTGAGGAAAATTCCTTCATCTACATTGTCTCCATACTTCCCTTGATTTCCTTCTTTGTTCCTAATGAAGCATTTACTTCCAGAGACATGAAAGTATTTTAAAGAGGACTTCCGTCCATGCCACAATTCATATGGTGTCTTCATCTCAACCATATAAAGTCTTGTTCGATTCTGAATGTACACTGCAGCTTGAACAACCTCTTTCTAGTAATGTTGTGGAATATGACTCTCAATTAGCATACTTTGTTCCATGTTGTTCACCTGTCGATTCCTATGTTCAACAACTCCATTTTTTTGTGGAGTTCTCACAAAAGCTACCTCATGATGTATCCCATGCTTGTCCAGATAATTTTCAAATTCAATGGACGTCTATTCTCCTCCATTGTCAGATCTCAACACTTTGATTGTTCATCCAGTATCATTTTCGGCGATACGCTGATATGTTTTCATGCAGTCAAGGACTTTTCATTTTCTGTGAATGACCATCAACATGCCATTCTACTGTAATAATCTATGAAAAGGACAAAGTACCTTTCTCCATGAGTTCTAGCAGCATTTATCGGCCCACATACATCTGTATGAAGCAGATCAAGAAGGTGAGATGTCCTTTTCTTCTTTGACCGATATGAACTGCAGACCAGCTTCCCATGAATGCATGCATTACAAGATTTTTCAGATTCACGCTTCAGGTTGGGAATGTCCATGACAATTCTCAATTTTGATATTTTATCTATGTCTTGTTGATTGATGTGTCCCAGTCTTCGATGCCACAAATTATTTTCTTCCTCAACAGTCATGTAACAATCATTTTCTTCACTATCTACCTGATATAAGTTTCCTTCTGTTCTACGTCCCTTCATAAGTGAATTTCCTGCCTTTCCCTTGATAGTGCAGCCTTTCTGATTAAAAGTAACTATAAGTCCCGAGTTACAGAGTTGACTTTTACTGAGGAGATTATGACATAGGCCATCTACGTAAAGGACTTCAGTCTTCATTAGTTCTCCATTAGCTAATTCGGTACTTCCACTCCCTTTGATTTTTAGAGCTCCTTCATTACCAAATCGTACTCTACCATCAACCTTCTTTTTGATATCTTTTAGTAGGCCAACATTACCTGTCATATGAGATGAACAACCGCTATCCAGAATCCAGGTAATGTTGTTCTTTGTAGCTTTGAGGGCAACCTCTGCAAGGTTGGATTTCTCAATCTTCTTCCTTTCCTTACATGAGACATTGGATTGAGTATATATTACTAATGGCCTTTCAATTATCTCTTCCACATACCTAGGTACTTTATAGTTGAAATCTTTTTTGAGAGGATAAAACCTGTTTGAAAGAGAAACAATGTCTTGCGGACGAGACTATACTTGTCTTGAACATCGGTATGAGGTGTCCATGTCCCTTCTCTGCCTGCAATTAGCAGCCTTATAACCAAAGTTAGAACAAAGATAACAATATCTATAGAAATTGTTTCTTCTGTAAGAATTAGGATATGAATTTGTTCTCCTTTATTGAACTTCTATATCTTCTCCATTCAGATAGCTTCTTGCCTCTTCGCAATAAGACATGGTATGGCCCAGATAGCAACAGAACTGACACTTCATGAGAGGAAATGTCTTCTCACTTGAATTTCTCCTCATACCTTCTTCCTTGGGAGAATAGTTAGACTGTCTGTCTTTTCTAAATGTTTGAGGATAATTTTTAGTTCTCCTTTTAGTTTGGATTGAGGGTTCCTTTTGCAGTACTTTAGTCAACGTTTCAATATGTTCACCTTTCATCTTATCTTTCTTTTGGATCTTTTCACTTCCAGCAGTTGATGTATCAGCCTCATAGCCAATCCCACTCTTTCCCATGCAAGCAGGTCTTTTATTACTCAAGATTTTTCCAACCCCACATGAACCTCACTTGTCTCTTTCTAGTAATTCTGCATCTGATAATCTTCCAAATTGTATTTTCTTCCTCGATTCTTTTGGAATTTATTCAGTCTCAAGTTTACTCCTTAGAGTAAAAACTTCCTCCTCAAGACCCTCAGCAGTCTTGGATTTTTCATCTAGTATGGAGGTGAGGTCATTGATGACCTTTTCCTGCTCTTCAATTCTTAGATTCAGATCCACTACATCATCATTGCATTCAATTATTTTAGATTGTACGTTCAAAAATTCTTCCAGCCGTTCAATTTCAGCTTCAATTTGATCAACATATTCAATTGATTCTTCTAAAATTGATTTCAACTTATTGAAACTCTTACATTTAATCATAAGCTTACTAACCGCATCCTTAAGTTGCATCTCAGGATCTACACAAGTTCTAAGTTGTTTTTCTCCACCAGTATCTTCTAACTTTTCAACAGTGGCCATCATGGAAGCATGGTTCCCAGTATTGAATTCTGGTTCTTCTTCTTCACAAAATTCATTATCATCTTTTTCCTCTTCACAGACAAAACTCTTCCTTTGCATTTTCGTTCCCGATTTGAAGTCTCCCATTTTAAAGAACCTTTTCCGAGGCTTCTCGAAGCTTTCATCTTCACTATCATCATCATTGATCTTTCTTAAGCACTGAGAGGCAATGTGCCCAACTTTTCCACAACAAAAACATGCGAGAGGTAACTTCCCTTTGAATTTCCCTTTTCTCTTCTGGAACTTCTTTGCAATGAGAGAAATAATTTCTTTTTCTTTTTCATCTTCACCGCCACTATCTTTTGAGATTTTCAGTTTATCTATGGCCTTGAATGTCATTTCCTTTCACACACGAGTCATAGAATCTTTCGGTTTGACTCTCATTTCATATACTACCAAGCTGCTCAGTAGATCATTCAGAGAAAGTTTGGAAAGATCTATTTCCTCAAGGGCTGACACATTTGCATTGTACAGAGGTGGAAGTCTTCTTAATAATTTCTTTACAATATCAATGTCTTTGATTTCTTTTCCTAGACCCCGAATTTCTCCAACCACTTTATTAATTCGATTGAAGAATGAGTATGCATTATCATCTGGATGCATCTTCAGATCATCAAACCGATTGTGCAGCACTTGCAGTTTTGCCTCCTTCACTTTTCTATCTACTTCATAAATATTCTCGAGTTTATCCCCCATGGATTTTGCTGAGGTGAAATTCATTACCTTTAGGTAGATCTGATCAGAAAGGGCTGGAGTGAGTGCATTTTGTGCTTTAGCATCTACATCAAGAATTTTCTTGTCTATTTCAGTCATAGCCTGTCCTGTTGGATCAGTGACTTGTATTCCTTGCACAGTAGAAAAGAGAACTTCCATTCCAAGAGATCTTAGATGAGATCTTATTCTGTTCTTCCAGATCTGGAAATTACTTCCATCGAAGTGAGGGACTCTCCTAACATTGATTGCATTATCCATGACGATAAAGGACAGATTCAACACCAGCAACCTTTACCATTTGATACCAATTGAAGGACCCCGGGACACCCTAAGAGGGGAGGGGTGAATCAGGGTGACAACTTTTTCTTTTACTGTGATGGATCTTGTTCCCACGTTGGTAGGAACTTGTTGAACCTGTATGATGAATATGATCAGAAAGCAAACATTCACATACACAGAGAGACACAACACTTTTTAATTGGTTCACCACTAAGGGCAACGTCCAAGGATTATACACCGACAAGTTTACGATTGTACCAAATTCCACTAATCTTCACTAGTTGTGAATTACAATGGTTCGAGAACAATCACTCTGTCCCAGGCTCACTGCCTTTAAAAAATTTTAGGGATAGGTCACTACGTCCCTCGGGTCACTCCCGTTGACTCCACCTGGCTCACTGCCGTTGGTGAAGTCCCAATCAGTTTATAGACGTGAAGGTCTCTTCATCATTGCATAAGAATGCATCCTCTGTTGTATGTAGATGCTCTGTTGGAGTCCAACTCTTACCATAAGATGAATCTCACTTTGTGCTGAGGGTACTGGGTGATCCTCCAGCTTTCGTGCAGCTTTAAAAAGACAGATGTACTTCAACAATATTTGGCAGTCTCCTAAAAGCCCGGCGCGCAAGTCCCAACATGGAACGCAAGTCCCAATACGGCGCACAAGTCCTCAGCGCGCAAGTACAAACTGGTGCACAAGTTTCACTAAAGCACCTATGTGACACTGCATTCTTGAACTTCAAACCTGCGCGACTCACTTCCTTTCTCACCCAAGTCACCTTGGGTGCGTAGCCAACAACTGGCGCACAGCCTCTACTTGCGCGACCCAACAACCACTTGCGCGACTCAACCACTTGAGAGAAGAGATCTCAAAAAATATTTAAGTCTCAAACTTCATTGAAAATGAGGAGGGGTGGTCCTCTATTTATAGGAAAACTGGACCCCCTGCGCATTGGCACGCAAGTCTTCCCTCGGCGCGCAGGTTCCGGTGCGTATCTCATCCTCTCTATCCTCTATCGCGCTACTCACTTGTGCGACCACACAAAAACTTACGCGACCTTCTTTACTTTTCCATATTTTGAAGTTATAATCTAGAAAAACAATATACATGCAAGTTTCCAATCCTCCTAGGCATCGGTGCGCAATTCTCTTCACGGCGTGAAGGTCACTTGCACGACCAACCCAAAACTTGCACGGCCCTTATCCATTTTCCATTTTCCCATGTTCTGATCTTGAAAAACATATGGCGCGCAAGTTTCCTCTTCTTCAAGTACACTGCACGCAAGTCTCTTTTACAAAAACACTTTTCTCCATTTGTCAATTATTAGGCCCAAAAATTTGGCAAACATTGGGAAACGACACCCCCTTCAATACTGCTGTCTGCTTGAACTGTATGATATCTTTGCTGGTACACATTCTGAACTTCTACTAAGGATTGACAACAAACACAAACCATACTCCAAATCATGCATAGAAGACCATGGTTCCAACAACATAATTATAATTATAATATGAAAATTATACTTTTAATACCAAACATGAAATATGTTTATCGAAAATGAACTACATTACAATCATAGAGACAGTTGGTCGTACGTACGCATGAAAAAATGTTTCCCTTTTCTGATGATGTTTGTGGAAATAAAGTAAGTATTATTTTATATGTATGGGATTATAATTTCATTATAAATATAATATTATTTCTTTAAATATTCTTACATATACCATCCAAGTGATGTAGAAATAAAAATGATTCACATCGCTTCGTGAGGCGGTAACCCCACGTACAAAAAAATGAAGTTATCATTTATTCATTGGATGGTAAGGTAAGAAAGTATATGATATATTTATTTTAATGATTATTAATATGTCATGAATATAATATATACAAACATCAGATTAATCCTTATTAACTTCCAAGTAAAGTGTATGTAAAAAAGGAGTCATATAGTTTTGCGAGGTGGTAGTCTGTTGTATACATAGGCAATATTAACATATTCTTTATGGAATAGAAGGTAAGAAATTATATGTGATATTATAATTATAAAAGTATAATTATATCATAATTATAATATATAAACTTTAGATAAATTTTTATATTCTTCTTTGAGATATGATGATAAAAAAACGAATTACATCGCTTCGTGAGGTGGTAGAATTCCGTACACACGATCGATGGTTTCATTTCCCATTTGATGAAAGTGGAGATCTATTTAGGGTACTAAATTAACATAATAAATTAATAGTGTATTTTAAAAAAATATTTCACTATATGATCATAATATAGCTGTAACATAAGGATTGGTAAGAAGAAATAAACTAAAGATGCTTGGTTAAGAACATTACATCTTCTTCGGTCCACGTCTTTATTATTATACATAAAGCCTTACTAGATTAGATTTATGATCCCAAAAGGACTAAATTATGTTTTTATGTAAGTAAGGAATGGTGTTTTTGTAGGTAATGTCCTAAATAATGAGTTTTTTAAGAGTGGAAAAGAGAGGAGAGTGGGAGGCCTTTTATAAGTGGGGGAGATGACACTTTTGGAATTTTTTTGAAAATAATGAATTACACCCATGATATTTTACATGAAAAAACTATAAAAAATGGAATATTTTAGATTCTTATAAGATTTAAAGTCAAAATATTACAATAAAATAGGAATTATACAAATTTTAGATTATTTTTAATAATGATCTTTTTAGTTTAACCCCCAAAGAAAACTACTTTTACCTTAACCATAGTAATTAACATTAACTATTTTCACTAATCATTATGGTAAAATAATAATTGTACATCATTAGATAATATAAATTATTATATTTCCCAACATGTAATCAATTTTTCCAAATTCAACTCACATAATTGACAAAATGTAATATAACACTAAACCTACAGAAGTGTCAAAAAATGATTTCTCAATAAATGCATTTCTCTTAAGAATAAGATGATCTTATCATAACTATGTGACACATAATAATAATTAAATTAATTTAAATTAATATTTATAGACATATAATTCTTAGATTTTGTTAAAATATATATTCATTAGGTGTTATTTATATTAACTAAAATGAAGGAACATTATTCGTTTTAAAATAGTTTTAAGAAAAATATGTTTTTAAGACTAAGAATAAACTTATAGTTAAATATATTATAAATATGATCTAAATGAAATAAAATTAATTTAATTTTAATAAATAATAATTATTTTAATTTAAAATTAAAGTAAAATAATAATGGGATGAAATTTATTAAGAAAAAAACAATTTTATAAAAATCATCATTTTTTACTATCCACAGAAAAATTAATATTTTCAAAAAAATACCAAAATTTCACCCTAATTTAATATCAATATGAATATTTGAAAAAAAAAAATCATTGTAAAAAATAAAATTTAAAATTTTTTCAACAAATCAATTTTAACATTTTCTCATAAAAAGAAATAAATATCATTTTTGAAGTGAACTTATTTTCTTGTAGAATAAAATATATTTATTAAAGTTGAGTTCTTATTTATTATGAATTTATAAATAAAGTATATTGAGTAGGAAATTTATATATACTTCATACAGAAGTTACTAGAATTCATACCCACAAATTTAATGTCTAGGTTATATCAGTCACGTTTAAATAATAATATTTTAATATTATATCATAGTTTCATTAAACTTAGTGTTGTGTGTAACCCAATATGTTAGAGAAATAAAATTTAATTAAAGATAAATATATTCTAAATTATAATTTTGGTACATTTTTACTTGCAATCTATTGATAAGAATATGTGGAAAGCTTATGGTTTATTGGGATGATTTTGTTAAGGCACCTGAGAGTTGGAATTGAAACGACTTTCCCTATATGATAATCTTTGGGGTTGCCCTTTTAAGGTGGGGATAATTCCACCCTCAAAGGAAATTCCGTGTTTAATGAAACATATTTGATAAAATATTATGGTTTTTTGTTTTTCTTTATGTTACCATTTATGGGAGTCTCAAAGTTGGGTAAAAATCCATGATGATATTAACATGAGAAATGTTGTTTAAGTGTTACTAGAATCCCCTATGATGAGTTGAGTCTATTTAGAATTTGTGTAGGAAATGGAATCTTGGGTACTGAAATCCATGATATGAGTGATTGAATGGGGATGTGTTCCTAAGTGGGTTTAATTCTAGTTATTCATAGATTTATAAACCTTTCATAAGATATACAAGCTCATGCAAGGGTGTTTCCTCTTTTTATAAGAAGATGCATTATGGGTTAGTCAATAAGACATTGTAGCTATTTTATTTTATAATATTATAAGTATTGAAGGTGGGGATGATGTAGAGATTTAGGTTTTCTTATATCAAATAATTAACCCACATATTTATTTTATATCCATAAACCTTTTACAATGTTAGTACGGTAATTTCCCATATGAAATTACCTCATAAATATTTTGTGAGGGTTCTTTTTTTTATGTTGAGATTCTTAACCTTAGGTTTAAATTTGGATATATTTCTATTCAGTTGAATTTTTAGGATATTTAATATTTATGAAATAAATATAATTATAATTTGAAATGTACAAATGCCAATATATCCTAAACGAATCATAAAATGGAAATTCCAACTCAATTGTTGAGTTCAAAATGGGTAGTTTTACCTATATGAGTTATAAATTCCATTGAAATGCAGGAGACATCTCCTTCGATGGTTCTATGGCATTCTTCTGGATGACGATCAATGGCTACTCCACTGGAATTATATTTTTATCCTAAAGATGTCTTCATTCCCCCCTCGAAGGCGGTGTCTATCTATGGTGGGATTTCACCGAAACTTGTGGATGCGGTGAAGGAAGATATGATGAACCCTAAGCGGAAGTCTGAGGGTTTTTCTTCCCAGAATAGGTTTTCTTATTTCTGAATCTCAAAATGAATCTACTTCTTTACATAAACAGATTACCAAGAATGGCTCAATTGCATTTGTGGAAGCGAGTCTAAAAATTTTGGGAGCTCGCCTTGAAGAATGTCGATTCTCCCTCCTCGCCAGGATATCGGGAACACGGGGGGACACCCCTCTGAGGGTTGAAGATGTGCGTTCTCATATATCTCAATGTTGGGGATTCACTTATTGGCGTTTGATATCAATTGGGAGAGGTACTTTCCATATTGTTTTTCCTTCGAAAGAACTTCAAAATGTTGTGTAGAGTTTTGGACCAGTTTCAATCAAACCTGGTTACATCATGGTTCAACAGTGGGATCCTTTAGCCACTCCTCTTGCAGTTAAGAACTCCTCCACTCAGACATGGATTCAAATTAGGGGTTTGAATTGGTTTTTCTGGCACCTGTCAGTTTTGTGGGAGGTTTCCTCTACTGTTGGTTGCTCGATTAAGGTGGACAAGGAAATAGAGCATACCAGGTATGTTCATTTTGCCCGTGTATTAGTAGAGGTTGATTTAACTCATGTTATTATTGAACAGATATCCTTGTTTCAGGTGAAATTAAGTTAGAACTAGATATGAAATATGAGTGGTTGCCTACATTCTGTAAGTATTATATGTGCATTGGTCATGCTCTTGAGCACTGTCGCAGGAATATGAAATGATATTTATTTAAATCCATGGGTCATTCCCTAGAGAAGTGTAAGAAGAAACATGTTTATCCTCATGTTAGTAAGAAAGTTCTCAGGAGGGATGATCCTCACAAGGCTGGTATCTCCACATTTGTTGAGGCTCTCCTGCATGGTCTGCCAAAGTCTGATGCTTTTCAGAAACCTGCTAATGCTGCTACTGTGCCAGTGAATGGTGGATCATTGGAGTAGGACATCATTGAAGTTACTAGGGGTCTAGATAACAAGTCCTGGGATGATGTGGGTGAGGAGGAAGAAGGGAATAAATCTGGACATGAGGCTGCTATCCAAAATGAAGTGAATCAAGAGTTGGAGTGAGCTGCTATAGCATCTACTGTTAGGAAGTGTAAGATTAATATTTTGGATGCTGATGGCTTCCAGTTGGTGTTGCCTAAGAAGATGAGGGCCAGTCCAGTTACTCATGACGAGGTGCAGATGGCCAATGTGGATGCTCAGATGGAAGTGGATCCGAGGCTGGAAAATTCTGCTAAAGGGGATGATGCTGTTCAATAGGGGATTCAGGATGAGGTGTAGGTGGACAAAGTGGATTCTCTTCTAGAAGTTGTTCCGAGGATGGACAATAAAATTTTAGGTGATGCTGCTGTTAAATAGGGGACTCAGGTTGATGTGCAGGTGGATACTTATGTGGAGAATTCTGGTGGTTTTCAATTTGTTCCAGGGGGAGAGTGTCTTCTCTGATCTTCTGCTTCTAAGTAGGGTGTTAGTATGGAAGGATTCCCCCTTGCTAACATAGAATATGTGAATACACCTAGTCATGTTCTGGACCTTGTGGGATCTCTCAAAATGGTTACTGAGCAGGGGGGGAATAATATGAATGTCATCTCAATGGATGCACCTAGTATTGTGGAGTTGCAAGGACCTGTAAAACCAACTGTCAATTTTTTTTGAATGTTAGAGTCCAATAATACTCTCGAGTTTGATCTGCTTAATCTTGAAGGACTCAAGAATGCATGATGTTGAAACTGAACGTGCTCCTCCTCGACACCCACTACTGCTGATGGTCTAGAGACCCCAAAGGAGGTGGACCTGCCTATTTGTGTGGCGGTGTAGGACTCCAAGGATGTACAGGAAGCTCCTCATGAGCATGAGGAGTCTACTCATGATACTGCTCATCAGGATGTTATATCCCCTATTGAGGTTGTGCAGTCAATGTTGCATAGGGAAGTTCTTCATGAAGAAATTGATCTGCACACGATTGAGGTTATGAAGATGGATGGTGAATCAGTGATGCAAAGGGGAAGAGGGCGACATCCAGCTAATCGGGGAGGATCTCTGGGTCGAGGCCGGGCCAAAAAAGGTAATAATTGGGAATCTGATGTGTCTGTTCAGTTTCCTATCTGGGTGTGTTGTTTCACATGTAAGAGTTTCCTTCAGTCTGTTGTACCTTTATGATTTTTTAAACAATTTTTGGGGTCATAGGTTTCGGAACCTATGGCTGAACCACTTTTAGTTATAAATTCAAACCAGGTTCCAGGACGTAGGTTGATTTTTTTGGATTTTAAATATAATTTTATTTTAATTTATTTTATCCCCATATATGAATCCCCAATCTCATCCTAGGGAGTGGGAGACCTATCTCTATTGATGCCATGGGAATAAGGGAGGATAGAAATAGGGAATCTCATCTACGGATTGAATCAGAGCTATGGTCAGTAGAAGTTTCACTGGAACATAGATTATTGGAATCCAAAACTTGAAGCTTTTGTGATTATTCATATGGTAGGGTTTTTTATTTTTATTTGACATGTTACCATTTTATTTAATTTTTGTTTATTATTTTGTATGTTTATTGTCAAACTGATGATAACCAAATAAGAAAGGAGTGGATTTTGAGAAAATTGGTGGATTGTGGTAGTTTATATATTTTTTAAATTTAGAATTCCTAATCACACGACATATAGTTCATGAAAACATGATGTGTATTTTTTTCATATAAAATATAAAATATATTCCACATGAAATATAAGTTTTAAGAACAGATTGTGTAGGTATATTAGGTACATGACCTTTGGTATGAAGCAATACATGGCTAGACACCCCATGTGAGTTATATGTTGTGCATGTACACACAATATTTATCTACACAACATGACATGAGCCATAATACTTAGAACATGCAGACCTTGGGTAGCCCAAATCATATTCCCAATATTATATATATAGTAGTTTTGGATTAGATGACTTGGGGTCCCATGTAGAATCACATATCATGTAATCCATGACAAACACGATTTAATTTAAGGTTACATGATGAGATGAGAATGGTACATAACCAGTTGGACTCTTCAGGTATACACATGATGATTTCCCTAGTTCACATCATGCATTTTCGATTACATGTTGATATTTTTCTAGTACACAACCAAATGAAGGATTTTCATATATATATCATAGAAACCATTGTGAAGATTGTGTACATTCCACCTAGTGGGTTTCTTCATAATTTTTATCCCATGAGTCATATTTGGATTATTGAATACTCCATATTGATTATTGATTAATGTAGATCACAAAATTGGGGTCCCCTTCACTAAAAAACATTTTCCAATATTAATCCTACGGTAATTACAAATAGATTTGGGTGGTGATTGAAAGAAAATGTTGGGATGGTTATCCAATTCAAATATTTAGATACCAGATCATGTAACCCTTTCATGTTTCTTGGAGTGAGAAACATTTTGAAAACTTATTAGCAGTTTTGGATCCTTTTCTGGTGGATGGTGAAAGATTCACAAATACTGGAGTTTAGGAAGGTCTCTAGAAGTTCCCAAATCATATCAGCATATTCATAAGGGAGGTATAGTTTTAAATGGAACTATAAATTATTCCATTTTCCCCTTGACCCCGAGGTTGATGTTCATGTTTTGGTTTCGATAAAAGGATGGGGAGTTGGTTATTCAGTCATATTATGTTATTACATTTATTACTAGTCTATGTTTTTTATAGAGGGTAGATTGTATCCTCAATAGTTCCTTACATGTTGAAAAAGATATGTATTGAGAATATTATAGAGTTCTCTATGTGGAAATTTCCCTAGTCCCTTGCCTCCGGTGACTATGACGTTAGAGAAGTATAAAGATGGGATTTTGGTACTCCCTTATAATTAACATCATTTTTGAGGTGTGGGTCCTTAATTATGTTGATTTAATTAATACTTAATTATATATTTGGGGTTTGGGTTATCCTTGATATAGAATAGTTTCACAGAGATCCATTCATAGTTCAAATTATCCTTTATGTGGATAGTGATGTTACTCCAATCGATCAATATTTTCCTTCATTGAGGTGAAGGTATTATTTAGGGGTCATTAACTCTCTTCATTGATTTAACCACTTAGAATATGTGTGGGTCCCATGTTATAATGAATATCATTTTGAAGTAATTTTAATATATTATATTATTTGGGACATGTAGTTCATAGGGTGCTCCATGTTTCCCTTTTGGTATGCTTCTCTAGTATATATGGGTTGAGTGGATGTGGAATTCACATTATTATTGGTTGATATCCACATTAGAACACATATTAATCATATTAAAACCTTTTTTCTTAGTGTGGTTGAGGAATTGATTTCACCTATTGTAGAATAGGGTAGATAACTACTATGTGGAACATGGTCTAGGCCACCCATCTACGGGGTCAGAAACTCCCTCATTCGATGTGCACATTTTACAATGAGATCTAGGTCTTCTAATTTGATTAAATTATCATTAAAATAATCATATATAGAGATGTAATAAAGTTATTTATGTGTAATTAAGTGTTTTTTGGGAACAATGATAAACCTATGAGTCCATCACATAGCTTTGTGAGTTGGGAGAGTGGTGTTGTTAGTTCTTGTAGTCTAGATCATGGTTTTATGATCCCCCACATTGGAATGGGATCTTCCTAATTAGGTCCCTCTGAGTATGAAAGGTTATTTGGGTTATGTGTAGAGACGCGAAGCTTGACGTACATGGACATTACATTAATTTTGTGAAATACATAATACATAATAAAAACAGACACACAAGGACCGTAATATTTTAGTGTCTTTGGAAACATGGAACATAATCTTCTAATCGTGGTGAAAGATCTTCAACATATCCCATAATTATCTTACACTTATTGTTTCCTTACCTAAAACCTTTCTTTTAATCCTGGGGGAAAATAAAACATAAAAAGGGTGAGCTCAAATGCTCAGTAAGGGTAAGCATGGATAAAATAAAACACACCTTATACATTTGAACTTAAAAACATGAACATAATGTTTAAACATCAAAATCTTGAGCAACGACTTAAAACATGGAAGTACATAAGGCATAGATCATATTGGAACATAAATCTTGATAACATAGCATGGGAATAAAACATGTCATTTTGGCATCCATTAAGCACATGTAATGATTTCCATAGTAGCCAAGGCATTGCTGCCAATACCATCTTAGTAGACAAATCCCTTTCTGAATCGAGTTCAGTCCTCGTTCCAGTCCTGTAATACTGAACCAGATTAACTTACCATTCCAGCCATGTCTATCTCATGAGATATAAATATTTACCCAATGCATTGGAGGGAGATATAGGTCCCACCCATCTCATAATGAAATCATTCTTACTTGTGCCGCAAAATAAACATAAATCATTCATAATAACCCAATGAATAAAATGGGTTTCATAAACATCATCCCATCGTCACATAATCCATATAAAATAAATAGATATCATTTAATCATAAGAAAAGTGAAACCATGTAAATCATAGAGACATTATACTTGAAACATACACATATGAAATAATGTTATCTTAGATGAAAAATGGTTTTGATAAAACACTTGAAAATAATTCTTGAGGAAAATATCCTTTCATCTTCAAAATAATTTTCTTTTCACAAAATGTCATGAAATTTTAAAAGAAAAGGATTTTGTTGAAAATATTCATTAAATCATTTTGAGGAAGCTTCATGAAAACAATATTTATAAAACCGTAAAAATCCTTTCATGCCGTATAAGTTAAAAAAACATTCACCTCATACTTTTTTCGGAAAAGTCAAAAAGTACCTTATATGGTAAAAAAAGAAAATATTTCTTACATAACATGTAGTAAAAGTAAAAAAATGGTTAAAAAGGACTTTAAACATACATGAAAACACTTTTATAGAACATGGACATGGATGATAGAAATAACCCCAGTAAATACTTATGA
Source organism: Viscum album (assembly GCA_963277665.1). Lineage (NCBI taxonomy): Eukaryota > Viridiplantae > Streptophyta > Magnoliopsida > Santalales > Viscaceae > Viscum > Viscum album. Next base: position 111,484,914 of record OY728157.1, on the reverse strand, counting down.
ATATACAATCTCGGATAAAAATGAGATTTGCAAAATTATCCCTTACCTTTGGTCCGATATGCCTCATACGTATCCAAAACTCCTGTATACTGATTTAAATAATGTCATAGACTTATTACAGAATCATATTCATTGTTATGATATCATATATGGTTCACTTAGGACTTTATATTACCCGTTCTTTTGTAAATTCCATGTTAAAGAGCGTTTTGGGTAAAATCGTTTCATTTGTTCTTTGTGTTTTGACTTGTAATTATTCATATGATTACTTAGATCATGATTAATTAATTCCAGAATATAAAATATGATTTATATATTATATATTTTCAGAATATACATATATATAATATAACGATAAATGGAAAGAAATACACCATTCATGGAGACGGTAGGCCGTACGTACGCATGAACGTTGTTTTTGTTTCCTCATTGAATTGAATGAAATTAATTGGATGGAATACATATATATATATATAAATAAATCCAGTATCATTATTATGTAATATATTTCATGATTACTTATTATATATACTTTATAATCATTTATGAATGGTTAATCGTTGAGAATGAATCTCATCGCGTCATGGATACAGTATTCCGTACGTACGCACGAGCGATGATATCGTTCCCATGATCGTGGAATTTTATTGGAGTGTATGTATACTATTAAATAATCTATATCACTTTACAATAATCATATATAGTTATTATTTACACCATTATACCCATCCAAGTAAGGTGGTGGTGGAAAATAGATTACACCACGACTTGGAGACGGTATTCTATACGTACACACGCGTGGTGATTTCATTTTCTATAGGATGGATAGATGGAGAAATAGGGTTGTTTCATACTCATAATAACATATCAGTATATTAGTGATACTGATGTTATTACTTCATAATGAAACAACCTAAGAAGAAGAAGTGGAAGAAGAAATAAAGTTGAAAGAATCGATAACTGACATTACCTCTTCTTTAAAGCGCCTCTTTGAGACCTCCTCTTAGGGAACTAAAATTTGTCTTTGAAGAAGACCAGGACCTCTAGGATATTTATAGGGAAGTGGAGAAGAGAATTTTTCAGGGGTTTTCCGAGCTTGAAGGCTCAAAGTGGTGTGAGGAAGAGAGGGAGGAGGTTCCCTTTTATAAGGGAGGAGAGGGGCACCTTTGGAATAACTAAAAATAATATTTTATTATAAAGTCATATTCGGTTTCTAATAGCTCAAAATTGATATATTTATAATCTAAGGTTGGGATGGGTCTAAATACTCTCATCCAATAGAATTTAGACAAGTTTAGGTCATTTTATTAACCTTATCTTTTAGTTTTAACTCTTAGTTAATTAGATTGACATTTTCCATGTCACTTTGTATTTTTATATTATATATTTAATAGACTTACCATATACATACAAGAGACCCCCAAGTGGTCCATTAATGATACAAATAACATGATATAAGTATCTTGTCCAGACCTTATATTTTTAGGAATATAATAACAATTAATAATATAATATTTGTTTTAAAAACTATTTTATGTCAATTTTGACACTATTTGGTAATTGATTTTTGTGAAAATCATAATAGAATGATTATTTCGAAAAAAGTTAATAAAATAAATACTAACATGTAATATTAACATATAAAATTATTGGAATTCATAAAAAGTCTCAAATTACATTTATTTGGGTATTTATAACATCAATTATGTCAATATTTCACTAATAAGATAATTACTGCATCATCATTTTGTCATAAATAAATTAAATTATTTTAAGTCTAAAAATTTAAAAATAAAATACGATTATGTAGGAAATCTATTTAGCTTTCCAATTAATATTTATAATCGAATTTATATTATGTATAACACTATATTAAAAATGATTTAGTTATTAAACTTTGATTTTAACTATTTTAACCCTTCTTTAAATAAATTAATAATAAATGTCATAATCTAATCCAAGTGGGCATAAATTGTAATATTTTATTCCTAAGGTTGTTTTTGGTCAAATTAAACTTATCCAATAGAATTATTACATGCGTTAGTGTAATAATAATAACACTTTTACCCTTAATTACCCTATTTACTTTTAACCGTGGTAAAAAATGTAAAAAGTTACTCTTCACCAAAAAATATTTTCATCTCATTAAACCACATTTTAGTCCTTGATATTAACCGTGTCTCTAGGATTTTCGAAATTCCACTCACAGAAGTGGTAAAATTAAGTTTTATGAAAAATTCAGTTTTTTTAACTACCACTTAGTGGTTTCACTATTCATCAAAAAATGAACGTTTCCAGAAAAATACAAAAAATTAGGCCTAAGATATATTTGATATTATGAATTCAAAAATGATTTCAATTTTACCAAATTCAAATCATATTAGTTATATTAACTAATTTAAAAATTAATTCCCATCGTCAAAACAAAGAGCGTGTTTTTAAGAGATAATAACTATCAAAAGATTGACACTTGTTTATGTCTGGTTTAAATGTGAAATTACATCCAATGACCAACATTGTATTAAATTTTAAAAATATATTCTATATATACTTAAAAACCATTAAAATTAATAATTTATCACTATTAATTATTTCGATTAAAAAATTTGTTTTTAATTAAAATTTAGTAATTTTCACTATTCATCAGAATATGAAAGTTATCTGAAAAGTACCAAAATTTCACCCTAATCTAATTTAGATATTCCGAATCCAAAAATGAAGTCAATTTTGAAAGATAAAATTTATAAAATTTCAAAAAGTGGGTATTACTATTCATAAGGCTAGTTCATAATAATATTATAATAATATCTCGTTTAGTGAAACTCGGTATTGCGTACTACACACGCTATCGAGGAAGGTCGCGATTGCGTGTAATGCAAGGAAAGTCCGGGATGAATGTTTTGAAAGCTCATTTTGGTGTAGCGTACAACACAATACATTAATGAAATTAAAAAGAATATTTTTCATAATATCTTGGGGTGTTACATTCTACCCCCCTTAAAATTAATTTCACCCTCGAAATTCATCGGGGTTATAAATGGTTTACTACTTGAAAGTTTCTTTAATAGAAACCCACATCATAAAAAGGAATACCAAAACTTGGCTTTAAAAACTAAAGTATGAAACGTAACGGTTACCCAAAATAACTTATCACTGGGTTTCCACGTAGGATAACATAGGTGAAAATATGGATATGGAAGAAAAATCTAACCATCAAGTTCTGATGGAGAGTGGTAGAGAACATGGCTATGAAAAATCCAACAATCACAAAGCCATAAATTTGTGACGATCTAAGGTACCATCTGATTCATCAGATATAAGAGCACTAGGACAACATTTTTGGTTTTCAAGATCATTTCTCTAAAGTTAATGAAATTGTAATTAGAAGAAATACTTTCGTGACTTTGGTACAGTCTCACCGTTGGTCATTCTTTGAACAATTTACACTTCATCTCTTAAATAAATTAAGTTGAATTTGTCATTAATGAAGTGTTAGCAGATCATGTGATAGAATGATGGGTCATTCCAGCTGTCTCAAACAAAAGGTTAGAAAAGTTATCAAAAAATAAATAAGTCCATCTATAGTGAGATTAATCATATATGGCTACTAAAATAGACTTATACTTCATATATCACACTTCTTAATATAATAAAATTAGTTTCTACTAAACAGGGACTTCTTGTAGGCCAGTGGTAGGAAATGAAGGCCAGTCAAACTTCAGTTGTGGGTTCGATTCCCACAGCCTTGTCCGACGCAATGGGATGTCGCCCATCCTACATGTTGTCCTTTTTCTAAAACTACATTACTATAACATCCCATCAATAATTTCGAAAAAACTTATATCCTTAAACAATACTAACTTATGTCCAACATAATCCATTCCAATCTTTAGGCTTTTCCAAAATACTGTTGTCCAATCTCATATTATAGTGAAAACGATTACCAAAGAGTTCATATAACAAGAATGTTAATACCATCGTTGATCCCCATATATCATGAGATATGTCTTGTTGGTCACATTCCAAACATTCTAAGGCCTTAATCATGTATTCTCTTGAAAAATGAATACACATTGAATCTTAGTGAAAACATGAGTGCTTTCAAAAGTTAACTCTTTCCACATACAAAAACCCCATAATTCTATATATTCAAACCATGATATAACTATTTCCTTATATTAGTCATGAGCTCATGAATACTGTCAAACATTTCATTTTCTCCTTATCCCTTCATTATGCGCACATAATCTTTTTTCCAAAAATATCTCAATCACTTTCTATCGTTACCAGTACCATAAATTTTTTGAAAACCACAATATACCAATAAATAAATATTCCAATATTCCACGATACTATATACAACATTATTCTAGAATCCCATTATATAAAACATAATCATTCCACCACATCGTTGTCATATTCATCATCACCAATAGTGATCGCATGTGACTTCCCTTTGTCCTTTTCCTTAAGTGGTTGCTCATGTCGATCATCACTAACCCTTGGATTAGGGCATTTATTAGCATAATGTCCCATTTCCCTGCACTTGAAGCATTGAAGTGTTGGTGGTGCATTTTCTGCAGTCTTTTCTTTATTCACATCATTAGAAACCCTTTTTCCATTACTTAGACACTCAGATACTCTATGACCTTCTTTTCCACACTTAAAAATTTTCTAGTCCCTTTAAGACAATCTCCACCTTGCTTCTTTCCCCACTTTGTGCATAAAGAAACATTCATCTTCTTTTCACCATTATTATGATATTTCTCCTTGAACTCCATCTTCCATTTCTTGTCAAAACCATGAGATGGATAAGTAACACCAACTTCCATTTCTACCTTGATAGCACAACACACAATTTCATCGTAGCTACTGAAGTCTCTTATAGCTAATTCCCTTCGAAGATTTGGTTTTAAGCCATTGAAGAATCGATCAACTTTACTTTCAGGTTGGATGATAAAGCCAGATGCATACCTTTAAAGCCTTGTAAAATTCGCTTCGTATACACCAACAGATTCATCATCCTTTTTCTTTAGTTCAAGAAACTTTTTCTCCATCTTTGTTCGAAGAATACAAGGGAAGTGCTTATTAAAAAATAAGTTCTTGAACTCGTCCCATTCTATGGACTCAATTTCATCTCTTCGCCTCGTATTTTTGATAAGATTCCATCATTGATCAGCTTCACCTTCCAAACGATATACTGCTAAGATGACATTATCATGTTCAGAACATTGAATAACTGAAAATATTTTTTCAGTGGTACTGATCCATTGTTCAGCAACAAGTGGATCAGAAGACCCACTGAAAGAAGGTGGACGTCGCCTCATGAAGGACTCAATAGAACATTGTTCCCTTCTCTGCTCATTTGGAAGTCCAGAATGATTCATAGCTAGTGTAAGTATAGAAATACGATTTTTCACTCCATCTCCCATAATATTTGTTTGTTCAGGACAACAATCATTACATTTTCCATTACATTGATCAACACGGTTCCTTCAGGTTCCAGCCATTGTCTAAAACCCAAAAAGAATAGTGTGAGAGGTAAAAATCATGCTAGAGAAAACAACGTAGTAAAGGGGGAGTAAAATCAATATTTAACATATTAGCTTAAATTCTAAGATCGTTAGTGCAATTATAGGACTATAACCTATATGTATACTTAACCTTAGGGACATCCCTAGAAATACCTTTGAAATATCTCTAGGGATCTCACTAAAGTTTTTTGCATCCTAGTTTCCAAAGGTTAACTAAACATTTCCTATGATACCATATATAGAGACCCGAAGCTTGACGTATGTGGACATTACATTACATTTGCGGAATACATAATACATAACAAAAACAGACACACAAGTACTGTAATAGTTTAGTGTCTTTGGAAACTTGGAACATCATCTTCTAATCGTGGTGAAAGATCTTCAACATATACCATAAAGATATTCTACTTATTTTTTCCTTACCTAAAACCTTTATTTTAATCCTAGGGGAAAATAAAAAATAAAAAGGGTGAGCTCAAATGCTAAGTAAGGGTAAGCATGGATAAAATAAAACATACCATAAATATTTGAACTTAAAAACATTAACATAATGTTTAAACATCAAAATCCTGGGCAATGACATAAAACATGGAAGTACATAAGGCATAAATCATAATGGAACATAAATCATGATAACATAGCATGGGAATAAAACATGTAATTGTGGAATCCATTAAGCACATGTAATGATTTCTATAGTTTCAAAGGCATTGCTGCCAAGACCATCTTAGTTGACAAAGTCCCTTTCTAAATCGAGTTCACTCCTCGTTCCAGTCCTGTAATACTGAACCAGATTAACTTACCATTACAACCATGTCTATCTCATGAGATATAAATCTTTACCCAATGCATTGGAGGGATATATAGGTCCCACCCATCTCATAATGAAATAATTCTTACTTGTGCCACAAAATAAACATAAATCATTCATAATAACCCAACGAATAAAATGGGTTTCATAAACATAATCCCATCATCACATAATCCATATAAAAGAAATGGATATCATTTCATCATAAGAAAATGAAACCATGTAAATAATAGAGACATTATTCTTGAAACATACACATATGAAATAATGTCATCTTAGATGAAAAATGGTTTTGATAAAACAATTGAATAGAATTCTTGAGGAAAATATCCTTTCATCTTCAAAATCATTTTCTTTTCACAAAATGTCATGCAATTTTAAAAGAAAAGGATTTTGTTGAAAATAGTCATGAAATCATTTTGAGGAAGCTTCATGAAAATAAAGCTTTATAAAACCGTAAAAATCCTTTCATGCCGTATAAGTTAAAAAAACATTCTCCTCATACTTTTGTTGGAAAAGAAAAAAAGTACCTCGTATGGTAAAAAAACTAGAATATTCCTTACATAACATATAGTAAAAGTAAAAAAAATGGTTAAAAAGGACTTTAAATATACATTAAAACACTTTTATAAAACATGGACATGGATGATAGAAATAACCCCATTAAATACTTACAAATAAGCAATCTCGGATAAAAATGAGATTTGCAAAATTATCCCTTACCTTAAGTCTGATATGCTTTGTACGTATTCGAACCTCCTATATAATGATTTAGATAATGTCATTGAGTTATTAAAGAATCATATTCATTGTTATGATTTCATATATGGTTCACATATGACTTTATATTACCCATTCTTTTGTAAATTCAATGTTAAAGAGCGTTTTGGGTAAAATCATTTCATTCGTCGTTCGTGTTTTGACTTGTAATTATTCATATGATTACTTAGATCATGATTACATAATTACAGAATATAAAACATGATATATATATATAATATATTCAGAATATACATATATATAATAGATCTATAAATGGAAGGAAATACACTGTTCATGGAGACGGTAGACTGTACGTACGCATGAGCATTGTTTTCGTTTCCTCATTGAATTGAATGGAATTAATTGGATGAAATACATATATATATACATAAATACAGTATAATTATTATGTCATATATTTCATGATTACTTATTATATATACTTTATAATCATTTATGAATGGTTAATCGTTGAGAATGAATCTCATCGCGTCGTGGAGACGGTATTCCGTACATACGCACGAGCGATGATATCGTTCCCATGTTCATGGAATTTTATTAGAGTGTATGTATACTATTACAGAATCAATATCACTTTACAATAATAATATATAGTTATTATTTACACCATTATACCCATCCAAGTAAGGTGGTGGTGGAAAATAGATTACACCACGACGTGGAGATGATATTCCGTACGTACGCACGCGCAATGATTTCATTTTCCGTACGATGGATAGATGGTGAAATAGGGTTGTTTCATAATTATAATAAAATATCAGTATATTAGTGATACTGATGTTATTACTTCATAATGAAACAACCTAATAAGAAGAAGTGGAAGAAGAAATAAAGTTGAAAGAATCGGTAACGGACATTACCTCTTCTTTGAAGCGCCTCTTTGAGACCTCCTCTTAGGGCACTAAAATTGGTCTTTGAAGAAGACCAGGACCTCTAAGATGTTTCTAGGGAAGTTGAGAAGATAATTTCTCAGTTTTTGGCCGAGATTGAAGGCTCAATGTGGTGTGAGGAAGAGAGGGAGGAGGTGCCCTTTTATAAGGGAGGAGAGGGACACCTTTGGAATAACTAAAAATATTATTTTATTATAAAGTCATATTCAGTTTTTAATAGCTTAAAATTTATATATTTCGAATCTAAGGTGGGGATGGGTCGAAATCCTCTCATACAATATAATTTATACAAGTTTATGTCATTATATTAACCTTATATTTTAGTTTTAACTCTTAGTTAATTAGATTGACATTTACCATGTCACTTTGTATTTTTATATTATATAGTTAATACACTTACCATATACATTTAAGAGACCCCAAAGTGATCCATTAATGATACCACTATCATGATATAAGTATCTTGGCCGAACCTTATATTTTTAGGAATATAATAACAATTAATAATATAATATTTGTTTTAAAAACTATTTTATGTCAATTTTGGAACTATTTGGTAATAGATTTTTGTGAAAATTATAACAGTATTATTAGTTCAAAAAAAGTTAATTAAATCAATACTAACATGTCATATTAACATATAAAATTATTGGAATTCATAAAAAGTCTCAAATTACATTTATTTGTGTATTTATAACATCAATTATGTCAATATTTCACTAATAAGATAATTACTGCATCATCATTATGTCGTAAATAAATTAAATTATTTTAAGTCTAAAAATTAATAATAAGATACCATTATGTAGGAAATCTTTTTATCCTCCTAATGAATATTTATAGTCGAATTTATCTAATTTTAACCCTATATTAAAAATGATTTAGTTATTAAACATTGATTATAACTATTTTAACCCTTATTAAAATAAATTAATAATAAATGTCCTAATCTAATCCAAGTGGGCCTAAATGGTCATATATTATTCCTAAGGTTGTTTTTGGTCTAATTACACTTATCCAATAGAATTAGGACATGTGTTCAGGTAATAATAATAACACTTTTACCCTTAATTACCCTATTTACTTTTAACCGTGGTAAAAAAAAGTAAAATGTTACTATTCACCAAAAATTATTTTAATATCATTGAACCACATTTTATTCCTTTATATTAACCGTGTCTCTTGGATTTTCGAAATTCCACTCACAGAAGCTGTAAAATATTGATTTATGAAAAATTTAGTTTTTTTTAACTACCACTTAGTGGTTTTACTATTCATCAAAAAATGAAAGTTTCCAGAAAAATACCAAAAATTAGGCCTAAGATATATTTCATATTTTAAATTCAAAAATGATGTCTATTTTACTAAATTCAAAACATATCAGTTATATTAACTAATTTATAAATTAATTCCCGTCGTCAAAACAAATAGCGTATTTTTAAGAGATAATAACTATCAAAAGATTGACACTTCTTTATGTTTGGTTTAAATGTGAAATTACATCCAATGACCAGAATTGTATTAAATTGTAAAAATATATTCTAAATATAATTTAAAACCACTCAAATTAATAGTTTATCACTATTAATTATTTCGATTAAAAAAGTTGTTTTTAGTTAAAATTTAGTAATTTTCCCTATTAATCAGAATATGAGAGTTATCCGAAAAGTACCAAAATTTCACCCTAAGCTAATTTCGATATAACAAATCCAAAAATTAAGTCTATTTTGAAAGATAAAATTTATAAAATTTAAAAAGTGGGTATTACTATTCATAACGGCTAGTTCAAAATAATATTATAATAATATCTCGTTTAGTGAAACTCGGTATTGCGTACTACACACGCTATCGGGGAAGGTCGCGATTGTGTGTAATGAAAGGCAAGTCAGTGATGCGTGTTTTGCAAGCTCCTTTTGGTGTAGCGAACAACACAAGACATTAATGAAATTAAAAGGAATATTTTTCATAAAATCTTAGGGTGTTACATTATGGATACTTTATACATGTTTATTTTGGTTTGATCACCTATATCATGAATGAGTAGATAGGTAGTGTTTTCATTTTAGAGAATAGTGGTATTTTTGTTGTTATTGTCTTAAGGAACAAGTTTAAATTTGGTTTGTACCTTATTCCCATATGAGGTTGGTATGTGGTTATAATATTAAGTAAATCTACAGATTCTTCCTTGAATTATGTTCTCCCATGTTGTGTTTTTTGGGTGGATATACAAATCATACCATATTGTGAGCTGACCTACAACATGTTTTCCCTTTGTTTTCAGTAAATCATATTGAGTATTTTTATACTCACCCTTGCATTGGCTTTGTTCCCACATGTGTTGTGTCTATGTAGATGACACACAAGTTTGTAGTGATTTTGGTTTGTGGGTATTTAGTGGATTCAAATCTTAGTGGAGCCCTAGGGTGTTTGATGTTGGTGGTGCTTAGGATGGTGCTGGCATGACATGGGGATTTCCCCTTACCAATCGCTTGAGGAATTTTTTTTTATTTGGAGAGTATTAGACCTTGTATTTTAAGCCAAATGTATTAAAATTAATATTTTACACCTTTGTAATATATAATAAGTTTTCATTCAAATACCATTTTAGTTATTTATGTATATATTTCATGGATGTGATGATTATGGATTGATAGTGATGTATGTGTATTCAAGTTGTATGGGCTAAGGCCTCCCATATATATACCATGCCTTATTAGTGTTAGTCACAAACCCCAAGAATTTTTGAGTTCATCTTGGGGAGACTAACTCATCTTACCACTAACCTAGGTGGAGAACTGGTGGTCCGGTCAAGTTAGGATCCAACACTATTCATATCTTGATCCTAAATAATAAATTAATAAATATTTTATTCAAAGATACCCTTCCCCCTGTCTATATAAACACAGTTCTACACCCATTTCTCCCAACTTCCCAAAATCTTTCTTTTTCTTAAGATTCAGCCAAATACCTCTCTAAAATACCATATACACATTCCTAAGACCCTAAAGTATCCCAAATTTCCCTATATAAGGTTTTTGACTAAATCCAAATGAGGAAAATCAAAGAGAAAGGTAAGGGTTTTGAAACCCACGTTCTCTCATTTCAATTATCCTCTCACCCCTTCTATAATATAAGTAACCATCAAGAGTAACCATAAAAATATAGTTTAATCATTATAAAAAGTTCTTATAAAACTCTAAAATCTATTTATTTTTACCGTCTTTTAAACTCTTAAAAAACATTATTCCCTCATGGTTGTATATCATATCTAAGTGAATGATGATGTTCAATTTTTCACTTATTCCTTTCTTGGATATTCTTAAATATTGATTTAATGATTTAATATAACAATAGTAATTTTTTTAATTTATATGATTATAGAATGATATCATATGTACAATAATAATTATTCTAAAAATAAAAAATTACAGTTATTGTTAAACATAAAAAAACAAGCATACCAAGAAAGATTCCATGAAATGTAACTATCAATGGAACTATTGAAATTTATTAATTCTAAAATGACATGAAAACTAAATCACGACACTTATGGTTCTTATAAAACCATTATATAGTGTCTCTTTACTATTAAAAATACATAAAAACTATTTTGGAATTATGAACCGAACAATCACAAAAAAGTCGATGTGAAAAATATTAATTTAATAAGTTAATAAAAAATGATAATAAATTAATTATAGGAGTTGAAATAAATAAAAAAATTTCTTAAAAAAATTAAATAATATATTTAAATTTACTATCCCTGAGGTAGACTTGGTTCTGAAGCAATTCAGGACTCTAGGTAATGTGTCTTTCCTTCTCTTTATCACTCTTGAGGCAATATTCTCTATTAGCACCCCTCACTCACCCTTCCTATTTATAACATTAATTTATGCTCTTTTAATTTTTTATATATATTTACTCAATGTATTCCATTACATTCTTCATATATTTTTTGGGTAAATCCATGTATCTCTAGTTCCCTCTATAATTGTTTTTTAAAATAATCCCGATAAAGGGAGAAATTTTATTTCTCCTTAATTTTAATATTTTATTCATATAAATATTATTTTATTTTCATTATTTCAAAAACCTTAATTTTTTAACAATTAAATATTTTGTGATTTTTGGTTTTGGGGAAACCCTTTGATCTTATTCATTTTAATTAATTTTTTACCCATTTTCTAAAAAATCATTAACAAAGTTATTTTTATAAATTATTCATTTCTTTTCGTATTATTTTTCTATATTTTGATAATTATTTTAATGAATCATTATTATTAATTTCAAAATTCAATCCCAAGATGTATTAATCCCTTATTTACTTTTTATCATAGTCGATAAGCATATTTTTAAATATTTATGAATTTATTATGTTACCTAGTTCTTTTTAATGGGTTTCGTTCATGTTTAATTTTTTTTATTTTTATATGATTCATAAATTTTTATGAAATATTATCATTATAAATGATAATAAAATTATATATCCCCAAATTTATTGAGTGATGATTTATATCTCATGAGATCCTTATACAAGGTATTCATGCAATTAGGTTTTTCTATAATTTTATGTGTCAGCATGATGCGGTTATCTTTGTCCACAATCTTATACTATGGCATGATGTGGTATGATTTTTCCATAATGTTATGATGTTTTGGCAGTGATCTGTGACCAATTTTTTTAATGACATGACTTATGTGTGTACCACGATTTTATGATCCTCATGATTTCCATGATTCCATAATTTTTTTTATTATATGTTATGACTCCTTGTGGTAATTTATGATAGTTTCTTTTTAAGATTCTATGTAATTATTATTGATTCTTATGATATATTATCCCATATTTACCTTATTTTATCCCCTTATTGGGGTTTTTATCTAAAACTATTTCTTTTTATGTATTTCCCTTGGATATCTCATATAGTGATAGGAGTATGATGATCTATAGGAGTAATTTAAAATAATGTTAATGAAATATTATATATTTTATTTAAAAATTAATTAATATTTACCTAAGCTCTCAAATACAATGGAAATCTTGATTTATTAGCATACATTAAATATATATATGTTTAAAAATATGTAATATTATTTATTAGAGACAAAATTTGTTATTTTTGTTTTATAAAAAAGATATTTCTATTTTTAGTGATTAGGTTAGAGAAACTAATAATAAATACACCATAAATAACCAAGATTCAGACTTAAGTAGTCATAATTTAAGATTTATAATTAATTTCTGATTTTCAAAATTTTCATTTTATATGACTACTAATATGAGTATTGTCAGGACTAAAATTAATTTTTTTGTAAATTTAAGAAGATAAAAAGATATTTTTAACAACTAATGGGATGATAAAGGAAATAATTTCCCTAACCAGATACCTAATATGAGGAGAGTAAGACTTCATAAGCTAATGGAAATACTTGATAGGTTTTGGTGGGATAAATTTTTTCTATTTAATAATTTTTATTCCTAGAAGTTAAGTCTCTAGATGATGCACTTAAAGAAAATAAATGGGTAAAATAAACCATTCACAATGGAAGTATAAATTTAGTCTAATTGAATTAGTTTAATAGAAGATAATGTAACAAAAAAAATTCAATAGATGATAGATTAATGTAAGAAGAACATTTAATAATAGTTTTCAAGTATGGGAATTATGAAGAAGTAATTTCTAAAAGAGATAACTTAGGATCCAACAAATTATATATGATATAGTGATTTAGAATGGAGGAGTATATCTCGAATGTGACATAGGAGTTATGTAGGGAGTGAATTTCAGCTAATTCACTCAAAGCAATTCTGTAACGCCCCAACCCTGGTTACCCAGAGTCAGTGTATTATTACATAACATTGGAATGATCACAATAGATGAAGTCTCGAAAGACCGATTAGTTTAGTAGCCTTGGAAGTACTAGATACATATATAAGTTCTACATTACATTATCTAATAAAAAATAACATTGTGTCTCCTTTGAACATTCTTATACCCTTAGCTTATTCATTCAGGTTAGTCATAATATACTTCTTCACATCCGGGAAAAAATAATACATAAGAAAGCGGTGAGCTTAGATGCTCAGTAAGGAAAACAATATAACATAATCAATCATAAATAATAATAAATGTTTAAGGCAATGTATAAGACTAAAACAAAATCCTTTTAATCCTAAACTTCATCATAATATGGAAAATATAAATCAAATAATGCCATTAACATATTCACATGGATATTCGACTAGTCAAATAATCACATGTAATATCAATAGCTAATTTGATAATGATGGAATGCATAATGTAACACCCTAGGTAGATAAAGAATATGACATTTTTATATTTATCCATATTTTTGAATAAAATATTAATATTACTTTAAATGGAACGCTATGCTCGATGGCGTACCAAATACGCGACAACGAGTTCCTTTGAAATCTTACGTTGCACTCTAATAATAAAATAATTTTATTTTAAATGGTAGTTAAAACCTAGCCAATGTATTGACGGGAATGAATAGAACTAACTACAAAATGATTATATAGGTTTGTAAAATATTTTTACTTTTATCCAATAAATGTTAGAGGTGTAAAATGCAAATGAATCCAATTTTAAGCATAAATCTTCTAATATTCTTTAAAAGTTCAATTAACCACCTTTAGATAGAGAAACCTTTTTAAATATAATTTTTACAATTTTATATGTTGTATTTGACAAAATAAAATCCTTTTTTATAATCTGGACATAAAAATTTACTTTGTGTAATTTTTTGTTATTTTTCCGATAAAGATCATTTTTAGTGAAAATGTTGCATTTTAATTAAAATACTCCTTTTAATCTGATTTATTTATATGGATAGATTATATTTTTAATTGATATTAAATTATATTTTAAATATATTTTTACCATTTAATCCAATGGTGGTCATTGGAATTAATTTCACTTTGTAATTGGACTTAAACTAGTGTTAATATTTTAATAGATATTGTTTCTTAAAAACACGCTATTTGTTTTGACAACGGGAATTAATTATTAAAGTAATTAATTAAACTTATATGTTTTTAATTTTATAAAATAGACATCATTTTTTAATTTGGAATATCAAATATAGCTTAGGGTGAATCTTTGGTATTTTTCTGAAAAACATCAATTTTTGATGAATACTGAAATGACTAAGTGGTAGTTAAAGAAACTGATTTTTCTTTTAAATAAAACTTTACCACTTCTGTGATTTGATTTTAAAAAATCCAACAGACATGGTTGTCATTAGGAAGTAAAATGTGGCTCAATGAGATTAAAATAATTTTTGGTGAATAAGAACTTTTAAGTTTTATTAATAGCGATTAAAGTTAATTAGCGTAATTTAAGGTAAAAATAATGTTTTAATAATATTAAATGACATTGAAAAATGTCCTATCCTTATTTTATGAGTCATGGACGACCAATACAATCCATGTGTCAACTTGGGGACCCCATGTATCCCCTTTGGTTGGAAAATGACAATAATAACTTTTTATTTAAAGTGAAAATTAAAATGTCACAAACATGTATTATTTTACTAAAACAAATTTTACATGGGGTTATACAAGTCATACTTTTGACTATAAATATTAATTATAAAGATAAAAAGATTTCCTACATCATGATATTTATTTTATAAATTTTATACATTAAATAAATTAAATTATTTATGACACCATGATGATGCAACGATTACCTCATTATTTAACGATTTAAATAAAATGATAAGATAATAGAAAATCTAAGACCTACACTTGTCAAAATCTTATTGGATGGGTGGATTTCGAACTCTTATCACCATATCCTTGAAATATATAATTTTGGGACCTTTAAAATCTGAAAATCATTTTATAATAAACTAAAAGTTTGTAACTTTCCAAGAGTGCCCCTCCTCCCCTCTTATAAAAGGCCCCCTCCCCTACCACCTTACCCACACCTCCCAAGCCTTTCGCTTGGCCAACCCCTACCCATTTCATCTCTCCACATCCCTCTCTTCATCATTTAAGCCTAACCTTTGGGCAGAATCATTTCCAAGGAAGCCTTTGAGCTCAAATCAAAAAGAGTTACCCGATTTAAAGGAATATAAAGAAACGAACAAGACAAGACTTGAGGTAAGAGATCCTACCTCTCTCTTTCCTTTCAAGCACTCTCTTTTATGTCATTTCTTCTAATCTCATCTTTATTATGTTTGGGGATGTTCTTTTATATTCCTCTTACTGTAATTTTTATGTTCATATGATTAGAGACCCTATTTGATCTCATCAAACCATTTTTGGAAGTTTTAAGTGGCGCCGTTAGGCTGCCGAGTTTTCGTAAGGGATTTTTCATCTCACTTTTTTTCCCATGAGATTTATTCTACATTTTCCACCATTTCCTTTGAGTGGTGTAGGTACTACCCAATATTCTACTCTTTGTGTAATATACTTTCGTTTATGGGTATTTACATCAATGTTGTATAGTCCTTCTTTCATGGGGTGTACGTTTCGGAAGTTACCCAATTCGGTAAGGGAACCTTTCACCCTCCTCTTCTTTAAAAAGACTTCTTTTGTTATGTATTTTAAATTACATCTTATTATTTTGGAATATGTTCTTATATATCCTTATTGCTTTAAATTTAATGTACAAGTGATGAGATACCCTTTTTATCTCTCATCAACTCATTTTTTAAATTTTGAAGTGACGCTGTTAGGCTGTCAAATTTTTGCAAGGGAAATTCTTAACGCAATTTTGATTCTTTGGGATAAACTTGTACTCCATGAATATGTTGTTCTATGAATAAGTGGGAATAACCTCTGTTTGTTTTACACTGAATATCCACTTCTATTTGGTGTATTCGTTTGTCACACATAATTATGTAATTGATTTATCCTTAAGCTAAGGATACCATCTTTTTAAGGGACTTCGACTCAATCTCCTTTCATTGAGGCATATTTTGTTTTATACAAAAATTTCTTTTATATGGTGTATAAACCCCATTGACTTTTAATTTTATACAAAAATAATCTTTTCCTACAAAGCGTTTTACAAAATGACAAAAAATAATGTTTCTTTTAACGTACGTGGTGACAACGACCTTTTCCGCCACCACGAGTATTATTTGGGCTTTGGCTTCCTCAACAAGCCGTAATGTTTTTAAAATTAAATAAATACCATATACTCTTTTATGTATTTTGGTATTGAAAATGGTTTTTATAATGGATTTGTTATGTCAATATATTTAATTAATATATTGTGATCAACATGTGGAAATGTTTTCTTTCCATTATATTTGTTTTATGCCTTATGATTTTATAATGGTACATGGACATATGATGGGTGGTAATGTGATAAAACATATGATGGGTGGTGCCGTGAAAACAAGGAAGGGTGGTTACGTTATAACCTCCAATGCATTGGGTATGGAAGTTGCCCGTATGGCTATTCCATTAAGTATGTGTGGAAGTCGACCGTATGGTTATTCCATTTAAGTATGTTTATGTCCCAAGTTAGCTTTATATGTCATGTGTTCTTTATATGGGTTTTATGGTAATATTTTCGTTACAAAAGGGTAAGAAATGGTCTTTTATTCAGTGAAGAGTTTTTACTACTTCATAAAGGTGAAAAGTATTACTTGGTTAAGTATTCATGGTTTACCTATTGTTTTGAAAAACTAACAGTTTTCCTTCTTTGTGTATCCTTTACTGGGCTTTTTTATTTTCATCCCAAGTTTTTGAAATGTTTTCCACAGGACTTAAAGATGAATAGGGTCAAGGATGTGATCAAGGAAAGACATGCTATCTAATACATGGAACTAGACATGTTTCTTTTTAAGATTTTTTTTAATTTTATGGAAACTTAATAGAAGTTTCTACTATGTAATCTTTTGACATGTAATAGTTATGACCTAATTCTTTAAAACTCTAAACCTGAAAAGATCCTCTATGTAAATTATTCATTTAATTCATGATTAAGTAATGTTTAAGGTCGGGGCCTTATAGTTGGTATCAAAGGTCGGTTTAGATAACTTTAGAGGATAGAGTATTCTCTAAGAATAAGTGACATTACCATAATGGTTAGGATTTCAGAAAGATTCCTAGTTTTAGATAAAGTGAATGAGTAAGTATATATTAGTTTTTATCTTCATCATTAGTACACGATGGTTTTGTTGATATACTCACACTGCCCTTTTTGGTTTTAGTAAATGGCTGGATCTAGCAGGCACCAAAGTAACAATGGATGTGAAGGAAACTGTGACAGTTTTCTAAGCGAGCAACTGAATGATATGGGAGCTGCAATGAGAACTCTTGTGTTTATCCTCAACCAACTATCTGGAGTCATGATTGACCACCTAAACCTTGGTGATTTCTATAAGGCATCATATATGCGAGAAACAAATCCCTATGGAATTACAGGTAATAATCATAAAGGTAAGTGTGTTAAAAAACCTATGTGTCAAAGATGTGGAAAGAAACACCTAGGAAAATGTTTCAATGGGACAGAAATATGCTATAGATGTGGAAATGAAGGTCATAAAGCAAGAACCTACCATGGAAAAAGGAAGTATCCAGTTGACTCGAGGAAAGGGAAATAAGTTCTTTCTGAGGGATCAATTGAATGTTTTAAATGTGGTGTGCATAGTCATTATGAAAACACATGTCCTATGAAGAAGTTTCGAGAATGGGATCACCAAGATCGTACAAATATTCATTTACCAATACCTAATGCCATTCTGATTGAGGATGAAGAAACTAACAACGACCAATCAAAGGTATGGATTATTTCTTAACATTTGTTTTCCTATTTTGGAATCTTAGGATATGATTCATGATTTTGTTTGTAGGAAAGAAGTATTTCAGAATAAGTTGAAAATGAATGGTTAATGGATCATGAAGAATGTTGAATGAGTATGAAGTCATCATATAAGGGATTCAAGAGTTATGGTGAAATTCCTAAGAGTATTAAGTCTCTTTTGATGATGGGGTTACATTAGAAGACTTTTTATAGTATGTGTAACCCTGATGTTTGATATATGAAAATTTTATTCAAGGAATATTTATCTGTTCTTTTGTGGACATAGTTATAAAGAACCATTTGGGTTTATATGATCCTTACTTTTGAGGTAATTATGGATTACTATATGTTATGATGGAATATGAACGTCATGAGATAAACTTGAGGTTAAATTATGTTATGGTTATTTTTGATGATTTTATCTCTTTTTGGGGAATGATTTGAGAATTATATAGTTTGGAAAAAGGAAAACACACAGACTGTGTGACTACCTGTCGCATCGGACAAAGCTGCGAGAATCGAACCCATAACCAAAGTGCGACTGGTATTTATCACCTACCACTGGACTACAAGAAATCCCCAGTTAGTTTGACTAATTATTTTTAGTTAGATGATTTTATGAATTAAGAGTATGTTGATTTTGGGTTATCTATAGAAATTATTAACCTATCATGGAGGATATGTGATTAGGTTAATTACTTTTCAATACGAGACTTTAAGAGAAACTGATGTCGTTTGGAGATAAATGCTATGATTTAACTTGGAATACTATGTGATTAAATCCTTCAAATATTTGGGTTTCAATATTAGCTTGGTTTACTTTTGGTCTTCGTTGAACTTTGGGTCTTGTTGGACAAATTTTGGAGATTATGAATAGATTTCTTTTTTATAAAGGATAATCCTTTTTGGGTATTATCTGATCTCATACTAACCTTTTTGGTTTTAGTTTTGGTTAAGGTCTAAAGACATGGGAAGTATACAGTTCTCTTTTTTGGATTAGGTGATTCTCTAGAAGTTGATTATATCTCTCTTAATGTAAACAAGTCATCCTAAATACTCATCTTTTGGAGAAAATATGAGTTTGTCTAAGAAATCTAGTAAAAGTTGAAAGTCAACATGACAGGTAAGTTTGTTTCCTTATGTTTTAGTAAAGCTCGACTATAAATTCCTCAATGAAAAGTAACTTAAAAAAATTTGTTCGTTAACTTTTCCTATTGGTGAATCCAATACCGTTTAACCCATCACAAGTTTGTGATTTTTTGGTGGTTAACATTATCCTAAACATGTTTTCTATCACACTCCCTCAGAACATGACCCTTTGTTTTTTCATCCATACCCATGTTTTCATACATGGAATCCTAGTATGGGTTAACTTGGGTGACCTTTGTACTTCCCTTTCTTTCTTTTAATGTGATAGTTTAATTTACTCCTTTTTCAATGTGGGGCTTTCAATGATGTTTTCGAGCACAATTTTAAAATTATGAGGATGCAATTCCCAAAAGGGGGGAAGAATGTAACACCCAAGGTAAATAAAAATATGAAATATTTATATTTATCCATATTTGTGAATAAAATATTAATATTACTTTAAAGGGAACGCTATGCTCAATGGCGTACCCAATACGCGACAATGAGTTACTTTGAAATCTTACGTTGCACTCTAATAATAAAATAATTTTATTTTAAATAGTAGTTAAAACCTAGACGATGTAATGATGGGAATGAACAGAACTAACTACAAAATTATTATATATGTTTGTCAAATATTTTTACTTTTATCCAATAAATGTTAGAGGTGTAAAATGCAAATGAATCCAATTTTAAGCATAAATCTTCTAATATTCTTTAAAAGGTCGATTAACCGCCTTTAGATGGAGAACCATTTTTAAATATACTTTTGACAATTTTATATGTTGTATTTGAAAAAAATAAAATCCTTTTTTAGAATCTGGACATCAAAATTTACTTTGTGTGAATTTTTGTTATTTTTCCGATAAAGATCATTTTTAGTGAAAATGTTTCATTTTGATTCAAAACCTCCTTTTAATCTTTTTTATTTATATACATAGATTATATTTTTAATTGGTATTAAATTTTATTTAGAATATATTTTTACTATTTAATACAATGGTGGTCATTGAAATTAATTTCACTTTGAAATTGGACCTAAACTAGTGTTAATCTTTTAATAGATATTGTTTCTTAAAAACACGCTATTTGTTTTGACAGCGGGAATTAATTATTAAATTAATTAATGAAACTTATATGTTTTGAATTTTATAAAATAGACATCATTTTTGAATTTGGAATATCAAATATATATTAGGGGGAATTTTTGGTATTTTTCTGAAAAACTTCAATTTTTGATGAATAGTGAAACCACTAAGTGGTAGTTAAAGAAAGTAATTTTTCGTTTAAATGAATCTTTACCACTTCTGTGATTTGATTTTCAAAAATCCTACATACATGGTTGTCATTAGGAAGTAAAATGTGGCTCAATGAGATTAAAATATTTTTTGGTGAATAGTAACTTTTAAGTTTTATTAATCGTGATTAAAGGCAATTAGTGTAATTTAAGGTAAAAATAATGATTTAATAATATGAAATAACCTTGAAACATGTCATAACCTTATTAGTTGAGTCATGGCCAACCAAGACAATCCATGGGTCAACTTGCGGACCCCATGGAGCCACTTTGGTTGGAAAATGACATTAATAACTTTTTATGTAAAGTTAAAATTAAAATGTCACAAACATGTATTATTTTACTAAAACAATTTTTACATGGGGTTATACAAGTCATATTTTTGACTATAAATATTAATTAGAAATATAAAAATATTTCCTACATCATGATATTTTTTTTATAATTTTTAGACATTAAATAAATTAAATTTTTTATGACATCATGATGATGCAGCGATTACCTCATTATTTAACGATTTAAATAAAATGAACAGATAATGTAAAATCTAAGACCTACACTTGTGAAAAACCTATTGGATGTGTGGATTTAGAAGTCTTATCACCTTATCCTAGAAATATATAAATTTGGGACCCTTAAAATCCGAAAAGCATTTTATATTAAAGTAAAAGTTTATAACTTTACAAGAGTTCCCCTCCTCTCCTATTATAAAAGGCCCCACCTCTACCACCTTACCCACACCTCTCAAGCCTTTGGCTCGACCAACCACTACCCATTTCATCTCTCCAAATCCATCTCTTCATCATTGAAGCCTAAACTTTGGGCATAATCCTTTCCAAGGAAGCCTTTGAGATCAAATCAAAAATAGTTACCTGATTTAAAGGAATATAAAGAAACGAACAAGACAAGTCTGACTTGAGGTAAGGGATCCTACCTCTCTCTTTGTTTTTAATAACTCTCCTTTATGTCGTTTATTTTAATCTCATATTTATTATGTTTGGGGATGTTCTCTTATATTCCTCTTACTGTACTTTTTATGTTCATATTATGAGAGACCTTATTTGATCTCATCAAACCATTTTTGGAAGTTTTAAGTGGCGTCGTTAGGCTGTTGAGTTTTCGTAAGGGATTTTTCATCTCACTTTTTTTCCCGTGAGATTTATTCTAAATTTTCCACCATTTCATTTGTGTGGTATAGGTACTTCCCATTATTCTACTCTTTGTGTAATATATTTTCGTTTATGGGTATTTTCATCAGTGTTATATAGTCTTTCTTTCATGGGGTTTACGTTTCGGAAGTTACCCAATTCGGTAAGGGAACCTTTCACCCTCCTCTTCTTTAAAAAGACTTCTTTTGTTATGTCTTTTAAATTAAATCTTATTATGTTGGGATATGTTCTTATATATCCTTATTGCTATAAATTTAATGTACAAGTGATGAGATACCCTTTTTATCTCTCATCAACTCATTTTCTAAATTTTGAAGTGACGCCGTTAGGCTGTAAAATTTTTGCAAGGGAACTTCTTAACCCAATTTTGATTCTTTGGGATAAACTTTTACTCCTTGAATATGTCGTTCTATGAATATGTGTGAATAACCTCTGATTTTTTTACACTTAATAACCACTTATATTTGGTGTATTCTTTTGTCACACATAATTATGTAATTGATTTATCCTTAATCTAAGGATACCGTCTTTGTAAGGGACTTCGTCTCAATCTCCTTTCATTGAGGAATATTTTGTTTTATACACAACATTATTTTATATGGTGTATTAACCCCTTTGAATTTTAATTTTATACAAAATGAATCTTTTTCTACGAAGAGTTTCACAAAATGACAAAAAAAGATTGTTTCTTTTAACGTACGCGGTGACAACGTCCTTTTCTGCCACTACGAGTATTATTTGGGATTTGGCTTCCTCAACAAAATATAATCATTTATGTATTTTGGTATTGAAAATGGTTTTTATAATGGATTTGTTATGTCAATATATTTAAGTAATATATTGTTATTAAAGTGTGGAAATGTTTTCTTTCCATTATATTTGTTTTATGTCTTATCATTTTATAATGGTACTTAGACATTTGACGGGTGGTTACTTGATAAACCATATGACGGGTGGTGCCGTGAATACCAGGACAGGTGTTTACGTTATAACCTCCAATTCATTGGGTATGGAAGTTGGCCGTATGGCTATTCCATTAAGTACGTGTGGAAGTCGACCGTATGGTTATTCCATTTAAGTATGTTTATGTCCCAAGTTACCTTTATATATTATGTGTTCTTTATATGGGTTTTATGGTAATAGTTTGGTTACAAAAGGGTAAGTAATGGTCTTTTATTTAGTGAAGAGTTTTTACTACTTCATAAAGCTGAAAATTATTACTTTGGTAAAGTATTCATGGTTTACTTGTTGTTTTAAAAAACTAACAGTTTTCCTTCTTTATATATCCTTTACTGGGCTTTTTATGCCCATCCCATGTTTTTGAAATGTTTTCCACAGGACTTAAAGATGAATATGGTCAAGGATGGGATCAAGGAAAGACATGCTATCTAAAACATGGATATAGACATGTTTCTTTTTAAGCGTTTATTTTATTTTATGGAAACATAGTA
Organism: Viscum album; assembly: GCA_963277665.1. Taxonomy (NCBI): domain Eukaryota; kingdom Viridiplantae; phylum Streptophyta; class Magnoliopsida; order Santalales; family Viscaceae; genus Viscum; species Viscum album. The sequence goes on along the minus strand of OY728157.1, from coordinate 111,461,058 downwards.
GAGGTGTCTACTATGTAATATTTTGAGATGTAATAGTTATGACCTAATTATCTAAAACTATGTACCTGAAAAGATCCTCTATGTGTATTATTCATTTAATTCATGATTAAGTAATGTTTAAGGCCAGGGCCTTATACATAATGACTGACATCATAATCACATAGTCAAGGCCTCGTGCCAAGACTACAAATAATGATTTTGTCAAGGACTTGTTCTAAGACACTAGTTTGTCTCATGAGACCTACTGATGCATCGAGGAGCTATAGTGGGATCCACCAGTCACATACTAAGTCCAATGCATTTCTCATATGAAAAGGCGGAATCACAATCTAAAAATTTGTATTAAAACTAGCATACGAAATGTCAATATTTTGACCACAAACCATGAATGGTATACAAATATCACATACAAAGTCAAACATAACTCATTAAATACTATATTGAAGATTGTATTGTTATAAAATAACCTTAATTGAGAATAATGAATTATATTGACATAGATTAAAATAATCATCAAAACTATTTGAGAGAAATACCCCGTTTTTCTTGAAAACATTTAAAAGTCTCGCTGTTTATCTAGAATCTATTTAAAATAGATTTTTGAATAAAAGTGTCTCATACCACTTTGAAACTTTTAAAATGAATTTAAATTTCAAAACATTAATTTCCATATAAAAAAATCCTTAAAACATTTTTTAAAACATGGACATTATTTAGAAAAATTTAGAAGAATAAAATTTTAAAACATGTAAAATGAAATTTTACTTACAGTTCCTAACCAAATGAGAGATGCTTGAATACAAATAATTGAAGTAATAAAAACTTTATAATATCATGAGAATAAATGGATTCATGAAATACTATGTCAAAGTACAATATAGACATAATATAAAAGTGAATTGGTGCATAAAAAAAATAAGTCTCAATGGAATGCATGTTGAGATGAAATCCCTTATAAAGACCGTATACTTAGGTTAAGGATAAACCAAGGACATAATTATGTGTGAAAATAATAAATACACTAAATATGATTGTATATTTTGTGTAAATCAATCTGAGGATATTCACACATATTCTTGTAAAAACAACACCAATTACTTGGAATTTTAACTCAATGAATTGAAATTGAGTTAAAATTACTCTTATCAAGTTCTTATCGATGACATGAGAATTTATAAATGGAGTGATTATGTGTATCAAATGTATATCCACAAAAATGGGAGTGGAAATTAAAACATAATTAAATAAATAGTGATTTTACACATAATATTGGAGTAAAATAATCAATGAAGTTTGCGTAAAACCGAATGAGTGGAAATTGAAATGTGAAATTCTCTTCCCGATTTGGTAACTTATGAAACATATACCCCATGAAAGAAGTATCATAAAATGATTAAGTAAATACCCATAAATTAAATTATATTACAAAAATAAAAAATCATGGGTAGTACATACACCACACAAAAGGTAATAGGGGAAAATATAGCATGGATATCACTAGAATAAAAGTGAGATGAAAACCCCTTACCTTGTACTTTTCCTTAGTTTATGGTATGTTAACCTACTGTATAATGGTGAAATAATTTTTATTAAATTATACAGGAAATATATACATAAATATGATATCATATGTGATATTTTAATATTGCTTTGTTAATAATACTTCAGTAGTATCATTGTTTCGGGTGTTAACTGATTCATTTTTCTTTATATGTTTTGTTATGTAAATCTTGTTTGTTATGGATTTGATGTGTTTGATTAATATCAATAATTATATTATGTTATTAAACATTGTTTTTAATCCTAAAATGATATTTATTCTTGAATGGTTACGATGGGGAATGAATCTCTTCGCTTTCATGGAGATGGTAATTCGCACAAATGCACGAGCTACAATACAATTCTGTTGATGATAAAATCACATGTAATTGGATGGTATTTCATATATAGGGAATAATTAACATTTTATATTTATTATTTACATCAATTTTAATCATTATTATAACATTCAAAAAATGAAGTGTTGAATAACAAACTACACCATGACATGGAGACGGTAAGTCGTATGTACGCACGTATGGTGAATTTTTCATTCATAGGATGGATAGAATAATGAATATGGTTGTACCATATTTATAAAAACATCCAAATGTGTATAAGTTACATGATTTATTATTTTGGGAAGGATACAATAAAGAAAAAGGATGTGGAAGAAGAAAAGAACCTTGAAAGAGGTTATGAAATAATTACCTCTTCTACAGGTGCTTCCTTTTGGTTTGATCAAAAGGGATCCATAGGTAGGCTTTATGATCAAAGTAAGGCCTTTAGGTTGAATTGAGGGTAGTTGGGAGGATATTTTATTAGGATTTGGCAGAGCCAGAAATATTTGGAGGGGTGATTTTGAGAGAAGGGGAAGCACTCTTTTATAAGAGAGGTGAGGGTCACTATAGGAAAAAATTGAAATACTATTTTATTATACAATCATATTCAGTTTATAATGGATAAAAAATGATTTATTTTGTGGATAAGGTGGGTATGGGTCTAAATTATCTCAACAAATATGATTTAGACAGGTTTAGGTCACTATATTAACCTTATCATTTAGATTTAACTGTTGGTTAAATAGTTTAACATTTACCATGTCTCCTGGGATTTCTATATTATATGGTTAGTAAACATTCTATAAAATGACAAGAGAACCCCAAAAGGTTTGTTAATGACATATATATTATTATATAATTCTTTTGGAAGAACATTATTTTTTAATACTATTATATTATTTAATAGTATAATATTGTTTTAAAAACTACTTTATGTCAATTTTGACATTATTTAGTATTTGGTTTTTTTGAAAGTCATAACACTTTGATTTATTCAAACATAATAAATTGAATCAACCCTAACATGTAATATTAACCTATAATTTTTTAATGCATCAAAATTCTCAATTTACATTTATTTTAATATTTATAATATCAATTATATTAATCTTTCATTAATAAGGTAATTAGTGCGTCATTGTTTTGTCATAAATAAATTTAATTATTTAAGGTCTAAAAATTATAAATAAATAAAAATGATTTAGGAAATATTTTTATCATTTTATGTAATATTTATTATATAAATTATCTTATGTATAACCCTATATTAAAAATGTTTTAGTTATCAAAATTTGAATTTAACACTTTTAACTCTTCTTTAAATAAAATAACAATAAATGTTCTATTCTAAACCAAGTGGACACAAAAGGATCATATTTTATTCCTAAGGTTTATTTTAGTCAAAATAAACTTATCCAATATAATTATGACATGTGTTAGAGTAATTATAATATCATTTTGACCTTTAATTACCATATTTACTTTTAACTGTGGTAAATAAAATTCGAAACATACTATTCACCAAAATTACTTTTTTCTTATTGAAAATACTTTTACCTACTAATGTCAAAAATGTCTCTTAGATTTTTTAAATTCAATTTACAGTAGCGGTAAAATTACGTTTTACGCAAATTTGCTAACATGCCTTGAAGGTGGGTTAAAGATGTTAAAAAATTCAATAAAATTTTATACATCTAATTTTATTACAAAATGACTCCAATGAATTACATTGAAATAATATAGGAATTATGTCTCTATTTTTACATAGAATAAATTTAAATAAAATATATAAATTTTCTAAATTAATAGTTGGTTTTTAAAAAACAACGTAGTTATTTTCACTATTCATAAAAAATGAATGTTTTCAGAAAAATACCAAAAATTCACCCAAAGATAATTTTTTAATCCTAATCCAAAAATGATGTCTATTTTAAAAAATTCAAAGCATATATGTTTAATTAATTAATTTAAAATTAATTCCCATTTTCAAAACCAGAAAGTGAGTTTTTGTGAAGTAAAAACTATCACAAGATTGATATGTGTTTATGTCTGGTTTAAAATTCAAATTACTTCCAATGACCAACATAGTATTAAATGATAAAAATATAATCTAATTATAATTGAAAACCGTTTAAATTTATAATTTAACACTTCAAATTATTTTGATTAAAAAATTGGTTTCAATTAAAATTTTGTATCTTTCAGTCTTCATCAAAATATTATAAGTTATCAGAAAATCATCAAAAATTTATCCAAACTAAATTTTTCTGTCTTTATTCTAAAGAAGAATTTAATTTCATAAAATTAAATATATAAAAGTTCAAATTATTATATTTATAAAGGTTTCTCCATTAAAAGGTAGAAAAACTGCATTTTTTTTTGAAAAATACATCTTTTATCTGAAAAATTGAATTTGACCTTATATTATGTCCTAGAAACAAAAAAGATGAATGTTAAAATTATATGGGATATATATATAAAATTAAAAATGTGGTTATTACTATTTATAACCTCTTTCTAAATGGCTAGTTTAATAGGTCATGGTGTGCTTGAACTCGGCGTTGCATAAATCGCACACTATTGTATTATTCAAAGAGAAGCATATTGTGGAAGCATAGGGTGTTACATTATTCTCACATTTTGGAAATTGTGTCCTCAAAATTATAAAATTTGACTTGTTAACATCATTGAAAGTCCCAAATCGGAAAAAGATTCAATAAAACTATCACTTTAAAAGAAAGAAAGAGAAGTACAAAGGTCACCTGAGATGACCCATACTAGGATTTGATGTAGGAAAAAATGGATATGGAAGATAAAAAAGTGTCAAATTATGAAGGTGAGTGATAGAAAACATGATCAGGAGAATGTTAACAACAATAAAACCAGAAACATGTCATGGGTTAAACGGTCATTAGTTTCCTAGTTGGAAAAATAAATGGGCAATGTTTTTTTGTTTTAAGATCCATTTCATAAAGTTAAGGAATTTATTTATGAGATTGACTAAGAACATAAAGATATTTACTTAATTTTTAAGTATAGTTTCATCCTTTAATAAATTTCAAACACTAACTCATCTTTTCTCTAAAGGATGAGTATTCAAGATTACTTGGTAACACTTGAAGCACTAGAATCAACTTCTAAAGAATCATATAACTCCTAAAGGATGAACTGTATATTTCCTCTATCTTTAGAGATTAAACAGAACCAAATGGTTAGTAAAAGATTAGAAGATCCCAAAAATGTATAATCCTTTAAATAATGAAATACTAATATTTATTTCCAAAATTGACTAAACAATACCCAAAGTTAAATAAAGACCATTCAATAAACAATTGTCCTTAAAATCCATAAATATAATCTAAACTAAGATTGAAACCCAAAACTTAGAAAAATCTACTCATATATCCATTCATAGTAAATATTAACATATATCTCCAAATAATATCAACTACTCTTAAAAACTCATACAGAAGTGTAATTAATCAAATCACATATTCTCTATGATAGGTTAATCATTTCCATTAATAACCTGAATCTCATAAAGAAATAGAAAACAAATCCACCATAACTCCTAAAATAAAATTCCATAGTATTCTATTTTCCTAATGCATATAGTGTTCCCAACATAGTGTATGTATTCCAAAATAACATTTATCACTTAATCACAAAATCCTTTTCCTATACTAAGGATATCCATTTGACAAAACAAAATATCCCAAATCAACTTATTATTGATCAATAAAATCATTTAATGAAAAACAATTAGTCACACTAACCAGGGACTTCACATAGTCTAGTGGTAGGTGATAAATCCCAATCACACATTGGTTGTGGGTTTGATTCCCATATCTTTGTCCGACACAACGTGTTATCACACAGTCTACGTTTTTTCCTTTTTCAAAAACTATTTTTTATAACATTACCAAAATGAGATAAATTCCAAAAAATAACCACAAAATAATTTAACCACAAATGTTATCTCATAACTCACATTTTCCTCCCGAAAATTAATAACCTATAATTGACTCAAATTCAAGGATCATATAAATCCCAATGGTTCTTTATAAAAATATCCACAATATAAAATATAATTCTTCCTTAAATAGAATTTTTACATAACAAACTGCACGGTTAAACATACAATAGAATAGTCTTCCAATGTAATCCCATTAACAAAGATCATTAATACTTTTAAACATTAAGCCATTCATTTATTTCCACATAGCTTTTTCTTGACCTATAGTTTATCCTATAGAATAGGGCATTGACTCAGGTAATTTCCAAGTTCCCTTACATTTGCAGAAAATTATTTTAATTTAATTCTTTGGGTCATTTTTATATTCTTCCATAACAATCTTCATTTTTTCTCTGCAATTATTTACTTTATATCCTTATTTTCCACACCTAAATCATTTTTTTGTTCTATTGAGACATTTTCCTGGGTTTCGCCCTACAAATTTCCTACATGATGGAAATTGAGAATTCTTTTCTCAGTGGTATCCACTATTGGAGCTCTTATCATTCACCGCCTTTCTCTTCTTTGTTGAGTCTGGGAGTTTGTTAATATTTATTTTGTTGATGATATTTTTGGAAAACCGATTCAGCATGGAAATGATATCTTTTACACCCATTAACATTCCATTTAGTTTATTATTTACATCATCATTCCCACCTTGTAGATTATGTTCAATGTTACCATGACTTCCTTGGAATCCAACCATTGACTAACACAATAAGGCATAATGTGAGTCATAAAATCATTTAGAGAATATAATGACACCTAATTTTCAATCTGAAACACCTTATGATTAACCATGGTTATTTATTCTCATATTATATTAAAATCCTTCAAATCAGTTTTAAAGAAAATGTGAATTATCCAAATAATATCCCCCGAGAGTATCGTAATCAAGAGTGTAGCAAGGCCCATTGTCATGTACCATAATTCTCCGAGTCAAGCTCGAAACTCGCAGTCAGAGTTTTCACTCCTAGGTACATCTGTTACAGAGCCACCTCTACCTGCTTGTATCCAGATAGGGATGTATTGCTTTGAAAACCCACATAATATTAAATTACCAATTTTTTGATGTTCTTCTATACTAATCCTCAATTTCTATATTAGGATAGTGTTTTCTAATCAGAGAATTTATATATCTTTCTTTCAAAGTTTGTACTAAACATCCTCTAATACCATCTTTAATGCCCCGAACCTAGTTACCCAGAGTTGGTACATTATTACTTAACATTGGCATAATCACAATAGATCTTGTCTCGAAAGACAGATTAATTTAGTAGGCTTAGAAGTACTAGATACAAACATAATTTTTACATTACATTATCAAATGAAAAACAATAACATTGTGTCTCATTTGAACACTCTTATATCCATTAGCATGTTCCTGCAGGTCAGTCATAATATACTTCTTCACATCTTGGAAAAAATGAAACATAAGAAAGGGGTGAGATCAGATGCTTAGTAAGGACAAAAATATAACAGAAACTACCATAAATAATCATAAAAATTTAAGGCAATGTATAATACTAAACACAAGCCTTTGAAAAATAAACTTCAGCATAATATGGTATATATAAATAAAATAATTCTATTTACTTATTCACATGGATATTATACTAGTTGAATTATCACATGTAATATCACTATCTAATTCAATTATGATGGAATGCATAATTCCGCACATCATAACCACATAATCAAGGAATCGCGCCAAGACTACAAATAAAGATTTTTTCAAGTTCTTATGCCAAGACACTAGTTTTACTCACGAGACCTACTGATGCATCAAGGAGTTATAGAGGGCTCCACCCATCACTTACTAAATCCAATGCATTCCTCATATGAAAAGTTTGAATCATAATCTAAACATTCGTATTAAAACTATCATAAAAATGTCAATATGTTAACCACAAACCATGAATGTTAAAAAAAATAGCACATTAATTGTTAAACATAACTCATTCAATATAATATGGAAGATTTTATTATAATAAATTAACCTCAATCGATAATAATAAAGGATATTGACATTTATTAAAATAATCATCAAAACTATTGTAGAGAAATATCCCCCTTTTTCTTGAAAACATTTAAAAGTCTCACAGTTTATCAAGATGTTGTTTAAAATAGCTTTTTGAATCAAAGTGTCCCATACAACTTTGAAACATTTAATAGGAATTTTAATTTTAAAACATTAATGTCCATATAAATAAATCCTTAAAACCATATTTCAAACATGTAAATTAATTAGAAAGAGTTAGAAGAATGAATTTTTAAAACATTTAAAATTATATATTTGTTAGAGTTCCTAACCAAATGAGAGAAGCTTGAATACATAAAATTGAGGTAATAAAAACACTATAAAATCATTAGAATAAATGGATTCATGATATACTATGTCAATGTATAGTATATACACCATATAAAAGTGAATTGGTGCATAACAACAAAGAAGTCTCAATGGAATGTATGTTGAGATGAAATCCCTTACAAAGACCATATCCTTAGGTTAAGGATAAATTGATGAAATAATTATGTGTAAAAATAATAAATACAGTCAATATGATTGGATATTCAGTGTAAATAAATCAGAATACATTCACACATATTATTGTAGAAACAACACCAATGACTTGGATGTTTAACTCAATGAATAGAAATTTAGTAAAAAATACTCTTATCAAGTTATTATCAATGACTTGAGAATTTCTCAATGGTTTTATTATGTGTATCAAAAGTATTTCCACATAATGTGGAGTGGAAACTACTAAATAAGTAAATAAATAGTGATTTCACACATAATCTTGGAGTAAAATAATCTATGAAGTTTGTGTAAAACCGAATGAGTGAAAATTGAAATGTGAAATTACCTTACTGATTTGGTAACTTTTGAAACATACACCCCATGAATGAAGGATAATTAAATGATAATTTAAATGAACATAAATTATATTATATTACACAAATAATACAATCAAGTGTAGTACATACACCACACAAAAGGTAATAGTGGAAAATATAACATGAATTTTGCGGGAATAAAAGTTAGATGAAAACCCCTTACATAGTAATTTTCCTTAGTTTAGGGTACGTTAACCTCTCGTATAATTGTGAAATAATTGTTTTAAAATGATAAAAGAACAATATATGTGAATATTATATCATATATAATCTTTTAATATTTCTTTGTTAATAATACTTCAGGAGTACCATTATTTCAGCTGTTAAGTGATTCATTTTTCTTTATATGTTTTGTTATGTAAGTCATGTATATTATGGATAGGATTTATTTTATTCATATAAAGAATGATATTATGTTCTTAGAAATTATTTTTTAATCATAAAATGATATTTATTCTTGAATGGTTATGATGGGGAATTAATCTCATCGCGTTCGTGGAGACGATATTCCGTACATACGTACGAGCGGCAATACCATTCTATTGATGATGAAATCATATGTAATTGGATGGAATTTCATATATAAAGAATAATTAACATGTTATATTTATTATTTACATAAATTATACTCATTATTATACCAATTCAAATAATTACGTTTTGAATAACAAACTACACAATGACGTGGAGACGATAAGCCCTACGTACACACGTATGGTGACTTTGTCATTCATAGGATGGATAGAATAATGATTTTTGTTGTAACATATTTATAAAAATATCAAATTATGTATAAGGTACATGATTTATTATTTTTTAATGGAAACAACAAAGAAATAGGAAGTGGAAGAAGAAAAGAACATTGAAAGAGGTGATGAAATAATTACTTCTTCTTTGTGTGCTTCCTTTTGATTTCATCAAAAGGGATCCTTAGGTTGTATTTATGATCAAATTAATGCCTCTAGATTAAAGTGAGGGTAGTTGGGAGGATATTTGAGTTGGGTTTGACCAAGACAAATGGATTTGGAAGTGTGATTTTGAGAGAAGGGGAAATACCCTTTTATAAGAGAGGTGAGGGTCACTATAGGGAAACCTTGAAATATTATTTTATTATACAATCATATTCGGTTTATAATGTCTCCAAAAGGATTTATTTTAAGGATAAGGTGGGTATGGGTCTAAAATATCTCAAGAAATCGGTTTTAGATTGATCTAGGTCACCATATTAACCTTATATTTTAGATTTAACTCTTGCTTAAATAGTTTAACATTTACCATGTTTCCTTTTATTTTTATATTAGATGGTTAATAAAAATACAATAAAATAAAAAGTGAACCCCTAATGGTTTATTAATGACATATATATTATTATATAAGTATTTTTTCTAAAACTTAAAGGTTTATGAATATTATATCATTTTATAATATAGTATTTTCTTTAAAAACTAATTTATGTCAATTTTGAAATTATTTAGTATTTGGTTTTTGTGAAAGTCATAACAGTATGATTTCTTCAAAAAAATTAAATTGAATCAACCCTAACATGTAATATTAACCTAGAAAGTTTTTTAATGCATCAAAAGTCTCAATTTACATTTATTTTAATATTTATAATATCAATTATCTTAATCCTTTATGAACAAGGTAATTACTGCATCATCATTGTGTCATAAATAAATTTAATTATTTAAGGTCTAAAAATTATTAATAAAACACAATGATGTTGGAAATATTTTTATATTTCTAATGCATATTTATAGTTAAAATTATCTTATGCATAACCCTATATTAAAAATGTTTTAGTTATTAAAATTTGAATTTAACACTTTTAACTCCTTTTTAAATAAAATAATAATAAATGTATTAATCTAATACTAGTGAATGAAAAAGGATCATATTTTATTCCTAAGGTTTAATTTGGTAGAAATACACTTGTTTAATAGAATTATGACATGTGGTAGGGTAATTATAATATCATTTTTACCTTTAATTACCCTATTTACTTTTAATCGTGGTAAATAAAATTCAAAAGTTACTATTCACCAATAATTATTTTCATCTTATTGAAGAACATTTTAAATTATGATGTCAACCGCCTCTCTCAGATTTTTTAATTTCAATTCAAAGAAGTAGTAAAATTATGTTTTATGCAAATTTACTAACATGCGTTGAAGGTGGGTAAAAGACGTCAAAAAATTCAATAAAATTTTATACATCTAATTTTATTTTAAAATGAGTCCAATGAATTACATTGAAATAATTTTGGTATTATGTATATATTATTACATAAAATAAATTTTAATTAAATAAATAATTATTTAAATAAAATGTTGCTTTTTGAATAATAACGTAGTGTTTTCACTATTAATCAAAAATTGAATGTTTTTAGAAAAATACGAAAAATTAAACCTAAGATAATTTTGATATTCCGAATCCAAAAATTATTTCTATTTTACAAATTTAAAAACATAGAAGTTGAATTAAATAATTTAAAATTAGTTCCCGTTGTCAAAACCAGAAAGCGGGTTTTTGAGAAGTAAAAACTATCAAAAGCTTGTTATGTGTTTATGAACGATTTAAATGTGAAATTAATTCCAATGACCAACATTGTATTAAATTATAAATATATAATCTAATTACACTTAGAAACCATTTAAATGTATAATTTAACACTATAAATTATATTAATTAAAAAATAACTTTTCAATTAAAATTTAGTATCTTTCACTATTCATCAAAATATGATTGTTATCAGAAAATCGCAAAAAAATTATCCAAACTAATTTTTTATGTCCCGCTTCTAAAGAAGAATTTAATTTTATAAAATTCAATAAATAAAAGTTCCAAATATAGTATTTATAAAGGGTTCTCCATTAAATGGTGATAAAACTACATTTTTTTTGAAAAATACTTCTTTTATCTAAAAAATTGAATTTTTCCTAATATTATGTATAAAAAACACAAAATATGAATGTTAAAATTGTATGGGATATATATATAAAATTCAGAATGTGGTTATTACTATTCATAAAAACTTTATAAATGGTTAGTTTGATAGGTCATGGTGTGCTTGAACTCGGTGTTGCGTATATCTCATGCTATTGTATTATTCAAAGAGAAGTGTACCGTGGAAGATTGGGGTGTTACATATTCTATGAGAAACTAATCCGTCATAATATGTGTGTTGGTGATGGGACACAATGGGATTTTGTAATATTAAACTCATTCAAATATAAGAGTGAACATGACGATTTTATAGAATATGCCATATTTCACCAGGAAGACTATTTTTGGAAAATATTTCTTTTGACTAATTGGAAAGCTACCCATGTAGATGAGAGTAAAGTTGAATCGTCTGAATGGTGATCAAAAGGTGGTACTAATCAACGTTATCAAATTGATGCTATGGAGTTCATCTATTTAGATAATACAAGTACAAAAATTACATTATCTATAAAAATAAATTCCTAAAGAGTGGAGAATTGACAATGAAAATAGACCAGATGGAGGAGAATGAGATAATATCCTTTTCTATGAGAGACTTATCTAAGGAGAACTAACAGTTAAAATGAGTTTCTGTATATTTTTTTGATGTTATTTTACTCATTTTTATAAAAGGTGTTCCTTGTATCTTTGCTTAGGTAGAATTATTGGATGATATGATTTTTCTAGTAAGCCACTTTTCTAAGATTAATGTAAAGATTCCACTTTTTACCCAGTGGAGTAAGACTAACATCCAAAGAAAATATATTTTGTATACTATTCATTTCCTATTTGTATCATTTTGTTTTTTATTTATTGATCATTAAATTTCTATGGAACATATTATTGATGTTCATGAGCTGGAAATATTACGAATGAGGGAAAATATATGTTTTGGAAGAGGTTCCTAAACTTCTTCATTCTAGATACTGAACTATGGGGAGATTATGATGAACTACTTGGTACCTTTTTTATGGTGATTCACTAATTTTAAAGAGAAAAGTTCACTAGGAAGATGATGACAGTACTAGAGTGTCTAGGAATATCAAAATTTCTCTATAATAAATTGATTTTGGTAGCTTATTCTATTTATTAAAATCTCATTCAGTGACTGGTTGGAAGACCACTGAAGAATTGTAGAAAACTATCCTGATCCATTATGTTTTTTCATTGAGTGGAGCTTATTGTTTCAAGGGGATAATGTTACCAAGAGTAAGATCAAGATTGATATTTCAATAGTGTAATCTTTTAAAATTATATGATAATAGTTTTTCTAATACATGATATATTGTATGTTCCTTTGAATAGTGAATTATCTAGATATAAGGAACTTAATAGAATATGGAAAGCATGATAGGAGAGATCAAGGAAATTTTCTATTAGTTTTGTCTAGAAGAAATGCCGCATGTTCCAAAAGGAAGATTAGGTTAGTGATAAAGTCAATGAAAGTAAATATTATCCTATTAATGAGGAATAAAAGTTCATGTAAATTTACTTAGTTCTCTTATTTTACATTTTTCATTTCAAAAGGAAAATAGATATTGTTGTAGGACTTATAAGACTGTAATAACTATCATAGAAGACTAACTTTTTGTGCCTCTATATGAGAGGTGGAGATTATTTTTCTACCAAGTGTTCAGCATCCCACTTGAGTCATGGTCTTTTATTCTGGCAGTCTGAAAAATAAATATCCAATAAAGGGTGTAAATAATTGTTTTGGGTGTTTCTCTTGGTAATTTATCATGATCATTGACAAAGGTGGTGGTTCTGTCTAAACAAGTATTATAAGTAAAATAGTATGAAATATTCCAAGATTATGGAAGGTTTGTTTCTATTATTCAACTAGTACATGGGTTCATTTACTAAATTTTGTGTAAGTAATGGTATTAATGCATGGAGATCATGGTTTTAGAAATATGTGAAACAAATTTTCATTATTTTCTAGATGATGAGTTTCAAATGGATAATCACATATCAGAGAAGAATTCATCTAGAAGATGGAATATATGTAATGAGAATTTCAATCACATAAAAGTGAAAAAGGGTTAAAAAACTTCTCTTCTTGAAAGATAATTGGAACTCAAACATAGGTTTTAAAGAACATGCATAGAGTACAATTATTGGAACCAATGATGGTGTTATCATTGCAGAAGTTTATGGCGACATGTATATGATCGTAGCGAGTTCCAATTATTCTCGTATGTCCATTATACTTTATACCTTTATCGATAATGTTATATGAGATTGTGGGTGCTGTTTACATAAGACAATAAGTTATAGGTGATTTGTAACCCCCATCAATGGTGTGGAAGGTAACAGAATATAGTAGAGATACTTGATGAATGGACATTATAGGATGAAACTTAGTAAGTGGTAGAAGATTAGAAATGTATACTAGAAATGATTAACTATAGTTTTTTGGGACTGAACTTATAACACTAGAAGGTGTCATAGAGCGAATGCTCACATTGTTTAGGGAAGTATATTTTAGAGATACTCTAAGTTATGAAGTTGTAATGATTTTTGTTCTCTCATATACAATTTCTTTGAGATATTTCCATATCCACATTGATGCAAGAAGAGGTACAACTCAAAATAAGAAGATTTTTTCTCTATAATGGAGTAATAATTTGGTCTTTGATGTTCTAGGATCTATGTTAATAGTCTTTATAAGATCACCATTTCTTATAAATTACCCATGTTATAGGGGTGAGCCTTGAATGGTTCAATATAATACTAGAAAGTTGTAGGAAGAAACTAACTTCTATAAAATTGTTTCACTGATTAATAGTTACTATAAGGTTCCCTTTTGTTTTAATGAGAGTTTTCTGTTTGATGACTCAATAATTTTTGATTTTTTTTAGATGAATGTTAGTTATGATGGTATCATTGTAGTTCATTATTCCTAATAGATCTTAGAATGAGTGGGGCCATAGAAAATGTATACCTTGTATATTTTTGGTGTGATTTCAAAAACTTTGAATAAATTTTATGCTTATTTACTTTGGAGGAATTTTATAAAATTATTTATAAGGTTTCATAGGAATATCACTAAATATCATGGTCTAGAATATTGAGTCTTATTTTCAATTATATTTGTTATGGATGATTAGTATCATGGTGGGGAACCATGTATACAATAAAAATGGAGAAATAATGGAATTTGGATAGCGGGACATCGGTGAAAATATTTGATAATAGTCTTTGAGTTGGATATTTTTATACCTAACCTTTAAAAAATCTCAAGTGGTATATTTTTAGGTTTTTATGAGATCTATTTTTTTGTTATGTGGTGGGATTTAAATATGTTAAGTCTCTAGAAGAAATAATTGAAAAAAACGGATGGAGGAAGTACAAGTTTCTCTATAGAAGTTCATATTCAATCAAATATAAGAAATTTAATAAAAGTTATCTCAGTGTATGTTTTTCAATAGATGATATATGAATAGAAACAAAAATGTTATTAGTGGAGTTCAATAGATTATATATTAAGGGGGAATGTTTAGATGCATTAACTTGGGAGCCCAATAATTCATGTGGATAGAGTGATACAAATAGAAGGATTATATATCAATTCTGGTAGGGGTGGTTTAGAGGGAGTTTATTTTGGATAATCCATAAAAATATGTTCCATCACAATTCAGTCAGTGAGATTAATATTCTAAATAATGAAGCGTTAGAATGAAAATTAATTTCATAATAGTAATCAATTTGACTTAGTAGTGTGAACTTATAGAGTTACCGAAAGATAGAACTATTCACAAGTAGGACTATTTGAGTTGGATATTTCCATTGAACGGGTGGAAGGATACCCATAAAAATTATAGTGGAGGGGAAAACAATTTCCAAAGATCACATGGTGATTCTTTATAAAAGAAGATAGTTGTTTTTTAGAGTTTATATATTTAAAATATCTGAGGAATAAAAGTTTTGTGAGTCATAAAAAATTAAATATTGAATAGTAGAGTGAAAATAGTTCACATAACATAGAAAAAAGAGGATAGGATAGTTTTTTCTCTATGGAATACTTTTATACTGAGAACTTGTGTTTAAAAGTATTAACTAGAGGCATTATTGATGTTATGGGAGTATGGTGTTAAAAGGAGTGTTCAAGAAGGTGTCCCTTATAACATGGGTTAGGTAGGATTACCAGATGATACAGTTTTCTAAATAACTCAATTTTATCTTCTTAATATAAAGATTCAGTGTGTTCCTATGTGAAATAATACTAACATATCAAATATATAATTTATATGTGTTATTCCTTTCATATAATTTTCATTTGGTTTATTCATTCTTCATTATTTTAATTATATGGAAGATCTTGTTGAAATCCATGAGGTCACTTGAACCAAAAGAAGGATGGATCAATGTAGTGGCTATGGTGCCTAGACTTCTTAGTTTTGAATAATTAACTATAGGATACGAATCAATCAAAAGTTTTATTTCCATTAATTAATGTTCCATACAAGTCCTTTAATAGTACTTGGTCAACTAATTCAAGTTATAAATAGTAACATGAACCATTAAGAGTGACAGACTCCTCCAAATAAGTATTTAAATGAGTTTGGGTCATTTATGTGTCAATAGCCACCCTCCTTTGGTGGATATTCTATCCCTTAACAATAGATGCAGGGATAAATTCATTTGAGAAATTATTTTCCATTATTAAATTCCTTGAGAAATATAAAGTTATGTTAAAAAATTATTTATCACAGGGTTAGGTAGATCAGTGGTAGAACTTGATCAAGAATATCGAGCCTAAGGAATATATTAAATCAATTTAATAGTATTAATTCAATAAAATATTTTTTAATAAATATATTTATTACAATATCCATATTAAAATAGATAGGAAATTTATTAGGCTCAATAAAAAGGAGGAAAAATAAATTGGGTTGTATAGAGAAAACATCACATGGATTTCAAGGTACTCTTCTATCATTTTAATTGACCATGAAAACAAGGTTAACCACTAATTTATTTCCCTAGAACCAAGACTTAAAAAATCATTAGTGATTTGAGACTTTGATAGCTATTAGTAAATAGTCCAATATGACCTCATGTTTTATATAGAGATTAGTTAATCACAATGGTATCATTTGATCATAAATAGTAAAATAATAATGGAGTTTAACTGAAGGGTTAAGCAAATAAACTTCATAGAGGGAATAAGATACAACTACGCATAAATCATATTTTTTAAATAATTAATCTTGTACACTACATTAAAAGAATATGGAAATGATTCAAGTATACAAAATAAAGGAATTAAGATAAATAATTACAAAGGGATGAAAAAACCAATCATTAGGATGTAGTAAAGGAAGGGCCCAATAAACAAACTCATAGTACAATATTAAAATTATAAGGAAGTTGAAAATTCTATAAATCATTACATTATGCCAATGGTTATTAAGGATAACCAAAGACCACAATATCCAAATCCTATGGAATAATAAAAGTCTTATGCTTTAACTACCACTAAGGTAAATAATAAAAATAAAATGATGATAAGTACACTTGTAATTAATTAAAGAATAGTGAATGCACTATTTTATTTCAGTTTTACATATTCATTCATACTAAGAAGAATCTTGAGAAATATTCAAACACCACCTAAATACATATAGGTTGAGCTATTAGTAAAGGCATAAAGTGGTGAAATAATTTCATCTCATTTATATAACACTTCCCAAGTACACATTTTTGGGAATAATATTCATGAAAATTTAGGATAGCAACCTGTTCCTTAAAAATATATTAATTCATTAATTATTACACACTTTCCCAAAAATACAAGCTAATGATCTATACTTCTACTATCTTTGTAAGATTATATGCATAAATATATCATCTTAAATATAAAAAAACATTATTTAAAACTACACATTGTGATCTTAACTCCCATAGATATTCTAAAACTATATAGGATATCTTAGGGAAAATATAAAAGGAAAATGGTGTTATAGAAATCATAGTAAGGAAATAAAGCTAGAAATAATACATAATATGATTTTCAAGAGGAATAACATGATATCATAAAGGGAATTATTATATGAATATAAACATGAAATAAAGAAATTAAATAATATGTTCATGAAATCATGGAATATATGGAAACAACACAAAACATGGCATCATGACAATATATAAAGAGCCACCCCCAATACCATCATTATAAAGTGGACAATGTTCTATAGTGGATTGAGTTCACTCACTATTTTCATAAACATAGTGGACAAAATCCCATCAAGGATTATTTGTACCATATAATCCCATAAATAATATCTCATGTGATATAGACATTTTCCCAATTCATAGGAGGGATATATAATTATAGGACCACCTATCACCAAATGGAAAATATATATATGTGTGAAATTTAAATAAAATAAACCATTTATAAATAATAAGCATGATCAAATACATGAGAAGGGATTGGGGTTCATAAATCTAATTTAAGGCATAATTTATGGCTAAATCATAATGATTCCTTAGAGAAGATGGAATTAAATATATTTGAAAGTTCAAATTTTTAAAAAATAATAGTCTTTTAAAAAAGATTTATAATGAAGAAAAATTCATTTGAAAAATGGAGTGTTAAGAACACAAATTTACAACTTTGGCGAAGCTTTTAAAAATAAAAAAAATTATATTTAAATAAATATTATTTTCATTTAAAACAATAATTTGACCAAAAATGGTTTTTATAAAAAAATTGATTTTATAAAATATAAATGAAAAAAATATTTTTTGGGGACATACTTGAAATGAAATTAGGTGTAGGTAAGTTTATTAAAATTAGATTCACTTAAAAGAAAGAAAGGAAACTTAAAAATATATTATTACCCAAAAATAATGGTAAATAAAATTAGTTTTATATTTAAATTGAAAATATATTAATAATATGGATGATATTCTTGAGATTAAGATAACAGGACAAGGATAAAAATAAAAAGAATGTGCAATTTAAAAGTAATGAGGGTTGTATGGATGATCCCTTATAGCTTAAGAAACATTCTAATAAAAACTAATTAAAATTGATAGTGTTTGAATTTAAAACACAAATACCATGTGTAAATATAATACATGATATTATATATATATCAAATTTTAAGAATAATAACCATTTAAAAAAAATTACATTCACAAATGAAAATGTGTACCAATGAAGGAAATTTTGATATGAAAACCTTCATGTCTGAATACACTCTAAAATTTCACTTAAATTACAAAATAATCAAATTAATTTTATTAAAAACTTTACTGATTACTATATACATATATATTTATTTTTATATGGCCAATTAATAATCATGTGTCCCCCATTTGTAACATCATTTCTACTTATGTCAGTTACTGGAAGTTCTTCAGTCAATTTCTTAGAAACTTCCACAGAATGTTGACAAAGGTAAAAGTGTGATAAAATAGTTTCATAATATCTATAAGTATATATTATTATTTACATTATTATTCAATTAACACGTAATTTATAAAGTTAAATATGTTTTTTCATGTATAAACTCAAATTAGAAAATGTACTTTGATATGTCATTTTTAGTGGTTAAATTTACAATAACCATTTATTGTCAATATTACTTATGGAATGTATAATATTATAATTCATTAAGGTTAATTTTTTTAGTAAATATCCTTTTATAAATTTCATAATTTTTTTTAATTCCACCAATGTTATTCGGTATGAAAAACTAAAGAGAAACATCATCATGTGGTCATGATAGTCTACATGTACACATAAAATACGCTCTAATTTTTCCTGAAAATGAGGTAGGTATAAAATAATATAAATTATCATTTAAGAATAATATAAATGTTATAAATATCATGTTAAATTAGTAAATACCTATCTTCAACCATCCATGATTGGAAGTGTTTTAAAGTTTCACACATTGTTCATGGAGGTGGTAGTCCGTACATACACGCAATGATGTTTTCATTTTTATCAATGATTTAAGAGAAGAGAATAAAATGGATTTTTAATTATTATAAATAAATACCTTAATATTGATAATACTAGTGTGATCATATTCTCCTGAATTTAAGAATATTGGGATGGTAGAAGTAGAAACGAATTATGAAGCTGTGGTGGAAAATATTTCCTCTCTCTTTGGATGTTCTCCTTTGGTCACCAAATTAAGACACCTTAGCTTAGTACTTTGGTAATAAAAAATTTTATAAGATATAGGTGTATGTTTATTGAGATAATATGGAATTTTTGTGGGTTAATACTAATAATATTTTTAATTTAGATAGGTGGATGGTTGGTGGTTACTTTTATAATTGAAGAGAAGGGAATTTTTTGGCACATATTACTCTTTAAATAAAGGGAGAACATGTTTTACAAGAACTATGAAGAAAAAAGTGGAAAATAATTAAATTTTTAATGGGGTATGATATATAAATCCATAACTCTAAATTTCGACACAATTTTTTAAACATTGTTAAGTAATTTACATATAGATTTATTAATTTTACCATTTTTGCTTTTTACAGAGGTAACTAATTTTTACCTAATTAATATATTTATGAAAATTAAAAATAAATTGATACTAACATTCTAATTTGATCTTAATTATTATAAATATGAAGTATAATTTATTAAAAAAAATTATATGTTTAATACAAAATTTATTTTAACATTAGCTCATATAAAGAGGAAAAACCCAATTTAGAAAAAATTGTATTTTTAAGAATAATATTTATGTTTGCGATGAAGTTTAGTATTATACTGATTATATTTAAATTAAAATGTTTATTTTTATTTAAATAATATTTATTTAATATTAAAATATTTCAAAAACCTAATCCAACGATTTGAAAATGTTATTAAAAGAAACAGATGAACAAATAGTTTTCATTAAAAAGTAACTAAATTTTATAAATTGTTAGGTGTGGGTAATATATATTAAAATATTATTTTAAAATAAATTTTTTATTTAATAAATTATATTTTTATTTTAAAAAGGTTTTCAAAAACGTTCTTAGTATTCTTTTATAATAATGTCTTAAAAATGATAGTATTAATAAAATTAGTATTCACGTAAAAATAAATTATTTTAGAAAAATATATTTTTTTCTTAACTTATTTTTGAGATGATGAATTAAAAAAAGTTTCTTATTTTTAAAAATTAAATTTTTAATATTTGTAAATTTAGTTTTTAAAAGAAAATTCAGTATATAAAGAAAATTTCTTTTATTGAAAAAGTGACATTTTTTCATATTAAGTGTTTTAAATTTTTTTATATAATTTTATAACATAGAAGATGTTAATATATTAGTCCCTAAATAATAAAAATTTAAATGTATTCAATTTAATCTATGAGAGTAATATATATAATACTTAAAAAAATGGTTCTTAAAAAAATATACACTTTTAAAAATACCTTTAAAATTCAAGTTTTTATATTCTAGAATTTAATTTTAATAATCCATTGATATTAAAATACTTATTTGAATTTGATAAATAAATCATATCAAAATTTTAATAGTAATTTAAATATTTTTACATAACACGTACATATATATAATATTGTTATTTTTTTAATTTCACTGCGATTTATATTATTTTAAATTTACTGCTTAATACTACATGACCTCAATATACGTATGAAATATATATATATATATATTATAACAATATTTTAAATAAAGATATTTGGAATAGTAATATTTTCAACAACTATATTTAGAATAGCTATATTTTATTCACATATATATATAGATACTGAGTCATTTGTTAATTTCACTCTCACTTCGTATGGAAGAACTCATATTTTATATTATTTATTTTTCATAATGATTTCCCCTTTCATGACGATCTTCCAAATTAGAGGTATTTTTTGACTATTTGCAATCCTCAAGGTCGAAGTTGAACCATGTAATTTCCTATTCATGATGATTTTAAACTTTTATATCTATTATCCATTATTAATTTATGCACTTTTAGTAGATATATTTTATCCATAGAGAGTAATAGTACATGGTGTATAATACATAGTTTTATATTCTTTTGTTATAATTTTCCATTGAGGAATGAATAAATAGTTGGTATTTTAATTCATATCTTGTATAAATTATTTTCTAATCAATTTAAATTCCATTTAAAAAATAAAAAAAATGTTTGAAATTATAAACATATGATTTATAAAAAAGAAATTTTTCCTAAAAATCATGAGTGCTACATTATCCTTCATTAAATATTTTTTTTACTCATAATTTTAATTACTCATAACTATTGAAAGTATGTGAGGTTATTATTAACATATTTATAATCTTGTATATAAATTCTAATATGAAATCTAAATTACTTTCTTAGGAAATACCAAATTACTTATCATTCATCACACAACATTGATTTTTCATATAATCATGTAACTCAAATGTATATAACCTAATCATATATTCTCTATAACATACCTCTCCCAAAACCATTTAAATCTCCATGACATTAAACCACTATGATATAATATATTCCTCTAAAAATTAACTCAAACTTTAAACCTCAAATGTAATACACAATATTTTATAAAGTGAAAAAACTAGTCAATATATTCTATAATCCAAAAAATATCATGGATTTCATTTTAATTTTATAAAAAATAAATTCTAGTACTATCTATCTCACTTTTCTGATAATCAATCAACCATTTATTACTTGAAAAATAACCTTATATTAACCCTTTTAGTTATCCCTAGCTAAACCACATTTTATTCAATAGTTATCCATAAAAATATAAACATTTCATAAAATCACTTTTCAAGGTCATTGATTCAGTTTAATAAATGTTTCAGAAACATTAAAGTAAAAATACTGAATAAAAATCTTTATATGTTTCACATAACCCTTATAACTTTTATAATAAATTAGAATACCATCAATAAATATCCCTCATTATTTAAAATAACTATAAAGATAAAACTATAATTTTTATTATAGTTTCAACCTCACTATTGTATGTAAGGCTCGAAAACTAATCTTTTCTATCATAATAATAATATAATAATATTATCATCTATTTAAGTATTCAACCTTATTTAGTTATAATAAATAGGTGTTTTTGGATACATACATTTCTCAAATTTTTTAATTAGATATTGCGTAAGAACCTAAAATTTTATAGAGGTGTATCAATTTATTTTTGTCCTTTTCTTGATTATATTTTGACTAAGTATTATATAGTATTTATTTGGGGGAAATATTTATGTTTTTGGAAGGAAGAGGGGTAGTTCATGGTTGGCGGATGGTTTACAAAGCTATTCAGGTATCCCAACAATCCTTTCGAACTCAAATAGAGGGGATTCACATGGATGACACGGTGTTTTTCAAACCATGCAACATCATTTGAGTATCCATGGACACCCATTGAAGAAGAGTAGAATTTGGAAAACTATGTTCCCCAACCTAGTAAATAGTGTAAATATTTGTTAATATTATAATTTTTTTAAAAAAATCATAACCCCCCATACATCACCCAAACTCGAACTAATTTGAACCTAAATGTTTCCTATAATTTTTGGACATTCCTGGATGGAATCCATGGATTTATAATCATATTCATCAAATAATTCAAGCTTTTATTGATGATATACACCTCTCCCAATATGAAATTCTCATCCCATGTGGTTTCCCTTCTCTATAGTATCTCTTTCTAGATAAAAAGTGGATGATTTTCCTCCACTAGAAGTAGATCTTTATCTAGGTTTTGATAGATCAAATCTGTCTGATCTTGGATGTTGGTGTTGGGTTTAGACCCTGTTCTTAGTCATGTTCTTAATCATTCCTCTTAAATAATACTTTTCTGTTGGTGTCTATTTGTCATCAATTTTTAGGTAGGAGTTCTAAATTACAAATCTCAAAGTCATGATTTAATCACATGTATATAAGAATGAAATTATAATTTCTATGATTGGTAAATTGTGTTTATGATTGAACAGATTTAATTTAATTAACATGTGATAATTATTTAAGATAAATTAGGGAAAATTAAATTGAAATAATTATATTAATATATTAATTAATCAATTAATTAATAGAATGTTGTAATTGTGGAATTAATGGGAAATTGGGATTGTGAAATACGTCAATTAATGTGAAAGGGGATTTATTGACAATGAGAGTTATGATGTTTTACGTAACCTCAATGGGTTAAAGGGTTAAATTATTTAGAGGTTTCAATGTGTTATACCGATGAACTATCATATTATTACATCATAATTAAAGTGTTGAACCTTGTTTTTTCAATAGATTGAAAAGAAACAATTTAAAGATAATGTTTGGAAATAAGGTTAATGATGCTTAACCTTGATGTATGCATAACTATAATATATGTGACATTGTGATAAATTTCATATATGACTGTGGGATCCAAAATGTTGCTTCAAGAGCCCACATGTATGATTTATTGATATACATGTTTTCGATATGGACAACTACATCAAAATACCACCTGTGATTGATTGATATACATTTGTGGTAAATGGAATGTTGCTTCAAAATCCTATAGTGAAAAAAATGTTATGGGTCACAGAATGCTATTTGAAATACCCATATGGTCCAAGACATGGAATTATAAGCCTAAA
This sequence comes from Viscum album, assembly GCA_963277665.1. Classification (NCBI taxonomy): domain Eukaryota; kingdom Viridiplantae; phylum Streptophyta; class Magnoliopsida; order Santalales; family Viscaceae; genus Viscum; species Viscum album. Next base: position 111,436,677 of record OY728157.1, on the reverse strand, counting down.
ATGATGGTATTGTACTATGTTTAAAATTGGTTGTAATATAAATTTAATTGAAATCATAATTGATAACAAAGATATTATTATATATTATATCCCTTGAGGATATTTCAGACTCCATCATATGTCAAAACATGTATTAAGTGTTCTGGTGTCCCTAGGAACCCATGGGTTTATGTGGTTAGATAAATAATAATCAAATAAATGATAACTATTTACATTATTTCTTGTATTCTATTCTTTATATAACTATATACACTATTATTGACTATATATTATTTTAGACACTGTTGGTGGTGGCATAATATGTTGTACTCACACCCTACTTAGGATGCCTGATCGGTACCCAAATATATTTCATTGTTACAGGACATGATAAGAGAAGATGGACTATGTTATATGGATGATATGAGACAAATAATGGATAGAGGAACTAAACTTTCTGTCAAGAACCTGTTGGATTAGACAGTGTATTTATTTTCGATTTTTCATTTGAAACTGGACATGTACTTGGCATGACATATCTCCTGCTTCAATTTTGGGCAATGTATTCATGCTTTAGTAATCATGTGATATTGGTATTATAATTTATATAGTTAGATAACTTGAATATTATTTATTATTTATTGTTTTTTAATATTATGATAAATAGGGTATACTGACCATGTGATTGATATTAGACCCTCATTCTAGTCGGAAACTTTTTGTAAATAGGGAGGTGTGCCTAAGGTCATGTGACAGACCGACTCAAGGAATTCGTTTTTGGTAGTTAGTTCTAGACATTTCATAGTGGTATCAATGAGATTTTTCTTTTTCTTTTTTTTATATCTTACTTTCTGTCAATGTTAGATAAGAGAATAGGACGAGTTGAGCATTGGTTAAGAGATCATTCATGGGAGTATATATCCCTCTTAGAAGGGTAAAATTCAAGTAACAAGGGTAGGATTTCTATTATTTATGTGTGTTGTTACATTAGGATGTTATTTCACCTCGAGTAATTCACTTGTTGTGTGATGTGATAATTGTTTTTTAAATATTTGGGAATTTACTTCTTCCTGGCATGACATGAGTGTTGAGTATACATGCATCATTCTGGGAAATCAGGATTATTAATGTAACATGAATCATTTTAGGCACGCATGAGAAAAATAGGTTTTTGGGTATGTTGTTGAAATTGAAATGTTTTCTCATGCTTGGGAAATGGAACATAAAAATATTTCTAATGTGAGCATGAAAAATTATAAATTATGAAGGATGTGATAAATTTAAATCAAATTTTTTGTTTAATGAGAGACTTGATCAATGAGAACGTCTTTCGCCTTTGTTAACCATGACCAAGATGTAGTATGGTTAGGGGTAGTGATAGTTCCTTAGTTTTGACCATGTGGTAGAGAAATAGGGGATAACCTGAAATGGTTTTATGTAAATCCATCTTGTTAAATGTTTTAATGTGTTAATGTGGTGTAATATTTTCTAATACATGGGTTTTTAATTATATATATATGCTTCCAAAGAAAGTATTGTTGATAGGATGACATGTGGTTATAGATGGTAATGATCCATCGGTAGTGGATCATTTGGCACTGATTATGCCAGGTGAGGATGTTAGAGAGCATCTTAGTGATAAATTTTCTCACGTCATGAAGTATATAGAGAGAGACCTAGAGAAAGTTGGGAAATGAGAGTTTTAGTTATATCACCCTCTAATGCTTATTAAAGAGGGTGGACCAGAGGTAGATGAGTTCTAGATTAAGTCTACCCAGACTATACTTGACCACTTAGAGTCTCCAACTGAGAACAAAGTTAATTTTTTTGTATACATGTTATGTGGTCAATAAAAGCAATGATGGGGAATATAAACATGTGATGGATAGATGGAATTTACGGAGTTCAAGGAATTTCAAGAGATGTTCTTGGAGAAATTTTACCATGAGACACTTAGGAAGGAGAGAGCAACTGAGTTTATGAGGTTGAATCTGGGGTGTATTTCCATTATGTACTATTCTGTTCACTTTATAGATCTGTAGTGCTTTTTTCTAGCATTTTCAAACGATTAGGATATTGTGGGAAATCATTTTTAGGATAGACTTAAATGGGAAATTAAGTCCCAAGTGAATATCTTGTGGTTGAATATGTTTTAGGTGGTGGTGAATCAAGATCTCATTTATGAGTGGAACCTAAAGGAGGATTCTGAGGGAGGGTTGGTGTTTTTTGGATGTTCTAGAGGCAATACATTCGAGAAAAAGAAGCTTCATTATGTTAATTTTGACAAGAATACTAGAAATAAGAGTGGATAATTGGATGGATAAGTTACAAAAGACCTTACTCGAGTGATCTATAACCAGTGTGGTAGGTCAGGTCACCTTCATAGATATTTCCTCCGACCACCAGTAAAGTTCCTATCATGCGGTAGGATAATACATCTATAGAGGTTAAACATGAACCCATGATATATGGGTAGTGATAGAGAATATATGAAAAATTAGACTGTGGGAAGGGGATCTTATAAACTGTATGAGTATGGTAGCTGATGTACTACTGGCTGTGGCTGTAGGGGTAGTGGACATGGTGTTTCTGGAGAAGAGTACCTATATCAGTAGAGTAGTGAAAATTAGTGAACTCAAACTGAATCATAGAGAATAGGGGTAGGGAAGTTTCATCCGGTTCATCATGACCTTTTGGATAGAAAGGATGGACCATAAAGAGTGAGAGATACTCTTTTTGTAGCTTATATGATTTCTAGTACCTAATTTGATTACAGTGCCACTAATTATTTTATATCTGTGCAACTTGTGTTGTTCTGAGCCTGGAAATATAGGTTGTGAGCAGGGTTAGGATGATAGATACACATTTTGGAGTTAAATCAAGAGATATTTTTTTGTGCAAAGAAGGTTTACTTGATATAAGGGAGTATCATTTTAGGTGGGATATTTACATACTTGACATATAATGGTTTGACATAATTATGTTTTTGTACTGGTTAGTATCATACTGATCCCACATTGATTGTTATCATAAGATATTAACCTTTACATATCCTAAGGGTGAAAATCATGTTCACCATAGAGAATGATATATTATGGTGGTCCATGTAGGTCCAGTTAATCATTAACTATAGGATATCACCACCAATGATTCAAGTCATTTTTTAGATGACATGGGTGTAAATCTTGACCTCTTTCCATCCATAGTGAATAAATTTCATGATATCTTTCCTGACTAATTTTTCGGGCTTCTGCATGATAGAGATATGGAATTTATAATTGAGATAATGCTAAGGATGATCCAATTTATATTCCACCATAAGGAATGACTATAACATAGATTCAAGAGATTAACACTCACCTCGAAGAGTTAATGAATAAGGGGTTTATCTATTTGATTACATATCCTTGGGGTTATCATGTTTTGTTTGCAAAGAAGGTTGATGGGACCTTGCTCTTTTGTGTTGATTAACAGAAGTTAAACCAGATGACTGTGAAGAACTAGTATTATATTCTCCGTATCAATGATCTTTTTGATTATTAAAGGAGTGCATGTGTCTTTTCGAAGAGTTAATTGAGATCGAGGTATCATTAGTTGAGATTTGAATCTTTTGACGTACCTCAAACTACTTTTAGAATTATTTATGGTCTTTATGAGTTCATTGTGATGTCGTTCATGTGGATAAACTCTCTAGAAGTTTTTATGGAATTGATGAAAAAAATCTACACTCATGCCAAGATCAGTTTGTGGTAGTGTTTAAAGGTGAAATCATGGTGTACTCTATGACTAAATGATGATCATTCACAACATCTTGAAATTGTCTTGAGTACATTGAGATAATATCATCTATACGCTAATCTATCTAAGGGTTATTTTTGTATTGATTAGGTACACTTCTTGGATCACATCATCTCTAATAAAGTCTTGTTAGTGGACCCTGAGAATGTACCAGAAGTTGTTTATTGGGATAATCCTAAGAATGTTTTTAATATCCATAGATTTATGGGGTTATGAGGCTATTATTGGGGGTTCGTACATGTCTTTTCCCATTTGGAAGAACCAATTGTAGGATTCGACAATAAGGTTATAAATTTTGATTGATTTTAATGATGTGAGAATTCCTTCAAGGATTTCAAGAAGAGTTCGACTAAGACCCCAATCTTGATCCTACTTGAGATGTATGAGGAGTATATGAGGTTTTTTGATTCTTTTGGGATCAAGCTTTTCGAAGTGACGATGTAGGGGGATTTATTGGTGCTGTATGATTCTCAGTAGTTGAGGCTACATGAATGGAACTACCCTATTCAAAACATCAAGTTGGATGCATTTTTTATACCTTTAAGAGTTGGTGGAATTATCTATTGGACAAAAAGTTTACTATGTATACTAATCAAAACAACTTAAATTATATCTTTTCCAAGTGAGATTTCAATATCTGGAAATGGAGGTGGATATTAAAATCTCACTTAGAAAAGATATAATTTAAGTTATTTTGATCAGCATACATAGTAAACTTCCTGTCTAATGGATAATTCCACCAACTCTTAAAGGTATAAAAAAATAAATCCAACATGATGTTTTGAATATGGTAGTTCCATTCATTTGGCCTCCAATACCTCTAGGTGAATCCAAGAGACTGAAGATTAAATCTGGGTGGAGACATACTTCCAGGTTACAATAACAGTACTGTAGTAGGCAATGTTCGGTCATGTTGCAGCCAGAACTATTCATCCATCTGGGCCTTCGTGCCACCGGTTTGGTCCTCGGGTCCTGCAAGGCTTTAGGGCCACCCAAGGCCTTCAGGCCAGTTGATTCTCAAGAACTTCGGGCCACCTTAATGTCTTAGGGCCACCCCAAGGCCTTTGGTCCACATGAATGGAGTCCCTAGACACACTACAAAAATGGAGCAGCCCCAAAAGAGGATTCAGAGCTGGTGCAATCACCAGAGAAGAGCCAAATAGATTGTCAGAATGAGAGGGTATGGCTATGCCATCGGTACCAGCCTGTGCTTGCAAGGGAATCCAAGTCAGACGGTCATGGAAAGTTGGAGAGCTACTATCAGGATGCAGATGCTGGGGAGGGGGAGTTCTTTGTAGATAGTCTGGTTGAATTCCCTAAGACCATTAGGTTATGTAATCTCCTAAGCCTACGAGACATGTAATATCTAATCCTACGGGCCTTGTAAGGGTTCACCCACATCCCTTGAAAGGGGGTTATCAAAATAAATAAAAAATTAATGCCTTCGGGCCATTCAAGCAGTAATGGAGGTGGTTTTTATATATACATTTATTTGATTTTGAGCTATCATATATTCCTGGGAATGGAAACATTGTTGCTGAATCTTTAACAAAGAAAAATTATACAAAATCAATTAAAGAGTCTAGTAATTTGTGGAAGATGATAAATTTTCTAACTGATATTCTTGTGGTGGTTTAGGATGCATTAGATCATATGAATATCATATCATTTTCAGTATAGTATACAATTTTTATCCATATTAGATATAGACTGTATGAGGATCCAGAATGTTTGGCCTTGATGGAATGCCTTGAAGGTGGGGAGTCACCTTCAGAGTGGACTATATATGAGGAAGAGAGGATCTATGTCATAAATTTGGTTTTTGTGATTACAAGATTGTGGGATCAGTTGATCTGTGGATTTCATGACTTGAAGACGGCAGTGAATCCATGTTTGACCAAAATGTACTGTTACCTATGACAAAAATATTTGTGACTGGGCATAAAAAATGAGATAGCCGAGTTGGTTGCCCGATGCAACACCTTTCAATAGATGAAGGCTGAGCATCAGTGATTCATTAATTTACTATAGATTTTCCCATTCCAGAATCTGTGTGGGATGATGTTACTATAGAAGTTATGATTCGTCTCTTGAGGATACATTGGAAAAATGATTCTATTTTTGAATTATGGACTGAATGACAAAAGTAGCACATTTATTGCATATACATGAAAAATTCTCAGTGTATCATTTGAAATGATTATATGTTTAGAAGATAGTAAAAATTTACATGGTTCCATAGAGTATTGTTTAATACCCTAAATCATGTTTTACTTCACACTTCCACCATAGATTATAGAAGGATCTCGGTACCCATGACTTTTTGAGTTCAAAATTTCACCCACAAACAGATGGGAAGTCAAAACATACTATATAGGTGCTTGAGGATTTTCATAGGGCATGCGTCCTATAATTTGGTGGGTCTTGGGAGAATATAATTGATTAATTGGAGTTCTCACATGACAATAGTTATCAGAAAAAAATATATATATATGGAACCATATGATTCTCTTTATGGTAATCCATGCAGATCACCTCTATTTTGGATGGTGGTAGGTGAGTAAGGGTTGTTGGGAGTGAGTTTTGTGCAGGATACATCAGATCAGGTTCATCTAATTTGGAAGCACATGGATACATCATAGAGTAGATAAAAGTTGTATTCTTACACACATGAATGACCCCTTGAGTTTATATAGGGTGATTGTGTATTCCTTCAGCTGTCTCCTATATCAGGTCACCATAGGATACATATATAGGGAATGTTAGTACCTAGGTTCATTGGACCATTTGAGGTTGTGAAGAGAATTGGGATGATAGTGTAACAATTGGATCTTCTATAGAGGAACAATTCTATTTAATATCTTTTTCACGTTTTATAGCTTTAGTGGTATCACCCCGAACCTTATCATGTGATCATTCTAGATGATGCTGATCTTGATAATGATGTGTCTTTGAGGAGCATCTGATACATGTGGTGGGTTGCAGTGAGAAAGTGTTGCAGGGAAATATTATGATGATAGTTTTTGTACTTTGGAGACATGTCCATGTTCAAGATGAAGCATTCAAAAGGGAAGTGGATATACGGGCTTAGTGGCTGGTTCATTTTGACTCAGAATTTTAGAGATTCTTAGTAGTATAGTTTAAGGAAAAGAAATTATAAAGTGAAGATATTGTAAGAACCTAAACTTTTCTGGAGATTTCTCAAGCCCCTCCATAGGTACTTATTTTCATTGTTTTGATTATATTTTTATTTGGTATTTTATCAGGTGTGTTTCAGTGAAAATTGTATGTTTTTGAAAGGATGAGGTGTAGTGCACGGTTGGTATACAATTTTCCCATACCATTCATCCAGCCCAACAGACCGTGTAAACCCCAATAGAGTGGCATCAAACAGATGAAACATGATTTTTAAAACCATTAAACCTATTAAGAGTAACCATTAAATCCCTAAAAGAGGCGCATGGTTTTGGCGTATGGTTTGGAAAACTATGTGCCCCTACCGTAGAAACCGTGCACATGTTTTTTAATATTGTAAAAATTGTTTTTATAAATCCTAAACCCTTGGGACATCACCCTATCTCAACCCAATTCAGCCCTAAACATTTAATCTCATTTAAATGGTTCTCAGATTTATGATTAGGCCTTCTAAACTCCACTCTTAATGAATAAAAGTTCATATTAATGATTTATACCTCTCTAAGTAAGAGATTCTCATCCTATGTGGTATCCTTCTTATCCTATCTCTCATTATGGATAAAAAGGGTATGATTTTTCTATGTTGTTAATGGATATAGATATAGGTTTTGATATATCTAATATAATTTATCTGGGAGATAGGTTTCTGATCTAGATCTTGTTATTCATCATTTTCTTGATCGTTCTGCTTCAATTGGGGTTTTCTATTGGTGAGCATTTGTCGTCAATTTTGAGATAGGTGGTTTAAATTAAAAATCCCATAGTATTGATTTAATTATGTGTATGTAATGATGAAATTTCAATTTAAATTATTTGAAAATGGTATTGATGATTGTTTTCATTTAATTCAATGGCCATGTGATAACAATTTAGGATAAATTGGTGAAATTGAATTTAGTGGAACTGGATTATTTAATTGATTAATTAATTAATGCAATGTTGTGACTGTGGAATTAATATGAAATAAAGATTATATAATTGTTTAATTAATGTGATTACAGATATATTAACAATGGGGTTTATGATTATTGAATTGACCTCAATGTGTTATATGATTTAAAGGTTGAAAATTGGTATAAGTGTAAATTGTATTAATATTCAATGTGAATTAAAGTGTCAAACCATGTTTGTTAAATATATTGAAAAGGTACACATTAAATAGAATATTTTAATATATGGTTAGTGATTCACAACATTGATTAATGTTGAATTATGATATGTGTGATATTATGAAATATGTGATATTGTGATATATGTGATATATGAGTGTGGGACATGGACTGCTACTTCAAAAGAACACTTGTGTGATTGATTGATATGTATTTGTGGGACATGGAATATGACTTCAAAAGTCCATACATGATTCATAGATATATGTGTGTGGGATATTAAATGATGATTCAAAAAAATATTGAGATAAATGAGTTATGGGTCACAGACTTCTACTTCAAATACCCATGAGGTTCTAGACATGGCGTTCTGGGCCCAAAATATTGGCATTGGTCTACAGTTCCAATTTTACATAAAATGAATTGAATTGAAATGATAATTGTTAACAATGGAATTATGATATATGATATCCCTTAGGGATAGTTTAGACTTCAGTATGGGACGAAGTAGGTATTAAGAGTTCGGGTGTCCTCGAGAACCTGATGGTTTATGTGTTTAAAGAATAATTGAATAAATGTAATCCATTTACTTTATTGAAAGTATTTTATTACTTAAACAAATGAATAGACTGTTATCAACTAGATATTGTTTTAGATGCCGTTAGTGGTGGCCTACTGAGTTATACTCACACCCTACTCGAGCTTCCTGATTAGTACCCGAATAGATTTCATGGTCGCATGAATGGTTAAAGGAAATGGCCCTATTATAGATGGATGATATGGGATGAATCATGGAATAGGGAACCAGACTTGGTTCCAGGACCATCTTGAAGTTTCAATGGCTTTATTTTGGATTTTTTAATTGACATTGGACACATACTGTGCATGGCATATCTACAATTTTATTTTTTGTTATTATATTCCTACTTTAGTCATCATGTGATACTGGTATTATACAGGGTATGGTTATTTAATTTAGATATTGTTTGTTTATTTATTCTATAGTTATACATTAATAAAGAGGTTATAGTCTCCCCCTGATCAACATTAGACCCTTTCCAGTATTCTGTAACCTCTGGCTTTTAGGGAGGAACTCCTGGGGTCATGTGATTGACGGGCTCAGGGAACCTATGTGTGGAACCTAGGTTAGGATGTTACTTCTTATTTCAACCAAATAATAAAACCAAAATTGTTTAAATTACATAAAAAACAATCATATTATGCAAATATGAAATATAAATCATAAGATGCATTCTTTAAAGAAACCTTCATTTAAACCTATGATACTTTCATAATAACTAATTCATACATGGTCAATCCTATAACTCCCTTGGTTTACAAAAGGATACTTTAAGATGTGTTCTATCATAATTATTAACCTAATCCATTAAATTAATTATTAAATAAAACCATCATAATGATTCATAAATAGAATTTGATTAACCAATTCATATCCCTATGGGGAGTCAAACTAGGTGTATAGTTAGGTCTCTTTATCGTACAAAAGGAGATAGTTGAGTTAATACCCAATACACCCTTTTTAGGGTTTTTACCCCTAAATACTTAGATAGAAGATCTAGATTCCACTTATAGTATGTAGATACATATTTTATTTCTAGGAAAACCATACACTAAAAACCTAACATAGTTTTAGATTGTTATCATATACATAGGCTTATTTCATAGGGTTTTTACTAATATTCCTTTATCCCAAAATATAACACTAGACCCCGATTTGATACCAACTACAATCATACAATCCATAAAAAATTTTAATTAACGATTTTTAACATAATTTCCCAATAATAGAATCTAATGATCTTTAGGCCTAATATTTTTAGAATATTATATACATAAATACATCTTCTTAAATATAAAAACAACATATTTATTTAAAAGTCCCAATATTTCTACAAACTCTTATAGATATTGTAAAATAATATAGAATAACCTAGGAAAAATACACAGGGAAAAGTGTGATCTAGGAAGACTAATAAGGGAATTAGTTAGAAAATAAAGCATAACATGAGAGTCAAGAGACATAACATGATAACATAAAGATAATTATCATAATAAAGAAAAAATGACATAAGGAAATAGGATCCTCAGAGAATGGAATCCGGGAATATATTGAAAAAATAAGGTATTATGTCATAAATATAATTAAAGGGTCACTACCAAGACCATAATCATAACGTGGACAATTTCCTATAGTGGATTAGGTTCACTCACCCCACAAATATAGTTTATAAAGTCTCATTGTTTATTACGTTCAATCCCGAATCCAATATATAACATATCCAAAGATATAATGATTTACCCAATGAATTAGAGTGATATATAATTATTGAACCACTCATTAAAAAATAAAAAAATAAATATGTGTTCCATATGAAGAAAAGAAACCATAGAGAAATCCTAAAAATTATTAAACCCATGAGGAGGAAATATTTTTTATAATTCAGATTCAAGGTATAACCAAAGGATAAATCATAAGTATTTACAAGAGAAGAATGAATTAAATCATTTTGAAATTTTATTTTCAAAAAATAAATAGGATTTCAACAAAAATTTATATTGAAGGAAATATTTTTATGGAAAACAAAGTAGTAAGAATAAAACTATACCACTTAGGTAAAGTTTTTTTAAACAGAAAAAGATATTTAAAGACATATTTTTTTATTTTAAATCCATAATTTTACAAAAAAAATTTCATAAAATAATAAAGGATTTTATATATTATAAATGATAAAAAAATTATGGTTGGATAATTAAAATGATATTACGTATAGGGAAGTTCCCTTAAATTGGGTTAAATTAAAAGAGATAATTTTGGATGGAACTTTAAAATGTATTATCCAAAATTAAAAATGGTAAAGTAAACTAGTTATATATGTAAAGGGAACATATATCCTGAATATTAATGATATAATTGAGAATAATATAAATTAAAAGTGGTAAAAACAAATATAAAATATATTTAAAATAAATGAGGGTGATTAAAATTATCCCTTACTTATTAAGAAACCATATAATAAAAACCCCTTGAAAGAGAGAGAGAGAGAGCTTGAAGTTGAAGTTCAAATAACAAAAGTATCCATGATATTATATATAAATACTTGAGTAATGTTAAAATAATTAATTTTTATATCATATTAATATTAATTAATTATATAGTATAGATTTATATAAATTATAATAATATAAGGTAATTTTTCAATCCAAATAAAAATGCTTTATTTCTAACCAAATTGGGTTTTCATGCATTATATAGTTTTATTAAAAAATTTAATATCCAAAATATAGAATTTTAATTTCACTAAATTAACATCATTTTTGAAAATTTCATGTCAAAATTATCTAAGGGTGAATTATTGAGGATATTATACGAAGTTTGATTTTTCAATGAATAGTGAAAAATACTGTTTTCATGAAAAACTGCATTTTTTATTCAAATATTTACTAATTAACATTATATTTTAGATTATTTTTAAGATTTAATTAGTAACTTTTTATTAAATATAATCCAATAAATTTTATTGGAATCAACATTATAATTTAATATGGTATAATTTTTTTTCTATTTGAAATTTACCTTTTTTCTCCTAAAAAGCTGTTTTTTTCACATTTTTACAGGTTTAATTTTAAATTAAATTCTACCAATTATGTGGATTTAATTTGAAAATTTTGAACCCATATTTGTAATAAATATTATTAAATTTTTTAAATAAGGGCCTTTTATTTTTCCTCATTATGAATATTGACTACGGTAAATATTTGCTAAATCCGTTAGGGTAAATTAGGTAATGAAGGATAAAAATAGTAGGACAAGGAAAAAAAACAAAAAACATCCCTTTAATATTTTGTATGAATTTTGTTATAACATCCTCATAAACTAAAATATTTAATGGAATTTTTTCCATTTTATTTTAAAATTATATCTATTATTTTATAAAATACAAAATGACACTCTCTTGCTTTCAAATTTATATTATATGTTTATATAGGGATAAAAATAAATTTTTAATGAATATAAAAGTGTATTTTGATCATAAAAAAGTTCATTTATGGTGATAATTATATTTCTAATTTTTAGTGATGAAATAGTTACCTAAAATTCTAACACAACGTCGAATAGGGCTTGTGCAATTATTAGAAAATTTAATTAAATAATTTTAAAAACATAAATGTAATTTTTTTGGATGAATTAAGGTGTAATTTTTTATGATTAATACTAATTTATTATTTATGTTATAACTAATTTTATTCTAATTCAAATTATTTCATGTTTTTTTCAAAGTCATATTTTTTGAAAAGTTATTAAAATAAATTCAAAAGATTTTTATGAAATATATTTTATTGAATTATTTTAAAACAATAAAAAAAGTTTATACAAAAAGTAGGTTGATAAATTTTCTAAAATGTTATCCATTGGAAATTTTTGAGCCAATTTTTACCTGACAGGTACATTTATCACCCTTTTATTTTGAAAAAGGTATTAATATAGTTAAGGTTAAAAACAATTAATAGAAGGGTTAATCCCAATGATAAGTTTTAAAATGACATCTAAACCATTAAAAAATTAATTTTCTAATTATATTAATACCATATCCACCTTATATTATATTAAATTTTATTTTGGAAATATTTTACATTATTTAGAAAACATTTATATTATAATATTTCATATATTTCTGAAATTACCCCTCCCATCACTTATTAAATGACACCCCTATCTTATCCTCTACAAACTTGAAGAGATTTTTATTTCATCCAATACGTACCTCTATACCTTAAAAAAGACCCTCCCCACATCCTAGATTCTATGGACTGATTATAAAATCAACCATGGAAGGCTTTAGGTATATACCTAAATCAGTTGTCTGAAGAATAGGTATAGTTATTAACCTTCCATATTTATATTATTTCCACTTCTAGTAGGATAAAATATTATTAAAATACAATAAAATAATAACACTAGTATATTGCATATTATGAGATTTTTTATGTGAATTTAATAACTTATATCCTTCTCTTCATTCCATCAGATGGGAAATGAAACCATCATTTGTGAGTAGTCCATACTACCACCTTGTGAACCGATGTAATTTTTTTCCATAACTACCTCTCATGACTGGTTATAATGATGGTTTTAATTTTTATATATTATATTAAATAAATAATTATCATTATTTAAAGGCAATATAGAATCTATTTTATTACCTCTCCATCCATTTAAAAAAGATAACGTCATTCGTGTGTAAGTGTTGATTACCACCTCTACAAAGTGGTGTCATTTGTTTTTAATAACCACTGTAGCGTCCCGACACCAGAAGTTCAGAGCCGGTGTCTACTGCCATTAAATTAGAATGATTATGAGGCATAAAATCCTGAATTATAGATGAGTTATGTATTCTTTTTAAACAAGACACATACATGATTATTGTATTAATAATAAATACAATAATTAAAACACAATTGTTTTCTCTCATAGATAATAACTTTATTCTATCAAGTGTATCCATGAATATATTTCTTAGTAACCTTCATATAATCTTGGGTAAAGTAAATAAAATAAGGTTGAGTAGAAATTATATGTAAGGGTCAAGTATAATAGAATAAATAATGAATCAATGGGAATAATTAATATAAAAAGGAAATAACTAAAAACACATGCTATATGATCAATAAACTAAGAAGGAAGTTCATAAAAAATATGTAAAGGAAAATATAAAAATACACAATCAATTTAAATAAATTGACATGGAAAAATAATTATTGAAAGGTATGAAATCGAAAATACATTCCATTAAATCAATAAACTAAAAATAAAATGAATCCATAAGCTTTTTCATAGTGAAAATATCATGGATAATAAATAATGGATCAAAATAAAGTCAATGATTAATTATTGGATGTACTTTCTCATACACATGAAAACCTCTAATGTAAATATCTATCCTCCAGACAGTTTAAAATGATAGGTAGAAGCCTATTTAATTTTCGTAACTAATTTTTCTCATGAGAACCAATCGATGCATTGAGGGGCTATATAAAGTATGGGACCCTTCCATCATTTCATGTCCAAATAATTCTCCATATATAAAATAATATATTTCATTAATGAATAATATTCCTTATCAAATATTCATATTGATTAAAGAATATTGATTTTTCAATATTTCCCCAAATAAATGTCTAATATGACACTGTATGTTAAAATGTTATATAGTTTAGGAAACAGTAGTATCTATGATATATGATATAGATAACTAGGGTAAATTTAATGATAATTGGAAATTGAATATTTCAAGGGGACCAATAAAGGGATCAAGTAAGTGAATGTCCATAATATACTTAGCCAAATCAATCATAAATCATCCAGTGGAAGAACACGGATGTTATTAATACCACATATTCCATGTGGAGTAAAATAAAGGGCTATTTTCATTGATTAATGGAAATACTATAAAAGGTCATGTAAAAAAATTCTTGAGAAAAATATAATTTTTATTTTGAAAACCATTTTGCAAATAATTTTCATTGAAAATCACTTTTAAAAAAATTTATCTAAAAAATTACCTCTTAAACACGCAAATGAATCTTCAATAAAATGTTACCAGGTAAATACATGCATGTTATACAAGGTTAAGAGAATAATCCTTTTTCATGGTAAAAAGGATATAAAAGTAACTTGTTTGGAAAGAGGCAAGAAGATTCCTTTGAAAATATTAGTAAAAGAAAAAAGTATAAAAATGAATTTAATAAATAATTTTTGAATGGTGAAAAAAAAATTTGAATTTTTTTTAGGAAACATGGTTTTTGGAATAAAACAGGTTCTCTGACTAAAGAGGGAGATGATGTTGGGTTTTCTTAAATACATTTTCAAAGACATATTTAGTATCAAAGAGTAGAAAAATGGCACTATTATTTTAAATTTTTTATGAAAAACCATATGAGAAGAAAAATAAAGGATTTATTAAAAAATGATATAACAATTTCTATTGATGAAAATTCAAATGTAAACAATCCTGATTTAATTGATAGAGTAAATTAAACCTTTGAAAAGAAAATAACGATGAAGTGAGAATAAATCAATGAATAAATTATTTGTTTAAAATTTAAATCCTCATAGAAAATTGGAAATACAATAATAGATAATAAAAGGTGATTGGATAGATAATACTATAATATTAATGACAACGAGGAAGTAATATAACCCAAGGAAAAGAAATTGGGTAGTGAAATTCTTTTCTACTTGGTAATGATTAATTCAAATCCAATGAGATGAAATAATTAAAATTTAAACTCAAAATATATTGAATAATTATTTAATGGGGATTTTATATTTCAGAGTGGCAGTATATACATAATATAAAAAAAAAATTGTACACAACAATAAAGTATGTCTCAAAGAATGGAAATTGAGACGAAGTCCGATACCATTGTAGTACACTATGAATTGGAAGAAAAAAATTAATAATAATCAAGTGAAACATTTTAAAAAATTTAGTATAAAATAATTCATGATATATTATATCAATAGTGTAAGTAGTTACAGAACACAAAATAAGTATGTGGTGTTAATGGCATATGCCTCACAGAAAGAAAAGTGAGACAAGAACCCCTTACCTTTTGTTTCTTTTCACATGAACATCTCTTAACATATTATATAATGGTTTTAAACATGTCAAAAACTTATTAAATAACTATAATAATATTTATAATATCATATATTAACTTCTAATAATATCTAATAACCCATTTGTTAGTAATATTTCCTTATTTTCACTATTTTTAGTGTTAATCTCCTAGTTTCTTGAGTAAGTTTTGACTTGATATCTGTTGTTCTTATTACTTATATCATGATTTAATCAAATAAAAAATGTAAAAAACTGATGTAAATGTTATATATATATTATTTATATATATATTTAGAATAATCCATAACATTTTGAGATTAGAAATGAAATACACTTTTCATGGAGATAGTAGGTCGTACGTACACATGAACACTACTTTCATTACATTGATGCATTTAAAAGAATGAAAATTAAATAATATATATATATTATAATTATAGTATCATTTTAATATCATATATTTCACTTTGTTTTATTAAAACCATCCTTTATGAAATCTATTTATATTATGAATGAATCACATCACTTTACTTAGGCAGTAGTCCACACTTCCTCAAATGATGTTATCACATTTACACAAAATCGAAAGAATGAATGTATGTGTTATATAAAAATTAAATAATAATTATGAAAAAAATAAATATAATATATATATATATATATATCATATAAAAAACACACGTCCATCATAATTCTCAACCATGAGAGGTGGTAATAGAAAAACGAACAACATCATTTCGTGAGGTGGTAGTTCGTCGTACACAAATGGAAAGTTTGTTACCCATTTGATGGAAGTGTGTGTTGGTGTAGGTAAAAATAATAACATAAAAAACATATATTTAGGATATCTTTTTATATAATCATGGAGTAATAATAGTTTTGGGGGTGGGGAAGGAAATAAAATAAAAGTGATCATCGAAGAATGTTACCACAATTTTAGGTATCTCCATTCAGGTTATAAAATAAGACTTACTTGTTTTGATTTATGAGTAAAGGGAGGATTATATATTTAGGGGAAATATTTTTTAGCTTATTTGGGCATATTTTGGGCAGTTTAATAGGCTTTAGAGGTGTAAATACATTGGAGGGATGTGTGCCTTTTTATAGTGGAGGAGGATTGGAATTCAAGTAATTTTTTGAAAAGTGAATTTCAACCACATTTTTTCTATGTAAATCGGATAAAATAATGAACAAAATTAGATAAAATGGATTATAGGATCTAAATATGGACATAAAAAGGGGTTTTTCATGTTTATAGGTGATTTTGGCTCTTAAATTTAAGGTTTAGTTCCTGGTTAAACTAATTTTCTTGTCAATCACATTAATTAATTTTAATTACATTCACTAATATTTTCATTTAGAAAAAATTTGAAGTTATTATACATTATAAATTATTATTATTCATAATATTTAATCCAATTTTCAAAATTACAATTATAGAAGTGGTGAAAATTAATTTTCATTTATTCCCACTGTCGTGACAAAAAAATGTTTTTAATGTAAAAATGATCAAAGGTTTGAGATATTTTTTATATCCAATTTCAAGGTGATATTGATTCAAATCACCTAATTGGAATTAATTTATATAAAATTTATCTAATTAATCTTTAAAACCAATCAAAAATATAATGTATCCTTATAAATAAAATAGAAGAAAATGAGTTTGGAATTAAAATGAAATAATTTCACTATTTATCAAAAAATGAAACTTCACAGAAAATTATCAAAAATTCACCCTAAGAAATTTTTTTGTTCTCATTTCTAAAATGATGTTTATTATTTCCTATAAAATTTCAAAAATTCCAAAAATTGGATTTAAAATAGGTTCTCCATTAAAAGGCAGTAAAATTGACTTTAGAAAAATATTTCTTTTTTATGCGTAGAATTGGGGTTGTTCTACTATTTTGGATATAAAATATATTGCATGAATGTAAAAAATATTTGATTAAATATTTAATATATATATTACCTTAATATAACTCACTAATTTTAATTAATTTATTTTATTAGAATATAACACCTCTGGGAGTATAAAAACATTTTCTTTACATTCAATTGGTATTTATATTCATTTAAATTAATTGGTAACCTATGAATTTATCTTATATTTTTATAGACCATATATTTTCATATATTAGTTAATAATATTATTAACCTCTAATTTATTTGATATTATATATCTTATGTTTAATAATATTATTTTAATAATATATTATTGATCGGTAAAACTTTGTCTAGGATGTAACGCTAGCTATCAAAGAATGTCTTTGTTACGCGTAACAAAAACTAACTAAGTATCACATGAATTTAAAGATATATCATAAATTGATTTTTTTAAAAATAATTATAATATAAAGTTTGGGGATATTATATTCTCTTATGTTCCTGGTGTTTTGTGTCATACATGCTATTGAATACAAGGTTTTTACTTTAGAATTTTAGGGAACTACATTATCTCCACCATAATTAAATTGTGTCCTCACAATTTAAACTAGAAATTAGTAATAAATTGTTTTATATATTATATGTTTACATCCCACGCAAAGAGAAGTGTTTTAAAAAAATCATCTAGAAAAGAGAGAGTGTAAAGTATAAAGGTCGCATAGATTATTATATAACAATGTCACTAAGTTGAAGAACATTAGTGGAAAGTGGAGATACATACATGGAGTAAAAGCATAAATATTTAAATGTAGCGATTGAGGCCATCAATAAAAAATAAGTGAATTATCAGTTTGAAATTTTAGGGCCTCAAATCCATAAATCATTGATGATTTAGAAACCCATCAGTTCAAAAAGAGGTATTACGATAACATTTTTGTATTATGATCCTTTTCCAAATGTTAATGAATTATTTTATCGACTAAGAACAAAAGCAAATATAGTTACTTGATATATTTATATAAACACAATTTCATCCTTTGGTTGTGCTTTGATCAATTTCCAATTCATCAATTACTTCAAGAAATGGATATCTAAAAATTAACTTAGATCCCTAAAGCACTTCAATACACTTTTAACGGATCTTAAGTCCTAAGAAAGAGTGAAAAGTCTAACTATTTGTCTCTAAATATTCTAAAAATTCAACAAGGTTAATAAATTAATAACTAAAGCCAAAAATTAACATTACTAGTTCATCATTAATATTTATTTTTCAAATTTGTTATCTAAAAATAATGACAAATTAACATAGAAATTTTATAGTCCAGTGGTGGGAAATAAACCCTTATCATACTTCAGTCATGGGTGTATGTAATATGGCCTTGTGGGAGTTGATGGGTTGTCACTTGACATAAAATTTATCCTTTTTTAAAAACCAAATCAATATAATTTATAAAATAAATTGGTTGGACATACTTTAACTAAGTTTAATAACTAAATATTATTTTAACCAAGGTTTTCAATAGAACCTTATTACATAAATACTTTATCCATTTATTTACACATAGGTACTTCCTTGGTCTAGGTTTTATCCTTTAGAAAGGGGAACTTCTTAAACCATAAAACATAGTGTGAGCATATATTATCATATTTTAAAAACCATATAATCATTTTTAGGATGTCATGACAATAAATTTTAAGTCTAAGACACCTTAGGATTAACCTAGAATATTCATTTTCATTATATATTAAAATTATTCATAATTTATTTTAAATTAAATGGGAAATATAGTAATCATATACTCTGAGAGTGTCAAACTAGGCATGCATTGAGGCCCATTGTTGTTTACAATGTTATGCTCGAGTCATACCCGACACACCTTTTTAGAGTTGTTACTGATAAGTATATCCAAGTTAGAACCACATCCACTTATAGTATCTAGACAAGGATGTATTTCATAGATGATCCAAGAAATATATACCTTACCAAAATTATAGGATGTTCTTATATACTTATCCAAAAATTACACCTTATTTTTATGCCCCCTAATATAAGTTATCTAAATATATTTTTAATGGTTTCTACAAAACCTCCATTTAATACTAAATATAGAGGCCTAAATGCAGAAGCCCCGAGCTGGTGTCTACTACCATTACATTGGACTGATTTCAAAGAATTAAATCCTGAAGTATAAGAAGATTTTATTAGTATTGGTAAAACAGATAAACGTATGAGTGTTGTATTACAAATAAATACACTAATTAAAAAATAATTCTTTTCTTTCTTTGATAATAACATTATTCTAATTATTGTATCCCTACATATCATTATTAGTAAATATCATGAAATCCTAGGGAATGGAAATAAAATAAGGGTGAGATCAAATGCCCAGTACGGGTCATGTATAGTGTAAGAAGTAATGAATTAATTAAAATAGTCAATACAATATAGTAAAAATTTATAACACCTTCCATGTTATCAATAAACTAAGAAAGAAGTTCATAAAACACGTAACAAGGTAAATAATTGAAAACATGTTCCATTTAAATAACAAGATAAACAAACAATATAGAAATGTAAGAAACTGAAAACACATTCCATTTAATCAATAAATGAAGAATGAAATGAAAACCCATACTTTTTAATAGTGAATGTCTCATGGATAATAAATATTGAAATAAAAATGAAGTTAATGCTTAATTATTGGATGTCATGTCTCAGAAACATGAAAAACTCTACTATTAGGATATATCGTTTTTATAGTTCAACACTATAGGTATAAATGTGATTAATTTTCACAACTAATATGTCTCATGTGAACCGATCGATGCATCGAAGGGCTATATAAATTCCAAGCCCCACCAATCATTTCATGTCTAAATAATTCCTCGTATTTTGAATAATAGATTTATTTAATAAACAACATGCCTTACCAAATATTAAAATTGATTTAAGAATATAGATTTATCAATATTTAACAAATATTTATCAAATTTGAATCCTTATGTAAAAATGGTATACGGTTTAGGAAATAGTAATATCCATGTTAAATAATATGGATAATTTTATTAAATTCAATGATCATAGGAAATAAAATATTTTAATGGGACTAACCAAGGAATGAAGGATGTTAATTTCAATACTATCCTTAGAAAAATCAATCATAAACTATCCAGCAGAATAATAAAGATGGTATCAATAAAACATATCCTAAGCGGTGTAAAATAAATGGTTTTTATCAATAATGAATGGAAATACTATAAAAAGTATTTTAAGAAAATTCTTCAGGAAAATATCATGTTTATTTTGGAAACTATTTTTAAAATATTTTTCTTCAATAATCACTTTAAAAAAATTTCACTTAAAAATTAATCTTTAAACGTGAAAAATAATCTTCAAAAAATAATTGCATGTAAATTGCCACATTCTGTACAAGGTAAAAAAATACTCAATTTGCACAATAAAAAGTATAAAAAGTGCCTTGTTCGGAAAGAGACAATGAGATTTTTGGAAAAAAATTTAAAATAAAAAATGTTGTAAATTTATTAAATAAATAATTTGGAAAAGGCTCAAAATATTTTTGAAATAATTTTTAGAGAAAATGATTTTCAGAAGAAAATAGTTTCTCCAACTAAAGATATAAATGAAGTCAGGTTTTCTTAAAGACATTATAAAAGCAAATATTGAGTACCAAATCATAGAATAATGGTACTATTACATGGTAAAAGTCACGAATAACCTAAGGATAAGAAAATTAAAGGATTTATTACACAATTATACAATAATTTAATTTGAGGGAAATTCATCTATAAACAATCTTGAACGAAATGAAATTGTGATATAAACCATTGAAAATACGATAACATTCAAGTGAGAATCAGTCAATGAATAAATTAGGTATGTAAAATTTAAATCCATATAAAACATGTGGAAATTCAAAAATAAATAGTAGCAAGTGATTACACACATAATGATATCATATTAAAGACAATAAGAAAGTAATATAACCTAAAGAAATGAAATTGGATTATGATATTCTTTCCCACTTGACAATGATTAATTGAAATACCCTTAGATAAAATAATTAAAATTGAAACTCAAAATATCATAATGAAAAATTAATAATTATATTATATCTAAAAGTGGACGTATGTACACCAAATATAACAAATTAGGTGAACAAGAATAATGTATGACTCAAAGAATCAAAATTAAAATAAAGTCCCTTACCACTGGGGTAACATATAAATTGGAAGACCCAAATGTAATAATAATCAAATGAATATTTAAATAACATGAATATAAAATAATTCATGATAAATTATATCAAAAGGGTCAGTAGGTACACCACATAAAATACGTAATTGGTGTTAATGGCGTATGCCACACATAAAGAAAGGTTAGACAATAATCCCTTACATTGCATTTAATTTCAGGTGACCATCATTTAAAATCCAATAAAATTATTTTAAACATGAAACTAACTTATAAAATAACAATAATAATATATATAATATCATATATAAACTTCTTATAATATTTTCTTATAACCCTGTTAGTAATATTTCAATGTTTCCACTATTTTGAGTGTTTATTGTCTTGTTTCTCGAGTAAGTTTTGAGTTTTTATTTATTTTTTACTATTAATTAGATCATGATTTAATCATTTAAATAATTTAAAAAATAACTTAAATGTTATGTATACTTATTATATATGTATTTACAATAATCTATAATATTTGGTGATAGGAAATGAAATGCACCGTTCAGGGAGATGATATGCCGTATGTACGAATTAATGCTACCTTCATTTATTTTCCATATTTAAAATATTTAAAATTAAATGATATATATAAATATAATAATTAAAAATATATAAAATATTTTTATCAAAACCATCATATATATATTCCATGTATACCGTGAATGAATCACATTGCATTGAGGAGAGGATAGTCCAAACTTCCACAAATATTGTTATTGTATTTATAAAAAATTTAAAGAATTAAGTTACGTGTTATATAAATATTCCAGAAGTATTAATACAACCTAAATATCTTATAAATATCATGTAAAACAATGTTTTACTCATAATTCCCATCCGTGAGAGGTTATCAAAGAAAAACGAATCACATCCTTCTGTGAGGTGGTAATTCACCGTTCATGAATGATATGTTCATTAACCATTTGATAGAAGTGTGTGTATTTGTAGTTTGAAACCTTAAATTAATAACATATCAGTATATTTATAATAACGGTGTTATTATATAAGCACGGAATAAGAAGATTTGTGGTGGTGGAGAAAGAAATAAAATGAAAGTGATCGTTGAAGGATGTTACCTCATTTTTAGGTAAATCTCTTTTTGGTAGATTAATTGATATAAAATTGATCTAATTAAACATTCATATAAATTAAAAATATAATTTAACATTATAAATAAATTATATTAAAAAACAATTTTAAATTAAAATTTAGTGTTTTCCACTATTCATTAAAAAATAAAAAATCACATAAAAAATCAACAATAAGAAATTTTTTATGTTCTCCAATAAAATATTAAGTGTATTTTTACATATGAAATTTATAAAAGTAACATAAATTTTATTTAAAATAAGTTATCCATTAAAAGTTGATAAAATTTCCTTCAGAAAAATATTACTTTTTTTAATGCATAAAATTGGGTTTGTTCTCATCGTATTCCTATAAAATATATTCTATTAATGTAAAAATATCTGATTTAATATTTAATATATGTATTTTAAATTAATATAACCCACTAAATATAATTAATTAAATTTATTTGAATATAACACCTTTGTACGCATAAAAATAATTTACTTTATATTCAATTGTGTTTGAAATTGGTTTTTTATTAATTGGTAAAATATGAATTCATATTATATTTCTGCAAACCATATAGTTTCATATGTTAGTTAATTATATTCATAACCACTAATTTAACATCTAGGTTATATCTTGTTATATTAAATAATAATATTTTAATAATATATTTTTTTTCGTAAAACTCGGTATTACGTGTAATGAAAGCTATCAAAGAAAGTGTTTCTTGCATGTAATATAAGATAACTCAGTATCACATAAATTTCAAGATATATCATAGATTTAATTTATTTAAACTAGTAATTTTATTTCAAATTATTGGGATATTATATTCCCTTACACGATGGTGTTACTTGTCATACACGCTATTAAATACAATGTTCTTTCTTTATAATTTAGGGTGTTACAACTGCACCACATGGATGGTATATATAATTTTTTAATGATATATTATGATATTTAGGATATAATAATAAATTTGGAAAGATAGAATAATACTTAATTTCTTTCCCTCATTTTCATTGAAAAATGGAAACATTACTCATGAAAACGTACGACCTACAATCTTCATAATTCCAACATAATTCATTTTTCATAACCATCTTACATAGTTTGTTATAAATATAAATTTTATTCATTAAAAGAATAATTCTTTAATGATTATTATTTTTGATATTATGGAATAGTGATCTTTTTGATCACGGTCAACAAACCAACGTCGTTCTGAAATTATGAACCAAACATCCACAAAGCACCAGATGTGGACATAACCGACTATATAATTTAATATTTCATTGTAATAAATGAAATAGATGTTTTAATGATAAATTAATAACTTATATTATGATATAAAACAATTAAATAATCCATATAGGTTAATTATATATGAATTAAAAGACATACATGGGACCTCCCGACTCGAGGTGAGGGATTTCATCTCAATTTCCCCTTATTGAGGAATATTTTAATGTTATACACTGAATTTATATTATATGATGAATATTATACACTTTTATATATTATATCACGAATCCATCATAATTAATGGTATTTTATGTTAAAATTAATGTTACTTCAACCAATGGGTTTGGATTTGATGTTACAAAAGTGGCAACGAGATTCTAAACTCAAATCCTTTCATTGGGTTATATTACTACTTAATTTGTTATAATATGTCAATATTATCTATGAAATGAATTTTTTTATTTATGATGTAATTAATTTTTTTTGGGGATTCATATTTTTTACACATAATCTCTCCGTTTATTAATTATCAATTCAATGATATGATCTTTATAAGGGGCATTCATCTAAAATTTTCCTTATTTTGGATATATATTTATGTTACGCACCTATATTATTTTATGAGGTGTATATAATGCCAATATAAATGTTGTCTAATTGATATCCATAAATTCATGTTATTGAAAATTTTATTTTAAGACATTTATTTCATTTGATTAGGATTCAAAAAGGTACCAAAATTATAAGGATTTTTTTTGATACAATTTCATTTTAGTTTATGATTTTCTATGATAAAAGTTCCATTAGGGAGAATAAAATGATATTTTTTTGGAAAACATATATTTTTTTATACTGTATTGAAGAATCTGGTTTATATGTTTATTTTTCATTTCATCGCTTATTTGTTAAAGATACATCAAGAATATTGTTGGCAAGTGACGTCAATCTTGTATCTTATTTTAGATCAAGAATAATTATATTTCATATTAATGTTTTCTAAAATGTTTTCAAAATGTTATTTTATAGATATTAATTAATTAATAATGTTATTTTACATGATATTTTTCCTTCTTATAAAAGGTTTTAAAATAAAATATATTAATTTTTTACGTGCGGGTATCTTTTGATTATTTTTACAAATGTTTGAAAAAAATGTTTATTATGAATGTTTAAATCATGAACACATTTTACCACCATCATGAACACTATTTTATTTGTATATTCCTTCTTAGTTTTCTAATTTCATTTTGAAATAAAAATAATTTCAAAAATATTTTGCAATTTATGTATTTTTAAAAACAATTTCTATGGGGGAACGGGTATTCTTCTGAAGAATGTTTTTAATGAATTTTTATGGTATTTTTTATTTCTAAACAATAATAACTTTTGATTTTACATATGATACACTAGGGAGATGTTCTAATGATACCCTTATTATTCTTTCTCTGGTGGGTTTATGATTGTTTCAAAGGGATTTTTATAGAACCCGTTTCTTTTCCATGTTTAAATCAAGATATAAAAGAATAATGGTTATTGTTAATGCCAAATCCATTTTTTTCATTTTCAGAATAAACCAATTTTTTTGGGTTAGTGGGAACCTCACAAACAAAACTCCTCAATTATAGGATCCAACCTAATTGAAAAACTATCATACAAGGCATGAAAAAATGAAATTCAAAATCCAATATATAAACCAAAACAAGGGGAATGGTTCGTTGCCTCAATCTCCTTCCGATGTTCGCCAAATGAAAAAACAGAATGAAAATTTCATAATGGTGCCACATCACCAAACAAGATTCAAATTTCAAATTTCATAAATCAAACCAAGCATATAAAAAATTCCTCAGTAGTAGACATCTTGGGCTATGTGAGTAGAAGAAACCTCAAGCCCCCCAGAAGAAACACTAGCACACTAGAAAAGTACCTCACAAATGAAAAGAATACACAATCTAGAAAAAAATACAAAACCACCATTAACATATACCAAGTAGAAACCATAAATACCTTGAAACATAAGCATTAAATAAAATAACAACCACTGAGGGGAAGGCCTCCGTAGGATGATCCTCCTGGAGCACCCTACTATGCACATAAAAAAATCCCAGAACCTCCCCTGAAACCATTACACCCAACCCACCTAGAAGAAGTAAGGGATATAGAATACATAACAGTGTGAGAGAAGCTCAGACCTCCACCGCGAGCTTTAAATAAGTAAACAACACCATCCCTATAGAAAACCTCATCAAAGAACCAACATTGCTGAAAAAGAGACTATGACTCCATCGAGAAGGATGAAACAACCTCAGAGAGAGGAAGAAGAGAAATATGAAGACATGAAACAAGATGGAGAGGTGAGCCATTCTAAAGCCTAGGGAAGAACCTTGGATAGGGGAGATTCCTGTTCGGGAGAGAACACTGGGAGAAAATGGATCTATCTATAGTAAGAAACATGAACAGAATAATGGTTATTATTTTATTTCAAAATGACATCTTTCATGTGTTATGATTATTTTATGGTTCTTGGGCATTGTTTATGACAACGAGTGATCCAGAAATAGAACATGATGATGGGTGATAACAATATATATCTCCAATGTATTTTTTTAAGGTATAGAGGTAATTGGTCATAGGTTTATCCTAATATATTATTCCAATTTACTAGGCTGGTTATTCCATTTATAAGAGTAATTGTAAGAGTGAAATAAAAATAATTCCCCAATTAACCAAAATGTTTTCTTTATTCCTGAATCAAGTTCTAATGTATTCACTATTCAAGTACTACTTTTACATGGGTCATGATTTTTTTACTTATATGACTCTTGTCTTAAGATAATTCTTTATGTCATATTTCCTAATTTATGATCCAGGTTTGGATGGGTTTGAATTCTCTAATGTATTTCACATGTACTTTGACTATTTCATCATACACATATTCTCATCTTATTCTCCATGATAATATCTAATTGTTAATTATTATGTTTATAATTTCTGAGAATTTGATCACACCATGCTTATATTTCCTTTTCACATGGTTGTGAATAAATGTTGTAAGCATGTTATGCCTAAGAAGGTTAACATGTGTGATAAACTTAGTGGTATGTGATATAAATTTTTATAAACCAGTTGTTTATGTATAAAAGTTTTTATATGTCTTTTACACTATTTTATAAAACTCTAAACCTAAAAGGTGATTGTTTATATAAGTGATCCAATATTTCATTTTTACGTTGTATGTTTTGGATGGATAAAATCATGTTGTGTTTAGAATTATCAATGCATAAATTTTAAGATTATGTTTTTATCACCAAATATGGTAGAGCAATTTTGAGGATGTTATTATCAATATTAGAGGAGAGTTTTAGACAAATTTTTTGATTATAATCTTTTCATGCGAGGTTAACTTAATAATTATGGATTCATTCATGGGTTTACAAGTTTTAGGTTAATCATAAGTTCAATGGAATCAACACCCCTTTTTAGGTTTAAAGTGGTTGGATTTAAAAGTGAACAATGATATCTTGGGAGATGTTTTTTTGGGTTGAGTTATATTTTACCCTTTGGTTTAATGTGAATGATTATTTTGGAAGAATAATATTAAAATTTTGGGGATGAAAGATGAAGTTTACAAGATAACCATTTAGGTTAAAACATTCTTCACTTTTGAGGTTATTGATGTCATTTGGGATATAGTTTTATATATTTATGGAATAATCTAAGATAATCATTTTTTATTATTATGGAAATTTTGATGTTAAATGTATTATTTCTTCATATAAAGGTTTATAATTTCTTCACATTATCTTAAATTGGGTTAATAATTTTAGTATTAGTTAAAGTCTAATGACAAGAGGAATAACTTGTAATCCTTTTGTAGATTATGTGATCAATTAGAAGTCTATTTTTTTCATTGATGCATGGAAAATTGATCTTGAATACTCCTAGATTAAGAAAAATATAATATTGTTGTGTAAATTTATTGAAGGATTAAATTATACTTTTTATGTAAGTATATTTCCCTATATTATTACTCTAGATGGTAAAATAATCCCTTAAAACTAAGAAAAGGATCTTGAAAATGTTATTCTTTTACCTTAATTTATGATTAATTTTTAGTCTTTTCACTGATCATTGGTTCATGGTTTTTTAGTCATTGGATTTCTTAAGATAATTAAATTTCTTGTGATCAGTGTTCTCTATCACGCCCCACCATTATTTAGATATTACAGGTTTCCTCCATGTTCATATATTCACTTCCCACTAATGTTATTCTATTTGGAAACCTAGTTATATGTTATCTGAAATGAAATTTACATTTCCATTCCTGTATTTTCAAAATCATGTTTTGTTATAACTTTTTATGATGTGAATTTTTAAAAATGATATTTTTAAATATTGAAAAGGTTTTCCTTTCATGACCGTATATTTTATCTTTCACTAGTTGGTATTGATTTGTAAAATATTTTAAACCATTTATATTGAGAATGAGATATAATTATAAGGACTAAATTATAGAAATGGGGAAGAATGTAACAGACCATGTTGCAATAAGATAAATATTTTTTATATCTTATTAATACTCATTAATTTTATTTTACATACTTGTATTCATTATAAGAACATTTAGTAATTTTTTAATCAAATGGAAAAGGCTTTATTTTTAACCAAATTAGGCTTTCATTCATTATATGGTTTCCATTGAAATATTTTTCCCCAAATTATAGAATTTTATTTTTAAAAATGAACTTAAATTTTGAAACTAGCATATCCAAATTAACTTAGGAATAATTTTTGATAATTTTTTAAAAACTTTTACTTTGTAATGAATAGTAAAAAATTTGATTTTTTTGAAAATCATCATTTCTTTTCATGAATTTACAAAGTCACATAATATTTATCTATTTTTAAAAAAAATTAATTAGTTCATTTTGATTAAAAGTAATACATTAAATGTTATTATAATCATAATTATACATGAATTTGGTTTGAATTTTTTTTAACTTAAAAGACATTTTTCTAAAAAAAACATTTATCATTGCATTTTTCAGTTTTAATTTTAAATTAAATTGTCCCACTTATGCAAATTGAATGAATTGAAACAGATCCCATATTTGGAATCATGAGATTAAAATTTAGTAAATAATTCCCTTTTATTTTTTTCATTATGAAAAGTAATTGTAGTAAATATAGCTCACATCGGTATGGGTAAATCAGGTAATTAACTTTAATGTCACCTTATCAGGACTAAAAATGACACTAGAACTTGAATTTAACATATTAGATGAGTGATGTTTGACCACACAAATAAAATATTTTAATTAATCGAAATAGATTTCCATTTTTCGTTGAAAATGACATATACTATTTTAAGAAAATAAAAATAAAAAATGTCACCCTCTTATTTTTAAATTTCTATTATATGTTAACATAAGGATAGAAATTAGTTGTGAAAAAAATATTAAAGGATATATTTAGAATAATGAAAATAATTTAATGATGATATTTTATTTTTAATTTTTAGTGATGAAATAAATAACCTTAATGCATACAAAATTATGACATTGTTCTTGTACAAGCAGTAAAAAATCAAAGTAAACTATTTTAAAAACCTAAAAAGTAATGTTTTTTCAGATGAATTATGGGTTTAATATTTTATGATTTTAATAATAATTTATTATTGATGGATAAATGTATTATATTCAAATTCTATTGATTTATTTTATTTTTTCAAAGTTATATTTTGTGAATAGTTCTTAAAATAACATTAATAGTATTTTACGTTAAATATATTTTATTAAATTATTTTATTATAATAAAAATATTATAATAGGAAAATTAGGAAGATAGATTATTATAAATTTCATGCCATTACCATTTATTATCAAATTTTCAACTCATATGTAAACTTATAACCTTTTTATATTGAGAAGGCAGTTACAATAGTTAAGGTTAAAATAGTTAATAGAAGGGTTAATAAACAATATATGGTTTAAAATGATATCTAAACCTATAAAAATTTGATTTTATGAAGAAATTAATATCATAGAATAATTTTTATTTAATAAATATCATTTTTGAACCATTTTATGTGAGTTATACACATATTATATTATAATATTTCTTGTCTTTTTGAAAGTGCCCTCCCCTCACTTATAAAAGGACACCCCTCTCATCTCCAGTACACAATTAAAGAGTCTTTTGGTTTAGCTATTAACTATCCAAATAACTTCCACTAATTTATCCCCACCTTATATATTCCTTTGTTTAATAAAAGAATCAACGTATGAAGGCTTTAGTTATAAACCTAAAGAGGTTGTCCGATGAAGAGGTATAATTCTTAACCTCGAATTTTCATATTATTTATTCTTATACATATATAAAATATTATTCAAACATGATGAAATAATAAGGAAAATATATTCCATATACTGATATTTTTAATATGTTAATGACATAACCTATATCGATCTCTTTCTTCCAAAAAATCGGTAATGTAACCCTCATTCATATGTACGCAAGACTACTGCCTTATGGAAAAAATGTAATTCATTTTCCATCATCACCTATAATGGATTGTTAAAATGATTGATTTCATATATATATATATATATGATATTAATGAATTTATCTTAATTCTATAAAGTTAATATATCATCTATTTTCTTACCTTTCTATCCATTGAAAAATACCACTTTATTCATGCATACATGTGGATTCACCACTCCATAAAGTGATGTGATTAGTTTTTAATCACTACATCATATGGAAAATATATATATATATATATATCTGTGTGTGTCTTTTAAATAAATATTAGTAAATTTATGAATTAATAATCATTTTTAATGATATTAAAATAATAATATTCTTTCCATTTTGTTCACTAAAAAAGGGAAATGTTACTTATGCATATAAAAACATACCATCTCCATGATTGTAACATATTTCAATTATCATAAAAATATTACATATATGGAAATAATTGTATAATTTATATATAAAAAACGATAATTATTTCTTTATTGTTATTCTGAATATGATGAAATGAATATCACTTTGACCATGGTCATCATACCAAAGCTGTTTTAAAATTATGAACCGAACATCCTCAAAACACTCGACATGGAAATAAATGATTATGTAGTTCAATATATAACTTTAATAAATGAAAAAATTATTTAATGTTAAATTAATAAAAATGTAAAAGGTTATTAACCAATTAAATAATTTATTTATGTTAATTATATGTGATTTAAATTATATACGTGGAATATATGGATATGAGGTAAGGGATTTCAGCTAAATTTCCCTTTATTAAGGAATATTTTAATGTTATACACATAAATTCATTTTTATGGGGAATGTAAATCCATTTTATATGTTATATAATTAATCCTTCATACTTAATGGTATTTTAAATTACAATTCATGTTACCTCAACCAATGGTTTTTCATTTGGAAGTTACCAAAGTGATAAGGGGTTTCATAACTCAATTTCCTTTAATTGGATTATATCACTTCTTCATTGATTATAATATGTAAATATTATATGTGAAATTAAATTTTATATTTATATTTTAATTTAATTTTTCTTGGGATATAATTTTTTTACACATAGTAAATATATTAATTAATTCTCAAATGAATGATCTGATCTTTTTATGGTTTATTCGTTTAAATTAACATTCATTGGGATATATGTTTATGTTATGCACACATATTATTTTATGAGGTGTATATACTACCCCTTGAAATTTTTTACCAAGGATCTCGTCATATTTTTTGTTTTTAAGGTTTCATTTTAATTCAATACTTTCACATGCTTAAGAATCAAAAGTTACCAAAATTGTAATGATTTTCATGATAAAATCTCATCTTAATTCGAGATTATCTATAATCAAGGTTCCTTTGAATAAATAAAATGATCATATTTTATTGAACCAATTTTTTTATTCACCTCTTTTTTGAATTAGTTTTACATGTTTATTTTTCATCTCCTGTTTTTTTAATAAAAAAACATCAAGAAAGTTGTTTTTAAGTTATACCGATCTAGTATATTCTTTTAGATATGGAATATTTATATTATATGTCCATGTTTTCTACAATGGTTTCAATAATGTTATTTTATAAACATAAATTACTTTATAAATTTAGTTTACATGATCTTAGAACTTATTTTAAAATGTTTTACAATGATTTTTAATGTTTTCTACATGGGTCACTTTTGACTCTCTTAACAAAAGTTTTAAAAGAATGTTTATTTTTAACATTTATTCCATGGAAATGTTTTTCCTCCATTAGGAAGATTATTTTCAAGGGATATTAATTTATAATTTTACAAGGTTATTTTCAGTGAAAATTAATTTCACAATATTTTTTGGACTTTTGGTTTTTAAATGTTATTTTCAAGGTTGAACGGGTATTTACCTCAAGAATGTTTTAATGATATTTTTACGATATTTATATTCATAAATGAAAAAAACCCCTTGATTTTAATTATTATTAACTAATTATATGATATAATGAAACCAGATTTATTTTTTATTTTGATGAATTGTTTGTTTTTGAAAGATAGTTTCATGGAACCCTTTTCTTTTCCATGGGAAAGTCAATATAGGAAAGAAAAGTTGTTATTTTTATATAGAAAAATGAAATATTTTAGTATTTATAATTATTATATGGTTTTTGAACATTTTTTATGATGAAGGGTGAGCCTAAAGAATCTCATGATAATAGGTGATCTTGATATAGCTATATAATGCATCAAGTGAAGGAATGAAGTTAATAAGATAATGGTTTCTCTTGAATTATTATTAGAATTTACAATGTTGGTTAATCTATTTGTTAGAGTGATATGAAAATGATATACCAAGTTTAAACAAATTCTTTATTTCTACAATATTTTTTAATTAATACTTTATTAAAGGATATTATTCAAATTTCTTATGATTATTGATTTAGATTACTTTTTCCTTATGTTAAAGGCTTATGACATGCTTCATGATTTATGATACAACTTTTGAGGGGTATGAATTATATTATATTTTTCTCATGTATATTGATTATGTCACCATAACTATATGATCATATTATTCTCCGTGATTAAATATAATTTTTAATTATTATGTTTACCCTTAATGAAATTCTGGTATTTACCTTATTTTGTCTCTTTTTCTCCATATTGTAGAGAATGTTTTTAAGTATGTTATGTACAAGAAGTTTACAGGATGTGATGAAAAAAGTGGGAGATGGGATATATTTTTATGAACCACTGGTTTATGTAAACAGGTTATTATATAAGAGTTGGTTCATTACCATAAAATCTATTATATACTTCATATTATTTACATCATTTATCTAGAAATGACATGAAAATCTATGAATATATATTTTCTACATCAATTTTTCCATTAAAAAATGTGGAAAATCCTTTTTTCCACTCAGTTACTTAAAAAATGACATGAATAATGCATATTATCCACTCTTTGATGTCTATTATATCATTTAACTGATGTGAATAATAAAATTTTGATGTTATTTATATTATAACCTATGTGAAAATATATATTTTCACATCAGTTATATGATATCCAACATTATATACCTTTCAAAATGTTATGAATTGATACAGGGTTCAATTAATGGTCTTCTATTATTGTGAAGAAGGTCTCTTTTCTCTCTCTCCCAATCCAAACTCACCTATTTCTTAAATACAATGGTCTAATATCACAATACAATCTAAATAATACCTTAGGATTCATCAGCCTCATATTTTATATCGATGAGAGATTTTAATTAAGCCTCACACATTGTCTTTTCTCCCTTCTGTTCCATTCTTTGGCATGGAATCTCTTACCATCGATTGTTTGATCTGGTAGACTTGATTCTCACATTACCGTCTTCACACAGTCTTGGTTTTTTTGAGTTACATCATTTTGTGTCTGATTCTAGACGCACTTGTCTTCAACTAGCTCACATGAAGGATTGAATATCTTTTAAAATATGCTAATTAGTTTTTCCTGATTTTATTTCTAGTATGAATTAGTTGTTCTTAGTCAATATTTTTTTCTTTGTTTTGATTACCTTAAAATTATTATATAGAGTGTGTCATGATACATGGTATTATTTGGTATATAAGATAGATGGGTCTTTGGTGTTTCAATATTTTTATTCAAAATAATGAGTTCAATTTTAAATTAATTCAGTGTTGATATCATAGTGGGTTCATTTCAATTCTAATAAATTTGACTCCATCGAGAGTTAAAAAATTCATTTTCATGTAACTTCACACCATGATATGGATTTCTTAATGGATGTTTTTAATAGATGTAATGTGTGTATTATAGATTATAATGGGAGTTTTGTTAAGAACTAGTTGGGATGGACTGAGCGTTGGTGTGATGGATATATAAAGAGTTTGAAATTGGTAATTAGTAGTGAAAACCGTTTCAAATTGATGATCAAGAGTTAGGGGACCATGATAGATTTTTCTTATTTATGAGAATACCTATGGTGTAGAGTTTATTATGTGGTGATTCATTACAGTTTAATCAATTTTTTGTTGATAGAAATCCTTCTATGTAAGTAAGGGTGATTTCATAAATGGGACTCATATGAGAATTTTGAGACTATGAACATCTTTAGGTGGTGTTTTTATGCATGTTCATGTGTTTCAATGGTACTCTAGGGCATTGAAAAATGGTTGAATAGATGATGGGTCTACTATTTAAAGTAATAGACCAACCGAGTACCTATTTAAGGAATACTAGGTACCATATAAATAACATGAATCAAGGTTTAATGTGACATTTTTGAAAACTATTACTAAATTAATGATTTGAATATATTGTTAATTACTAAATCGAATATTTTATTTTTATTTTTATAAATATTCCACTTTAAATTGAATTATATAACATATAAAATCTTTTTAAATTATTAAAAATGTATTTGGGGTTATTAATTAAATTTATAAATTGTTCATTATTTAAATACATTTTATAAATTTATAATACAATAGTTAAATATTTTAGGAACATTTATTAAATTAATGCCTAAAATAAAAATTTATAATATTTAAATGAAAAATTTATGTTATATATATTTCCTTATAATTTGGATATAAATTTTTTATTGGGAAATTATATGGGTTATTTATTAAGGGTATATAATTTTAACAAAGACAGAAAAATACAATGGTGTTTATATTTATATTATGAATTGTTCAATTAAAATAATTACTATAATTTAAACTAAAATCTTTATTTTAAAAATTATTTATACAATATCAAATTTTGTTATGATTATTGATATGATCATGGAATAAATAATTTTTTTTTCTAGTACGAATTAGTTTTTCACATTCTATATATTAATTTATGGATTTCATTTTACAATTTTTTTTAATAATTTCATAAGGTTATATTCATTTATTTTTTAATTTATAAATACTTTATATGAATATATCTTTTAATTAATTCCACATGAATAAATGTTCTCATTAAAATGTCCTATTTTACCTCCAATGATTCTATTCATTGTTTTCTATATTTTTTAGGTTATTTCTAATCTCAATGTTTTTTAAATTAATCCCTTTTTTATATTTATTTTTAATATTTGTTATATATACTAATTAATAAATGATTGACTAATGCTCCTCGATTAGGTGATGCGTATGAGGAAGGTGTCGATGTGTTTTTGGAATTTTCTAAACAAAATTCTCCAAACAATAACATGCTTTTCTATCCATGCATGAAAATTTTAAATTTAAAGAACTTGGAAAATAGAGAGATCAATGATAATTTAATTTTTCATGGTTTTAATTAAAGTATCTTACCTTGGATTTGGCATGGTGAAACTAGGTAAAATTATGGATCAATTAATGATGGTTCATTACATGATGATACATATGATCAACTTGGTTAAATGATTCATGATATAGAAGTATAAGAAATTGATAAACAATTGGAAATTGAGCATTTAAATAGTGATACTGAAAAACCATTGTATCTGGGTTATATGGAATATATGGTTTTATCAATGGTGTTAAGATTTATTAGCCAAAAGGTAAATCATTTATGGATGGAAAAGAGTTTTAGAGAGCTACTATAATTGTTGAAAGTTATTCTTCTTAAAGAGAATGATCTTCCAAATTCATATTATAAAGAGAAAAAAAATATTATTCCTGATGGGATCAGGGTATACGAAACAACATGTCTGCCCAAATGATTGTATTCTATATAAGAACGAGTATGAATTTTTTTCAGAGTGTCCAAAATGTGGGACATCACACTATAAGTTAAAATAATAAACATAGGATGATTTAGTAGTTATAGAGGCCCCAACCAAGTTATTTTGGTATTTTACAATAATTCCTCATTTCAAAAATTTATTATCAAATTCACAAGATGGAACAGGGATAAAATGGAATGCAGATGAGAAAATATGTGATGGAAATGGAATCCAACTGATTGTACATAGTGGAATAATATTGAACACATATTTCTTTCATTCATAAATGAAGTTATAAGTCTCAAACATGGACTGTGCATGGCTGAAATGAACCCATATCGAAGCCTTTGAATCCCATATAGTTCATGGAGTATTTTATTTTTAATTTAAATATTATATCTGAAATATTGTGTCATTTGAAAATATCACATATTGAAATTAATTATATCTATACAAAAACATCCGAAAAATGATATTGATGTTTTCTTGTCACTATTCAATGATGATTTGAATGTTTAGTGGGAGGAATGAATTAAGGTGTAAGATTATTATAAAATTGAATGTCATCTACTACATGTGATGATTATGATCACTATAAATGAGTTCTTAATATATGGTAATTTTTATAGATATAGTGTTACGTGGTATAAGGATTTTCGAATTTTTGAACAACAGACTTTATATTATCGACTACATCATTGAAGAAAAATATTATATATGGTTAATTGAAAGGTTTTTCCTATGGATAACTCTTATCAAATATTAAAAAATTATTTCAGGGGATTACATAACTTTTTTAGGGATCCAAAACCTTTGTCCACAAATAATTATTTTAACAGGGTGAAAAACATTGATGTGACATTCATAAAGACAAATAAATTGGGTAATGATATTAATATTTGGAAAAAACAATCAATTTTTTTGAGCTACCATATTGGAGATATCATGAGGTCAAACAGAACCTTGATTTCAGGCTAAAAAAGAATATATGTGACAAATTGATTGGATCATTATTAGATATTAAAATAAAGACTAAATATAGGTTGAATACAATTTTTTACTTACTCTCAATAGGAATACGTTTGGAGTTATCTCCCTCTCCTAATGGAAGGAAAACATTCGTACCATTAGCATATTATAAATTATCCAAGAGGAAGAAAATTATATTTTGTCAGTGTCTTTATGATATCAAATTTCCATAAGGTTATTCT
This sequence comes from Viscum album, assembly GCA_963277665.1. Taxonomy (NCBI): domain Eukaryota; kingdom Viridiplantae; phylum Streptophyta; class Magnoliopsida; order Santalales; family Viscaceae; genus Viscum; species Viscum album. Next base: position 111,399,047 of record OY728157.1, on the reverse strand, counting down.
TAAAATGTTATATTTTTTATGTCCTTGATGGATTTGAAGTTGATAGTTATGAAATATCAAGGCTATCATGTCATAATGCAATAAATTCTACCAGTTTCATTATGTGGAATATTTTCTATATGTGTCAGATTGACTATTATGAAGGCGTGTTATTTTAACAATTCAAAATTTGATAAGGTGATTGATTAGAACACTTTTAACTACTTAGAGAACAAAGTGGCTTATATTATCTTTAAACTGGAAATGTACTTTCCTCCATCATTCCTTGATCTCATGGTTCATTTTATAGTTAACTTGGTGTGAGAAATAAAGCTTTACAGACCTGTATATCTATATTGAATGTATGATATTGAAAGGTATATGAAGTTATTAAAGTTATATGTTAATAAAACATATTGACCGAAAGCCTCAATTGTTGAGAAGTATGTTTTTGAATAGGTTGTAGAGTTTTGTACAAACTATTTGTCTGTAGTGGAGAACATCAGTTTCCCTATACCTCACCATGAATGAGTCAATTACAGAAGAAAGTGGATATGTGTCTTAAAAGAAAAATAATTTACAAGTGAATAGATATAGAAGTTAAATTTATACATCTTTAATAACATAGATTTTGATCAACCATATATAAAATTGCATATTAATGTTTTGAAACAATGTTATCCAAAAAATTAAGATATGTGGATTTAAATCAAAATTTTCTCCCATGGTTTAAAGAGACCATGCTTGGTAAATTAGATAAATCTAAAACATTGACATGGTTAGTGGATGGTCCAAGTTTAAATTTTATAACATGGTCTGAGTATGATATTAATGCATATACTTTCGTAATAAATATCAGAACAAAAATAGTGAAGTTTAGAATAATAGTGTGTAGGTTTTACTAAAAGAAATGAATTTTTTAGTGATAAAGCCAAAAAACCCAATATATGCATCGAGATCATATTATGGAGTCATTAAAGAAATTTAATAGGTTGATAACATTAAATTGTATGTTCCAGTGTTAAAATGAAAATCGTTTATCAGTAACAAAAATTTCAAATATGATGAATTTGGAATAATAGTAGTTAATATGAATAAATTATAATACATGGCTGATCCCTTTAATAAGACACATTATAAAAAACATATCTATGTTATTGATCAATCCAATATGCAGTGGTCTATTGTTTTTCAAATGAAAAAATAATTTTACTAATGATAATATTGAAGAAGAAGATTATTTATGTAAGATCACTACTTCTATAGAAAGATTAACAGATAATGCAGATGAACACATCGAAGTCATATTTTATTCCATACAAATTATCATAATGAATGAATTTTAGAAAACAATACTTTATTACATTCCAAATTTTACTGATAACAATTGTTTATATTGGATTACTTTTTAAATTTTCATGGAAATGTTTGATATTTTAATATGAATATCTTTATTATAAAATGTATCAATAAAACGTTTTTGGATTTGATTAAATTATTTTATGTAATTTAATCTCACATTAATGTTTTTATCATTTGGGTTAACTACAAAAAAATAAAAATAAAAATATTGTTATGTTTAGTTTAGTTTACTCTTTGTTTGATAATTTTATTTTTTTAATTTTCATCTAAATGTAATATTCTTATTTTTATTTTTCTTTACTAATTGTTTATTTATTTTAATTTAGGATAATGAAAGATCCATTAGGTTATACACTAAATAATTCTAGATATGATCATGCTCATGGTACCTCTGGGGAGAAACACATGCATGCTCTTATTGTTGATCCTCATCATCATTCTTTACATGAGACAACAACTTTCAGGGTGGAAATAGAGTTCTACGATTGGTAAATGTGGAGTCACATGTTTACCAAAATTATATGTCTCATATAGTCAGGAAAAGAGGATATTAGTAGACTTGGTGATAATGATATTACAAGATTTCCACATGAAAAAAATTCAAGACTTTTATATGAGTTCAAAATAAAAGTAAACATACTATTTGGACTAAAAATTGGAGAAGTGTTGACAATGTTACAATATCTCACATATGGGAGACTGGTTTGGTAAGATAATTTGTTATTATTTTAGTTATATTTCAATGTTTAATGTTATATATGTTCTCACCCTTATTATTAGATGATATAAGATATAACAAATAATAAAGATTCATGAATCAATGTTTGTCATTAGATGATAGGTGATAGAGGTATTTGAAATCTAACCTCACAACATAATTCATTTTCTAGAATAGACCACATGAAAATACATTTCATATATATATATATATATACATTTTTAGATTATGATACCAGGAATAAAATTGTTGAAAAAAGATGAGGAGAAGAATTTTTTGTAAGTTCAATGATACATTTTAGAAGTTTTTTTATATTAATGATCATATTAATGATCAAAGTACTGAATTTTTAATTCCCAATTTATAGAAATCAAGGAGATATCATCAGGTGATACGAGAAAAAATTTTATACCTTCATACTTTATCTCGAGGAGGGTATACATTACTAGAAGAGAAAATGATGGCTAAAAAATTTCAAAAACTAAGGGATACGTCTTCAGCATCAGTATATGTTGGACCCCCCCTGCCCATAGGGTATGAAAAATTTAAGAGGTATAAGATGAGAGAAAAATGAAAATATCTTATGGAAGTGTTGAGAGTTGTAGCTGAGAATACCGTAAGATGATTACATTATTTACATATTTAAATTAAATAAAATTTAAATATACTATGATTCATTTTATGATTTTTTAAATATTATATACAGAATTCTCTTGACTGGAAGAGAATATAGGTGGTATTTATAGCTGAGGGTAGGCAATATTTTTAGCTACAACATTGTGAAAGTCCAAACACCTAGGTTGTGTATGAGGATACTCAGAAAGTGTATCATTTAAAAAAGTGTTTCCACTTTATGAATTTTATTCAAGGTAGAATGTTTATAAAAAAATACAAACTTTTGAAGATGATGTTTAGGATATCCATGTAACGATGGAGGAAAGGATCATATATTCCTTACAGGTGATGTTTGAAGACATGAAAAAATGATTTCAGACTAATGATCTGAATCCTCCACCTCTGCCACCTCCACCAGTAGATACCACACTTATTTATTCTTCTAAAATATCTATGACTATAGACCCCACTTATTCTCATCCTACTCTAACACCCCATCCTCTATATCTTCCCAATTACTTCGAGTTTTATGTTAATGATCCCAAGTATATTGTTGCATATGGGATGAAATTTTATATGGGAAATACAATTCATTATAAATAGATAGAGATATATCATCATAGGGTCACTGTATTGGATATTATAGATATATTAGTAATAATTCCATGTCCTACGATGATGTGAATATAGTTGGAAAATGTATAAACCATTTTCTACCTTGGCCATGTATACATGTTCGACATATTACTCTAGAGGTATATATATATTTAATATTTTATTTAATTTTGATTTTAATTTTTTTATCATTATAATGTTTCTGTATTTTTTTTAAGGAATACTTTAAAGGTGAAGAAATACTATATAGTTAAAAACATATACAAATTATTATGACTTCAGATAGAGTTTCTATTGATTTTGATAGATTGTTAAGATATAAAAATATATTATTGGATGTATAAGAGATTCCAATTAGAGATTCTATTTTTGGGCCTAAAATGAATGTGATACTTTTGAAAAATGATATCACGGAGCTTTTTGTTGGAGAATAATTGGGTATCAACATGATATATATTTTTTTTCTGTGCAATTCAGTTACCAAAAATTTTCTAATCATTTAATTTATTGAAAACTTATAATTATTTTTTTATTAGGTATCTTTATAAAAATTTTATAATAATGAATAGAAAAATATATATTGATTTATGGATACACAATTTATTTCAACTATAGTTAGGACAATGAAGGATACCAAAAAACAATTTATAATATAGAATGATTTTAGAAGAATTCAATTATTCAGTACTGTATGTTCAATTATACTCAAGAGTATGAAACATATTTCTCAAAAAGTGATTTATATCTCTTAACATACTAACCACTCATATTAAATTTTCTTATATATTAGTGGTCATTGGATGTTGGGTGTTTCATGTCCAAGACAGAGGACATTATACTAGCTATGCTTATTCCACAACAAAGTGATAAAATTTTATGAATATATTGAAAAGTTAAGTTTTAGTATTTTAATATTTGTTTATATTATAAGGACAAAAATTATTTTATTCATATTATTTTCAAAATATTTCATGTTATTTCTATAGAGATACTATAGGAAATAAAAAATTGAAGATCGAATATGTATAAGAAAAGGTGAATTTTCTTTTATAATTATTAAATTTTGGATATATTACTTATAAATTTTATTTAGAATTGATAAATTATTTTAAAATGAAATTTCATAAACATGGAATAATAAAATGTGGATGCAATATTTTAATTTTTCTATATGAAATATTTTCAACCTAGATTCATTCAATGTTTAGTAAGCTTAGATTTATTTATAACCCTTTCCCTGATATCTCATAAGTTTTTTTTCAACATACATACAAGTTAAAATATTTCTTTATAATTTATAGCTTTTTAATAACCCTCATAAATTTTGTGAAAAAGAGTTGAGGAATATAAAAAATAAATGGGTGAACAATTTCAAATTCTTGAATTATTTTTAGTTTATTTTTAAAATATATTTTAAACTAGAATGTTGAAATTTCAAGTGTAATGGTATTTTTCTACCAATTCTCTACTGTTTTCTTCTTCTGTACTTGCTTATGCTTGTTTTTACTAGAGAGGGTAGTGTGGAAAAGATTTATTATTATTTTCAGAAGTTCATTTTTCATGTTGGTTATTTGGTAACAAATGTGAAAAACCTTCTTCCATGTTTTTTTCTTTTAAAAAAATAATGTGGAATAAGGATTGTTCATGGATATTTCACATTGATTATATACATAAATGATATAAAAGATGTATTGTCTTACTTTTTCGCATGTGTTATGTAATAACCATTTTGAATGTTTAATTATTTCTCTCTTTTACATAGGTTATTTCATATGACTGACTTAGAAGAATATTCTTCACATCAGTCATTTAAAAACCAATGTCAAAAATGTTCAAAAAAATTTATAACGTTGGTTATTTAGAACCTACATTATAAACATACTTACAACATCCCATGATACAATTATACTTATTAACAAATGTTAAAAAGAAATAAAATTGAAGTACAAAATCATTTTTCACTAGTAGTCCTAAATCTCTAAAACTATCAACCTAAAAGGTCTTCAGGTATGTAAGTGATTCATTATTTTATTTTGATGTTGTGAGTTTTAGATAAAAAAAATTTGGCCTCATTTATCAGTATCAAGATATAAAAGAAGAGATTATGTTTTTAATACTAGATATTGTATTGTAGGTTCTGGGATATTATATTATATATCAAATAGGAATTATAAACACCATTTAAAATAAAATTGGTTTTTGAGAGAAAATGTGCATCAAAGAAGGAAATTTTGTGGTGAAACCATTACCTTGTGTCCGAATTTGCTATGAACATGTACATAACATCCAGAATAATGAAATTAAGTTTATTAATACCATTTTAAATAAACTTAACCATATATATTATTTTTATATGGTCTATTTTTTATAATATATCACCAATTATTACTTCGTTTCCACTTATGGAGGTCAGTTGAAGGTATTCAGTCAATTTCTTGGAAACATTCATTATATATTGAACAAAGAAAACATGTGGTAAAATATTTTCATATTATGCATAATTTTTGAATATTATGTCATTTACTATTCCATTAGATCATAATTTATGCACATAAATATTTTTTCCAGGAATGGACTCAATTTAGAAACGTAACATTTATATGCCCTTTTTAGCATTGCAATTTATTATAAATGATTATTTGTTAATGTTCCAATGGAATGTATAATATATTAATTAAATAAATTTAATGATTTAGTAATTTTTTTTAATTAAATACATGTTTTATTCCAACCATGTAAGATAGTATGGGAAAAAAGAGAAACATCAGTGCATGAAGGCATTAGTCCACATAGACACACATGTGACACTATTATTTTTATAGAATAAAAAGAAGGTAGAAAATAATATATATTATAATTTAAGATACATTTAAATGTTATAAATATAATATTATCATAGTAAATACCCTTTTTCTTCTATCCAAGAATGGATGTGATCGAAAACTAAACACATGGTTAATAGAGGTGATTGTCCGCACACACACATGACACCATTTTCATTTTTATTAATGATTTTCGAGAAAACTATAAAATTAATGTTATATTAGTATAAAAAACATAATATTAATAATATTGGTTTTATAATAATCTCTTAGAAAAAAGAATTCTGGGGTAGTATAAATAGAAAATAATTAAGAAGGTATAATGGAAAATGTTACCTCTCACTTTGGATGTTCTCCTTTGGTCACCACCTTAATAAACCATAACATGAAAATTTTAAAATAAAAAATATTATATGAGATGTTATAGGGTTTGAAATAGACTATTTCAGAGTTTTGGCCTACTGTATGGTCATTTTGAAGTGTGTAGAGGTCAAGTGGTGGTGATTTCTTTTATAATTGAATAAATGGGATTTTTTGAGACATATGACTATTTTATTAAAAGAGAGAACATGTCCCACTTAGAATGTGATGAAAAATTAGAAAATAATATAGTGTGGTAAGGTATATAACTCCTCAAAAAAATTATATACACATGGTTTAAAAACTTTATAAGTCATTTACTATTTGATTTATAACTTGTACTCATTTCATTTTTGATGAGGAAAATAATTATTACCTAAGTAATCTATTTATAATGATTAAAAATAAAATGATAATTACTTGATAATCTAAACCTAATTAGTCTAAATAAGAAATCCAATTCATTTAATAAAATTTTTATGTGTATGAAAAATTAAAATAAAATTAACACTTGTAATGCTCAAAAATCCATTTTTAGAAAAATGTATATTTTAAAAAATAAGATTATTATTAAAGATAAAATTATTAATGTGATTTATTATATTTAAATTAAAATGTTTGTTTAAAAAAAAATATTTAACTAACATTAAAATAATTCAATAACTTAATTATACCACTTGAACATTTTATTAAAAGAAAGAGACAAAAACAGTTTTCAATAAAACAATACCTTAATTTTCTAAAATGTTAAACATTGGTTTAATATGTTAGAATATTATTTTAAAATAAATAATTTAAATTTATTTATTTTTTATTTTAAAAAATCTTTCAAAATATTTTATGAAATTCTTGTATAATAATTTTCTAAAAGTGAAAGTTCTAGTAAAATTGATATTTTCACTATTCACCCAAAAATCACTTATTTTAGAAAAATAAAAAAAATTACATTAAGATAAAATCAAAATGATTAATTAAAAATTGATTTTAATTTTATGAAATCAAAACTTTAAAATCATTAATTTTTTAAAGAAATCAATACATAAAGAAAAAATTCTTTTTGATATAATGGCATTTTTAAACATTAAATATTTTTAATATTATTTTATATAAGTTTATAATTTAAAATATGATAATATATTATTTCACATATTATCATATTTTAAAAGTGTTAAACATAATATATTTTTTTATAATATATAATAATTTACAAAATTGTTATTTGAAAAAAAGAAATACATGCTTTAGAAGGTACTATTAAAATATAATTATTTACATCCTAGAAATTAATCTTACTAGTCCTTTTATATTAAAATATTTATATGAATTTAATATATAAATAATATTATATTTTGATAATATTATTAATAAGTATACATAAGTCATATATATATATAATATTTTAGTGTTATTTTTTTATTTCATTATGAGTTATATTTTTTAAATTTACTACTTAAAAACATGACTAAAGTATACCAATATAGTATATGAACAACAACCATATTTTCAATGACCATATTATCAATTACCATATTTACAGTAGACAGATGTCATACCTATATATATGTAGACTTACTAAATCATTAGTTCATTCTTTCCCAATTTAACAAGGAGTAGTTCATATTTTATATTATGGATTTTACATAGTGATTTATCCTTTGATTTTGATATTTCTTGTTTTAGGATTTGTTTGGTTATTGATGATCTCTAAGGAAAAAGTTGATTTGGGGGATTTCCTACAAATTATGATTTGATTATTTTCTATCTATAATTCCCTATTTATTTATGCACTTTAAATTCATGAATTTTATCCATTGTGAGTAATAGTCAATGGGGTGAAACACATATTTTTATGTTATTTTTTTTGTCAAACTCCACTTATGAAGGAATAAAATTCTTCTAGTTTAATTCGTATATCATATGAATTATTTTCTAATCAATGTCAATTCCTTTAAAAAATAAAAAAAGTTTATAATTATAAACATATGGTTTATAAAAAGAATATACTTCTTAAAAACATACGGCCAAATATTTTCTCCCTAAATAAATTTCTTTCTCAAAATTTTAGTAACAAAAAACTAATTAATGTAGGTGAGGGTATTCTTAACATATTAATCATTCAGTATATAACATCTAATATGAAATATACCTTAAATTATCATACTACACCCAATTACATATCTTTCCTTAAATAACACTGACCATTCAAACAATCATTTACCCTTGTATGCATATAAAAAAATTATATATCACCCATAATATACCTCGCCCAGAACCATTTGAGTATACAAGATATTAACCCACGATGAGATTTTATATTGAAAAAATAAGTATATTTTAACCATAACATGTATTAATCGCTTGTTTATAAGTATATTAACAAGTCATTATATATTGTGAGGACCCAAATTTTAAAATACCTTTCCATTGTGAGTTTTGGGTGTTGGAGGCATCCAAAAGAGGTTTCAAGGAGTGTGGAGGAAAATGGTAGTGTCACTACAAAAAATATGGCATGGGTGTTGTGTAGAGAGATACATTGTTCCATAGTGATGGTGGCTACGTCTTAATGGATCTATGTTGCTACATAGTAGAGCTTATAGTGGATGTCCAGGTTACTTCCTTTTGAGGTGTAGATACACCATTGGATGTATGATGTGGTGTGTTCCCTTTATGAACAGGAGGGGATCTATGGAATGGTTCTTAATTTCTCACCATTAACTACCATATCCAATTTAATAAGATTTTGTTAGGGACATCAGATGGGATTTGACTAAGGGGGCTGCAGCATGGTCCATTGGGTTGTTCCGTGGTCATTAGTTTTCTAGGTGTATATAAATACCATGATAACCCAAAAATAAATTCTCTTCCCATATTTATACTCAAAACCAATGAGAAATTAAGAGTTTTATTGAAGTGTTTTAATCCTCTTTCAATAAGGATTTATCCTTAGATCATAGAGATAAATCCGTGGTAATATAAGGTGAGTTATACTACCTTTTTCTCTAGAGGGTTCTCTATGTTTGATCTTGTTTCCTCTCATTTCTCTTTTCCATGATTTGGAATTTAATCTATAATATTATTATAGATATTTCTTTTCATTTTACGGTTTTTCATGGAATGAAGTCCTTGTGAGATTATAGTTTCTTATGGGAGATGTGATAGAAGATCCACAATATTGGCCCATTCTAATGTGAAGAACATTGACTCTATCAAGGTAAAGGTTTCATTGCTTCTATTTTATTTACATGTAATGAAAAAACTAGAATGTTTTATTTATTAGTATTTCATTTGAATTAATCTAATATATATTAATCCATATTAATAATAAAATTGGTTGTAGAAATCAATTATTGTTTCTTTATACCGTGATAACAGTTTTCCTTTTGACTTTATAGATAGTGTTATATCTATATAATTCTTTATAATAATGATTATGATGTTTTGGTTCAATAATATTTTGATAAAAATAGTAATTAATGTAAATATAAAATTAATTTATCCACTGGATTATGAAATATAAAACATGCATGTTTATAATATGGCGTTCCTTATAATTTTATGATAATAAAATTAATACAGATATGAATGTTTAATTCAATATGATCTACCATGTGTTAATTGAATTGATAATGAATGTGAATGGTGAAAGTTTTTTTCCTGATAATATTGAATTTAAAAGTCATTATAATGAGAATGGTACTTCTTTATGATGTTGAAACTGTAATTTAATCTAAGAGCATATTTAGACTTTGATAGATTATTATATCTTGATTCCTTTGGTTTCCCATAGTTGATACTTATGAAAAATGTATTTGTTAATTAACGTTAAAATAAGATCCATTTTTTTAAGAAAATCCTTTGAGACCGTGAGTGTCCATTTTACTATAAAGGATGGGTGCCTTATGTTTGGGAGTCGTGAGAGATCATTTGGGTGCAAGGGATGAATGCCTTACTTTAGGGAATATTTTCAAAATTTATAACTCTTGTTTTATTTCACCCTTGTGATGTTCTACAGATATGAGAATTGTTATATGACATGATATTAGGATGGATGATAATATATGGGGCAATGATGCCCGAATGATATCGAATAATTTGACACCTATGACGTTGAGATGCATCCGGATATGCATGTGTCTATCTGGGATGATTTCAAAGACGGTAGAAAAAGTTGAAAATGGGATTACTAATTGATGTGACAAAGATAGATGAATTATTGAAATAAATATATTTAACGTTCGATAGTTAGAATGTTTGTTTATTTATATTCTATTCCCCAGTATTTGTGATAAATGAATTTCATTAGTTTCATGTTTCCTCATGGTGGTATACTAGTATTTTTTCCTAGATTACATCGATCATGGAATGATGTTAATAAAAAATAATAAATGTTTAACCCATGGGGTTGGTTAGCGCTATAATTAAAATGAGATTTAACTCTAGATAAACTATGGGCATGGTTTGGATTATGCTTAGAGGGAATGGATGTGGATTTGATGAATAATAATGTTTAATATAGAATATTTCTGATGGTTAATTAATGGATAATAAATTAATTAAGATAATGTGAATTTTAAATGAAAATAAGTAATTAAATGTATATCTTAAAAAGTGTGTTTTCTAATAGGATATATAGTCCCTACTAATGCCAACCAGAAGTCTGAGTAAGGATAGTTGTAGTTGATCCTAGGACTAGGTTGTGCCTATATTTTCTTTGTGAGATATATTATATCATATACATTCAATTATTTCATACACTATCCCACCCATGTCAGTTAGGGTGACTAACACCATGTGGAATCTATGAGGGTGTTTTTCCAAACATCTTAGTGAGAGGAAAGATGTATGACTATCCCATCTGTCCCTGCTCTCTTATCATGGTAGTTCATGTGCTGGTATACACGAAGGTTATTTTTTCTATATTCATGTCTGAAGAAGGCTGTGATGGATCATTGTTATTTCACACACATATATATATCTAGATAAAATTTCCAAAGGATTGTTATAGGTTTGATGTGTATAGTCTGTGATGGATTAAGGTACCTTACTTACTGTATGGTCTGAGATGACTTGAAGTATAATATGTGATGCGTGATACACATCATTCGAGTAGTGGTGGATCTGGGAAATTGCTTGGATACTATATATAGATGTGATATGGGTTGATGTGATTATCTGATGCTTGTGGTACATGTTTTGATACTTATCCCTAGTGTCTTTGGACTAGCCTACTTTTGGAGGGAGATGGCTCAAGATGTGCAACAATGGGGTAGAGTGATAAACTAATGGAGAATCAGTAGTAGGGTACACTTGTTGTTGATATTGTATTGTATTTTTTCCTATATGTAATACTTGGTGAGAGTTTACCATGGTGAGGCTGTGAACTTAGTCTAAATATTTATGTGATGAGTTATTTTCACTACTGATCACTATACTTTAGTAGGATTTATTTACCTTTTGCATAGGAGGATCCGGTGATGGTCTAATTGAGTATACTGTTATACTCACCCCAAATAAATATATATAAACTATTTTTAGGTAAGTAGGTTAATATTGAATATCAATCTAGGTATTTCCATCTCATTGTTATGTAGGAGTATTTTTGGAATAGTGTTCACTTCCATTTTTAACTTTTTGGTACTTTTAGTTTTCCTTTTAGTTTTTTAGTACTATATGATATTACATATATACAGTTATGTTTTTATTTATATATGTATGAGTAGGTGTTTATTAGGTTATCTATCCTATATTTCTTATTATTATGTTCTCTTTGAGGGAAATTCATCCCATTTGTATTCATATTACACCCTCAGTGCTAGTCAAAAACCTAAGGCATACTGGATGCATGAATCAGATAATCACCATCCTCCTCTCATTTCCAGCCTATGGGGGGGAAGAATTCGGGGATAGGGGTCATGACATATATCAAATTCCCAAAAATTAGATAAATACACTAAAAAATATCATGAATAATTTTTTATTCGACTCAATAAACAATTAAAATACTATCTAACTAATGTCTCTCAATATCAATAAACCCTTTATTACCTCAACATCAAGATTATGTTAATCCAAAGAGTCATACATACCTCAATCATGATTTCCTCAGTATTTATTTCCAAAAATATAACCATTACATAAAATAAATTTCCATGTTTATTGATTCCATTTAATATATGTGTCATAACCATTCATGAAGAACAACTGAAAAAAATCATTTGATTTATTACATAACAATCATTATTTTTAAAATATACTATAATATCATAGATAATTATAATTCACTAATTAAAATATATATGATTTTAAAAATTTTATTACAATTTTGATACCAACATCACTATCTTAGGTAAGAGTAGGAATCTAATAATTTATATCATAATAAGAATCTACTGAGATTACCTACCATTTCAGTATACTCCCTTATTTGGTTATAAGACATAGTCGATTATGGATAAAAAACTTGGTCAGATTCTTCTTTGTGATCCTATTTCATCCAAATAAAAAAATCTAAAATGGTTGTGATAATATCAAAAAATAATCAGAGTATATGAATATGAAAAATCAATCCTAGGATGTTTTCCCCAATGAAACCTTCATTTCAACCTGTGATAATTTCATTCAAACTATTAAAAACATGGTTAATCTTATAACTATGTTGGTTCTACATAAGTTAATTTAATTTTTATTTGACCATACTTCTTAAAAAAATCCTCTAATGTAATTAGGAAATAAATCCTTCATAATGATTTTAAAGAGAATTTGATTGACTAAATAATATCCTCCTAGATTTTTGTAACACCCCGGGATTTTAAGAAAAATATTCTTTTAATTTCATTAATGTCTTGTGTTGTATGCTACACCAATATTACCTTGTGCTATACGAAACACCGTATTAGCTTGCAGTATACGCAACACTATTCTTGGATCGTGTTACAAACAATTTTGATAATAGTTATTCTACACAACATTGAGTATATATATATATATATTAAATGTATAAATGAAATATAGTTGGATTCTGTTATACGAAACAACAAAGGATTCTTGCGCAACACGCAACCCTGACTTGGCTTGCATTACACGCAATCACGACCTTCCTCGATAGCGTGTGTTTTACACAATACCGAATTTTACTAAACAACGAAATATTATTATAATATTATTAAGAACTAGCCGTTATGAATAGTATTAACTAAATTTTGAATTTTATAACATTATTATTCATCTTTCAAATTTTCTAAAACATGGTATAAGAACAAAATAAATTTTTCGGGTAAAATAAGTATTTTTCAAAAAATGCAGTTTTGCCGCCTTTTGATGGCGCACCCACTTTAAATCTAGTTTTTGACATGTTTATAAGTTCAATTTGACAAAATAAAATTCTTCTTTGGAATCAAGAAATAAAAATTTACTTTGGTTAAATGTTTCATATTATTCTGGTAACTTTCATATTTTGATGAATAGTAAAAACACGCTATATTTTAATTAAAAACAACATTTTTCATCGCAATAATTTATATGGTTAAAATATAATATTTAATGGTTTTAAAGTATAAATAGAATATATTTTTACCATTTAATATAATGTATTTCCATACCATTGATTTTACATTAAATTCGTAGGTTAAATCAATTCAATCTTTTGCAATGTTTTAAAGAAAAACCCATTTTCTTTAGACAATGGGATTAATTTTAATTTCATTTCTGCAACTTTTTTGTATTGAATTTAGAAAAATGGATTCAATATTTGGAATCAGTGGGTCCCAATTATGTTAATAAGCTACTTTTCATTTTTGGGAATTATGAATAGTAACTACGGTAAATTTTATTTTCCATAGTTAAAGGTAAATCGGGTAATTAAGGATAAATATAATATTATAAAATTACCCTAACACATGAAAAAATTCTATTGGATGGCTAAAAGTATACCCATTTAACTTAAGGGTGGAGTTAGATTCATTTTATGGACTTTTTACCATGAAAATAATTTAATTATTATTAAAACAAAAGAAAGTGACAACTTGTCACTCTCTTAAATCTTATAAGTATAATAATTTTAATTTAGTGATAGACATCATCAAACTTCGAACATGTATAGTCTACAGAAATCTAATAAAATAATCTACATAATGATAATTTATTTATAATTTTTAGGGATTAAATAATTGTCATTAATGGTGATACATTAATGATACAGATATTATTTATTAAGTGGAAAATAAGTTATATAGTTTTTATTGAAATAATAATACCCATTAAAAGGACCACAAACCAGACAAAAACTTATTGGTAGTATACATCTACACCTTACTCATCCAATGACTGAATATAAAACCATTTGGAGCCATATAAAAGTGATTATGACACTTATATTATTTTATTTTAAATGATGCTAAATTTGTCACATTCCTAATTTAATAAATATAACAATTTAAATATTGTGATTTTAAGATGGTAAATTTGAGTAAAAGTATTATTGTGAAAGGTAATAGATTTCTCTTCATTATAGGATTTTATTTTTACTTTTTATGCAACAAATCAGTATATAAAATAATTATACAAAAATGTTGTAGTAATTATTTTATTAAGAGATAAACCAAATAAATGGTTTTAAAAATAATAAAATAAATATTATATGAACTATTTAATATTATAAACTAATTTTATAGATACATATGACCTTTTATGAATATATTAAAGCTTTTAGTTCGAACATATCTTCTGTATATATTTTATTTAAATTCAAATAAATGAAAAGTGTCAAAATTGATACTATTGTTATTTGAAAAATAACATATTATAAAATTGTTTAAAAATCACAAAAATATTTATAAATTATAAATTTAAATTTATATGGTCTATAATGTTATAAAGTAAAAAATTATGGAAAATTCACAACCAATAAGTAATTATTTGTTATAATGTTAAATTTAGAATTTTATTACCACAAATAAACTTAAATAGATTAAATAAGGATAAATCAAGTTTATAATGTTTAAAATAAATTCCTAACATGTCTAAATTTTATTGTTTGATGAGATTACAACCCTATCTCATCTAATATTTGGATATGAGTCATTTTGGATGTTTTTATGTGGGGTTGGGATTTAATATAAACTAATATTTCTTATATTTCCAAAGGTGCCCCTCTCCTCCCTTATAAAAGGGAACCTCCTCCCTCTCCTACTGACACCAATTTGAGCCCTCATTCTCGGCCAAACCCTGACCATTTCACTTACCCTATTCCCTATAATCATCCTAGAGGTTCTGGTCTTCTTCAAAGACCAACCCTAGTGCCCTAAGAGGAGGTTAAGAAGAGGCGCGTCAAAAAGAGGTAATATCCATTACCGATCCTTTCCAAATTCTTTATTCTTCAACATCTTCTTATTTAGTTGTTTCATTATGAAGTAATGACATAAGTATGACTCATATACTTATATTTTATTATAATTATGAAACAACCCTATTTCAACATCTATCCATCCTATGGAAAATGAAATCACCGCGCGTGCGTACGTACGGAATACCATCTCCACGCCGTGGTGTAATCTATTTTCCACCACCACCTTTCTTGGATGGGTATAATGGTGTAAATACTAACTATATATAATTATTACAAATTTATATTGATTCTCTAATAGTTTACTTTCACTCCAATAAAATTAGACGATCATGGGAACGATATCATCGCCCGTGCGAACGTACGGAATACCGTCTCCACGACGCTATGAGATTCACTCTCAATGATTAACCATTCATAAATGATTATAAAGGATATATAATAAGTAATCATGAAATATATGACATAATAATACTGGATTTATTTATATATATATATATGTATTTCATCCAATTAATTCCATTCAATTCAATGAGGAAACGAAAACAACGTTCATGCGTACGTACGGCCTACCGTCTCCATGAACGGTGTATTTCTTTCCATTTATTGATCTATTATATATATGAATATTCTGACTATATATTATATATAAATCATGTTGTACATTCTGGATGTAATTAATCATGATCTAAGTAATCATATGAATAATTACAAGTCAAAACACGGACGATAAATGAAACGATTTTACCCAAAACGCTCTTTAACATGGAATTTACAAAAGAACGGGTAATATAAAGTCATAAGTGAACTATATATGATATCATAACAATTAATATGATTCTGTAATAAGTCAATAACATTATTTAAATAATTATACAGGAGGTTCGGACACTTATGAAGAACATCGGACCTAAGGTAAGGGATAATTGTGCAAATCTCATTTTTATCCGAGATTACTTATTCGTAAGTATTTACTGGGGTTATTGCTATCAACCATATTGATTTTTTATAAAATTTTATTCATGTATGTTTAAATTCCTTTTATACCCATTTTTACTTTTACCCCATGGTATGGAAGGAATCATTCTTTTGTTTACCCTATGAAGTACTTTTTTAACTTTTCCGACAAAAGTACAAGAAGAATGTTTTTTAACTTATACAGCACGAACGGGTTTTTTTACGGTTTTATAAAGCCTTATTTTCATGAAGCTTTCTCTAAAAGATTTCATGACTATTTTAAACAAAATATTTTTCTTTTAAAATTTCATGACCTTTTGTGAAAATAAATTGATTTTGAAGAAGAAAGGATATTTTCCTCAAGAATTCATTTCAAGTGTTTTATCAAAACCATTTTCCATCTAAGATGACATTATTTCATATGTGTATGGTTCAAGTATAAAGTCTCTATGATTTACATGGTGTCAATTTTCTTATTATGAAATGATGTCCATTTATTTTATATGGATTATGTGATGATGGAATGATGTTTATGAAACCCATTTTATTCATTGGGTTATGATGAATGATTTATGTTTATGTTGTGGTACAAGTAAAAATGATTTCATTATGAGATGGGTGGGACCTATATCTCCCTCCAATGCATTGGGTAAAGATTTATATCTCATGAGATAGACATGGCTGGAACGGAAGGTTAAACCGGTTCAGTAAAACAGGACTGAAACGAGGAGTGAACTCGATTCAGAAAGGGTCTTTGTCCACTAAGATGGTCTTGGCAGCAATGCCTTGGATACTATGGAAATCATTACATGTGATTAATGGATTCCACAATTACATGTTTTATTCCCATGCTATTTTATCATGATTTATGTTCCATTATGGTCTATGCCTTATTTAATTCCATGTTTTATGTCGTTGCTCAAGATTTTTAATGTTCATGTTTTTTTTAAGTTCAAATGTATATGGTATGTTTTATTTTATCCATGCTTAACCTTACTGAGCATTTGAGCTCACCATTTTTATGTTTTCTTTTCCCAGGATATAAAGAAAGGTTTTAGGTAAGAAAAAAAGGGGGAAGATCTTTATGGGAGATGTTGAATATCTTTCACCACGATTAGAGGATTATGTTCCAAGTTTCCAAAGACACTAAACTATTATGGTCCTTCTGTGTCTGTTTTTGATATGTATTAAGTATTCTGCAAAAGTAATGTAATTTATATGTATGTCAAGCTTAGGGTCTCTACAGTTGGTATCAGAGGAAAGGTTTAGTCAACCTTTGGAAACTAGGATGCGAAAACATTAGTGAGATCCCTAGATATATTTTTAAGGTATGTCTATGGATGTCCCTAAGGATAAGTATATGTATAGGATATAGTCCTAGAACTACGGTAATGATATTAGAATTTAAACTAAGTTGTTAGATATTGAGGGTACTCCCCCTTTACTATTTTGTTTTCCCTAGCATGATTTTTGCCTCTCACACTATTCTTTTTGGGTTTTAGAAAATGGCTGGAAACAGGAAGATTCATGATAATGGAGGATATGAAGGAAAATGGAATGATATTATTCATGAGAAACCAAATGAAAAGGGATTTGGAAGTCCAAACATCGTTATTATTCCTAATCAGAAATCTCATAATATGATCAATAATCTAAACTTTGGTAAGTTTCCCGACTTAGATAATAAGAGAAAGATGGAGTTTCCTGATGATCATAGAGGAAAGAAAGTTCAATTTCCCTCATGTAAATCATGTGGGAAGAGGCATCGGGGAGATTGTTTCAAAGTAACTGGAAGATGCTTTGGGTGTGGAAAAGAAGGACACAAAGCCAGTAAGTGCAAAGGAAAAGGTTCAGTTAACACCAGGGATGAGGATAATGGTATTGCTATGACATAAAAAATTATTAAATGTTTTAAATGGGGAATGTACGGGAATTATGCAAACCAATGCCCTAATGGAAAATCTCATAAAGAGAATCAGCATGGTCATATGGGTAGTATTTATGTGGATGATGATGAGGAGACTACAAATGATATATGAGCTGAAAGAAGTGTTGAAGCTTATTCCATTGTTTTAGAAGTTAGTGGAATGATTGTATGTTTATTGAGAGTTATGTTGTATAGTTAATGGTACTGTGGAATAAAGAATCATCTAAGGATTGTTACACTATTGTTTTTCCTAAAAGTATTTGAATGTATATGTTGAATGGTACCAGTAACCATGGAAGGTTATTCATATATTTTTGTAAAGTAGATGATATGCGCATAATGAAGGAATAAGAAGATAATGAGATGTTTGATTATATTCATGATCTCATGATTGATATAAGGACTAAGTGATATCATGGTTTGAGTATATAGAATTTTGAGGATTTTGGTATGTGGAAAGTGTTAACTTTTAACTGCATTCATGTTTTCACTATGGTTCAATAGATATTTATTTTTCAAGAGAATACATGATTAAGGCCTTCGAATGTTTGGAATGTGACCAACAAGACATATCTTATGATATATGGGGATCAACGATGGTATTAAATATCTGGTAATTGTTTTCACTATATTATGAGAGTCGACTGAAGTATTATGGATAATCCTAAAGATTGGAATGGATTATGTTGGACATAAGTTAGTATTGTTTAAGGATAGAAGTTTTTTCGATATTATTGATGGGATGTTATAGTAATGTAGTTTTAGAAAAAGGAAAACCTCCAGGATGGGTGACAGCCCATCGCGTCGGACAAGGCTGTGGGAATTGAACCCACAACCGAAGTCGACTGGCCTTTATCGCTTACCACTGGCCTACAGGAAATCCCTGGTTAGTAGAAACTAGTTTTATTTTTTTTAAGCGGTATGATATATGAAGTATAAGTTCATTTTTGGAACCATATATGATTAATCTAACCATTAGATGGACTTATTACTTTTTCTAACCTTTTGTTTGAAAGAGATGGAATGACCCATCATTCTATCACATGATCTGCTAACACATCACGAATAACAAATTCAACTTCATTTCTTTAAGGGATGAAGTGGAAATTGTTCAATTCACGAACAACAGTGAGATTGTACCAAAATCATGCAATTATTTCTTTTAATTCATCAACTTTAGGGAAATGATCTTGAAAACTAAAAATGTTGTCTTAGTTCCCTTATATCCAATTAATCAGATGGTACCTTAGGTCATCAAAAATCATTAGCTTTGTGATTGTTGGCTTTTTCATATCCATGTTCTCTACCACTCTCCATCAGAACTTGATGGTTATATTTTTCTTCCATATCCATATTTTCACCTATGTTCTCATACGTGGAAACCCCGTGATGAGTTAATTTGGTTAACAATTACATTTAATACTTTAGTTTTTAAAATCCATGTTGTGGTATTCATTTTTACAATATGGGTTTCTATTAAACAAACTTTCGAGTAGTAAACCATTTATAACCCCGACGAATTTCGAGGGATAAATTAATTTTAAGGGGGGTAGAATGTTACACCCCGAGATTTTATAAAAAATATTCTTTTAATTTCATTAATGTCTTGTGTTGTATGCTACACCAAGATTACCTTGCTCTATACGCAACACCGTATTAGCTTGCAGTATACGGAACACTATTCTTGTATCGTGTTACACACAATTTTGATAATAGTTATTCTACGCAACATTGAGTATATATATATATATTCAATGTATAAATGAAGTATGGTTGGATACTGTTATACGAAACAACGAAGGATTCTTGCGCAACACGCAACCCTGACTTGGCTTGCATTACACGCAATCACGACCTTCCTCGATAGCGTGTGTTGTACGCAATACCGGGGTTTACTAAACAACGATATATTATTATAATATTATTATGAACTAGCCATTATGAATAGTATTAACTAAATTTTGAATTTTATAACATTATTATTCATCTTACAAATTTTCTAAAACATGGTATAAGAACAAAATAAATATTTCGGGTAAAATAAGTATTTTTCAAAAAATGTAGTTTTTTCCGCCTTTTGATGGCGCACACACTTTAAATCTAGTTTTTGACATTTTTATAAGTTCAATTTGACAAAATAAAATTCTTCTTTGGAATCAAGAAATAAAAATTTACTTTGGATAAATTTTTCATATTATTCTGGTAACTTTCATATTTTGATGAATAGTAAAAACACGCTATATTTTAATTAAAAAAAACTTTTTTCATCACAATAATTTATATGGTTAAATTATAATATTAAATGGTTTTAAAGTATAAATAGAATATATTTTTACCATTTAATATAATTTATGTCATTATCATTGATTTTACATTAAATTCGTAGGTTAAATCAATTCAATCTTTTGCAATGTTTTAAAGAAAAACCCGTTTTCTTTCGACAACGTGATTAATTTTAATTTAATTTATGAAACTTTTTTGTATTGAATTTGGAAAAATGGATTCCATATTTGGAATCATTGGGTCCAAATTATGTTTATAAGCTACTTTTCATTTTTGGGAATTTGGAATAGTAACTATGGTAAATTTTATTTACCATAGTTAAAGGTAAATCGGGTAATTAAGGATAAATATAATATTATAAAATTACCCTAACACATGACAAAATTCTATTGGATGGCTAAAAGTAGACCCATATAACCTAAGGGTCATATTATATTAATTTTATGGACTTTTGACAATGAAAATAATTTAATTATTATTAAAACCAAAGAAAGTGACAACATGTCACTCTCTTAAATCTTATAAGTATAATAATTTTAATTTAGTGATAAACATCATCAAACATTGAACATGAATAGTCTACAGAAATCTTATAAAATTATCTACATCTTTATAATTTATTTAGAATTTTTAGGGATTAAATAATTGTCATTAATGGTGAGACATTAATGATACAGAAATTATTTATTAAGTGGAAAATAAGTAATATAGTTTTTATTGAAATAATAATACCAATTAAAAGTACCACAAACCTGACCAAAACTTATTGGTAGTGTATATATACACCTTAATCATCCAATTACCTAATATATAACCGTTTGGAGGCTTATAAAAGTGATTATGACACTTATATTATTTAATTTTAAATGATGCCAAAGTTGTCACCTTCATAATTTAATAAATATAACAATTTAAATATTGTGATTTTAAGATGATAAATTCGAGTAAAAGTATTATTGTGAAAGGTAATAGATTTATCTTCATCATAAGATTTTATTTTATCTTTTTATACAACAAATCAGTATATTAAATAATTATACAAAAATGTTGTAGTAATTATTTTATTAAGAGATAAACCAAATAAATGGTTTTAAAAATAATAAAATAAAATATTATATGAACTAGTTAATATGATCAACTAATTTTATAGATACATATGTCCTTTTATGAATCTATTAAAGCTTTTAGTTTGAACATATCTTCTGTATATATTTTATTTAAATTCAAATAAATGAATAGTGTCAAAATTGACACTATTATTATTTTATAAAAATAACATATTATAAAATTGTTTAAAAATCACAAAAATATTTAAAAATTATAAATTTATATTTATATTGTCTATAATGTTATAAAGTAAACAATTCTAGAAAATTCACAACAAATAAGTAATTAATTGTTATAATTTTAAATTTAGAATTTTATTACCACAAATAAACTTAAATAGATTAAATAAGGATAAATCAAGTTGATAATGTTTAAAATAAATTCCTAACATGTCTAAATTTTATTGGTTGATGAGATTACAACCCTATATCATCTAATATTCGTATATGAGTCATTTTGGAAGTTTTTAAGTGGGGTTGGGATTTAATATATACTAATATTTCTTATATTTCCAAAGGTGCCCCTCTCCTCCCTTATAAAAGGGCACCTCCTCTCTCTCCACCTCACACCAATTTGAGCCTTCATTCTCGGCCAAAACCTGCCAATTTTACTTACCCTCTTTCCTAGAATCATCCTATAGGTTCTGGTCTTCTTCAAAGACCAACCCTAGTGCCCTAAGAGGAGGTTAAGAAGAGGCGCGTCAAAAAGAGGTAATATCCATTACCGATCCTTTCCAAATTCTTTCATCTTCAACATCTTCTTATTTAGTTGTTTCATTATGAAGTAATAACATCAGTATGACTCATATACTGATATGTTATTATAAGTATGAAACAACCCTATTTAAACATCTATCCATCCTATGGAAAATGAAATCTCCGCGCGTGCGTACGTACGGAATACCGTCTCCACGCCGGGGTGCAATCTATTTTCCACCACCACCTTACTTGGATGGGTATAATGGTGTAAGTAATAACTATATATGATTATTAAAAATTGATATTAATTCTGTAATATTATACATACACTCCAATAAAGTTCGACGATCATGGGAACGATATCATCGCTCGTGCGTACGTACGGAATACCGTCTCCACGACGCGATGAGATTCATTCTCAATGATTAACCATTCATAAATGATTATAAAGTATATATAATAAGTAATCATGAAATATATGAAATAATAATACTGGATTTATATATATATATATATATGTATGTCATCCTATTAATTCCATTCAATTCAATGAGGAAACGAAAACAACATTCATGCGTACGTACGACCTACCGTCTCCATGAACGATGTATTTCTTTCCATTTATCGATCTATTATATATATGTATATTCTGAATATATATTATATATAAATAATGTTTTACATTCTGGATGTAAGTAATCATGATCTAAGTAATCATATGAATAATTACAAGTAAAAACACGGATGACAAATGAAACGATTTTACACAAAACACTCTTTAACCTGGAATTTACAAAAGAACGGGTAATATAAAGTCATATGTGAACCATATATGATATCATAACAATTAATATTATTCTTTAATAAGTCAATAACATTATTTAAATCATTATACAGTAGGTTCAGACACTTACGATGAAAATCGGACCTAAGGTAAGGGATAATTGTGCAAATCTCATTTTTATCCGAGATTACTTATTCGAAAGTATTTACTGGGGTTATTTCTGTCATCCATGTCCTTGTTTTATAAAAGTGTATTCATGTATTTTTAAAGTCCTTTTATACCCATTTTGACTGTTACCCCATGGTATGGAAGGAATCATTCTTTTGTTTACCCTGTGAGGTACTTTTTTAACTTTTCCGACAAAAGTACAAGAAGAATGTTTTTTAACTTATAC
Organism: Viscum album; assembly: GCA_963277665.1. Lineage (NCBI taxonomy): Eukaryota > Viridiplantae > Streptophyta > Magnoliopsida > Santalales > Viscaceae > Viscum > Viscum album. Next base: position 111,375,086 of record OY728157.1, on the reverse strand, counting down.
GACACGAACGGGTTTTTTTACGGTTTTATAAAGCCTTACTTTCATGAATCTTCCTCAAAAAGATTTCATGACTATTTTAAACAAAATCTTTTTCTTTTAAAATTTCATGATGTTTTGTGAAAAGAAATTGATTTTGAAGAAGAAAGGATATTTTCCTCAAGAATTCATTTCAAGTGTTTTATCAAAACCATTTTCTATCTAAGATGACATTATTTCATATGTGTATGGTTCAAGTATAAAGTCTATATGATTTACAAGGTTTCAATTTTCTTATTATGAAATGATGTCCATTTATTTTATATGGATTATGTGATGATGGAATGATGTATATGAAACCCATTTTATTCATTGGGTTGTGAAAAATGATTTATGTTTATGTTGTGGCAAAAGTAAGAATGATTTCATTATGAGATGGGTGGGACCTATATCTCCCTCCAATACATTGGGTAAAGATTTATATCTCATGAGATAGACATGGCTGGAATGACAGGTTAAACCGGTTAAGTAAAAGAGGACTGAAATGAGAAGTGAACTCGATTCAGAAAGGGACTTTTTCCACTAAGATGGTCTTGGCAGTAATTCCATGGCTACTATGGAAATCATTACATGTGCTTAATGGATTCAATAATTACACGTTTTATTCCCATGCTATTTTATCATGATTTATGTTCTATTATGGTCTATGCCTTATGTACTTCCATGTTTTATGTCGTTGCTCAAGATTTTTAATGTTCATGTTTTTTTTAAGTTCAAATGTATATAGTATGTTTTATTTTATCCATGATTAACCTTACTGAGAATTTGAGCTCACCATTTTTATGTTTTCTTTTCCCCGGATATAAAGAAAGGTTTTAGGTAAGAAAAAAAGGGGAAGATCTTTATAGGAGACGTTGAAGATCTTTCACCACGATTAGAGGATTATGTTCCAAGTTTCCCAAGACCCTAAACTATCACGGTCCTTCTGTGTATGTTTTTTTTATGTATTAAGTATTCCGCAAAAGTAATGTAATGTCCGTGTACGTCAAGCTTAGGGTCTCTACAATTTTTATACCAGGTGTGTAGTTAAGACTCCTTATTATGCACTAGGTGATGATCGAGTTAACACCCAATTTATATTTTTCAAGGTAATTACTCATCATTACATATTTGCTAGATTCTATATCCACTTATAGTATCCATACATAAATTTCATTATTAAAAAAACCATATACTAAAAACATACCAGAATTTATAGATGTTATCATATATATTGGATTATCCATAAGGGTTTTCACTAAATTTATTTCATCCAAATCTCCAAAAAAACTAGACCATTCATTGATACCAACTATAGTGACCCAAGCCTGAAAAAAACTTTAATTGATGATTTATAACATAATTTCTAAATAATAAAATCCAAATATATGAATTTCTAGTGTCTTTTAAATATTATATACATAAACACATCATCTTAAATGTAAAAACAACATATTTATTTTAAAACACTATAAAGTGATCATAAATTCCATAGATCTTCTAAAAATGCACATGATTCCCAATGGAAAATACTTATGGACAAGGGTGATATAGAAATCCCAATATAAGAATAAGAAAGATAATAAATCGTAACATTATATTCCATAATCATAGACTGATATCATAATAATAATTATTATAATCAAGGAAAAATGGTTTAATGAAATGAAATAACAAGATCATGGAATCTTAAAATATTTTTCAACAAAATAGGAGATAATATAATAAACATAAGTAAAGGTTCAATGCCAGGACATCATTATAATGTGTACAAATTCCCTTGGGGTATCAAGTTCAATCCCCATTCTTATAAACATAGTTGAAAAAGTCCCATGGTGGGTTAAGTTCACTCCCTAATCCCGAATGTAAAATCTCATGAGATATAAATATTTACCTAATGAATTTGGAGGGATAAATAATTCCAACCCCAGTTTTAAAATAATTAAAATCATATATATATATATGTGTTCCATATGATGAAAATAAACCATTCATAAATCATAAGCTCGATCAAAGCTATGAGAAGGAAGTGAGCTCTATAATTTTTATTTCAGGCATAAATAAAGTATATATTATAAGGATTACCAAGAGAAGAAGGAATTAAATCATTTTAATTTTCATATTTTGAAGAAAAAATAGGATTTTAACAAATATTACCATTAAAGGAAAAAATTATCTAGAAACTGAGTGTCAAGAATAAAAACAAACCTCATAGGTGAAGATTTTTGAATAAATAAAAGTATATTTAAAGGCCTGTAGTTTTAATTTCAGTCTATAATTTTTCCAAAAAGGTTTTTCATAAAATAATGAGGTATTTTAGAGCATATAAATTACAAAAATACATTTTATGGGGAGGCACATGATGTGAAATTAGGCATAGGGAAGTTCCCTTAAATCAAGTTTACTTACAAGAGAGAATTTCAAAGGGAACATAAAAATATATTATCCCTAAAAAATTAAGTTAAATAAAACTAGGTATATATGTAAATACTAAAAATATACATAATATAGAAGATATTCTAGAGAACAAGATAATGTTATAAGTATAAAAATAAAGATAATTTGTAATCAAGAAGTAATGAGGGTGGAAAAAAAGATCCCTTTTATCTTAAGAATAATTCTAATAAAAACCCCATTGAAAGAGAGAAATATTGAATTTGAATTTCAAATATGATGTGTAAAGATAATACATGATATTATATTTTCAATTGGTATTATCCATACCATTTAAAAGAAATCATATTCATACAAAAAAAATATTTCCCAAAGAATGAAAGTTTGAGATGAAACCCCTATATCATGTCAGAATATGCTATGCAATTGCCCTTAAATGTATGAATAATCATTTTTTTATTTTTTTCAATAAAAATATCCATATATATTTATTTTTATAATTTCTATTTATAATCATTTTTCCAATATATTTTTCATTTCTTCATATGTTGGTTACTTGAAGTTCTTTGATCAACTTTTCCAAATATTTCATGGTATGTAGACCAATGTAAAAGTGTTGTAAAATAGTTTCATGACCTTTATAATTGTATATTATTATTAAATTATATTATAACTGAAATGAGTAAATATTTTTTCCATGAATGGACACAAATTAGAAAAACGTTATTTGATAAGTCCTTTTAAGTAGTAAAATTTACTATAAGAGTTTTGTTGTTGATATTAGTCATGGAATGTCTAATATTATCATTACATTATTTTAATGGTTAATTAAATAAACTTTTAATACAATAAATAAATGATTTATTCCACCCATGTTAGTCGGTATGGAAAACATATGAGAAAAATCATCGTGTGGATGCGACAGTTCGTACGTGCACATGAGAAATGTTATCATTTTTAACGAATAGAAGGAATATAGAAAATAATATATCATATAATGTAAGAATCAATAAAATGTTATAAATATAATATTTTTTTATTAAAACCCCCATTTTCAACAATCCATGAGTGGTGGTGATAGAAAATTGAACACATCACATGTAGATGTGGTAGTCTATATACATGTATGAAAAAGTTTTCATTTTTATGAATGATTTTGGATGTGGGTATAAAATCAATGGTAAATTATTATAATAACATAATAGAATATTAATAATATTTTTATTATCATGAAATCCTATATAAAAGTGTATTAGGGCATGTTTATTCCCACTAAATGAACACCAAAAAAACTACGAGGGAAGAAATACCTGAAACAAGGGTATTATTTTCTCTAGAAAATAATGGAAGTGAAGGTGGTTGAAACATCCAGATCGCTTGATCTTAAAAAATAATTGCAATACCATGACCCTAATAAGGTTAAATTAATGATTCATGCATAAGGAATGGCCTGTTTTATGTCCCACAATGCCCATTATAAAAGCCTCTTTGTTCTTATGAAGGCATCTAAGACACTCACTGATTGTGTAGAGGATTCCAGACAAGACCCCTAAGCCACACGAATTGTTAGTCTACAAGAACCAATCAACCATTCCAAAATACTTATAAAAGTAATTGGAAACAAATTATAAAGGTGGAATACTTTTATTTTCATAAATCTTCATATGATATTCTTATGCGGTTTATAAGCCACTGTGGAAGTCCTAGAAATATACCTGCCTTGTCGTATAAGAGCCCGCTGGCATCTCACCTGCATTTTGCGAATGTATTTAGACAAGTTAAGGCAATCCCATTCACCCACTCCATCACCATATTGAAAAAGAAGTAATTGTCCATGAAGATTCTCATGCATCACTATAGAACCCTTTGTTGGTCATGTGATTCATCACCAATGGGGAGAGTGATTTTCTTTGACAAGACTTGAACAAATTTGTGAGATACCTTACCCTTTACAAATAATTTGTTAAAAAATAATAAATGTGATAGGATATTATAGCACAATAGGATATGTAGATCATCACGTGAAAGGGGTTTTGATCCCCAAACAATCACCATTGGTCCAATAGGTCCCCCCTTGACATGTTAGTGCAATCCTAGGAAAGCCCCCTAGTAATCCACCTTTGTCTCACAAAGGGTCCCATACAAGTTATTTTAGATCTTGTGAAATAATTTTAATAATAATCATTATATTGATAAGGCCCCTTGAAATTTCTTCCTAACCTAGTAAAATCCCTTGACATGCCCACATGATTATGTGAGATACCTTTGATTTACCAAAATCCAATAAATTTGGAATTGATAGGATGGTCTTGCTACCACCGAAAATCATGCACTACCCCCTGAATAACCTATGGCAGGATCTCATAAAATTAATGATGTCAAAACCCTGCAAAGACTCTCAAATAATATGTGAGATATGTACCATGAAAGGCGTCATTTAATCGGGGTGGTGAGGCCTATAGATCCCCTAGTACAAGGAATGCATCATTGGATCGATTCACCAGTGCATCTAGGAAGCATAGATGAATTCTCAAGGATTCCAATCTCATGATCACAAGGTCTTATGCCAGTTAAAGATTAGGGGAATGGACTAAGGGATTATGATTCTTGCATCGGTACTCTGCCTGACCACTTTAAGCCACACGAAGGACTTCTGGTATGTCGGTCAGATTATGAGAACGACCTACCACATATTGTTTTGAATCATAGGATAACTAAAAAGGCCATAACTAATTAAATCTCAGGAAAAAATGAAATAAAATAAATACTAAATACTAAATATGGGAGACTTATGTGAAGGAAACATATGTTGATCCTTATGACCATTGCATGAACCTCCCAGGTCATGCAACCACACCAGAACTTGTCACCTAGATTATGTGACTACACCCTTGGCATACTATTTGGATTTTGCGATGTCCACTAGAAATTTAAAAGAAAGTTGAAAATTCCATCGGATAATACCACTCAAGTCTCAAGAAACCCTCCATAATCACCTTACTGACCTTTTCAATGTCCTCAAAAAATGTCTCCCAAATCATACAACTGTACCTGTGCATGTTAGTTGGGTATCACGATGGCACCAAGGGATGATAACTTTCTCTTATGAAATCCTCCTAGAATGTCAGCCAATTCATGTGCCACCCTCCATACATTTCATCCTAGTATATGTGATATACTATATAAAAGTCTCCTAGGTATTGAGAAACACTCTAGACATGTCAGCCTCGATCATTCCATGCCCTCCAAGCATGTCAGTCGAGATCATGTGATGGACTCCATTAAATGACATCCAAGTCTTGTGATGTATTTCTGAAAATTAATCCTCATTCATACAATAGACCTTCAACATGCCTTCCATATTATGTGATTTCCCCCATAAATACTATATGGATTATGAGATTTCCTTTGGACTTAACCACGATACAACCAGAAATGTCTATACATATTCCTAAATGCCAAGATTTCCATCATGGCATGTCAAGAAGACATCCAGTCTAAGTCCAGCAGGCATCCCAGGACATGATAAACATGTCTAGAATCATATAAATTATACCTTAGTGTGTAATACATGATAATAGGCATCATAATACTACCTCTATATTAGGAATACCTCAGTGTGTAAGGCCTAATTAGTGGCATGATAAAAAACATTCAAATCAAGGAAACCTCATTGTGTAAAAACTGATCAATGGCATGATATAATTATGTCCAAATCTGGGAAACCAAAGTGTGTAAGCCCCAACCAGTGGAATAATATGATATTTCCCACATACAAGGGAAACCTTAGTGTGTAAGCCTCGATCAGTGACATAATATGAAATGTGCCACATATAGGGAAACATTAGTATGCAATCAATGATTAGTGTTATAGTAAGATATATCCCACATACATGGGAAAACTCAGTGTTTAAGCCATGATCAGAGGCATAAAAATATCTGTACCACATTATTTGGAAACCTTAGTGTGTAATCCCCAATTATTTGACTGATATGAGTGCCTCCATTTTAGGAAAATCTCATTTTGTTATCCTCAATCAGTGGCATGATATAACTACCTCTATATTAAGGAAACCATAGTGTGTAATCCCTGATCAATGGCATGATATGAATGCCTTCATATCAGGGAAACCCTAGTATGTAATTCCCATCCAGTCTCATTTCATGAATACCTCAATATAAGCAAAATCCCAGGGTATATGTCCTAAATAGTGGTATGATATGACTGCATCTATATAAGGGAAACCCTAGTGTGAAGCATAGACTAATGTAATAATACTAATGCCTTAATATAAAAAATTATTCTTGTGTAAGCCCCAATAAAAAAAAATGATATATCCAATATATTAGGGTAACCTCAGTGTGTAAGCCCTAATGAACTAAAATTTGAGAACTCTGATTCCCACACAAACCAGGATATGCAAGACTCCATCCTATGACCTAATTTCAAATTGGCACCCACTTCAGTGTAAGTCTCCCAATATCTCCAAAATTTCAACAATCCGGAAAAAATATTTCAAATGGGATGATTATTCTACCTCATCCATTAGTGAAATTATAAGACAACCAACCTATAATGAATCTGATTCCTACCGTAACCAAGATACATAGGATTCCTTCATAATGCTTGATCATCATATTAAACACCCAAAGATATGTTCCAGTACATATGTCTTGTATCCATATGTAGTGTGAATAATTAATTTCTATCCCTTATTTCTCACACTGAGCATGGTTCATATGGTATTAGAGAGGTACAATGGTCATATAATTCACATTATGAATATCCACATGTCAAGGAAACCTTAGTGTGTAATATATAATTAGTGGTATGATATAACTAACCCATATAAGGGTATCCATCTCAGGGTCAGTCCCAAGGGTGTGATTGAACTATGATGAATCTTATTCTACTCATTACATGGATAAGTAGGATGCCTCTTTTAGGCTCAAGATCAAATAACTGGTTCCTAAGAGCCCACATGTATTTTTTTTCCACATGATGTTAAATTTCATGGGGTTAATAAACTACTTGGGTTTTGATTACTTCTATAAATAAAATATGTAGGATTCATCATAATGGCTCAATCCCATCCTAAAAATATTAATAGTCTCCCTGCATTACAAAAAATTCCAAAGAACCTGACAATACAACTTAAATATATAAGAAGCTACCCATTAATGGAAATAGATGATGAACCTCATATACATAAAAATTTATGCACTAAAAGGATCCCCATCACATTTAAAAGGATTTAAACTTTGGTCATTTTAGGGTAACTGGTTCCATATCAGGATTTGAAAGAGATTCATAAACATATATTAAATCTATAAGAGGGTCATGGAGTAGGAAATATCCCCCCAAAAGGGTCTGATGAGACTGACCTCCCATCCTATCAAATAATATGACTTATTAAGTTCCATTGGTCCTGAAACCCCAATTGAACCCCAACCTTTAGAAATCACGTCTATAACCATTTATGGATGTGGGAACCATTGGGAGTTTACATTGATAACAAGAATGGTGAACCGACATCAATGATTTTGAAATCCATTGAACCCCCCATAATCAACCATAGAACGAAACTGAATGCACCATAGTTGTATATTTTTGAATGAAACAAAGATGGTATACCTGGTGAAAAATCAATTTACCATGAAATCTATTTCACAAGATAAAAATGATAGATTGGCCAGTTCTGATCAGACCATTTGGTTCTTATCATGAGAGTTCCTAGTTGTATATTTTATTATGAAAAAAATGGTTAACCCAATGTGAATCTATTAAATAAAAAAATGATTAGTTGACCATGCATTGAGCCATTTTTTCTACATATCATATGCAAACAAAAAATGAAGAACTTGATGTGAATCTCTCAAATAAAATAAGGATCAGTTTATCAGGCATCGAGCCATGTTTTTTCATATCCTACATAAACATGGAAAACCTAAAATTACTCTTACTACTTATCCTCTATAGTCATGGTTATTATGAAATAATTCCATGCTCACTTTGACAAGTCCACATGAGTAAAATGACCAGTTCCAGCATAAAAGGGAAATTTTGTTTCCCTTGCATATTTGATTCAAAATAATATATTTCATTTTATGATGAAGTTATCAGTGACCTTATTACTCATTTTCATTATGAATATAGATACTGATCTTAAAAACAACACCCTGATCCAACATGTCTTCATCTAGTGAACGTTCTCAAAAATTAGCTGCAACAAAAACCTTTATGGGAATCAGAATGACCACACTCACTTTTATCTTCAGTGTAAGAGGGTCAATTCAATGCTATGGGAATACCATCAACATTGTATGATCCCAAACCTTGAGGATAACCATGAGTGTCTTTAACCACAGAAATCAAGGAGTCTGCATCATCCAAAGAATGATGCAGTAAAGCTAGTGGAACTCATCACCATAACCATCCACTTTGGAAGATTTACCATAAATTGAGAAAATCACCACCATCAATGTATAATGAAGGTGAAAAAGGAGTAAACTACATATCTCTTTCAGTTCAGGGTCCATCAATGAGGGTTTCTATCAACTAAAATCACCATCTCCATCCCATCAATTCCATACACTCAACTTCTGAGGGTACCACCTGACACACTACCACCTCTAATTCCCTTTCATGAGTTACCGAGAAGACACACTGGGAATAGAAGGATCTCAATAATTATGAGTGGGATCATATTCCCACTCATAATGGATATGTTTACTAGCATAATTTTGAATTGACCAGTGAGCCAGCTCATACTTCTGCTCACATTAAAGAAGTATCCAGGCATATTCTAGCAGTTGGAATGGGGGATCCGCATATCCGTAACACTATGAATGAATCCCATAGGAACATTCCAGTGGCACAAAGAGTATTACATTCACCTCATATTCGAGCTTCAATTAAAAATGTATTCTAGTATATAGTGGTGACATAAAATGTAATGGCTTATATTTCCATGAACACTTTGCTTAAGTGTCATTAAATCTTAGAAATAACTGAAGAACTTTGCCGACATATTCCGTAACTCATACATATATAGGGATAGATACATATCCATATCCCTATATATAGGTAAGATTATTTTATTAATTTATTCACAACTTTTTATTTACTACCTTTACATATTTTCTATGAAAAGATCGTAATTAGTTTGAAATATTCACGTTTTAATATTAAATATAATTTTTGAGCATTATTTGAATTAATCCATATTTGATTTAGTTTAATTTTTTAATCATAACTCCCTTCCTGCAAATCCAAATTTTGTTATTTTTTTAAGGTTCCTTATTTAATTTCCAACATATCATTAGAAGTAGCATTTGGAAAATTCATCTATTTTAATGGTCATATGGTCCAAATAAGAAGGCCCAAAGAATCTGTGAAAAATTGGACCATCAATGATGCCTGAATTTTTGAGAAATATCTAGAAACCTAAATTTTATGAGAACCCAACATATGTTCATAATTATAAAAAGTAACATTGTATAAAAACTTCAAGGCCCAACTAAAATAAAGGGGCCTAAATGATTCTTTGAAGTCCAACCCACCTTTCTACCATGGAATTAAACTCATCAAATATTTATTGTCTTTCATCCTGATTTATACATCCATTAGATCTAAGATTTATTAGTATGATAGGAAAGATAAAAGAGTACTACTTTTTAGAAGAAATGATTCGGTGTTGAAGGAATATTCCTATTCAAAAAACCATTCACATTTTGGCCTTCAAAAATGTATTTATTTAAATGGATTGATAAAAAGTTTTTAATAAAACCACCATAACATTTTATCCTTAAGTCCAATGGCCTCCAAATTATGAGAGTAGACTTTAAAAATTCATATATATATATAACTATTAAGAATATAATTTATCCATATTTTTTGGTCTAGAGTATTAAATTGGCGATCCAAGTATAGGGGGAGATTTGGAATGAAAATGGTCCACCTCCTTGGGCTATAAATACATTCCCCTTTTCTCTTTGTAAAGGATTGGAATTTCAAAACTGAAGAGGATACAATGGAATGACCAAAGCCTTGAAAAAATCCAAGTAGGACCTTCAAAACTCATGTTTTTACTTGATATACCCTTCATCCTCTCTTTGTTTTTTATTTTCATTGGTGTTCTTCTTATTTTCAATAATGTAAGTTCAATTTCATTTTAATAGAATTTTAATGCATGTTTATTCTTCTTAATATAATGTTCTCATCCACCTTCTATTTCATAATGTTCATGGTCTTAAAATAGATTAAATAAACTATAAAAAACCAACCCTTTTATCACTTCCTCATTCAATCAAAAGTTCATATTAAATTCCCTTCACCGTTTGTATGTGTGTTCGGTGCACTACTCTTATGTTGTCCATTTTTTATTTTATTTCTAAATCATCACCCTAAATAACTTATACCATATTAATACTATCTAAATGGATGAGTAAATATACTATGGGGTGATTCATAAATTAGGGATATTATGTGATTGATGGATTTTTCTTATTGAGTATTAATTAGGTTAACATTGTGTATGTTGATGTTAAACTATCATGGAATAATGACATGTTTTTTTAAAATATGAACTCCATAAGCACAACAATCTGATCAGTGCAAAAAAGTTTTTGCTTCATAGAAAGCATACATTTTTTCTCACAACCTAGAGGAATATCAGTATATTATGGTAAAGTATGAGGCACCATAACTGGATCATATTACCATACTAATTTGGGCTCACCAAATGACAGCGGAACATGACTTAGAATAGGGGAGCATTACTTTAAAAATACGTTCAATAGATTCCAAAGTACATTGATCTAGATTATATCCCCATTATAGTTGGGTATCACCAAGTAAGAGTGGAACATGGATTGGTTCATGCTCATATTCTTATTGAAGAAGACCAGCGACATACTCCAAAGTCTCAAGATCCAGATCATATCCCAATTCAATATTGGGACCAGCAAGTGAGAGTGCCGCATACCTCAGGTCATGCTCATAATTCTATTAGTGAATCAACATGGTATATTCTAGTAGACCATAGAAGATAGGCTCATCTCCTTATATCCATTGATGAATGACTGCATCAACATCCTTCTAAGTCTATACATGAGAATTCTCAAATCCCTTCTCCAATTCCATAGGTCTATCAACATATTCTGATGAGGAATACAAATTTAGAAAGGGGTCATATTACCACTCCAACAGGGGATCTGTAATTGAGAGTGGTACATTCCTCATTGAATTCTCACATTCCTTTTGAAAAAGACTGAAAGCGTACTACAAAGGTTCAGGATCGGGCTCAGATCCCCATTCTGACTGAGGCTCACCAAGTGAGAAAAGCACATGTCTTGGAAAATTCTCATATTTATTCCAATAATGAATAAGATCACAATCATATTTTATAATCTTCTAACTGGAAGGTTCATATTACCAAATAACTAGATGGTAATCATCAATATATGATAAAAATAATACAACAGGATCATATCCTTACACAATTTTATAATGCAGGACACCATATTTTTTCCCTGAAACAGAATAAGGATCATATTCCTAATATGCTCAATACCAGTATCCTTTAGGATGTTTGAGACAAATTCCTAACACCCCAAGGGTCCATAAAATCTTCAACCAAATAAAACTAAGATCATTACCCTGATTTTACTCCTTATAGTAGTGTAGATATGGATCATAGGGATTATACTCCTTATATCCACCATGGTCAACCACCCCATGATGATATATCCCATGGATAAGGAAATCCTTCCATGACCCAAACACCTCTATATATAGTGGTGTTCAAAACTAATACACCTTCATATATATAGGTGCTTGAAATATTAGGGCCAAACCCATATAGTTCCCCATAAACTTCTAGAAACTCTCCACTTTGGTAAGTAGGTAACCCCTAGAAGCACCTTCTTTGTCCTGACCAGATGCAGGCATGTAAGTTTGATAAAGAGGATGATGACATTAATATATGGAAATAGTTTTCCAGATAAAACGTCCCACTATTTCTTCCCCCACAACTTCTGACTATGAAATCCCAAATGATATAGAGAAGGTGTGCATGCATTATCTATTCCAAAATTTATAGAGTAATGATCATCATATAAAGTCTAGAAATTTCCCTTATACGGGATATGAGAATCACTTTTAGACCATCAATAAATTCTATTGTCATCTGGATATGACCAATGTTTCTATATCTAGAACCCATGAATAGAGGTGCATGAAAAACACCTACTGAGTAATTTTTTACACATCATGACCACTCTCTATCGACTAATTTTTAGAGAATCACCATATATACATATCTAAGGATGGGGAAAGTATGAAGTGTTACAATTTACAACACCCATAAAATAATAGAACTCATCAAATATAGAATCCTATAATGTCATAAACTATGTTGAGATTCAAGGGATGGGTAAAAATGATATATTTTTACCTACAAAAAACTCCCCCACTTCATTGGTTCCATGACATCATGAAGTTAGGGAGAGGAAAACCCACAAAGCTTTGAACTGGGACCCTCAAAACAAAGGGACCACATTTTTGATGTAGAAGCCAAAGATCCGACCAAATAGAAAACTTCTCATAAAAAATTAATCCTCTCAGGTGCTTCCATTACACTAATATCCTACAAAAGCACAGATGAACCACATAAAATAGTTTATAGTAGCAGCTTCCATAGTAGCTGCTATAACATCTGTCTAGGGGAGAACCTAGCCCATCAGGACAGGGTAATATCTATCACCAACTCTAGCCATTATATATTCATTTCATGAGAGGGTTTCAAGAGATATTGTGGATGTTGAAATCAAACCCCAACCTACTAGTAAATTAGAATTTATATATCAATCGACACCATTGGATTCATCATTCCTTGAGGGGATCCTTGCGAAATCAAAGACAGATCTAGATAATTCGCAGCCCAGTGGGATGGGTTAATTTATATCCTAATGTCAATTCCAAGAGTCCTCAAATTCCAAATTAGAAAAATTATATCCTAAAAAAAGATCATTTATTTTCAATTATGGATCCGAATGTCCCCCATCCCACAGGGACGGGGGAATTTTAGTCATCATTATCACAGTAGATGGAATTAGTCTTCTCTAGGTTGGGAGGTAAATATAGATGGTTGAAATCTCATCCATTCCTAAGATAATGAAACAAAACTCCACTATTAAAGGCATGTTTTTCAGTCAAGACCTGAAACCCCCTCAAGTTCACTACTCATAGGACAAGATGGGAGTGGATTATAATGAAGGAAGGGATGCCCCATCAGGGTTAAAAACCAAAATAGTCTATTATGGACAAGGTTTAGAGGAATAACTCTAATGTAGGAAGTGTAGAATAATTATATTACGTTGAATGAAATGGGAACACTATCATTTCCTGATACACCTCTGTAAATATCATCACCATCAACACAACAAATAATGTGGATCAATACATAGATTTCAAAGGATGCAATACATAAAACATACCCCAATATGAGGATCTAGATGCACCCACTGATGCTACATACATTCAATACTAGATGAGGATCCAAAATCTAGCACCTACGAATATCGTGTTTCCACCTCTACGGTGGAACAATGACAAAGATAAATGGAAAGGTGTGTATACATCCTAATCACCACCCAGAAGAACTAACAATTCTTTCATGTAGGAATAATTGTCACATAATGATATTGTGATACAAACTCTAAGAAAACTCAATGAGGATATACATAGGAGAAAAATTCTAACAGGGTATCATCTTCTTGAAGAGAAGAATATTCTTCCTCTCAGAGATGATCCACCGGAAAGAGTTACATATGGGAATCATATTGGATCTAGATCTAGGTAGGGTGTCTACATAAATGAGGAATTCAAAGATGATCTTAAATTCCCACAATTACAGTTGCGACCTCTCCCTCGCCAGCGTAATCATTCCATCATTGAATGCATTCAGAATCAGTGAGAGATGAAAGTTAGGAAACCTCATCAGGCCCCTCCCACTCCCAATAGATGTTAGGTGACTCAAATAGAAGTACCTACATAATTTATCAACACCATCGATTCCTTGAAAACTTGAACAGATTCCATGGAGGGGAGATGAAAAGCTGTGTAGCCTAAAAAAATATGTATCCTAAATGGGTGGATGAAAATGTTTCCCCACCCAATATTGATAATCCTACCTCATCCACCTTCAATAGTGTGGGAGACTTGAAACAACATCTCACACACTTTGTGTCCCCATGTGGTCTGATGACGGGCCCTCATGATCTATAGAAGGCAATCAATATGAGGTGTTTTATACTAATCTTGATAAGGCATGTCTTTGTTTGGTACAATAGTCTTCTAGTAAGATCATTTGTAGGATGGGAAGACCCTTGTCATCAATTCCTTGACTAGTTCATATCAATAATGAGGTAAATGAAAATCATCAACCTAAAAAACCAAAAGCAATGATGAAATGTGAGAGTGTACGAATTTATAACTCAATGGAAAGGCTTAGAATATTCACTCACCATCCATCTACCATAGGAAAAATTGCTAATACTTTTCACTGAAAATATCCAAGATGAGTTACAGATTCCCCTAATCCCAATGAAATATCCGGGTGTATTATATGATTTTTCAGAAATGAAAAAACATGTAGAATAATTCATTTAGTTGAATCAATCTAAATCAAGAATCATTCACTCAACATAGGGAAAAAGTACTGGCAAGGTAGAAACTATGTTTTTTACACTGAAACTAGTAGCAGTTCCCATTAAAGCACCTAGATGGGTTCCTAGATTCCCAAAACCTCCTATCAAAAGACATAAACAAAAAAATTGCCCGCATCTAGAATAAAAAAGAGATCAGGGTCACCTAGAATTTGAGTAAATTATGAATAAAGAATAAATTTTCTAAAATGAAAATGTCCTCAGTTATTTCCTAGAAGCTATGGAAAATAATCTACCCAAGCTACCAAAACCTAGGAAGACCAATGAGTTCAACCTCACCGATCATCCCGACTACATCATTTTCCATATAAGGTTGAGTCACAACATCCAAGATTGTTTTGCATTCAAAAGTGTCCGAGCACATGAGCCTTAGGCCAGTTGTTGAGGACTCTTTAAGTACATCCTCAAAACCTAGGTTTGAAACCAGGAAGAGGAATAATTTCAGGTTACTATAGAAGTACTGTAGTATTACTGTAGAAGGTACAGTAGTAGAAATGTAGCAGGTACTATAGAAGTACTATGCAGGTATAGTAGTAGGAACTACAGCTGGTACTGTTCAGTACTGTAGCAACCAGAACTATTCACCTTGGGCCACCTGTTTGGTATTGGAGTCCTTAAGACCTTCATGACACCTAGGCCTTCATGTTAGTAAGGCTTTTGGTCCACCATTAAGGCCTTTATACCACCCCGATGCCTTCGGGACACATGATTAGTGTAGTTTCCCCAAACAGACTATACAAAAAAGAAGCATCCATAGAGGAGGATTCAGAGAAAGTGAACTCAACAGAGTATAACCAAATGGTTTTGAAAGAATGAGAGGGTATGACTACGGTATCAGGACCAGACTATGCTTGGAGGGGAAGCCTATCCAGATGGCCATGCGAAGGTGGAGAGCTATCATCACGATGGAGATGCTAGGGAGGGGCAGTTCCATTTTGTTATAGTTTGGTTGAATTCCCTATGACCTTTGGGTATTGTAATCTTTTAAGCCTATGAGCCATGTAATCTCTAATCCTAAGTGCCTTGTAAGGGTTCCCCCTCATCCCTTAAAAGGGGTGTTATAAAAATCAATAAAAATGAAGGCATTTGGGCCATTTGGGTGCTCATAAAAAGTGTCCTATAAATAATGATATATTATGATAGGTGATGTTGGATAACTCCCCCAAGCATGTAACTTAAAATATCTTCCCTAGTCAAAAGATTAAGGTGATTGGAATAATGTTTCGAATATGAGTTGATAGAAGTTTAACAACTGGATGACTCCAAATAAAACTACCTTAGCCAATTCCACCTTGAGAGCACATCTTCAAAAATGCCCAACCATTCCACCACCTAGGGAGGTGACATTAGATATGTCCCCTAAAGGTGGACACAACTATAGGATAGTGGAAGAGATAGAATAAGGGTCATATTGTACTTTTACATAAGATATAACTCTTACAGATTTATTCCTTGAAATATTTGAATCATGGGAACCACCCCACTAACTAGAACCCTAATTTACTAAAGATTTTATATTTAGTTATGTCAATGTGATACAATTTTGAGACATATTCTTTGATGATGAATATGCGTCTGAGTATGAGTTCCCCTCACATAACCAAGGAATAAGAGGCTTTATGCACAAGAACCAAGGATATAGTTGACAACATATGACTGTTCAAACCCAATATTTTAGTCCCATCCCCACATAGGACATATATGAAGCTGAGACCCATGAGAAAACACTCCAGAAATCCCAATAGAGACATGGAGGTGTCTCAGAAGCCTTTAGTGGTCACTTACACCCAGTTTGTTTACATTACCACATATAGGGGGGGTGAAATTATCTAATTATCTTAGACAATGGGGAATATCTCTATGACCAACTCCAATAGTATCAGATGATCCCTTGACCTCTGTACAAGCACCAGGCCCATCTACCTCAAATACCTCGGATCTCGAGCTATACAATAATGTGAAACCCGACATCAGAAAGCGTTGAACTTTGAAAAAATAGTATGACATTATAAAAATGCTAGTGCTTTTCCTAACCAATATCTCAATCCTAGATGTTCTATATCTTTCCAAAGAACTCAGAGAGGCACTTGTTGAAGCTCTTCAGAGCTCACATGTGTTACAGAATAAAAATCACTGAATCTGAGGTCTATCGAGTGGAGACTGTTCCCTTATAATTCAATGTTTTCATCTTGTTTAGTGACTAGTATCAGGAATAGGTCATCCAAGGACACATCAGGACCCTTTATATTTATGGTAGACTCAATAATGTCAATATATGAGGGGCCTTGATTGAAAATGGTATTTGGATCAACCTCAACCTGATTCAAACCATCTGATGTTTGGGATATAAATAATGAGACTTATCACCCACAAAGATAACCATTCAAGGGTATGATAATAATGAGAAAAAACCTATCAGGAAGATCAAGATCAATGTTGAGTTTGGGTATCTCACATCTAATTCTGTGTTTATGGTTATCCAGCTAGACACCAAATGAAATGTCTTGATCAGAATTCCCTGGCTCCACAATCACAAAGTGGTGTATAAAACATTTAATCAGTGTATGAAATACCCCATCAATGGAAAGGTCAATATACTACATGGTAATAGTATCCACTTCAATAATTTTAAAGATACATATAATAAATCAGATTTCTAAAAATGGGAAGTAAAATAACTAATGATGGATGCAGATATACAAGTTTAATCCCCCAACAGATTTGGGACTGCCCCTATGAATCACTGGAGTATGATTGACAGTGACTATGTGCTCTCTATAAATTTAGTTGAGGTAATATAATTTATCCTATATGTCCAAGCCCCTTATGTTCCTAGAGACAATGTAATATTAAATCGACTCTGTAATCCATTTGAAACAACTCTAGAAGTAGGGAATGATAATGCCTTTTCATAAGGAATCTTTAATGCCGACAGTGATAGGTATTCCCCCAATGTTTTGAATTCATATAAAAATGCCTTTACAGACTCAGAGGATAATTAAGAAGAGGATAACCTAAAAAATTCCCATTCATCATTCAAGGAATGTATCTCGACCACCATTTTTGAGGTTATATAAGTATATCTTGAAATAGAAGGATGCCCACAACCTACACTAATTAGTGACTCCATGCCTCTCAAGGAGCAGGATATGTACATTTCATTATTAAAACAACACTAATATGTGTTATCTTGGACTTAGATATATATTTTTGGATTGAATCCAAATGTGGACACACACCATCATCGCTTACCTAAAAAAATTTAGATTATAATTTGGAATCCATGAGGATTCACCCCTCTAATGATACATATTTAGAGGTATAATTTTTCAAATTCATAAATTAGAAATCTTTATATGATGTGAAATACCCAATATGTATTTCAAAACATCATACCTATCAACAAAATTAATGGAATAGTTAAGGTGTTTGTTGATTTTATAGACCTAAATTGATATTTTCCAAAGGAATAATTCCCATTTCCGATCACAGAACTCGTGATAGATAAATATACTTGGTTCCATGACCTCTACTTCATGGATAGGGATTCAGGGTACAATTGTTGGAACCAAAAAAAGAATCCCCAAAATATTCCAAATGCTTCCATAAATGATCCAAGATCATATCTAATTTCACAAGATTTTATTTGGTAGGTCGTAGGTCCCAAACAGAGTTACAGATTAGGAGTTATGGACATTTAAAGTTGGGATGGAAAAGTAGTCCGTGGAGCACATTCACGAAGCTCCCTCCACTACAGATCAAGGAGGCAGGATGCTCTGTGAACCCCTTTGACATTCGCAAACCTACTGTGTAGAAAAGAGGCGAGATGCTCCACGAACACCTTTGACATTCGTGGACCCACCACGGAGCAAGGAGGCGGGATGCTCCATGAACTCCTTTGACGTTCGTGAACCCGTCGCGGAGTGAGATCTTCTTCGCGACACCTCTCCCCTATAAATAACCTGCTCACCCACTTCACCAGATGTTCACGGCACCCCTTGGCAGCTGATCTCCCATTTCACGGAGCTCAACTTTTCTTTGCGAAGATGCTCCGTGAGTCCATCCTCCATGAGTAGCTTCCGTCGCATAGCTACTCCGCGAGTCCATGCTCTACATGTCCATGCTCCACAAGTCCATGCTCTGTGATTCAATGCTCCGTGAGTCCATTATCCATTAGTCCATGCTTCCAAAGTCCATGCTCTATGAGCACCTTTCCTTCACGAAGCTGCTCCATGAGACCCCATGCTCCATGTGCCCCTTTTCTCCATGAAGAAACTTCACGAAGACCTATCCTTTGCGAATCTCCTACCTTCATGCCCATCGGTTCATACTGCGGGGGTTGTGCCCCCGCACCCTCACTCGAGGTCAGTGTAGGGCTCTGGTCTCGGCCCTCCGGGCCGGTCCCTTTGCTACCGTGACCGACCCCCATGAAAAATGGAGAGTTGCACCATAGAATTTTCTGGCAGGGACGTTGACATTTTCCACTACGCCCTTATGCACACCCACCTTCCACCTATGGAATACCTTGATTTGAGATACTCCTCTGAACACCATGAAACACCTTGAGTTGACATATTCTTCTTGGTTTTTTTCCCATTTCGTGAGTTTAGATTCACATCATCAATTCCCCGAGTACCTTGAGTCAAACCATTCCTCAAATAACTCATCCAAACCCTATCAATTGGCTTATATGCCAGGTTGAACCAAAAAGGGCCACTCTTGCGTAACTCCCAACACCATCCATTTCTAGGCACCTTATTCCTAATAGTTCTATCTACATGACTTTAAACTATAGTAATCCCTATATGAAAAACATAGGAGGCCTCTTACACAATATAAGAGATTCCTTGTGAGCAAAGCATAAGATACCAGCAGTCCTTTCTACATGTCTTTAAACTATAGTACACCCTATGTGCCAAACATAGGATGCCTCTTGCTCCAAACAAGAGATTCCTTATGCACCTAGCATGAGATTCCAAAATTCTTATCTACATGACTATAAAATTTAGACACCCTATGTACCTAACATTGGAATCCTCTTTCTCTATATGAGAGATGCCTTATGCTCCAAGCTTAAGATGCCAACAGTCCTTTCTACATGACTCTAAAATGTAGTATGCCCTATGTTCCAAACAAAGGATTCCTCTTGCTCCAAAAAGTGATGCCTTATTCTCAAAGAATGAGACACCAATGGTTCTATCTACATGACTATAAACTGTAGTACACCCTATGTGCCAAACATAGGGTGCCTTTTACTCAATATAAGAGATGCCTTGTGCACCAAGCATAAGATGCCAACAGTCCTATCTACATGACTCTAAACTGTATTACACCCCATGTTTCAAATATAGGATGCCTCTTGCTCCAAACAAGATATGCCTTATGCTCCAAGAATTAGATGCTAACAATCCTATATACATGACTATAAACTTTAGTGCACCCTATGATCCAAACAAAGGATGCCTCTTGCTCCAAAAAATATATTACTTATGCTCCAAGCATGAGATGCCAATAGTCTTATCTATATGTCTATAAACTGTATTACACCATATGTTCTAAACCTTGGATGCCTCTTGCTACAAACAAGAGATGCCTTATGAACCTAGAATAAGATTCCCATAGTCTTATCTACATGAATTTAAACTGCAGTTTGACCTATCATTCAATAATAACATTTCACTTGTTCCAAATAAGAGATGCCTTATGTTACAAGCATAAGATGCCTCGTGCCTTGATTATAGTGGCATAATTTCCAGAGCCTTGGAATTTGTTCAAACATTCCTTCATTCCACCTCATGCTTTGCATGTCCTTAATTTGGATCTTTATCCTCTTACATATCTAAAGGGACCCCCTAACGGCCTGGTCCCTTTCCACCTTGGCTCACCTACCATCCTGAGACAACATCCCAGAAGACTTTGGATGACACTTTGAGTCAGGTCCTATGTTTCAAACCAGGTCAACATTCAACCCTCATTTGTTTGTCCCCATTTCAGGCTAACATGATACGGATGATGTGTTTTGAACACGGTCAATAGTTATCCTTCATTGCCACACCACCCTCACCGCATTCCAAATTTCGAGCATGTGATTCACAATATTCATCTCCCTTTATTTGGACTGATTCCAACACCCCTTGGCATAATCCCTCTTGGCAACTAGTGAATAGGTGATGGTCTCAACCCACTAGTGGGTTGGGATACCCTCCTGGCCATACATGAGGATGATATCATGAGAAGCTTCCTTGTGTAAGCCCCATTCACCATTCCTGCTCCATAGTGGCACACATGAAAATTCCATGAAAAATCCCCATGCACAATTGATGCTCTATTGTGGCACCCAAGCAACTTCCTTTCATTAGCCCCCTTCACTATTTCCACTCCTTAGCGGCACATGGGAAAATTTCTTCTGTAAGCCTCATCCACCAATTCCACTTCAATGTGACACCCGAGAAGCTTCCATGCATAATCCCCATGCACCGTTGTCACTCCATAGTGGCACCTCGGTTCCTCCCTTACATAAGCCCCATGCACCGTTGTCGTGCCATAGTGTCACCCAGACATCTTCCTTGCATAAGCCCCATTCACCACCCTTCATGGACGCACCTTTGTGGCAGGATCATTAGGTCCTTGCTACCTCTTGTTTCTCACACCGAGCATGACTCACGTGGGATTAGAGAAAGCATTGACCATGACATCCTCTATGGGAATCCTAGAGCGTAATCCCCAAACCACCATCCTAAACTATAAGGTCTTTGATCCTTTCCAAGGCAGGGTACGTTGGAAGCCTACCTAAGGTTCAAGCCCAACACCTATTGGTCCTGACCATCCTCACGCCGCTTCACAAAACAAAATCATAACTACGAGGTCTTTGATCCTTTCCAAGGTAGGGTATGTAGGAAGCCTCCCTGAGGATCAAGCCCAACCCCGGTGGCTCCGACCCCCTTCACGTCGGTTCACCCACTCCTTCTAAACTATGAGGTATTTGATACTTACCAAGGCATGGTATGTAGGTAGCCTTCCTGATGTTCAAGCCCAACACCTGGTCGCTCTGACCCCCTTAACGTCGGTTCACCCACTCCATCTGAACTACGAGGTCTTTGATCCTTGCCAAGGTAGGGTATATAGGATGCCTCCATGAGGTTCAATCCCAACACCCGATCGCTCCAACCCTCTTCATGTCGGTTCTCCCACTCCTCCTAAACTATGAGGTATTTGATCCTTTCCAAGGAAGGGTACATAGGAAGCCTCCCTGAGGTTCAATCCCAATAACCATTGGTCCCAACCATCTTCAATTCGGTTCACCTAACACAATCTGAACTATGAGGTCTTTGATCCTTACCAAGGTAAGGTATGTATGATTCCTCCCTAAGGTTTAATCCCAACACTCAGTCTCTCCGACCCCCTTCACGTTGGGTCTCCGACTCACTCGTAACTATGAGGACTTTGATCCTTACCAAGTCAGTGTACGTAAGAAGCCACCCTGAGGTCCAAGCCCAACACCACAGTTGCTCCGATTTATTCAGGTACGCTAATGACTATTTATTCTTCACATATCGTCCTTAACGTGGACCCCCAAATGGATCACTCCATAACACCCCCTCACTACAGCATTGTTGATTCCTTCCCTTCCCCAAGGGTGGGTGTGTAGCGGTTATGTAAGTCCAAGGGGTGCAGAACAAACCCACCTCATCTAAGATGTTGGATGTTAAACTTCTAAGCACCATCATTCCCAACACATGATGTTAAACTATGGCCTCGCCACGTGCCGTGTGCGTGGGGTGCCCCGTCTCAGACGTTATCTACACTCACTGGTCTCTAAGGGAGTGAGATCATTCCTCACATGGAATGACATCCTCTTTATAGGAGTGGCGTCTATCCATGGGGAAAGGGCAACCACCTTGGTGTAAGCCCCTAGGCAATCTTGTGGGAGGCAGCACCCCTGCTCCTCCACACTTCATGGGTACCAAATCCCTCTCCTGCTGGCTTCGTCACCACCTGGGTCTCCATCCTAGAGATTTTCCCAATCTCTACCTCCCTGGGCATCCTTCCTGGAGAAAGCCCCTATTTCCTCTTTGGGATACTAACTACGCGTAAGCCCCTATTTTTTCTTTTGGCCACCAACTACACGTAGCCCCATCTGACTTCCCACAGATTCTCCTTTCATGATGTGATCGTCAGGTCTTTTCTGTCTCTTGTTTCTCACACCGAGCATGACTCACGTGGGCTTAGAGTAAGCGTCGATCATGAAATCCTACCCGGGCAGCCTAAAGTGTAAGCCCCAAACACTCTATCTTAACTATGAGGTCTTTGATACCTTCCAAGGAAGGGTATATAGGAAGCCTCTCTGAGGTTCAAGCCCAACATCCGGTTGCTCCGACCCCCTTCATGTCGGTTCGGCCACTCCTTCTGAACTATGTGGACTTTTATCCTTTCCAAGGTAGGGTATGTAAGAAACCTCCATGAGTTTCAATCCCACCATCAATTTGGGCCCCATGTCCTCCTTCAAGTTGGTTCACCCACGTCCTGCATGACGTTAAACTATGGACCTCAATCAGCGGTAAGTCGTTGTTCCCCCAGTCAACGGTAAGCCATTGCACCCACCTGAACTACGTGGACTTTGATATTTTCCATGGCAAGGTACGTAGGACACCTCCTTGAGGTTAAATCGCAACAACCATTGGACCCCAGGTCCTCCTTCACATCGGTTCACCGACCCCCATCCTATAGTAACTACGCGGGTTTGATCTCTGTCTCCTAGGAAGGGTATGTAGGAATCTTCCATGATGATTAACCCTGTCCAACGGTAAGATATTGTGACCTCATCCTACGGTAAACCGTTGAGACCCCTATTCAGTGGTAAGCCACTAAAACCACAACCAATAGTAAACCATTAGAAATACCAAAATACATGGACTTTTATTCCCTACCATAGGGATACATAGGAAGTCTCTTCGAGACTCAATCCGAACATCACAGTCATCCTCGATTCGACTGTATCTCATTCTCTACCCACTGCACTTAATCATCCATTATCCATGTTAGTTCTTATCCTTGCTACCACATCATGGTGAGATCATGATACCTCATTCAACATCCCCTTTAACAATAATCAGGTATCTAACCACGCGTTAGCCCAAACATTGACGTTCCCTCCTGGGGTCACCTCACCTGAACCACTCTAGTCAGTGTTCCAATCAGTATGACTCATCCTTGCCAGACGTTAAACTTGTCGAATACCCTGTGTTAAACATGGGAAGATGAGGAAAACCTCAGATACATTCCTATGAAATAAAATTTCCCATGTTCGACGTGGGATTCCTCGGGCTTCTGTGCCCTCGAGAAGCCCTATAATAAGGGTAAGAAACCTAGACGTACTAGTGTTCCAGCGTCCAGACATGCTAGTGTTGTCCAACATGACTAATTTCCCGACCTAAGTTTGCTGCCCTGACCAGTCCCCTTGGAATGTCCCAAAAGAAGTAGTGTAATTTACCGGTGTCCATGAAGATATGGAAATAGGAAGAGTTTCATGAACCACATCTTAAATCTATAAGGGAGACATGGACTAGGTGATGAGTTTCGAGGAGGAATCCACAGAAGGAAGAATTGACTACCCTTCATCCCGTTTTGATAAAGGATAAAACGTCCCTGAACAAGGAACGTATGTCGCTCGCCTTTAGAAATTGAGAATGAAGGGCAAAAAAATAGCGCTGCCATCCTCGAACAAGACGGATGCACGCGCCCCGATGAAAGCAACAGAAACAACAATCAAATAAATATATCTCCTAAAGAAGAAGAAACAACTACATTCTGAGTACTACTAGGTATATTTTTCTATTAGGTCATTCTTCGTAGATTAATTCATTATATATCTACATATCCACATATCAACATTCCATACATCATATATTTATTCATTTCTTGGTTAGAAGAGTAGAATTTTATGTCAATGAACTAGTTTTAAAATCCCAATAGTAATGTGGTAACTTGACATATCCTCAAACAATATATGAGAAGATACGAAGACACAATATCAAGATGAATCCACAAGAATCTATATTTTAGGTAATGTTAGAAAAATTCCTTAGGTTTGTGTTACACCACCATGGAATCGAGGTTGAAACTGAAAATACTGACACAATATTGGAAATGTAACTCCCTTGGAATCTCAATGAACTGAGGGGATTCAAGGGATCTATTATTAAATTTGATGTTTCATATCCAACTTGGTAGAAAAATAACTCCCCTTAGACAAGATAATGAATAAATGAATCACTTATCAATGGGATGTGGACTTCTAAGGACCCTTAGAGAGTCTCGAAAAGTACGTACGATGCCCACTGGTCTTGATTCCCCATGTGGAAGGAAATCCACTAATATTATATTTTCCCACCATGGAATGTTATCTTGGCTCCCACCTTGTAGAAACTACTGAATCAATAAATTAAAATAGTATCTAATACTAAAACCAAATGATTTTAGGTACTGAGACCTAATATTTTTATGTTGAGAAGAACCACCTAGCACTTATCTTTTTAGTGGAAAATCAGAGGCATTAATTTGAGAACCGCGAAGTCCGCCCGAACACTCATATTTATATATTTTAAAAAAATTAATTACTTCATTTTTATTAAAATTAATACATTAAATGATATTATAATCATAATTATACATGAATTTGGTTTGAATTTTTTTAACTTAAAAGGCATTTTTCTAAAAAAAACATTTATCATTTCATTTTTCAGTTTTCATTTTAAATTAAATTAACCCACTTATGTAAATTGAATTAATTGAAAAAAATACCATATTTGGAATCATGAGATTAAAATTTAGTAAATAATTCCCTTTTTTCATTATGAAAAGTAATTTTAGTAAATATATCTCACATCAGTATGGGTAAATCATGTAATTAACTTTAATGTAACCTTATCGAGACTAAAAATGACACTAGAACTTGACTTTAATATATTTGATGAGTGATGTTTGACCACAAAAATAAAATATTTTAATTAATGGAAATAGTTTTCCATTTTTATTTGAAAATGACATATACTATTTTAAGAAAATAAAAATAAAAAATGTCACCCTCTTGTTTTAAAATTTCTATTATATGTTAACAAAAGGATAAAAATTAGTTGTGAAAAAATATTAAAGGATATATTTAGAATAATTAAAATAATTTCATGATGATATTTTATTTTTAATTTTTAGTGATGAAATAATTAACCTTAATGCATACACAATTATGACATTGTTCTTGTACAAGCAGTAAAAAATCAAAGTAAACTATTTTAAAAACCTAAAAAGTAATGTTTTTTCGGATGAATTATGGGGTTAATATTTTATGATTTTAATAATAATTTATTATTGATGGATAAATGTATTATATTCAAATTCCATTGATTTATTGTATTTTTTCAAAGTTATATTTTGTGAATAGTTCTTAAAATAACAATAATAGTATTTTATGTTAAATATATTTTATTAAATTATTTTAATATAATAAAAATATTTTAATAGGAGAATTAGGAAGATATATGATTATAAATTTCATGCCATTACCATTTATTATCAAATTTTTAACTCATATGTAAACTTATAACCTTTTTATATTGAGAAGGCAGTTACAATAGTTAAGGTTAAAACAGTTAATAGAAGGGTTAATAAACAATATATGGTTTAAAATGATATCTAATCCTATAAAAATTTGATTTTATGAAAAAATTAATATCATAGAATAATTTTTATTTAATAAATATAATTTTTGAACCATTTTATATGAGTTATACACATATTATATTATAATATTTCTTGTCTTTTTGAAAGTGCCCTCCCCTCACTTATAAAAGGACACCCCTCTCATCTCCAGTACACAATTCAAGAGTCTTTTGGTTCAGCTAGTAACTATCCAAATAACTTCCACTAATTTATCCCCACCTTATATATTCCTTTGTTTAATAAAAGAACCGACCTATAAAGGCTTTAGTTATAAACCTAAAGAGGTTGTCCGATGAAGAGGTATAATTCTTAACCTCGAATTTTCATATTATTTCTTCTTATACATATATAAAATATTATTCAAACATGATGAAATAATAAGGAAAATATATTCCATATACTGATATTTTTAATATGTTAATGACATAACCTATATCGATCTCTTTCTTCCAACAAATCAGTAATGAAACCCTCATTCATATGTACGCAAGACTACTGCCTTATGGAAAAAATGTAATTCATTTTCCATCATCACCTATAATGGATTGTTAAAATGATTGATTTCACACACACACACATATATATATATATGATATTAATGAATTTATCTTAATTCTATAAAGTTAATATATCATCTATTTTCTTACCTTTCTATCCATTGAAAAATACCACGTTATTCATGCATACATGTGGATTCACCACTCCATAAAGTAATGTGATTAGTTTTTAATCACTACATCATATGGAATATATATATATATATATATATATATATATATATATATATCTGTGTGTGTTTTTTAAATAAAGATTAGTAAATTTATGAATTAATAATCATTTTTAATGATATTATAATACTTATATTCTTTCCATTTTGTTCGCTAAAAAATGGAAATGTTACTTATGCATATATAAACATACCATCTCCATGATTGTAACATATTTAAATTATCATAAAAATATTACAAATATGGAAATAATTGTATAATTTTTATATAAAAAATGATAATTATTTCATTATTATTATTCTGAATATGATGAAATGAATATCACTTTGACCATGGTCATCATACCAAAGCTGTTTTAAAATTATGAACCGAACATCCTCAAAACACTCAACATGGAAATAAATGATTATGTAGTTAAATATATAACATTAATAAATGAAAAAATTATTTAATGTTAAATTAATAAACGTGTAAAAGTTTATTAACCAATTAAATAATTTATTTATGTTAATTATATACGATTTAAATTATATACATGGAATGTATGGAAATGAGGTAAGAGATTTCATCTCAATTTCCCTTTATTAAGGAATATTTTAATGTTATACACATAAATTCATTTATATGGGGTATGTAAATCCATTTTATATGTTATATAATTAATCCTTCATACTTAATGGTATTTTAAATTACAATTCATGTTACCTCAACCAATAGTTTTTCATTTGGAAGTTACCAAACTGATAAGGGGCTTCATAACTCAATTTCCATTAATTGGATTATATCACTTCTTCATTGATTATAATATGTAAATATTATATGTGAAATTAAATTTTATATTTATATTTTAATTCAATTTTTCTTTGGATATAATTTTTTTACACATAGTAAATATATTAATTAATTCTCAAATGAATGATATGATCTTTTTATGGTTTATTCGTTTAAATTAACATTCATTGGGATATATGTTTATGTTATGCACACATATTATTTTATGAGGTGTATATACCACCCCTTGAACTTTTATACCAAGTATCTCGTCATATTTTTTGTTTTTAAGGTTTCATTTTAATTCAATACTTTCACATGCTAGAGAATCAAAAGTTACCAAAATTGTAATGATTTTCATGATAAAATCTCATCTTAATTCAAGATTATCTATAGTCAAGGCTCCTTTGAATAAATAAAATGATCACATTTTATTGAACCAATTTTTTTATTCACCTCTTTTTTGAATTAAATTTACATGTTTATTTTTCATCTCCTCTTTTATTTAATAAAGAAACATCAAGAAAGTTGTTTTTAAGTTATACCGATCTAGTATATTCTTTTAGATATAGAATATTTATATTCTATGTCCATGTTTTATACAATGGTTTCAATAATGTTATTTTATAAACATAAATTACTTTATAAATTTAGTTTACATGATATTAGAACTTATTTTAAAGGTTTTAAAATGATTTTTAATGTTTTCTACATGGGTCACTTTTGACTCTCTTAACAAAAGTTTTAAAAGAATATTTATTTTTAACATTTATTCCATGGAAATGTCTTTCCTCCATTAGGACCATTATTTTCATGGGATATTAATTTATAATTTTACAAGGTTATTTTCAGTGAAATTTAATTTCACAATATTTTTTGGACTTTTGGTTTTTAAATGCTATTTTCAAGGTTGAAAGGGTATTTACCTCAAGAATGTTTTAATGATATTTTTACGATATTTCTATTCATAAATGAAAAAAACCCCTTGATTTTAATTATGATTAACTAAGTATATGATATAATGAAACCAGATTTATTTTTTATTTTAATGAATTGTTTGTTTTTGAAAGATAGTATCATGGAACCCTTTTCTTTTACATGGGAAAGTCAATATTGGAAAGAAACGTTGTTATTGTTATATAGAAAAATGAAATATTTCAGTATTTATAATTATTATATGGTTTTTGAACATTTTTTATGATGAAGGGTGAGCCTAAAAAATCTCATGATAATAGGTGATCCTGATATATCTATATAATGCATCAAGTGAAGGAATTGAGTTAATAAGATAATGGTTTCTCTTGAATTATTAATAGAATTTACAATGTTGGTTAATCTATTTGTTAGAGTGATTTGAAAATGATATACCATGTTTAAAAAAATTATTTATTTCTACAATATGTTTTAATTAATACTCTGTTAAAGGATATTATTCAAATTTCTTATGATTATTGATTCAGATTACTTTTTCCTTATGTTAAAGGCTTATGACATGTTTCATGATTTATGATACAAGTTTTGAGGGGTATGAATTATATTATATTTTTCTCATGTACATTGATTATGTCACCATAACCATATGATCGTATTATTCTCCGTGATTTAATATAATTTTTAATTATTATGTTTACCCTTAATGAGATTCTGGTATTTTCCTTATTATGTCACTTTTTCCTCATATTGTAGAGAATTTTTTTATGTATGTTATGTACAAGAAGTTTACAAGATGTGATGAAAATAGTGGGAGATGAGATATATTTTTATGAACCACTGGTTTATGTAAACAGGTTGTTATATAAGAGTTGGTTCATTACCATAAAATCTATTTATTACTTCAAATTATTTACATCAGTTATCTATAAATGACATGAAAATCTATGAATATATATTTTCTACATCAATTTTTCCATTAAAAAATGTGGAAAATCCTTTTTTCCAATCAGTTACTTAAAAAATGACATGTATAATGCATATTATCCACTCTTTGATGTCTATTATATCATTTAACTAATGTGAATAATAAATTTTTGATGTTATTTATATTATAACCTATGTGAAAATATATATTTTCACATCAGTTATATGATATCCAACATTATATACCTTTCAAAATTTTATGAATTGATAGAGGTTTCAATTAATGGTCTTCTATTATTGTGAAGAAGGTCTCTTTTCTCTCTCTCCCAATCCTAACTCACCTATTTCTTAAATACAGTGATCTAATATCACAATACAATCTAAATAATCCTTTAGGTTTCATCATCCTCATATTACGTATCGATGAGAGATTTGAATTAAGCCTCACACATTGTATTTTCTCCCTTCTGTTCCATTCATTGGCATGGAATCTCTTACCATCGATTGTTTGATCTAGTAGACTTGATTCTCACATTACCGTCTTCACACAGTCTTGGTTTTTTTGAGTTACATCATTTTGTGTCTGATTCTAGACCTGCTTGTCTTCAACTAGCTCACATGAAGGATTGAATATCTTTTAAAATATGCTAATTAGTTTTTCCTGATTTTATTTCTAGTATGAATTAGTTGTTCTCAGTCAATATTTTTTCCTTGTTTTGATTACCTTAAAATTATTATATAGAGTGTGTCATGATACATGGTATTATTTGGTATATAAGATAGATGGGTCTTTGGTGTTTCTATATTTTTATTCAAAATAATGAGTTCAATTTTAAATTAATTCAGTGTTGATATCATAGTGGGTTCATTTCAATTCTAATAAATTTGTCTCAAGGGAGAGTTAATAAATTCATTTTCATGTAATTTCACACCATGATATGGGTTTCTTAATGGATGTTTTTAATAGATGTAATGTGTGTATTATAGATTATAATCAGAGTTTTGTTAAGAACTAGTTGGGATGGACTGAGCGTGGGTGTGATGGATATATAAAGAGTTTGAAATTGGTAATTAGTAGTGAAAACCGTTTCAAATTGATGATCAAGAGTTAGGGGACCATGATAGATTCTTCTTATTGATGATAATACCTATGGTGTAGAGTTTATTATGTGGTGATTCATTATAGTTTAATCAATTTTTTGGAGATAGAAATCCTTCTATGGAAGTATGGCTGATTTGATAAATGGGACTCATATGATAATTTGGAGACTATGAACATCTTTAGGTGGCGTTTTTATGCATGTTCATGTGTTTCAATGGTACTATAGGGCATTGAAAAATGGTTTAATGGATGATGGGTCTACTTTTTAAAGTAATAGACCAATAGAGTACCTATTTAAGGAATACTAGGTACCATATAAATCACATGAATCAAGGTTTAATGTGACATTTTTGAAAACTATTACTAAATTTATGATTTTAATATATTATTAATTACTAAATCGAATATTTTATTTTTATTTTTATAAATATTCCACTTTTAATTGAATTATATAACATATATAATCTTTATAAATTATTAAAAATGTATTTGGGGTTATTAATTAAATTTATAAATTGTTCATTATTTAAATAAATTTTATAAATTTATAATACAATAGTTAAATGTTTTAGGAACATTTATTAAATAATGTCTAAAATAAATATTTCTAATATTTAAATGAAAAATTTATGTTATATATATTTCCTTATAATTTGGATATAAATTTTTTATTGGGAAATTATATGGGTTATTTATTAAGGGTATATAATTTTAATAAGACAGAAAAATACAATGGTGTTTATATTTATATTATGAATTGTTCAATTAAAATAATTACTATAATTTAAACTGAAATCCTTATTTTAAAAATTATTTATACAATATCAAATTTTGTTATGATAATTGATATGATCATGGAATAAATATTTTTTTTTCTAGTCTGAATTAGTTTTTCACATTTTATATATTAATTTATGGATTTCATTTTACATATTTTTTTAATAATTTCATAAGGTTATATTCATTTATTTTTTAATTTATAATTTTTTTAAATGAATATATCTTTTAATTAATACCACATGAATAAATGTTCTCATTAAAATGTTCTATTTTACCTCCAATGATTCTATTCATTGTTTTCTATATTTTTTAGGTTTTTTCTAATCTCAATGTTTTTTAAATTAATCCCTTTTTTATATTTTTTTTAATATTTGTTATATATACTAATGAATAAATGTTTGACTAATGCTCCTCGAATAGGTGATGTGTATGAGGAAGGTGTCGATGTATTTTTGGAATTTTCTAAACAAAATGCTTCAAACAATGACATTCTTTTCTGTCCATGCATGAAATTTTTAATTTTAAAGAACTTTGAAAGTAGAGAGATCAAAGATAATTTAAGTTTTCATGGTTTTAATTAAAGTATCTTACCTTGGATTTGGCATGGTGAAACTAGGTAAAATTATGGATCAATTAATGATGGTTCATTACATTATGATACATATGATCAACTTGGTTAAATGATTCGTGATATAGAAGTATAGGAAATTGATAAACAATTGGAAATTGAGCATTTATATAGTGATACTGAAAAACCATTGTCTCTGGGTTATATGGAATATATGGTTTTATCAATGGTGTTATGATTTATTAGCCAAAAGGTAAAACATTGATGGATGGAAAAGAGTTTTAGAGAGCTACTATAATTGTTGAAAGTTATTCTTCTAAAATAGAATGATCTTACAAATTCATATTATAAAGAGAAGAAAATATTATTCCAGATGGGATCAGGGTATACGAAACATCATGTCTGCCCAAATGATTGTATTCTATATAAGAACGAGTATGAATTTTTTTCAGAGTGTCCAAAATGTGGGACATCAGACTATAAGTTAAAATAAAAATCATAGGCTGATTTAGTAGTTATAGAGGCCCCAACCAAGTTATTTTGGTATTTTACAATAATTCCTCATTTCAAAAATTTATTTTCAAATTCACAAGATGGAACAAGGATAAAATGGAATGCAGATGAGTAAATATGTGATGGAAATGGAATCCAACTGATTGTACATAGTGGAATAAGATAGAACACATATTTCTTTCATTCATAAATGAAGTTATAAGTCTCAAACATGGACTGTGCATGGAAGAAATGAACCCATATCGAAGCCTTAGTATCCCATATAGTTCATGGAGTATTTTATTTTTAATTTAAATATTATATATGAAATATTGTGTGATTTGAAAATATCATATATTGAAATTAATTATATATATACCAAAACATCCAAAAAATGATATTGATGTTTTCTTGTCACTATTCAATGATGATTTGAATGTTTAGTGGGAGGAATGAATTAAGGTGTATGATTATTATAAAATTGAATGTCTTCTACTACATGTGATGATTATGATCACTATAAATGAGTTCTTAATATATGGTAATTTTTATAGATATAGTGTTATGTGGTATAAGGATTTTCGAATTTTTGAACAAAAGACTTCATATTATCGACTACATCATTGAAGAAAAATATTATATATGGTTAATTGAAAAGTTTTTCATATGGATAACTCTTATCAAATATTAAAAAATTATTTCAGCGGTTACATAAATTTTTTAGGGATCCAAAACCTTTGTCCACTAATAATTATTTTAACAGGGTGAAAAACATTGTTGTGACATTCATAAAGACAAATAAATAGGGTAATGATATTAATAATTTGAAAAAACAATCAATTTTTTTGAGCTACCATATTGGAGATATCATGAGGTCAAACAGATGATTGATTTCAGGCTAAAAAAGAATATATGTGACAAATTGATTGGATCATTATTAGATATTAAAATAAAGACTAAATATAGGTTGAATACAATTTTTTACTTACTCTCAATAGGAATACGTTTAGAGTTATCTCCCTCTCCTAATAGAAGGAAAACATTAGTACCATTAGCATATTATAAATTATCCAAGAGGAAGAAAATTATCTTTTGTCAGTGTCTTCATGATATCAAATTCAATAAGGTTATTCTTAAAATGTAATATTTTTTATGTCCTTGAAGGATTTGAAGTTGATAGTTATGAAATATCAAGGCTATCATGTCATAATGCAATAAATCCTACCAGTTTCATTATGTGGTATATCTTTTATATGTGTCAGATTGACTATTATGAAGGCGTGTTATTTTCACAATTCAAAATTTGATAAGGTGATTGATTAGAAAACTTTTAACTACTTGGAGAACAATGTGGCTTACATTATCTTTAAACTGTAAATGTACTTTCCTCCATCATTTCTTGATCTCATGGTTCATTTTATAGTTAATTTGGTGTGAAAAATAAATCTTTACAAACCTATATATCTATATTGAATGTATGATATTGAAAGGTATATGAAGTTATTAATGTTATATGTTAATAAAACATATTGACCGAAAGCCTCAATTTTTGAGAAGTATGTTTTTAAATAGGTATTAGAGTTTTGTACAAACTATTTGTCTATAGTGGAGAACATTAGTTTCCCTATACCTCACCATGAATGAGTCTATTACAGAAGAAAGTGGATATGTGTCTTAAAAGAAAAATAATTGATATGTGAATAGATATAGAAGTCAAATTTTTTACATCTTGAATAACATAGATTTTGATCAACCATATATAAAATTGCATATTAATGTTTTGAAACAATGTTATCCAAAAAATTAAGATATGTGGATTTAAATCAGCATTGTATCCCATGGTTTAAAGAGACAATTCTTGTTAAATTAGATAAATCTAAAACATTGATATGGTTAGTGGATGGTCCAAGTTTAAATTTTATAGCATGGTCTGAGTATGATATTAATGCATATACTTTCATAATAAATATCAGAACAAAAATAGTGACGTTTAGAATAATAGTGTGTAGGTTTTCCTAAAAGAAATGAATTTTTTAGTGATAAATCCAAAAAACCCAATATATGCATCGAGATCATATTATGGAGTCATTAAAGAAATTTAATAGGTTGATTACATTAAATTTTATGTTCGAGTGTTAAAATGAAAATCGTTTATCAGTAAAAAAAATTTCAAATATGATGAATTTGGAATAATAGTAGTTAATATGAATAAATTATAATATATATCTAATCCATTTAATATGGAGACACATTATAAAAAACATATCTATGTTATTGATCAATCCAATATGCAGTGGTCTATTGTTTTTCAATGGAAAAAAAAATTTTACTGATGATAATATTGAAGAAGAAGATTATTTATGTAAGATCACTACTTCTATAGAAAGATTAACAGATGATGCAGATGAACACATCGAAGTAATATTTTATTCTACACAAATTATCATAATGAAGGAATTATACAAAACAATGCTTTATTACATTCCAAATTTTACTGGTAACATTTGTTAATTTTGTATTACTTTTTAAATTTTCATGGAAATGTTTGATATTTTAATATGAATATCTTTATTATATAATGTATCAATAGAACATTTTTGGATTTGATTAAATTATTTTATGTAATTTAATCTCACATTAATGTTGTTATCATTTGGGTTAACTACAAAAAAATAAAAATTATTTTTTTTATGTTTAGTTTAGTTTTCTCTTTGTTTGATAATTTTCTTTTTTTTAATTTTCATCTAAATGTAATAGTCTTATATTTATTTTTGTTTACTAATTGCTTATTTATTTTATTGTAGGATAATGAAATATCCATTAGGTGATACACTAAATAATTCTAGATACGATCATGCTCATGGTACCTCTGGGGAGAAACACATGCATGCTCTTATTGTTGATCCTCATCATCATTCTTTACAAGAGACAACAAATTTCAGGGTGGAAATAGAGTTCTACGATTAGTAAATGTGGCATCACATGTTTACCAAAATTATATGTCTCATATAGTCAAGAAAAGAGGATATTAGTAGACTTTGAGGATAATGATATTACAAGATTTCCACAAGAAAAAATTCAAGACATTTATATGAGTTCAAAATAAAAGTAAACATACTATTTGGACTAAAAATTGGAGAAGTGTTGACAATGTTACAATATCTCACATATGGGAGATTGTTTTGGTATGATAATTTGTTATTATTTTAGTTATATTTCAATGTATAATGTTATATATGTTCTCAACCTTATTATTAGATGATATAAGATATAAAAAATAATAAAGAGTCTTGAATAAATGTTTGTCATTAGATGATAGGTGATAGAGGTATTTCAAATCTAACCTCACAACATAATTCATTTTCTAGAATAGACCACATGAAAATACATTTCATATATATATATATATATATACATTTTTAGATTAAGATACCAGGAATAAAATTGTTGAAAGAAGATGAGGAGAAGAATTTTTTGTAAGTTCAATGATACATTTTAGAAGTTTTTTTATATTAATGATCATATTAATGATCGAAGTACTGAATATTTAATTCATAATTAATAGAAATCAAGGAGATATCATCAGGTGATCCAAGAAAAAAATGTATACCTTCATACTTTATCTCGAGGAGGGTATACATTACTAGAAGAGAAAATGATGGCTAAAAAATTTCAAAAACGGAGGGATACGTCTTCAGCATCAGTATATGTTGGAACCCCCCCCCCCCCGCCCACAGGGCATGAAAAATTGAAGAGGTATATGATGAGAGAAAAATGAAAATATCTTATGGAAGTGTTGAGAGTTGTAGCTGAGAAGACCGTAAGATGATTACATTATTTAATTATTTAAATTAAATAAAATTTAAATGTACTATGATTCATTTTAAGATTTTTCAAATATTATATACAGAATTCTCTTGACTAGAAGAGAATATAGGTAGTATTTATATCTGAGGGTAGGCATGCTTTTTTAGCTACAATATTGTGAAAGTCCAAACACCTATGTTGTGTATGAGGATACTTAGAAAGTGTATCATTTAAAAAAGTGTTTCCACATTATGAATTTTATTCAAGGTAGAATGTTTATAAAAAAATATAAATTTTTGAAGATGATGTTTAGGATATTCATGTAATGATGGAGGAAAGGATCATATATTCCTTACAGGTGATGTTCGCAGACCTGAAAAAATGATTTCAGACAAATGATCTGAATCCTCCACCTCTGCCACCTCCACCAGTAGATACCACACTTATTTATTATTCTAAAATATCTATGACTATAGACCCCACGCATTCTCATCCTACTCTAACACCCCATTCTCTATATCTTCCCAATTAATGCGGGTTTTATGTTAATGATCCCAAGTATATTGTTGCATATGGGATGATATTTTATATGGGAAATGAAATTCATTGTAAATAGATAGAGATATATCATCATAGGGTCACTATATATGATATTTTAGATATATTAGTAATAATTCCATGTCCTACGATGATGTGAATATAGTTGGAAAATGCATAAACCATTTTCTAGCTTGGCCATGTAGACATGTTCGACATATTACTCTAGTGGTATATGTATATTTACCATTTTATTTAATCTTGATTTTAAATTTTTTATCATTATAATTTTTCTGTATTTTTTTAAGGAATACTTTAAAGGTGAAGAAATACTATATAGTTAAAAACATATACAAATTATTATGAATTCAGATAGAGTTTCTATTGATTTTGATAGATTGTTAAGATATAAAAATATATTATTGGATGTATATGAGATTCCAATTAGAGATTCTATTTTTGGGCCTAAAATGAATGTGATACTTTTGAAAAATGATATCACAGAGCTTTTTGTTGGAGAATAATTGGGTATCAACATGATATATATTTTTTCTGTGCAATTCAGTTACCAAAAATTTTCTAATCATTTAATTTATTGAAAACTTATAATTATTTTTTTTATTAGGTATCTTTATAAAATTTTTATAATAATTAATAGAAAAATATATGTTGATTTATGGATACACAATTTATTTCAACTATAGTTAGGACAATGAAGGATACCAAAAAAACAATTTAGAATATAGAATGATTTCAGAAGAATTCAATTATTTAGTATTTCATATTCAATTATACTCAAGAGTATGAAACATATTTCTCAAAAAGTGATTTATATCTCTTAACATACTAACCACTCATATTAAATTTTCTTATATATTAGTGGTCATTGGATGTTGGGTGTTTCATGTCCAAGACAGAGGACATTATACTAGCTATGCTTATTCCACAACAAAGTGAAAAAATTTTATGAATATATTGAAAAGTTAAGTTTTAGTATTTTAATATTTGTTTATATTATAAGGACAAAAATTCTTTTATTCATATTATTTTCAAAATATTTCATGGAATTTCTATTGAGATACCACAGGAAATAAAAAATTGAAGATCGAATATGTATAATAAAAGGTGAATTTTCTTTTATAATTATTAAATTTTGGATATATTAATTACAAATTTTATTTAGTATTGAAAAATTATTTTAAAATGAAATTTCATAAACATGGAATAAAAAAATGTGGATGCAATATTTTAATTTTTCTATATGAAATATTTTCAACCTAGATTCATTAAATGTTTAATAAGCATAGATTTATTTATAACCCTTTCCTTGATATCTCATTAGTTTTTTTTAAAATACATACAACTTAAAATATTTAATTATAATTTATAGATTTTTAATAACCCTAATAAATTTTGTGAAAAAGAGTTGAGGAATATAAAAAATAAAGGGGTGAACAATTCCAAATGCTTGAATTGTTTTTGGTTTCTTTTTAAAATATATTTTAAACTAGAATGTTGAAATTTCAAGTGTAATGGTATTTTTCTACCAATTCACTACTGTTTTCTTCTTCTGTACTTGCTTATGCTTGTTTTTCCTAGAGAGGGTAGTGTGGAAAAGATTTATTTTTATTTTTAGAAGTTCATTTTTCATGTTTGTTATTTGGTAACCGATGTGAAAAACCTTCTTCCACGTTTTTTTCTTTTAAAAAACCAATGTGGAATAAGGATTGTTCATGGATATTTCACATTGATTATGTACATAACTGATATAAAAGATGTATTGTCTTACTTTTTTGCATGTGTTATGTAATAACCATTTTTAATGTTTAATTATTTCTCTCTTTTACATAGGTTATTTCATATGACTAACTTATAAGAATATTCTTCACATCAGTCATTTAAAAACCAATGTCAAAAATGTTCACAAAAAATTTATAACGTTGGTTATTTAGAACCTACATTATAAACATACTTACAACATCCCATGATACAATTATACTTATTAACAAATGTTAAAAAGAAATAAAATTGAAGTACAAAAGCATTTTTCACTTGTAGTCCTAAATCTCTAAAACTATAAACCTAAAAGGTCTTCAGGTATGTAAGTGATTCAGTATTTTATTTTGATGATGTAAGTTTTAGATAAAAAAATTTTGGTCTCGTTTATCAGTATCAAGATATAAAAGAAGAGATTACGTTTTTAATACTAGATATTGTATTGTAGGTTCTAGGATATTATATTATATATCAAATAGGAATTATAAACACCATTTAAAATAAAATTGGTTTATGAGAGAAAATGTGCATCAAAGAAGGAAATTTTGTGGTGAAACCATTACCTTGTGTCCAAATTTTCTATGAACATGTACATAACATCCAGAATAAGGAAAATAAGTTTATTAATACCATTTTAAATAACCTTAACCATATATATTATTTTTTATATGGTCTATTTTTTATAATATATCACCAATTATTACTTCATTTCCACTTATGGAGGTTAGTTGAAGTTATTCAGTCAATTTCTTGGAAACATTCATTATATATTGATCAAAGAAAACATGTGGTAAAATATTTTCATATTATTCATAATTTTTGAATATTATCTAATTTACTATTCCATTAGATCATAATTTATGCAGATAAATATTTTTTCCAAGAATGGACTCAATTTAGAAACGGAACATTTATATGCCCTTTTTAGCATTTAAATTTATTATAAATGATTATTTGTTAATGTTACAATGGAATGTATAATATATTAATTAAATAAATTTAATGATTTAGTAAATTTTTTTTAATTAAATACATGTTTTATTCCAACCATGTAAGATAGTATGGGAAAAAAGAGAAACATCAGTGCATGAAGGCATTAGTCCACATAGACACACATGTGACACTATTATTTTTATTGAATAAAAAGAAGGTAAAAAATAATATATATTATAATTTAAGATACATTTAAATGTTATAGATATAATATTATCATAGTAAATACCCTTTTTCATCTATCCAAGAATGGATGTTATCGAAAACTGAACACATGGTTAATGGATGTGATTGTCCACACACACACATGACACCATTTTCATTTTTATTAATGATTTTTGAGAAAACTATAAAATTAATGTTATATTAGTATAAAAAAAATAATATTAAAAAAATTGGTTTTATAATAATCTCTTGGAAAAAAGAATTTTGGGGTAGTATAAATAGAAAATAATTAAGAAGGTACAATGGAAAATATTACCTCTCACTTCAATGTTCTCCTTTGGTCACCGCCTTAATGAACCATAACATGAAAATTTGAAAATAAAAAATATTATATGAGATGGTATAGGGTTTGAAATAGACTATTTCAGAGTTTTGGCCTACTGTATGGTCATTTGGAAGTATGTAGAGGTCAAGTGGTGGTGGTTACTTTTATAATTGAATAGATGGGAATTTTTGAGACATATGACTATTTTATTAAAATAGAGAACATGTCCCACTTGGAATGTGATGAAAAATTGGAAAATAATATAGTGTGGTAAGTGGTAAGGTATATAAATCCTCGAAAAAATTATATACACATGGTTTAAAAACTTTTTAAGTCATTTACTATTTTTTTATAACTTGTACTCATTTCATTTTTTATGAGGAAAATAATTTTTACCTAAGTAATTTATTTATAAAGATTAAAAATAAAATGATAATTACTTGATAATCTAAACCTAATAAGTCTAAATAAGAAATCCAATTCATTAAATAAAATTTTTATGTGTATGAAAAATTAAAATAAAATTAACACATTTAATGCTCAAAAAGCCATTTTTAGAAAAATGTATATTTTTAAAAATAATATTATTGTTAAAGATAAAATTATTAATGTGATTGATTATATTTAAATTAAAATGTTTGTTTAAAAAAAAATATTTAACTAACAATAAAATAATTCAATAACTTAATTATACCACTTGAACATTTTATTAAAAGAAAGAGACAAAAACATATTTCAATAAAACAATACCTTAATTTTCTAAAATGTTAATCATTTGTTTAATATGTTAGAATATTATTTTAAAATAAATAATTTAAATTTATTTATTTTTTATTTTAAAAAATCTTTCAAAATTTTTTATGAAATTGTTGTATAATAATTTTCTAAAAGTGAAAGTTCTAGTAAAATTGATATTTTCACTATTCACCTAAAAATCACTTATTTTAGAAAAATAAAAAAAATTACATTAAGATAAAATCAAAATGATTAATTAAAAATTGATTTTAATTTTATGAAATCAAAACTTTAAAATCATTAATTTTTTAATGAAATCAATACATGAAGAAAAAATTCTTTTTGAAATAATGGCATTTTTAAACATTAAATATTTTTCATATTATTTTATATAAGTTTATAATTTAAAATATGATAATATATTATTTCACATATTATAATATTTTAAAAGTGTTAAACATAATATTTTTTTTTATAATATATAATAATTTACCAAAATGTTATTTGAAAAAAAGAAATACATGCTTTAGAAGGTACTAATAAAATATAATTATTTACATCCTAGAAGTTAATCTTACTAATCCTTTTATATTAAAATATTTATATGAATTTAATATATAAATAATATCATATTTTGATAATATTATTAATAAGTATACATAAGTCATATATATATATATATAATATTTTAGTGCTATTTTTTATTTCATTATGAGTTATATTTTTTTAATTTACTACTTAAAAACATGACTTAAGTATACCAATATAGTATATGAACAACAACCATATTTTCAATGACCATATTATCAATTACCATATTTACAATAGACAGATTTCATACCTATATATATGTAGACTTACTAAATCATTTGTTCATTCTTTCCCCATTTAACAAGGCGTAGTTCATATTTCATATTATAGATTTTACATAGTGATTTATCCTTTGATTTTGATCTTTCTTGTTTTAGTATTTGTTTGGTTATTAATGATCTCTAAGGAAAAAGTTGATTTGGGGGATTTCCTACAAATTAAGATTTGATTATTTTCTATCTTTGATTCCCTATTTATTTATGCACTTTTAATTCATTAATTTTATCCATTGTGAGTAATAGTCAATGGGGTCAAACACATATTTTTATGTTATTTTTTTGTCAAATT
This sequence comes from Viscum album, assembly GCA_963277665.1. Lineage (NCBI taxonomy): Eukaryota > Viridiplantae > Streptophyta > Magnoliopsida > Santalales > Viscaceae > Viscum > Viscum album. Next base: position 111,332,439 of record OY728157.1, on the reverse strand, counting down.
CAACTTATGAATGAATAAAATTCTTCTAGTTTAATTCGTATATCATATGAATTATTTTCTAATCAATTTCAATTCCTTTAAAAAATAAAAAAAGTTTATAATTATAAACACATGGTTTATAAAAAGAATATACTTCTTAAAAACATACGGCCCAATATTTTCTCCCTAAATAAATTTCTTTCTCAAAATTTTAGTAAAAACAAACTAATTAATGTAGGTGAGGGTATTCTTAACATATTAATCATTCAGTATATAACATCTAATATGAAATATACCTTAAATTATCATACTATACCCAATTACATATCTTTCCTTAAATAACACTGACCATTCAAACAATTATTTACCCTTTTATGTATATAAAAAAATTATATATCACCCATAATATACCTCGCCCAGAACCATTTGAGTATCCAAGATATTAACCCATGATGAGATTGTATATTGGAAAAAAATAAGTATATTTTACCCTTAAAATGTATTAATCACTTGTTTATAAGTATATTAACAAGTCAATATATATTGTGAGGACCCAAATTTTAAAATACCTTTCCATTGTGAGTTTTGAGTGTTGGAGGCATCCAAAAGAGCTTCCAAGGAGTGTGGAGGAAAATGGGAGTGTCACTGCCAAAAATATGGCATGGTTGTTGTGTGGAGAGATTAATTGTTCCATAGTAATGGTGGCTACGGCGTAATGGATCTATGTTGCTACATAGCAGAGCTTATAGTAGATGTCCAGGTTACTTCCTTTTGAGGTGTAGATACACCATTGGTTGTATAATGTGGTGTGGTCCCTTTATGAACAATAGGGGATCTATGGAATGGTTCTTAATTTTTCACCATGAACTACCATATCCAATTTAATAAGATTTTGTTAGGGACATCAGATGGGATTTGACTATGGGGGCTGCAGCATGGTCCATTGGGTTGTGCCATGGTCTTCAGTTTTCTATGTGTATATAAATACCATGATAACCCAAAAATAAATTCTCTTCCCATATTTATACTCAAAACCAATGAGAAATTAAGAGTTTTATTGAAGTGTTTTAATCCTCTTTCGATAGGGATTTGTCCTTAGATCATAGAGATAAATCTGTGGTGATATAAGATGAGTTGTACTACCTTTTTCTCAAGAGGGTTCTCTATGTTTGATCTTGTTTCCTCTCATTTCTCTTTTCCATGATTTGGAATTTAATCTACAATATTATTATAGATATTTCTTGTCATTTTATGGTTTTTCATGGAATGAAGTCCTTGTGAGATTATAGTTTCTTATGGGAGAGGTGAAAGAAGATCCACAATATTGGCCCATTCTAATGTGAAGAACATTGACTCTATCAAGGTAAAGGTTTCATTGCTTCTATTTTATTTACATGAAATGATAAAACTAGAATGTTTTATTTATTAGTATTTTATTTGAATTAATCTAATATATATTAATCCATATTAATAATAAAATTGGTTGTAGCAATCAAGTATTGTTTCTTTCTACCGTGATAACAGTTTTCCTTTTGACTTTATAGATAGTGTTATATCTATATAATTCTTGATAATAATGATTATGATGTTTTGGTTCAATAATTTTTTGATAAAAATAGTAATGAATGTAAATATAAAATTAATTTATCCATTGGATTATGAAATATGGAACATTCATGTTTATAATATGGTGTTCCTTATAATTTTATGATAATAAAATTAATACAGATATGAATATTTAATTGAATATGATCTACCATGTGTTAATTGAATTGATAATGAATGTGAATGGTGACAGTTTTTTTCCTGATAATCTTGAATGAAAAAGTCATTTTAATGAGAATGGTACTTCCTTATGATGTTGAAACTATAATTGAAACTAAGAGAATATTTAGACTTTGATAGATTATTATATCTTGATTCCTTTTGTTTCCCATAGTTGATACCTATAAAAAATGTATTTGTTAATTAACGTTAAAATAAGATCCATTTCTTTAAGAAAATCCTTTGAGACCGTGAGTGTCTGTTTTACTATAAAGGATGGGTGCCTTATGTTTGGGAGTCGTGAGAGATCATTTGGGTGCAAGGGATGAATGCCTTACATTAGGGAATATTTTCAAAATTTATAACTCTTGTTTTATTTCTACCTTGTGATGTTCTACAGATATGATAATTGTTATATGACATGATATTGGGATGGATGATAATATATGGCGCAATGATGCCTGAATGATATGGAATAATTTGACACCTATGACATTGAGATGCATCAGGATATGCGTGTGTCTATCTGGGATGACTCCAAAGATGGTAGAAAAAGTTGAAAATGGGATTACTAATTGATGTGACAAAGATAGATGAATTCTTGAAATGAATATGTTTAATGTTCGATAGTTAGGATCTTTGTTTATTTATATTCTATTCCCCAGTATTTGTGATAAATGAATTTCATTAGTTTCATGTTTCCTCATGGTGGTATACTAGTATTTTTTCCTAGATTACATCGATCATGGAATGATGTTAATAAAAAATAATAAGTGTTTAACCCATGGGGTTGGTTATCGCTATAATGAAAATGAGATTTAACTCTTGATAAACTGTGGGCACGGTTTGGATTATGCTTAGAGGGAATGGATGTGGATTTGATGAATAATAATGTTTAATATGGAATATTGCTGATGGTTAATTAATGGATAATAAATTAATTAACATAATGTTATTTTTCAATGAAAATAAGTAATTAAATGTATCTCTTAAAAAGTTTGTTTTCTAATAGGATATATAGTCCCTACTAATGCCAACCAGAAGTCTGAGTAAGGATAGTTGTAGTTGATCCTAGGACTAGGTTGTGCCTATATTCTCTTTGTGAGATATATTATATCATATACATTCAATTATTTCATACACTATCCCACCCATGTCAGTTAGGGTGACTAACACCATGTGGAATCTAGGAGGGTGTTTTTCCAAACATCTTAGTGAGAGGAAAGATGTATGACTATCCCATCTGGCCCTCCTCTCTTGTCATGGAAGTTCATGTGCTGGTATACATGAAGGTTATTTTTTCTATATTCATGTCTGAAGGAGGCTGTGATGGATCATTGTTATTTCACACACATATATATATCTATATAAAATTTCCAAAGGATTGTTTTAGATTTGATGTGTGTAGTCTGTGATGGATTAAGGTACCTTACTTATTGTATGGTCTCAAATGACTTGAAGTATAATATGTGATGCGTGATACACATCATTCGAGTAGTGGTAGATCTGGGAAATTGCTTGGCTACTATATATAGATGTGATATGGGTTGATGTGATTATCTGATGCTTGTGGTACATGTTTTAATACTTATCCCTAGTGTCTTTGGACTAGCTTACTTTTGGAGGGAGATGGCTCAAGATGTGCAACAATGGGGTAGAGTGATAAACTAATGGAGAATCAGTAGTAGGGTACACTTGTTGTTGATATTGTATTGTATTTTTTCCTATATGTGATACTTGGTGAGAGTTTACCATGGTGAGCCTACGAACTTAGTGTAAATATTTATGTGATGAGTTATTTTCACTACTGATCACAATACTTTAGTAGGATTTATTTATCTTTTACATGGGAGGATCCGGTGATGGTCCAATTGAGTATATTGTAATACTCACCCCAAATAAATATATATAAACCATTTTTATGTAAGTAGGTTAATATTGAATATCAATCAAGGTATTTCCGTCTCATTGTTTTGTAGGAGTAGTTTTGGCATAGTGTTCATTTCCATCTTTAACTTTTTGGTACTTTTAGTTTTCCTTTTATTTTTTTAGTACTATATGAGATTACATATATATAGTTATGTTTTTATTTATATATGTATGAGTAGGTGTTTATTAGTTTATCTATCCTATATTTCTTATTATTATGTTCTCTTTGAGGGAAATTCATCCCATTTGTATTCATATTACACCCTCAGTGCTAGTCAGAAACCTAGGGCATACTGGATTCATGAATCAGATAATCACCATCCTCCTCTCATTTCCAGCCTATGGGGGGGAGGAATCCGGGGATAGGGGTCATGACATATATCAAATTCCCAAAATTTAGATAAAAACACTAAAAAATATCATGAATAATTTCTTATTTGACTCAATAAACAATTAAAATACTATCTAACTAATGTCTCTCAATATCAATAGACCCTTTATTACCTCAACATCAAGATTATGTTAATCCAAAGAGTCATACATACCTCAATTATGATTTCATCAGTATTTATTTCCAAAAATATAACCATTACATAAAATAAATTTCCATGTTTATTGATTCCATTTAATATATGTGTCATAACCATTCATGAAGAACAACCGAAGAAAAATCATTTGATTTATTACATAACAATCATTATTTATAAAATATACTATAATATCATAGATAATTATAAGTCACTAATTAAATTATATATGATTTTAAAAATTTTATTACAATTTTGATACCAACATCACTATCTTTGGTAAGAATAGGAATCTAATAATTTATATCATAACAAGAATCTACTGAGATTACCTACCATTTCAGTATACTCCCTTATTCGGTTATAAGACATAGTCAACTATGGATAAAAAACTTGGTCAGATTCTTCTTTGTGATCCTATTTCATCCAAATAAAAAAATCTAAAATGGTTGTGATAATATCAAAAAATAATCAGAGTATATGAATATAAAAAATCAATCCTAGGATGTGTTCCCCAATGAAACCTTCATTTCAACCTGTGATAATTTCATTCAAACTATTAAAAACATGGTTAATCTTATAACTATGTTGGTTCTACATAAGTTAATTTAATTTTTATTTGACCATACTTCTTAAAAAAATCCCTTAATGTAATTAGGAAATAAATCCTTCATAATGATTTTAAAGAGAATTTGATTGACTAAATAATATCCTCCGGGATTTTTGTAACACCCCGAGATTTTATGATAAATATTCTTTTGACTTCATTAATGTCTTGTGTTGTATGCTACGCCAATATTACCTTTCCCTATACGCAACACCGTATTAGCTTGCAGTATACGCAACACTATTCTTGGATCGTGTTACACACAATTATGATAATAGTTATTCTACGCAACATTGAGTATATATATATATATTCAATGTATAAATGAAATATGGTTGGATTCTGTTATACGAAACAATGAAGGATTCTTGCGCAACACGCAACCCTGACTTGGCTTGCATTACACGCAATCACGACCTTCCTCGATAACGTGTGTTTTACGCAATACCGAGTTTTACTAAACCACGAAATATTATTATAATATTATTAAGAACTAGCCGTTATGAATATTATTAACTAAATTTTGAATTTTATAACATTATTATTCATCTTACAAATTTTCTAAAACATTGTATAAGAACAAAATAAATTTTTCGGGTAAAATAAGTATTTTTCAAAAAATGCAGTTTTGCCGCCTTTTGATGGAGCACCCACTTTAAATATAGTTTTGACATGTTTATAAGTTAAATTTGACAAAATAAAATTCTTCTTTGTAATAAAGAAAAAAAAATTTACTTTGGATAAATTTTTCATATTATTCTGGTAACATTCATATTTTGCTGAATAGTAAAAACACGTTATATGTTAATTAAAAACAACTTTTTTCATTGCAATAATTTATATGGTTAAAATATAATATTGAATGGTTTTAAAGTATAAATAGAATATGTTTTTACCATTTAATATAATGTATTTCATTAGAAAAGATTTTACATTAAATTCGTAGGTTAAATCAATTCAATCTTTTGCAACGTTTTAAAGAAAAACCCGTTTTCTTTCGACAACGGGATTAATTTTAATTTAATTTCTGAAACTTTTTTGTATTGAATTTGGAAAAATGGATTCCATATTTGGAATCAGTGGGTTCAAATTATGTTAATAAGCTACTTTTCATTTTTGGGAATTATGAATAGTGACCACGGTAAATTTTATTTACAATAGTTAAAGGTAAATCGGGTAATTAAGGATAAATATAATATTATAAAATTACCCTAACACATTCCAAAATTCTATTAGATGGCTAAACGTAGACCCATATAACCTAATGGTCGGATTAGATTCATTTTATGGACTTTTGACCATGAAAATAATTTAATTATTATTAAAACCAAAGAAAGTGACAACTTGTCACTCTCTTAAATCTTATAAGTATAATAATTTTAATTTTTTGATAAACATCATCAAACTTCAAAAATTTATAGTCTAAAGAAATATAGTGAAATTATTTACATAATTATAATTTATTTAGAATTTTTAGGGATTAAATAATTGTCATTAATGGTTATACATTAATGATATAGAAATTATTTATTAAGTGGAAAATAAGTAATATAGTTTTTATTGGAATAATAATACCCATTAAAAGGACCAAAAACCTGACCAAAACGTATTGGTAGTGTATATACACACCTTACTCATCCAATGACCTAATATATAACCGTTTGGAGCCTTATAAAATTGATTATGACACTTATATTATTTTATTTTAAATGATGCCAAATTTGTCACCTTCATAATTTAATAAATATAACAATTTAAATATTGTGATTTTAAGATGATAAATTCGATTAAAAGTATTATTGTGAAAGGTAATAGATTTATCTTCATCATAGGATTTTATTTTTACTTTTTATGCAACAAATCAGTATATTAAATAATTATACAAAAATGTTGTAGTAATTATTTTATTAAGAGATAAACCAAACAAATGGTTTTAAAAATAATAAAATAAATATTATATGATCTATTTATTATTATAAACTAATATTATAGATACATATGACCTTTTATGAATCTATTAAAGCTTTTAGTTTGAACATATCTTCTGTATATATTTTATTTAAATTCAAATAAATTAATGGTGTCAAAATTGAAACTATTGTTATTTTATAAAAATAACATATTATAAAATTCTTTAAAAATAACAAAAACATTTAAAAATTATAAATTTAAATTTATATGGTCTATAATGTTATAAAGTAAACAATTATGGAAAATTAACAAGCATTAAGTAATTATTTGTTGTAATGTTAAATTTATAATTTTATTACGACAAATAAACTTAAATAGATTAAATAAGGATAAATCAAGTTGATAATGTTTAAAATAAATTCCAAATGTGTATAAATTTTATTGGTTGATGAGATTACAACCCTATCTCATCTAATCTTTGGATATGAGTCATTTTAGAAGTTTTTAAGTGGGGTTGGGATTTAATATAAACTAATATTTCTTATATTTCCAAAGGTGCCCCTCTCCTCCCTTATAAAAGGGATCCTCCTCTCTCTCCTCCTCACACCAATTTGTGCCTTCATGCTCGGCCAAAACCTGCCCATTTCACTTCCGCTCTTCCCTAGAATCATCCTAGAGGTTCTGGTCTTCTTCAAAGACCAACCCTAGTGCCCTAAGAGGAGGTTAAGATGAGGCGCGTCAAAAAGAGGTAATATCCATTACCGATCCTTTCCAAATTCTTTCTTCTTCAACATCTTATTATTTAGTTGTTTCATTATGAAGTAATAACATCAGTATGACTCATATACTGATATGTTATTATAAGTATGAAACAACCCTATTTCAACATCTATCCATTCTATGGAAAACGAAATCACTACGCGTGCGTACGTACGGAATACCGTCTCCACGCCGTGATGTAATCTATTTTCCACCACCACCTTACTTGGATGGGAATAATGGTGTAAATAATAACTATATATGATTATTAAAAATTGATATTGATTCTGTAATAGTATACTTACACTCCAATAAAATTTGATGATCATGGGAACGATATCATCGCTCGTGCGTACGTACGAAATACCGTCTCGACGACGCTATGAGATTCATTCTCAATGATTAACCATTCATAAATGATTATGAAGTATATATAATCAGTAATAATGAAATATATGACATAATAATACTGGATTTATTTATATATATATATATGTATGTCATCCAATTAATTCCATTCAATTCAATGGGGAAACGAAAACAAGGTTCATGCGTACGTACGGCCTACCGTCTCCATGAACGGTGTATTTCTTTCCATTTATCGATCTATTATATATATGTATATTATGAATATATATTATATATAAATTATGTTTTACATTCTGGATGTAATTAATCATGATCTAAGTAATCATATGAATAATTACAAGTCAAAACACGGACGACAAATGAAACAATTTTACCCAAAACGCTCTTTATCATGTAATTTACAAAAGAACGGGTAATATAAAGTAATAAGTGAACCATATATGATATCATAACAATTAATATGATTCTGTAATAAGTCAATAACATTATTTAAATTATTATACATGATTTTCGGACATTTACGAAGAAAATCGGACCTAAGGTAAGGGATAATTGTGCAAATCTCATTTTTATCCGAGATTACTTATTCGTATATATTTACTGGGGTTATTGCTATCATCCATGTCCATGTTTTATAAAAGTGTATTCATTTATGTTTAAAGTCCTTTTATACCCATTGTGAATTTTACCCCATGGTATGGAAGGAATCATTCTTTTGTTTACCCTGTGAGGTACTTTTTTAACTTTTCCGACAAAAGTACAAGAAGAATGTTTTTTAACTTATACGGCACGAACAGGTTTTTTACGGTTTTAAAAAGCCTTATTTTCATGAAGCTTCCTCAGAAAGATTTCATGACTATTTTAAACAAAATCTTTTTCTTTTAAAATTTCATGACGTTTTGTAAAAAGAAATTGATTTTGAAGAAGAAAGGATATTTTCCTCAATAATTCATTTCAAATGTTTTATCAAAACCATTTTCCATCTATGATGACATTATTTCATATGTGTATGGTTCAAGTATAAAGTCTATATTATTTACATGGTTTCACTTTTCTTATTATGAAATGATGTCCATTTATTTTATATGGATTATGTGATGATGGAATGATGTTTATGAAACCCATTTTATTCATTGGGTTATGATGAATGATTTATGTTTATGTTGTGGCACAAGTAAGAATGATTTCATTATGAGATGGGTGGGACCTATATATCCCTCCAATGCATTGGGTAATGATTTATATCTCATGAGATAGACATGGCTGGAACGGCAGGTTAAACCGGTTCAGTAAAACAGGACTGAAACAAGGAGTGAACTCGATTCAGAAAGGGACTTTGTCTACTAAGATGGTCTTGGCAGCAATGCCTTGGCTATTATGGAAATCATTACATGTGATTAATGGATTCCACAATTACATGTTTTATTCCCATGCTAATTTATCATGATTTATGTTCCATTATTGTCTATGACAAATGTACTTCCATGTTTTATGTCGTTTCTCAAGATTTTTAATGTTCATGTTTTTTTTAAGTTCAAATGTATAAGGTATGTTATATTTTATCCATGCTTAACCTTACTGAGCATTTGAGCTCACCATTTTTATGTTTTCTTTTCCTAGGATATAAAGAAAGGTTTTAGGTAAGAAAAAAAGGGGAAGATCTTTATGGGAGATGTTGAAGATCATTCACCACGATTAGAGGATTATGTTCCAAGTTTCCAAAGACACTAAACTATTACGGTCCTTCTGTGTCTATTTTTGATATGTATTATGTATTCCGCAAAAGTAATATAATTTCCATGTACGTCAAGATTAGGGTCTCTACAGTTGGTATTAGAGGAAAGGTTTAGTCAACCTTTGGAAACTAGGATGCGAAAACGTTAGTGAGATCCCTAGATATATTTTTAAGGTATGTCTAGGGATGTCTTTAAGGATAAGTATACGTATAGGATATAGTCCTAGAACTACGGTAACGATATTAGAATTTAACCTAAGTTGTTAGATATTTAGGGTACTCCCCCTTTACTATTTTGTTTTCCCTAGCATGATTTTTTCCTCTCAAACTATTCTTTTTGGGTTTTAGAAAATGGCAGAAAACAGGAAGATTCATGATAATGGAGGATATGAAGGACAATGGAATGATATTCTTCATGAAAAACAAAATGAAAAGGGATTTGGAAGTCCAAACATTGTTATTATGCCTAATCAGAAATCTCATAATATGATTAATAATCTCAACTTTGGTAAGTTTCCCTACTCAGATAATAAGAGAAAGATGGAGTTTCCTGATGATCATAGAGGAAAGAAAGTTCAATTTCCCTCATGTAAATCATGTGGGAAGAGGCATCAGGGAGATTGTTTCAAAGGAACTGGAAGATGCTTTAGGTGTGGAAAAGAAGGACACAAAGCCAGTAAGTGCAAAGGAAAAGTTTCAGTTAACACCAGGGATGAGGATAATGGTATTTCTACGACATCAACAATGGTTAAATGTTTTAAATGTGGAATGTACGGGCATTATGCAAACCAATTCCCTAATGGAAAATCTCATAAAGATAATCAGCATGGTCATATGGGTATTATTTATGTGGATGATGATGAGGAGACTACAAATGATATATGAGCTGAAAGAAGTGTTGAAGCTTAGTCGGTTTTTTTAGAAGGGAGTGGAATGATTGTATGTTTATTGAGAGTTATGTTGTATAGTTAATGGTACTATGGAATAAAGAATCATCTAAGGATTGTTACACTATTGTTTTTCCTAAAAGTATTTAAAAGTATATGTTGAATGGTACCAGTAACCATGGAAGGTTATTCATATATTTTTGTAAAGTAGATGATATGCACATAATGAAGGAATAATAAGATAATGAGATGTTTGATTGTAATCATGAGCTCATGATTGATATAAGGACTAAGTGATATCATGGTTTGGTTATATAGAATTTTGAGGATTTTGGTATGTGGAAAGTGTTAACTTTTAACTGCATTCATGTTTTCACTAAGGTTCAGTGGATATTCATTTTTCAAGAGAATACATGATTAAGGCCTTCGAATGTTTGGAATGTGACCAAAAAGACATATCTTATGATATATGGGGATCAACGATGGTATTAAATCTCTTGTAATTATTTTCACTATTTTATGAGAGTGGACTGTAGTATTATGGATAAGACTAAAGGATGGAATGGATCATGTTGGACATAAGTTAGTATTGTTTAAGGATAGAAGTTTTTTCGATATTATTGAAGGGATGTTATAGTAATGTAGTTTTAGAAAAAGGACAACCTCTAGGACGGGTGACAGCCCATCGCGTCGGACAAGGCTGTGGGAATCGAACCCACAACCGAAGTGCGACTGGCCTTTATCGCTTACCACTGGCCTACAGGAAGTCCCTGGTTAGTAGAAACTAGTTTTATTTTATTAAGCGGTATGATATATGAAGTATAAGTTCATTTTTGGAACAATATATGATTAATCTAACCATAAGATGGACTTATAACTTTTTATAACCTTTTGTTTGAAAGATATGGAATGACCCATCATTCTATCACATGATCTTCTAACACATCACGAATAACAAATTCAACTTCATTTATTTAAGGGATGAAGTGGAAATTGTTCAATTCACGGACAACAGTGAGATTGTACCAAAATCATGCAAGTATTTCTTTTAATTCATCAACTTTAGGGAAATGATCTTGAAAACCAAAAATTTTGTCCTAGTTCCCTTATATCCGATTAATCAGATGGTACCTTAGATCATCACAAATCAATAGCTTTGTGATTTTTGCCTTTTTCATAGCCATGTTCTCTACCACTCTCCATCAGAACTTGATGGTTATATTTTTCTTCCATATTCATATTTTCACCTATGTTCTCCTATGTGGAAACCCTGTGATGAGTTAATTTGGATAACCGTTACATTTCATACCTTAGTTTTTAAAAGCCATGTTGTGGTATTCATTTTTACGAAGTGGGTTTCTATTAAACAAACTATCGAGTAGTAAACCATTTATAACACCGGTGAATTTCGAGGGTGAAATTCATTTTAAGGGGGGTAGAATGTAACACCCTGAGATTTTATGAAAAATATTCTTTTATTTTCATTAATGTCTTGTGTTGTATGCTACACCAAGATTACCTTGCAGTATACGCAACACCGTATTAGCTTGCAGTATACGCAACACTATTCTTGGATCGTGTTACACACAATTTTGATAATAGTTATTCTACGCAACATTGAGTATATATATATATATATATATATTCAATGTATAAATGAAATATGGTTGGATACTGTTATATGAAACAACGAAGGATTCTTGCGCAACACGCAACCCTGACTTGGCTTGCATTATACGCAATCACGACCTTCCTCGATAGCGTGTGTTGTACGCAATACCGGGTTTTACTAAACAACGATATATTATTGTAATATTATTATGAACTAGCCATTATGAATAATATTAACTAAATTTTTAATTTTATAACATTATTATTCATCTTACAAATTTTCAAAAACATGGTATAAGAACAAAATATATTTTTCGGGTAAAATAAGTATTTTTAAAAAAATGCAGTTTTTCCACCTTTTGATGGCGCACCCACTTTAAATCTAGATTTTGACATGTTTATAAGTTCAATTTGACAAAATAAAATTCTTTTTTGTAATCAAGAAATAAAAATTTACCTTGGATAAATTTTTCATATTATTCTGGTAACTTTCATATTTTGATGAATTGTAAAAACACGCTATATTTTAATTAAAAAAAACTTTTTTCGTTGCAATAATTTATATGGTTAAATTATAATATTAAATGGTTTTAAAGTATAAATAGAATATATTTTTACCATTTAATATAATGTATGTCATTAGCATTGATTTTACATTAAATTCGTAGGTTAAATCAATTCAATCTTTTGCAGTATTTTAAAGAAAAACCCGTTTTCTTTCGACAACGGGATTAATTTTAATTTAATTTCTGAAACTTTTTTGTATTGAATTTGGAAAAATGGATTCCATATTTGGAATCAGTGGTTCCAAATTATGTTTATAAGCTACTTTTCATTTTTGGGAATTATGAATAGTAACTACGGTAAATTTTATTTACCATAGTTAAAGGTAAATCGAGTAATTAAGGATAAATATAATATTATAAAATTACCCCAACACATGCAAAAATTCTATTGGATGGATAAAAGTAGACCCATATAACTTAAGGGTCGGATTAAATTCATTTTATGGACTTTTTACAATGAAAATAATTTAATTATTATTAAAACCAAAGAAAGTGAGAACATGTCACTCTCTAAAAGCTTATAAGTATAATAATTTTAATTTAGTGATAAACATCATCAAACTTAGAACATGAATAGTCTCCAAAAAGTTAATAAAATTATCTACATCATGATAATTTATTTATAATTTTTAGGGATTAAATAATTGTCATTAATGGTGAGACATTAATGATATAGAAATTATTTATTAAGTGGAAAATAAGTAATATAGTTTTTATTGAAATAATAATACCCATTAAAAGTACCAAAAACCTGACCAAAACTTATTGGTAGTGTATATATACACCTTAAGCATCCAATGACCTAATATATAACCGTTTGGAGCCTTATAAAAGTTATTATGACACTTATATTATTTTATTTTAAATGATGCCAAAGTTGTCACCTTCATAATTTAATAAATATAACAATTTAAATATTGTGATTTTAAGATGATAAATTCGAGTAAAAGTATTATTGTGAAAGGTAATAGATCTATCTTCATAATAGGATTTTATTTTTACTTTTTATGCAACAAATTAGTATATTAAATAATTAAACACAAATGTTGTAGTAATTATTTTATTAAGAGATAAACCAAATAAATGGTTTTAAAAATAATAAAATAAATATTATATGAACTAGTTAATATGATCCACTAATTTTATAGATACATATGACCTTTTATGAATCTATTAGAGCTTTTAGTTCAAACCTATCGTCTATATATATTTTATTTAAATTCAAATAAATGAATAGTGTCAAAATTGAAACTATTGTTATTTTATAAAAATAACATATTATTAAATTGTTTAAAAATCACAAAAATATTTAAAAATTATAAATTTATATTTATATTTTCTATAATGTTATAAAGTAAACAATTCTGGAAAATTCATAACAAATAAGTAATTAATTGTTATAATTTTAAATTTAGAATTTTATTACCACAAATAAACTTAAATAGATTAAATAAGGATAAATCAAGTTGATAATGTTTAAACTAAATTCATAACATGTCTAAATTTTATTGGTTGATGAGATTACAACCCTATCTCATCTAATCTTTAGATATGAGTCATTTTTGGAAGTTTTTATGTGGGGTTGGGATTTAATATAAATTAATATTTCTTATATTTCCAAAGGTGCCCTTATCCTCCCTTATAAAACGACACCTCCTCTCACTCCTCCTCACACCAATTTGAGCCTTAATGATCTGCCAAAACCTGAAAATTTCACTTCCACTCTTCCCTAGAATCATCCTAGAGGTTCTCGTCTTCTTCAAAGACCAACCCTAGTGCCCTAAGAGGAGGTTAAGAAGAGGCGCGTCAAAAAGAGGTAATATACATTACTGATCCTTTCCAAATTCTTTCTTCTTCAACATTTTCTTATTTATTTGTTTCATTATGAAGTAATAAAATCAGTATGACTCATATAATGATATGTTATTATATGTATGAAACAACCCTATTTCAACATCTATCCATCCTATGGAAAACGAAATCACCGCACGTGCGTACGTATGGAATACCGTCTCCACGCCGTGGTGTAATCTATTTTCCACCACCACCTTACTTGGATGGGTATAATGGTGTAAATAATAAATATATATGATTATTACAAATTGATATTGATTCTGTAATAGTATACATACACTCCAATAAAATTCGACGATCATGGGAACGATATCATTGCTCGTGCGTACGTACGGAATACTGTCTCCACGATGCGATGAGATTCATTATCAATGATTAACCATTCATAAATGATTATAAAGTATATATAATAAGTAATAATGAAATATATGACATAATAATACTGGATTTATTTATATATATATGTATGTCATCCAATTAATTCCATTCAATTCAATGAGGAAACGAAAACAACGTTCATGCGTACGTACGGCATACCGTCTCCATGAACGGTGTATTTCTTTCCATTTATAGATATATTATATATATGTATATTATGAATATATTATATATATATATATCATGTTTTATATTCTGGATGTAAGTAATCATGATCTAAGAAATCATATGAATAATTACAAGTCAAAACACAGACGACAAATGAAACGATTTTACCCAAAACGCTCTTTAACATGGAATTTAAAAAAGAATGGGTAATATAAAGTCATAAGTGAACCATATATGATAACATAACAATTAATATGATTCTGTAATAAGTAAATAACATTATTTAAATCATTATACAAGAGGTTCAGACACTTACAAAGAAAATCGAACCTAAGGTAAGGGATAATTGTGCAAATCTCATTTTTATCCAAGATTACTTATTCGTAAGTATTTACTGGGGTTATTGATATCATCCATGTCCATGTTTTATAAAAGTGTATTCATGTATGTTTAAAGTCCTTTTATACCCATTTTGACTTTTACCCCATGGTATGGAAGGAATCATTCTTTTGTTTACCCTATGAGGTACTTTTTTAACTTTTCCGACAAAAGTACAAGAAGAATGTTTTTTCACTTATACGGCACGAACGGGTTTTTTTACGGTTTTATAAAGCCTTATTTTCATGAATATTACTCAAAAAGTTTTCATGACTATTTTAAACAAAATATTTTTCTTTTAAAATTTCATGACGTTTTGTGAAAAGAAATTGATTTTGAAGAAGAAAGGATATTTTCCTCAAGAATTCATTTCAAGTGTTTTATCAAAACCATTTTCCATCTAAGATGACATTATTTCATATGTGTATGGTTCAAGTATAAAGTCTATATGATTTACATGGTTTCACTTTTCTTATTATGAAATGATGTCCATTTATTTTATATGGATTATGTGATGATAGAATGATGTTTATGAAACCCATTTTATTCATTAGGTTATGATGAAGGATTTATGTTTATGTTGTGGAACAAGTAAGAATGATTTCATTATGAGATGGGTGGGACCTATATCTCCCTGCATTGAATTGGGTAAAGATTTATATCTCATGAGATAGACATGGCTGGAATGGCAGGTTAAACCGGTTCAGTAAAACAGGACTGAAATGAGGAGTGAAATCGATTCAGAAAGGGACTTTGTCCTCTAAGATGGTCTTGGCAGTAATTCCTTGGATACTATAGAAATCATTACATGTGCTTAATGTATGCCACAATTACACGTTTTATTCCCATGCTATTTTATCCTGATTTATGTTCCATTATGGTCTATGCCTTGTGTACTTCCATGTTTTATGTCGTTGCTCAAGATTTTTAATGTTCATGTTTTTTTTAAGTTCAAATGTATATAGTATGTTTTATTTTATCCATGCTTAACCTTACTGAGCATTTGATCTCACCATTTTTATGTTTTCTTTTCCCAGGATATAAAGAAATGTTTTAGGTAAGAAAAAAAAGGGGAAGATCTTTATGGGAGATGTTGAAGATCTTTCACCACGATTAGAGGATTATGTTCCAAGTTTCCAAGGACACTAAACTATTACGGTCCTTCTGTGTCTGTTTTTGTTATGTATTAATTATTCCGCAAAAGTATGTAATTTCCATGTACTTCAAGCTTAGGGTCTCTACAATTTTTATACCAGGTGTGTAGTTAAGACACCTTTTTATGCACTAGGTGATGATCGAGTTAACACCCAATTTATATTTTTCAAGGTAATTACTCATCATTACATATTTGATAGATTATATATCCACTTATAGTATCCATAAATAAATTTCATTATTAGAAAAACCATATACTAAAAACATACCAAAATTTATAGATGTTATCATATATATTGGATTATCCATAAGGGTTTTCACAAAATTTATTTCATCCAAATCTCCAAAAAACTAGACCATTCATTGATACCAACTATAGTGACCCAAGCCTGAAAAAAACTTTAATTGATGATTTATAACATAATTTCCAAATAATAAAATCCAAATATATGAATTTATAGTGTCTTTTAAATATTATATACATAAACACATCATCTTAAATGTAAAAACAACATATTTATTTTAAAACACTATAAAGTAATCATAAATTCCATATATCTTCTAAAAATGCACATGATTCCCAATGGAAAATACTTATGGACAAGGGTGATATAGAAATCCCAATATAAGAATAAGAAAGATAATAAATCCTAACATTATATTCCATAATCATAGACTGATATCATAAT
This sequence comes from Viscum album, assembly GCA_963277665.1. Lineage (NCBI taxonomy): Eukaryota > Viridiplantae > Streptophyta > Magnoliopsida > Santalales > Viscaceae > Viscum > Viscum album. The sequence goes on along the minus strand of OY728157.1, from coordinate 111,315,173 downwards.
AAGAATGATTATAATCACGGAAAAATGGTTTAATAAAATGAAATAACAAGATCATGGAATCTTAAAATATTTTTCAACAAAATAGGAGATAATATTATAAACAAAAGTAAAGGTTCAATCCCAGTACATCATTATAAAGTGTACAAATTCCCTTGGGGTATCAAGTTCAATCCCCATTCTTATAAACATAGTTGAAAAAGTCCCATGGTGGGTTAAGTTCACTCCCTAATCCCGTATGTAAAATCTCATGAGATATAAATATTTACCTAATGAATTAGGAGGGATAAATAATTCCAACCCCACTTTTAAAATAATTAAAATCATATATATATATATATGTGTTCCATATGATGAAAATAAACCATTCATAAATCATAAGCTCGATCAAAGCTATGAGAAGGAATTGAGCTCTATAATTTTTATTTCAGGCATAAATAAAGTATATATTATAAGGATTACCAAGAGAAGAAGGAATTAAATCATTTTAATTTTCATTCATTGAAGAAAAAATAGGCTTTTAACAAATATTACCATTAAAGTAAAAATTTATCTGAAAACTGAGTGTTAAGAATAAAAACAAACCTCATAGGTGAAGATTTTTGAAGAAATAGAAGGATATTTAAAGGCCTGTAGTTTTAATTTCAGTCTATAATTTTACCAAAAAGGTTTTTCATAAAATAATGTGGTATTTAAGAGCATATACATGAAAAACAACATTTTATGGGGAGGCACATGATGTGAAATTAGGCATAGGGAAGTTCCCTTAAATCAAGTTTACTTAAAAGAGAGAATTTCAAAGGGAACATAAAAATATATTATCCCTAAAAAATTAAGTTAAATAAAACTAGGTATATATGTAAATACTACAAATATACATAATATAGATGATATTCTAGGGAACAAGATAATGTTATAAAGATAAAAACAAAGATAATGTGTAATTAACAAGTAATGAGGGTGGAAAAAAGATCCCTTTTAGATTAAGAATAATTCTAATAAAAACCCCTTTGAAAGAGAGAAATATTGAATTTGAAGTTCAAATATGATGTGTAAATATAATACATGATATTATATTTTCAATTGGCATTATCCATACTATTTAAAAGAAATCACATTCATACAAAAAAAATGTTTCCCAAAGAATGAAAGTTTGAGATGAACCCCCTATATCATGTCAGAATATGCTATGCAATTGCCCTTAAATTTATGAATAATCAATTTTTTTATTTTCTTCAATAAAAATATCCATATATATTTATTTTTATAATTTCTATTTATAATCATTTTTCCAATATATTTTTCATTTCTTCATATGTTGGTTACTTGAAGTTATTTAATCAACTTCTCAAAAAAATTCATGGTATGTAGACCAAGGTAAAAGTGTTGTAAAATAGTTTCATGACCTTTATAATTGTATATTATTATTAAATTATATTATCATTGAAATCGGTAAATATTTTTTCCTTGAATGGACTCAAATTAAAAAAAGGTTATTTGATAAGTTCTTTTAAGTAGTAAAATTTACTATAAGAGTTTGTTGTTGATATTAGTCATGGAATGTAAAATATTATCATTTCATAATTTTAATGGTTAATTAAATAAAATTTTAATAAAATAAATAAATGATTTATTCCACCCATGTTAGTCGGTATGGAAAACATACGAGAAACAACATCGTGTGGATGCGACAGTCCGTACGTGAACATGAGAAATGTTATAATTTTTAACGAATAGAAGGAATATAGAAAATAATATATCACATAATGTAAGAATCAATAAAATGTTATAAATGTAATATTTTTTTATTAAAACCCCCCTTTTCAAAAATCCATGAGTGGTGGTGATAGAAAATTGAACACATCACTTGTAGATGTGGTAGTATATATACATGTATGAAAAAGTTTTCATTTTTATGAATGATTTTGGATGTGGGTATAAAATCAATGGTCAATTATTATAACAACATAATAGAATATTAATAATATTTTTATTATCATAAAATCCTATATAAAATTGTATTGGGGCATGTTCATTCCCACTAAATGAGCACCAAAAAAACTACGAGGGAAGAAATACCTGAAACAAGGGTATTATTTTCTCTAGAAAATAATGGAAGTAAAGGTGGTCGAAACCTCCAGATCGCTTGATCTTAAAAAATAATTGCAATACCATGACCCTAATAAGGTTAAATGAATGATTCATGCATAGGGAATGGCCTGTTTAATGTCCCACAATGCCCATTATAAAAGCCTCTTTGTTCTTATGAAGGCATCTAAGACACTCACTGATTGTGTAGAGGATTCCAGACAAGACCCATAAGCCACGCGAATTGTTAGTCTACAAGAACCAATCAACCATTCCAAAATACTTATAATTGTAATTGGAAAAAAAATTCTAAATGTGGAATACTTTTATTTTCACAAATCTTCATATGACATTCCTATGCGGTTTATAAGCCACTGTGGAAGTCCTAGAAATATACCTACCTTGTCGTATAAGAGCCCGCTGGAATCTCACTTGCATTTTTCTAATGTATTCAGACAAGTTAAGGTAATCCTATTCACACACTCCATCACCATATAGAAACAAAATTAATTGTCCATGACAATTCTCATGCATCACTATACAACCCTTTGTTGGTCATGTGATTCATCACCAATGGGGAGAGTGATTTTCTTCGACAAGACTTGAAAAAATTTGTGAGATCCCTTACACTTTACAAATAATTTGTTAAATAATAAGAAATGTGATAGGATATTATAGCACAATAGGATATGTAGATCATCATGTGAAAGGGGTTTGGATCCCCAAACAATCACCATTGGTCCCATAGGTCCCCCCTTGACATGTTAGTGCAATACTAGGAAAGCCCCCTAGTAATACACCTTTGTCTCACAAAGGGTCCCATACAAGTTATTTTAGATCATGTGAAAGAATTTTAATAATAATCATGATATTGATAAGGACCCTTGAAATGTATTCCTAACCTAGTAAAATCCCCTGACATGTCCACATGATTATGTGAGATACCTTTGATTGACTGAAATCCAATAAATTTGGAATTGATAGGATGGTCTTCCTGTCACCGAAAATCATGCATTGCCCCCTGAATAACCTATGGAAGGATCTCATAAAATTAATGACATCGAAGCCCTGTATAGACTCTCAAAAAATATGTGAGATATGTACCATGAACGGTATCATTTAATCGGGGTGGTGAGGCCTATAGATCCCCTAGTACAAGGAATGCATCATTGGATCGATTCACCAGTGAATCTAGGAAGCATAGATGAATTCTCAAGGATTACAATATCATGATCACAAGGTCTTATGCCAGTTAAAGATTAGGGAAATGGACTAAGGGATTATGATTCTTGCATCGGTACTCTGACTGACCACTTTAAGCCACACAAAGGACTTCTGGTATGTCGGCCAGATTATGAGAAGGACATACCACATATTGTTTTGAATCATAGGAGAACTAACAATGCCATAACTAAATAAATCTCAGGAAAATATGAAATAAAATAAAGAATAAATACTAAATATGGGAGACTTATGTGAAGGACACATATGTTGATCCTTATGACCATCGTATGAACCTCACAGGTCATGCAACCACACCAGAACTTGTCACCTAGATTATGTGACAACACCCTTGGCATACTATTTGGATTTTGCGATGTCCCCTAGAAATTTAAAAGAAAGTTGCAAATTCTATATGATAATACCACTGAAGTATCAATAAACCCTCTATAATCGCCTTACTGACATTTTCAATGTCCTCAAAAAATGTCTCCCAAATCATACAACTGTACCTGTGCATGTTAGTTGGGTATCACGATGGCACCAAGGGATGATAACTTTATCTTATGAAATCCTCCTAGAATGTCAGCCAAGTCATGTGCCACCCTCCATACATGTCATCCTATAATATGTGATATACTATAGAAAAGTCTCCTAGGTATTGAGAAACCCTCTAGACATGTCAGCCTCGATCATGCCGTGCCCTCCAACCATGTCAGTCGAGATCATGTGATGGACTCCATGAAATGACATCCAGGTCTTGTGATGTATTTCTGAAATGTAATCCTCGTTCATACAATAGTCCTTCGACATGCCATCCATATTATGTGATTTCCCCCATAAATACTATATGGATTATGAGATTTCCTTTGGACTTATCCACTATACAACCATAAATGTGTATACATCCTCCGACATGTCAAGATGTGCATCATGGCATGTCAAGAAGACATCCAGTCTAAGTCTAGCAGGCATCCCAGGACATGATAAACATGTCTAGAAATCATATAAATAAAACCTTAGTGTGTAATACCTGATAATAGGCATCATAATACTACCTCCATATTAGGAATACCTCAGTGTGTAAGGCCTAATTAGTGGCATGATATAAAACATTCAAATCAAGGAAACCTCATTGTGTAAAAACTGATCAATGGCATGATATAATTATGTCCAAATCTGGGAAACCATAGTGTGTAAGCCCCAACCAGTGGAATAATATGATATGTCCCACATACAAGGGAAACCTTAGTGTGCAAGCCTCAATCATTGACATAATATGAAATGTGCCACATATAGGGAAACCTTAGCATGTAATCAATGATTAGTGTTATAGTATGATATATCCCACATACATGAAAAAACTCAGTGTTTAAGCCATGATCAGAGGCATAAAAATATCTGTACCACATTCTTTGGAAACCTTAGTGTGTAATCCCCAATTATTTGACTGATATGATTGCCTCCATTTTAGGAAAATCTCATTTTGTAATCATCAATTAGTGGCATGACATAACTACCTCTATATTAGGGAAACCATAGTGTGTAATCCCTGATCAATGGCATGATATGAATTCCTTCATATCAGAGAAACCCTAGTATGTAATTCCCATCCAGTCTCATTTCATGAATACCTCAATATAAGAAAAATCCCAGGGTATATGTCCTAAATAGTGGTATGATATGACTTCCTCTATATAAGGGAAACCCTGGTGTGAAGCATAGACTAATGTAATAATACTAATGCCTTAATATAAAAAATTATTTGTGTGTAAGCCCCAATCAAAAAAAAATGATATATCCAATATATTAGGGTAACCTTAGTGTGTAAGCCCTGATGAACTAAAATTTGAGAACTCGGATTCCCAGAAAAACCACGATATGCAAGAATCCATCCTATGACCTAATTTCAAATTGGCACCCACTTCAGTGAAAGTCTCCCAATATCTCCAAAATTTCAACAATCCAGAAAAAATATTTCCAATGGGATGATTATTCTACCTCATCCATTAGTGAACTTATAAGACAACCAACCTATAATGAATCTGATTCCTACCATAACTAAGATACATATGATTCCTTCATAAGGCATGATCATCATATTAAACACCCAAAGATATGTTCCAGTACATATGTCTTATATCCATATGTAGTGTGAATAATAAATTGCTATCCCTTATTTCTCACACTGAGCATGGTTCATATGGTATTAGAGAGGTACAATGGTCATATAAGTCACATTATGAATATCCACATGTCAAGGAAACCTTAGTGTGTAATATATAATTAGTGGCATGATATAACTAACCCATACTAGGGTATCCATCTCAGGGTCAGTCCCAAGGGTGTGACTGAACTATGATGAATCTTATTCTACTCATTACATGGATAAGTAGGATGCCTCTTTTAGGCTCAAGATTAAATAACTGGTTCCTAAGAGCCCACATGTATTTCTTTTCCACATGATGTTAAATTTCATGGGGTTAATAAACTACTTGGGTTTTGATTCCTTCTATAAATAAAATATGTAGGATTCATCATAGTGGCTCAATCCCACCTTAAAAATATTAATAGCCTCCCTGCATTACAAAAAATTCCAAAGAACCTGACAATACAACTTAAATATATAAGAAGCTACCCATTAATGGAAATAGATGATGAACCTCAGATACATAAAAATTTATGCACCAAAAGGATCCCCATCACATTTAAAAGGATTTAACCTTTGGTCATTTTAGAGTAACTGGTTCCATATCAGGATTTGAAAGAGATTCATAAACATATATTAAATCTATAAGAGGGTCATGGAGTACGAAATATCCCCCCAAAAGGGTCTGACAAGACTGACTTCCCATCCTATCAAATAATATGACTTATTAAGTTCCATTGGTCCTGAAATCCCAATTGAACCCCAACCTTTAGAAATCATGTCTATAACCATTTATGGATGTGGGAACCATTGGGAGTTTACATTGATAACAAGAATGGTGAACCGACATCAATGATTTTGAAATCCATTGAACCCCCCATAATCAACCATAGAACGAAACTGAATGCACCATATTTGTATATTTTTGAATGAAACAAAGATGGTATACCTAGTGAAAAATCAATTTACCATGAAATCTATTTCACAAGATAAAAATGATAGATTGGCCAGTTCTAATCAGACCATTTTGTTCTTATCATGAGAGTTCCTAGTTGTATATTTTATTATGAAACAAAAATGGTGAACCCAATGTGAATCTCTTAAATAAAAAAATGATTAGTTGACCATGCATTGAGCCATTTTTTCTACATATCATATGCAAACAAAAAATGGAGAACTTGATGTGAATCTCTCAAATAAAATAAGGATCGGTTTATCAGGCGTCGAGCCATGTTTTTTCATATCCTACATAAACATGGAAAACCTAAAATTACTCTTACTACTTATCCTCTATAGTCATGGTTATTATGAAATAATTCCATGCTCGCTTTGACAAGTCCACATGAGTAAAATGACGAGTTCCAGCATAAAAGGGAAATTGTGTTTCCCTTGCATATTTGATTCAAAATAATATATTTCATTTTATGATGATGTTATCAGTGACCTTATTACTCATTTTCATTGTGAATATAGATACTGATCTTAAAAACAACACCCTGATCCAATATGTCTTCATCTAGTGAACGTTCTCAAAAATTATCTGCAACAAAAACCTTTACGGGCATCAGAATGACCACACTCACTTTTATCTTCAGTGTAAGAGGGTCAATTCAATGGTATGAGAATACCATCAACATTGTATGATCCCAAACCTTGAGGATACCCATGAGTGTCTTTAACCACAGAAATCAAGGAGTCTGCATCATCCAAAGAATGATGCAGTAAAGCTAGTGGAACTCATCACCATAACCATCCACTTTGGAAGATTCACCATTAAGTGAGAAAATCACCACCATCAATGTATAATGAAGGTGAAAAAGGAGTAAACTACATCTCTCTTTCAGTTCAGGGTCCATCAATGAGGGTTTATATCAACTAAAATCACTATCTCCATCACATCAGTTCCATACACTCAACTTCTAAGGGTACCACCTGACACACTACCACCTCTAATTCCCTTTCATGAGTTACTGAGAAGACACATTGGGAATAGAAGGCTCTCAATAATTATGAGTGGGATCATATTCCCACTCATAATGGATATGTTTACTAGCATAATTTGGAATTGACTAGTGAGCCATCTCATACTCCTTCTCACATTAAAGAAGTATCCAGGCATATTCTAGTAGTTGGAATGGGGGATCCGCATATCCCTAACACTATGAATGAAGCCCATAGGAACATTCTAGTGGCACAAAGAGTATTGCAGTCACCTCATATTCGAGCTTCAATTAAAAATATATTCTAGTATATAGTTGTGACATAAAATGTAATGGCTTATATTTCCATGAACACTTTGCTTAAGTGTCATTAAATCTTAGAAATAACTAAAGAACTTTGCCGACATATTCCTTAACTCATACAGATATAAGGATAGATGCATATCCATATCCCTATATCTAGGTAAGATTATTTTATTAATTTACTCATAACTTTTTATTTACTACCTTTACATATTTTCTATGAAAAGATCATAATTAGTTTGAAATATTCACGTTTTAATATTAAATATAATTTTTGAGCATTATTTGAATTATTCCATATTTGATTTAGTTAAATTTTTTAATCATAACTCTCTTCCTGCAAATCCAAATTGTGTTATTTTTTTAAGGTTCCTTATTTAATTTCCAATATATCATTAGAAGGAGCATTTGGAAAATTCATCTATTTTAATGGTCATATGGTCCACACAAGAAGGCCCAAAGAATCTGTGAAAAATTGGACCATCAATGATGCCTGAATTTTTGAGAAATATCTAGAAACCTAAATTTTATGAGAACCCAACATATTTTCCTAATTATACAAAGTAACATTCTATAAAAACTTCAAGGCCCAACTAAAATAAAGGGGCCTAAATGATTCTTTGAAGTCCAACCCACCATTCTACCATGGAATTAAACTCATCAAATATTTATTGTCTTTTATCCTGATTTATACATCCATTAGGTCTAGGATTTCTAAGTATGAAAGGAAAGATAATGGAGTACTACTTTTTAGAAGAAATGATTCGGTGTTGAGGGAATATTCCTGTTCAAAAAACCATTCACATTTTGTCCTTAAAAAATGTATTTATATAAATGGATTGATTAAAAGTTTTTAATAAAACCACAATAACATTGGATCCTTAAGTCCAATGGCCTCAAAATTATGAGAGTAGACTTTAAAAATTCATATATATATAACTAGTAAGAAGACAATTTATCCATATTTTGTTGTCTAGAGTATCAAATTGGAGAGCCAAGTATAGGGGGGAGATTTGGAACAAAAATGGTCCACCTCCTTGGGCTATAAATACATTCCCCTTTTCTCTTTGTAAAGCATTGGAATTTCAAAATTGATGAGGATACAATGGAATGACCAAAGCCTTGAAAAAATCCTGGTATGACCTTCAAAACTCATGTTTTCACTTGATATACCCTTCATCCTCTCTTTGTTTTTAATGTTAATTGGTGTTCTTCTTATTTGTATTACTGTAAGTTTAATTTCATTTTAATAGAATTTTAATGCATGTTTATTCTTCTTAATATAATTTTCTCATCCACCTTCTATTTCATAATGTTCATGGTCTTAAAATAGTTTAAATAAACTATAAAAAACCAACCCTTTTATCACTTCCTCATTCAATCAAAAGTACATATAAAATTCCCTTCACCGTTTGTATGTGTGTTCGGTGCACTACTCTTATGTTGTCCATTTTTTATTTTATTTCTAAATCATCACCCTAACTAACTTATACCAGATTAATACTATCTAAATGGATGAGTAAATATACTATGGGTTGATTAATAAATTAGGGATATTATGTGATTGATGGATTTTTTTTATTGAGTATCTATTAGGTTAACATTGTGTATGTTGAACTTAAACTATCATGGAATAATGACATGTTTTTTTAAAATATGGATTCCATAAGCACAACACTATGATCAGTGAAAAAAAGTTTTTGCTTCAGAGAAAGCATACATTTTTTCTCACAACCCATAGGATTATCAGTATATTATGGTAAAGGATGAGGCACTATAACTGGCTCATATTACCATACTAATTTGGGCTCACCAAATGACAGCGGAACATGACTTAGAATAGGGGAGCATTACTATAAAAATACATTCAATAGATTCCAAAGTCCCATGATCTATATTATATCCGCATTATAGTTGGGTATCACCAAGTAAGAGTGGAACATGGATTGGTTCATGCTCATATTCTTATTGAAGAAGACCAACGACATACTCCAAAGTCTCAAGATCCAGATCATATCCCAATTCAATATTGGGATCAGCAAGTAAGAGCGGCGCATACCTCAGGTCATGCTCATAATTCTATTAGTGAATCAACTTGGTATATTCTAGTAGACCATAGAATATAGGCTCATCTCCCTATATCCATTGATGAACGACTGCATCAACATCCTTCTAAGGTTATATATGAGTAGTCTCAAATCCCTTCTTCCATTCCATAGATCTATCAACATATTCTGATGAGGAATACATATTCAGAAAGGGGTCATATTACCACTCCAACCGGGGATCTGTAATTGAGATTGGTACATTCCTCATTGAATTATCACATTCCTTTTGAAAAAGACCGAAAGTGTACTACAATGGTTCAGGATTGGGCTCATATCCCCATTCTGACTGAGGCACACCAAGTGAGAAAAGCACATGTCTTGGAGAATTCTCATATTTCTTCCAATAATGAATAAGATCACAATCATATTTTAGAATCTTCTCACTGGAAGGTTCATATTCCCAAATCACTAGATGTTAATCATCAATATATGATAAAAATAATACAACAAGATCATATCCTTACACAATTTCATAATGCAGGACACCATATTTTTTCCATGAAACAGAATAAGGATCATATTCCTAATATGCTCAATTCCAGTATCCTTTAGGTTGTTTGAGACAAATTCCTAACACCCCAAGGGTCCGTAAAATCTTCAACCAAATAAAACTAAGATCATTACCCTGATTGTACTCCTTATAGTAGTGTAGATATAGATCATTGGGATTCTACTCTTTATATCCACCATGGTCAACTGCCCCATGATGATATATCCCATGGATAAGGAAATCCTTCCATGACCCAAACACCTCTATATATAGTGGTGTTCAAAACTAAGACACCTTCATATATATAGGTGCTTGAAATATTAGGGCCAACCCCATATAGTTCCCCATCAACTTCTAGAAACTCTCCACTTTAGTAAGTAGGTAACCCCTCGAAGTACCTTCTATGTTCTGACTAGATGCAGGCATGTATGTTTGATAAAGAGGATGATGACATTAATATATGGAAATAGTTATCCAGATAAAACCTCCCACTATTTCTTCCCCCACAACTTCTGACTATGAAATCCCAAATGATATAGAGAAGGTGTGCATGCCTTATCTATTCCAAAATTTATAGAGTAATGATCATCATATAAAGTCTAGAAATTTCCCTTATACGGGATATGAGAATCACTTTTAGACCATCAATAAATTCTATTGTCATCTGGATATGACCAATGTTTCTCTATCTAGAACCTAGAAATGGAGGTGCATGAAAAACACCTACTGAGTAATTTTCTACGCATCACGACCACTCTCTATCGACTAATTTTTAGATCATCACCATATATATATATCTAAGGATGGGGAAAGTATGAAGTGTTACAATTTACAACACCCATAAAATAATAGAACTCATCAAATATACAATCCTATAATGTCATAGACTATGTTGAGATTCAAGGGATGGGTAAAAATGATATATTTTTAACTACAAAAAACTCCCCCACTTCATTGGTTCCATGACATCATGAAGTTAGGGAGAGTAAAACCCACAAAGCTTTGAACTGGGACCCTCAAAACAAAGGGATCGCATTTTTGATGTAGAAACCAAAGATCCGACGAAATAGAAAAATTCTCATAAAAAAGAATCCTCTCAAGTGATTCCATTACACTAATATCCTACACAAGAACAGATGAACCACATAAAATAGTTCATAGTAGCAGCTTCCATAGTAGCTGCTATAACATCTGTCTAGGGGAGAACCTAGCCCATCAGGATAGGGTAATATCTATCACAAACTCTAGCCATTATATATTCATTTAATGAGAGGGTTTCAAGAGATATTGTGGATGTTGAAATCAAACCCCAACCTACTAGTCTAGTAGAGTTTATATATCAATCGACACCATTGGATTCATCATTCCTTGAGGGGATCCTTGGGAAATCAAAGACAGATCTAGATAATTCCCAGCCTAGTGGGATGGGTTAATTTATATCCCAATGTCAATTCCAAGAGTCCTCAAATTCCCAATTAGAAAAATTATATCCTAAAAAAAGATCATTGATTTTCAATTATGGATCCGAATATCCCCCATCCCACAGGGATGGGGGAATTTTGGTCATCATTATCACAGTAGATGGAATTAGTCTTCTCCGGGTTGGGAGGTAAATATAGATGGTTGAAATCCCATCTATTCCTAAGATAATGAAACAAAACTCTACTATTAAAGGCATGTTTTCAGTCAAGGCCTGAAACCCCCTCAACTTCACTACTCATAGGACAAGATGGGAGTGGCTTATAATGAATGAAGGGATGCCCCATCAGGGTTAAAAACCAAAATAGTCTATTATGGCCAAGGTTTCGAGGAATAACTCTAATGTAGGCAGTGTAGAATAATTATATTACGTTGAATGAAATGGGAACACTATCATTTCCTGATACACCTCTTTAAATATCATCACCGTCAACACAACAAATAATTTGGATCAAGACATAGATGTCAAAGGATGCAATACAGAAAACATACCCCAATAGGAGGATCTAGATGCACCCACTGATGCTACATACAGTCAATACTAGATGAGGATCCAAAATCTAGCACCTACGAATATCGTGTTTCCACCTCTACGGTGGAACAATGAAAAAGATAAATGGAAAGCTGTGTATACATCCTAATCGCCACCTAGAAGAACTAACAATTCTTTCACGTAGGAATAATTGTCACATAATGATATTGTGATACAAACTCTAAGAAAACTCAATGAGGATATACATAGGAGAAAAATTCTAACAGGGTATCATTTTCTTGAAGAGAATAATATTCTTCCTCTCAGAGATGATCCACCGGAAAGAGTTACATATAGGAATCAGATTGGATCTAGATCTAGGTAGGGTGTCTACATAAATGAGGAATTCAAAGATGATCTTAAATTACCACAATTATAGTTGCGACCTCTCCCTCGCCAGCATAATAATTACACCATTGAATGAATTCAGAATTAGTGAGAGATGAATGTTGGGCCACCTCACTAGGCCCCTCCCACTCCTTATAGATGTTAGGTGACTCAAATAGAAGTACCTACATAATTTATCAACACCATCGATTCCTTGTAAACATGAACAGATTCCATGGAGGGGAGATGGATAGCTGTGTAGCCTAAAAAATATGTATCCTAAATGGGTGGATGAGAATGTTTCCCCACCCAATGTTGATAATCCTACCTCCTCCACCTTCAATAGTGTGGGAGGCCTGAAACAACATCTCACACACTTTGTGTCCCCATGTGGTCTGATGATGGGCCCTCATGATCTATATAAGGTAACCAATATGAGGTGTTTTAAACTAATCTTGATAAGGCATGTCTTTGTTTGGTACAATAGTCTTCCAGTATGATCATTTGTAGGATGGGAAGACCCTTGTCATCAATTACTTGACTCGATCATATCAATAATGAGGTAAATGAAAATCATAAACCTAAAAAACCAAATTCAATGATGAAATTTGAGAGTGTATGAATTTATAACTCAATGGGAAGGCTTAGAATATTCACTCACCATCCATCTACCATAGTAAAAATTGCTAATACTTTGCACTGAAAATATCCAAGATGAGTTACAGATTCCCCTAATCCCAATGAAATATCCGGGTGTATTATATGATTTTTCAGAAATGAAAAAACATATTGAATAATTCATTAAGTTGAATCAATATAAATCAAGAATCATTCACTCAACATAGGGAAAAATTACTATCAAGGTAGAAAATATGATTTTTACCCTGAAACCAGTAGCAGTTCCCATTAAAGCACCTAGATGGGTTCCTAAATTCCCAAAACCTCCTATCAAGAGACATAAACAAAAAAATTTCCCACATCTAGAAGAAAAAAGAGATCAGGGTCACCTAGAATTTGAGTAAATGATGAATAAAGAATACATTTTCTAAAATGAAAATGTCCTCAGTTATTTCCTAGAAGCCATGGAAAATAATCTACCCAAGCTACCAAAACCTAGGAAGACCAATGAGTTCAACCTCACCGATCATCCCGACTACATCATTTTCCATATAAGGTTGAGTCACAACATCCAAGATTGTTTTGTATTCAAAAGTGTTCGAGCACACGAGCCTTAGGCCAGTTGGTGAGGACTCTTTATGTACATCCTCAAAACCTAGGTTTGAAACCAGGAAGAGGAATAATTTCAGTTTACTGTAGAAGTACTGTAGTAGTACTGTAGAAGGTACTTTAGTAGAAATGTAGAAGGTACTATAGCAGTACTATGCAGGTATAGTAGTAGGAACTATATCTGGTACTGTTCAGTAATGTAGCAACTAAGACTATTCACCTTGGGCCACCTGTTTGGTATTGGAGTCCTTAAGACCTTTGTGACACCTAGGACTTCATGTTAGTAAGGCTTTTGATCCACCTTTAAGGCCTTTAGACCACCCCAAGGCCTTCGGGACACATGATTAGTGTAGTTTCCCCAAACAGACTATACAAAAAAGAAGCATCCATAGAGGAGGATTCAGAGAAAGTGAACTCAACAGAGTATAACCAAATGGATTTGAAAGAATGATAGGGTATGAATACGCTATCAGGACCAGACTGTGCTTTCACGGGAAGCCTATCTAGACGGTCATGCGAAGGTAGAGAGCTATCATCATGATGGAGATGCTGGGGAGGGGCAGTTCCATGTTTTTATAGTCTAGTTGAATTCCTTATGACCTTTGGGTCTTATAATCTTTTAAGCCTATGAGCCATGTAATCTCTAATCCCAAGTGCCTTGTAAGGGTTCCCCCTCATCCCTTAAAAGGGGTGATATAAAAATCAATAAAAATGAAGGCCTTGGAGCCATTTGGGTGCTCAAAAAAGTGTCCTATAAATAATGATATATTATGATAGGTGATGTTGGATAACTCCCCCAAGCAGGTAACTTAAAATATCTTCCCTAGTCAAAAGATTAAGGTGATTGGAAGAATGTTTCGAATATGAGTTGATATAAGTTTAACAACTGGATGACTCCAAATAAAACTAGCTGAGCCAATTCCACCTTGAGAGCATATCTTCACAAATCCCCAACCATTCCACCACCTATGGAGGTGACATTAGATATGTCCCCTAAAGGTGGACACAACTATAGGATAGTGGAAGAGATAGAATAAGGGTCATATTGTACTTTTACATAAGATCTAACTCTTACATATTTATTCCTTGAAATATTTGAATCATGGGAACCACCCCACTAACTAGAACCCTAATTTACTGAAGATTTTATATTTAGTTATGTTAATGTTATACAATTTTGAGACATATTCTTTGATGATGAATATGCGTCTGAGTATGAGTTCCCCTCACATAACCAAGGAATAAGAAGCTTTATGAACAAGAACCAAGGATATAGTTGACAACATATGCCTGGTCAAACCCAATATTTTAGTCCCATCCCCACATAGGACATATATGAAGCCGAGACCCATGATAAAACACTCCATAAATACCAATAGAGACATGGAGGTGTCTCAGAACCCTTTAGTGGTCATCTACACCCAGTTTGTTTAGATGACCACATATAGGGGGGTGAAATTATCTAATTATCTTAGACAATGGGGAATATCACTGTGACCAACTCCAATAGTATCAGATGATCCCTTGATCTCTGTAAAAGCACCAGGCCCATCTACCTAAAATACCTCGGATCTTAAGCTATACAATAAAGTGAAACTCGACATCAGAAAGCGTTGATCTTTGGAAAAATAGTATGACATTATAAAACTGCTGGTGCTTTTCCTAACCAACATCTCAATCCTAGATGTGCTCTATCTTTCCAAAGAACTCTGAGAGGCACTTGTTGAAGCTCTCCAGAGCTCACCTGTGTTACAGAATAAAAATCATTGAATCTGAGGTCTATCGAGTGGAGACTATTCCCTTAGAATTCCACGTTTTCATCTTGTTAGGTGACTAGTATCAGGAATAGGTCATCCAAGGACACATCAGGACCCTATATATTTATGGTAGTCTCAATAATGTCAATATATGAGGGGCCTTGATTGAAAATGGTATTTGGATCAACCTCAACCTGATTCAAACCATCTGATGTTTGGGATATAAATAATGAGACTTATCACCCACAAAGATAACCATTCAAGGGTATGCTAATAATAAGAAAAAACTTATCAAGAAGATCAAGATCAATGTTGAGTTTGGGTATCTCACATCTAATTCTGAGTTTATGGTTATCCAGCCAGACACCAAATGCAATGTCTTGATCAGAATTCCCGTGCTCCACAATCACAATGTGGTGTATAAAAAATTTAATCAGTGTATGAAACACCCCATCAATGGAAAGTTCAACATACTATATAGTGATAGTATCTACTTCAATAATTTTAAAGATACATATAATAAATCAGATTTATAAAAAAGGGAAGGAAAATAACTAATGATCAATGCAGATATACATGTTTAATCCCCCAACAGATTTGGGACCACCCCTATGAATCACTAAAGTATGATTGACAGTGACTATGTGATCTCTATAAATTTAGTTGAGGTAATATAATTTATCCTATATGTCCAAGCCCCTTATGTTCCTAGAGACAATGTAATATAAAATCAACTCTAGAATCCATTTTCAACAACTCTAGAAGTAGGGAATGATAATTACTTTTCATAATGAATCTTTAATGTTGACAGTGATAGGTATTCCCCCAAAGTTTTGAATTCATATACAAATGACTTTACAGACTCAGAGGTTAATTAAGAAGAGGATAACCTAAAAAATTCCCATTCATCATTCAAGGAATGCATCTCGACCACCATTTTTGAGGTTATATATGTATATCTTGAAATAGAAGGATGCCCACAACCTACACTAATTAGTGACTCCATGCCTCTCGATGAGCAAGATATGTACATTTCATTATTAAAACAACACTAATATGTGTTCTCTTGGAGTTAGATATATATTTTTGGATTGAATCCAAATGTGTCCACACACCATCATCGCTTACCTAAAGAAAATTTAGATTATAATTTGGAATCCATGAGGATTCACACCTCTAATGATATATATTCAGAGGTATAATTTTACAATTTGATCAATTAGAAATTTTTATATGATGTGAAATACCCAATATATATTTCAAAACATCATACCTATCAACAAAATTAATGGAATAGTTAAGGTGTTTGTTGATTTTATAGACCTACATTGACATTTCCCAAAGGAATAATTCCCATTTCCGATCACAGAACTCTTGATAGATGAATATACTTGGTTCCATGACCTCTAATTCATGGATAGGGATTCAGGGTATAATTGTTGGAACCAAAAAAATAATCCCGAAAATATTCCAAATGCTTCCATAAATGATCCAAGATCATATTTCATTTCACAAGATTTGATTTGGTAGGTCGTAGGTCCCGAACAGAGTTACAGATTAGGAGTTATGGACATTTGAATTTGGGATGGAAAAGTAGTCCGTGGAGCCCATTCGGGAAGCTCCCTCAGCTGCAGATCAAGGAGGCGGGATGCTCTGTGAACCCCTTTGACATTCACAAACCTACTGTGGAGCAAAGAGGTGGGATGCTCCACGAACACCTTTGACGTTCTTGGACCCACCACAGAGCAAGGAGGTGGGATGCTCTATGAACTCCTTTGACGTTCGCGAACCCGACGCAGAGTGAGATCTTCTTCGTGACACCTCTCCCCTATAAATACCCAGCTCACCCACTTCGCCAGATGCTCACGACACCCCTTGGTAGCTGATATCCCATTTCACGGAGCTCAAATTTTCTTTGCGAAGCTGCTCCGTGTGTCCATCCTCCGTGAGTAGCTTCCGTCACATAGCTTCTTCGCGAGTCCATGCTCCACATGTCCATGCTCCACAAGTCCATGCTCTACGATTCAATGCTCCGTGAGTCCATTATCCATTAGTCCATGCACCCAAAGTCCATGATCTATGAGCACCTTTCCTTCACGAAGCTGCTCCATGAGACCCCATGCTTCATGTGCCCCATTTCTCCATGAAGAAACTTCACGAAGACCTATCCTTTGCGAATCTCCAACCTTCACGCCCACTGGTTCATACTGCGGGGGCTGTGCCCCCGCACCCTCACTCGAGGTCAGTGTAGGGATCTGGTCCCGGCCCTCCAGGCCAGTCCCTTTGCTACCGTGACTGACCCCCATGAAAAATGGAGAGTTGCACCATATAATTTTCTGGCCGGGACATCGATATTTTCCGCTGTGCCCTTATGCACACCCACCTTCCACCTATGGAATACCTTGATTTGAGATACTCCTCTGAACACCATGAAACACCTTGAGTTGACATATTATTCTTGGTTTTTTCCCATTTCATGAGTTTAGATTCACATCATCAATTCCCCGAGTACCTTGAGTCAAACCATTCCTCAAATAACTCATCCAAACCCTATCAATTGGATTATATACCAGGTTGAACCAAAAAAGGCCACTCTTGCGTAAGTCCCAACACCATCCATTTCTAGGCACCTTATGCCTAATAGTTCTATCTACATGACTTTAAACTATAGTAATCCATATATGAAAAACATAGGAGGCCTCTTACACAATATAAGAGATGCCTTGTGAGCAAATCATAAGATACCCAAAGTCCTTTCTACATGACGTTAAACTATAGTACACCCTATGTGCCAACCATAGGATGCCTCTTGCTCCGAACAAGAGATGCCTTATGCACCTTGCATGTGATTACAACAGTCTTATCTAGATGACTATAAAATTTAGTACACCCTATGTCCCTAACATTGGATGCCTCTTTCTCTATATGAGAGATTCCTTATGCTCCAAGCTTAAGATGCCAAAAACCCTTTCTACATGACTCTAAAATGTAGTATGCCCTATGTTCCAAACAAAGGATTCCTCTTGCTCCAAAAAAGTGATGGCTTAATCTCAAATAATGAGACACCAATGGTTTTATCTACATGACTATAAACTATAGTACACCCTATGTGCCAAACATAGGGTGCCTTTTACTCAATATAAGAGTTGCCTTGTGCACCAAGCATAAGATGCCAACAGTCCTATCTACAAGACTCTAAACTGTAGTACACCCCATGTTTCAAATATAGGATGCCTCTTGCTCCAAACAAGAGATGACTTATGCTCCAAGCATTAGATGCCAACAATCCTATATACATGACTATAAACTTTAGTGCACCCTATGATCCAAACAAAGGATGCCTCTTTCTCCAAAAAAGATATTCCTTATGCTCCAAGCATGAGATTCCAATAGTCCTATCTATATGACTATAAACTGTACTACACCCTATGTTCTAAACATTGGATGCCTCTTTCTACAAACAAGAGATTCCTTATGCACCTAGAATAGGATTCCAATAGTCTTATCTACATGACTTTAAACTGCAGTTTGACCTATCATTCAATAATAGAATTTCACTTGTTCGAGATAAGAGATGCCTTATGTTACAAGCATAAGATGCCTCACGCCTTGATTATAGTGGCATAATTTCCAGAGCCTTGGAATCTGTTCAAACATTCCTTCATTCCACCTCATGCTTTGCATGTCCTTCATTTGGATCTTTATCCTCTTCCATAACTGAAGGGACCCCCTAACGGCCTGGTCCCTTTCCACCTCGGCTCACCTGCCATCCTGAGACAACATCCCAGAAGACTTTGGATGACACTTTGAGTCAGGTCCTATGTTTCGAACATGGTCAACATTCAACCCTCATTTGTTTGTCCCCATTTCAAGCTAACACGATATGGATGATGTGTTTTGAACACGGTCAACAGTTATCCATCATTACCACGCCACCCTCACCGCATTCCAAATTTCGGGCATGTGATTCACAATATTCATCTCCCTTTATTTGGACTGATTCCAACACCCCTTGGCATAATCCCTCTTAGTAACTAGTGCATAGCTGATGGTCTCAACCCACCAGTGGGTTGGGATACCCTCATGGCTAGACATGAGGATGATATCATGAGAATCTTCCTTGTGTAAGCCCCATTCACCATTTCTTCTCCATAGTGGCACACATGAAACTTCCATGCAAAATCCCCATGCACAATTGATGCTCTATTGTGGAACCCAAGAAGCTTCCTTTCATTATCCCCCTTCAGTATTGCCACTCCTTAGAATCACATGGGAAACGTTCTTCTGTAAGCCTCATCCACCAATTCCACTTCAATGTGACACCCGAGCAGCTTCCATGTGTAATCCCCATGCACCGTTGTCACTCCATAGTGGCACATGGGTTGCTCCTTTACATAAGCCCCATGCACTATTGTCGCTCCATAGTGTCACCCAGACATCTTCCTTGCATAAGCCCCATTCACCACCCTTCATGGAAGCACCTTTGTGCCATGATCATTAGGTCCTTGTTGCCTCTTGTTTCTCACACCGAGCATGACTCACGTGGGATTAGAGAAAGCATTGACCATGAAATACTCTCTGGGAATCCTAGAGCGTAATCCCCAAACCACCATCCTAAACTATGAGGTCTTTGATCCTTTCCAAGGCAGGGTACGTTGGAAGCCTACCTAAGGTTCAAGACCAACACCTATTGGTCCTGACCATCCTCACGTCAGTTCACAAAACAAAATCATAACTACGAGGTTTTTGATCCTTTCCAAGGTAGGGTACGTAGGAAGCCTCCCTGAGGATCAAGCCCAACCCCGGTGGCTCTGACCCCCTTCACGTCGGTTCACCCACTCCTTCTAAACTATGAGGTATTTGATCCTTGCCAAGGCATGGTATGTAGGAAGCCTTCCTGATGTTCAAGCCCAACACCTGGTCGCTCTGACCCCCTTCACGTCGGTTCACCCACTCCATCTGAACTATGAGGTCTTTGATCCTTGCCAAGGTATGCTATATAGGAAGCCTCCATGAGGTTCAAGCCCAACACCCGATCGCTCCGACCCTCTTCATGTCGGTTCTCCCACTCCTCCTAAACTACGAGGTATTTGATCCTTTCCATGGAAGGGTACATAGGAAGCCTCCCTGAGGTTCAAGCCCAATAACCATTGGTCCCGACCATCTTCAATTCAGTTCACCTAACATAATCTGAACTACGAGGTCTTTGATCCTTACCAAGGTAGGGTATGTATGAATCATCCCTAAGGATTAATCCCAACACTCAGTCTCTCCGACCCCCTTCACGTTGGGTCTCCGACTCACTCGTAACTACGAGGACTTTGATCTTTACCAAGTCAGTGTACGTAAGAAGCCACCCTGAGGTCCAAGCCCAACACCACAGTTGCTCCAATTTTTTCAGGTACGCTAATGACTATTTCTTCTTCACATATCCTCCTTAACGTGGACCCCCAAATGGATTACTCCATAACACCCCCTCACTCCAGCATTTTTGATTCCTTCCCTTCCCCGAGGGTGGGCGTGTATCGGTTATGTAAGTCCAAGGGCTGCGGAACAAACCCACCTCGTCTAAGATGATGGATGTTAAACTTCTAAGCACCATAATCCCCAACACATGATGTTAAACTATGGCCTTGACCCGTGCCGTGTGCGTGGGGTGCCCCGTCTCAGATGTTATCTACACTCACTGGTCTCTAAGGGAGTGAGATCATTCCTCACATGGAATGACATCCTCTTTATCGGAGTGGCGTCTTTCCATGGGGAAAGGGCAACCACCTTGGTGTAAGCCCCTAGGCATTCTTGTGGGAGGCAGCACCCTTGCTCCTCCACACTTCTTGGGTACCAAATCCCTCTCCTGTTGGCTTCGTCACCACCCGGGTCTCCATCCTAGAGTTTTTCCCAATCTCTACCTCCCCGGGCCTCCTTCCTAGAGCAAGCCCCTATTTCCTCTTTGTGCTACTAACTACGCGTAAGCCCCATTTTATTATTTTGTCCACCAACTACACATATCCCCATTCGACTTCCCACAGATTCTCCTTTCATGATGTGATCGTCAGGTCTTTTCTGCCTCTTGTTTCTCACACCGAGTATGACTCACGTGGGCATAGAGTAAGCGTCGATCATCAAATCCTACCCGGGCAGCCTAAAGTGTAAGCCCCAAACACTCTGTCTGAACTATGAGGTCTTTGATACCTTCCAAGGAAGGGTATACAGGAAGCCTCTCTGAGGTTCAAGCCCAACATTCGGTCACTCCGACCCCCTTCATGTCGGTTCGGCCACTCCTTCTGACCTATGTGGACTTTTATCCTTTCCAAGGTAGGGTATGTAAGAATCCTCCATGAGTTTCAAGCCCACCATCAATTTGGGACCCATGTCCTCCTTCACGTCGGTTCACCCACTTCCTGCATGACGTTAAACTGTGGACCTCAATCAGCGGTAAGTCGTTGTTCCCCCAGTCAACGGTAAGCCATTGCACCCACCAGAACTACGTGGACTTTGACATTTGCCATGGCAAGGTACGTAGGACACCTCCCTGAGGTTAACTCGCAACAACCATTGGACCCTAGGTCCTCCTTCACATCGTTTCACCAACCCCCATCCTACAGTAACTACGTGGGTTTGATCTCTATCTCCCAGGAAGGGTATGTAGGAATCTTCCATGATGATTAACCCTGTCCAGTAGTAAGCTATTGTGACCCCATCCCGCGGTAAAACGTTGTGACCCCTATTCAGTGGTAAGCCACTAAAACCACAACCAACATTAAACCATTGGAAATACCAAAATACGTGGACTTTGATTCCCTACCATAGGGATACATAGGAAGTCTCTTTGAGACTCAATCCGAACATCACATTTATCCTCGATTCAGTGGTATCTCATTCTCTACCCACTGCACTTAACCATCCATTATCCATGTTGGTTCTTATCCTTGCTGCCACATCCTGGTGAGATCATGCTACCTCATTCCACATCCCCCTTAACAATAATCAGGTATCTAACCATGTGTTAGGCCTAACATCGATGTTCCCTCCAGGGGTCACCTCACCTGAACCACTCTAGTCAGTGTTCCTATCAGTCTGACCCATCCTTTCTAGACATTAAACTTGCGGCATACCCTGTGTTAAACATGGGAAGTTGAGGAAAACCTCAGATACATGCCTATGGAATAAAATTTCCCATGTTCGATGTGGGATTCCTCGGGCTTCTGTGCCCTCGAGAAGCCCTATAATAAGGGTAAGAAACCCAGACGTGCTAGTGTTGCAGCGTCCAGACACGCCAGTGTTGTCCAACGTGACTACTTTCCCCACCTAAGGTTGGTGCCCTGACCAGTCCCCTTGGAATGTCCCAAAAGAAGCAGTGTAATTTATCGGTGTCCATGAAGATATGGAACTAGGAAGAGTTTCATGAACCACATCTTAAATCTATAAGGGAGACATGGACTAGGTGATGAGTTTCAAGGAGGAATCCACAGAAGGAAGAATCGACTACCCATCATCCCGTTCTGATAAAGGATAAAATGTCCCTTAACAAGGAACAAATGTCACCCACCTTTGGAAATTGGGAATGAAGGGAAAAAAATAGCGCTACCATCCTCGAACAAGATGGACGCACGTGCCCCGATGAAAGCATCAGAAACAAGAATCAAATAAATTTGTCTTCTAAAGATGAAGAAACAACTACATTCTTAGTACTACTAGGTATATTTTTCTATTAGGTCATTATCCTTAGATTAATGCATTATATATCTACATATCAACATATCAAAATTCCATACATCATATATTTATTCATTTCTTGGTTAGAAGAGTTGAATTTTATGTCAATGATCTAGTTTTAAAATCCCAATAGTAATGTGGTAACTTGAAATATCCTCAAACAATATATGAGAAGCTACGAAGACACAATATCAAGATGAATCCACAAAAATCTATATTTTAGGTAATGTCAGAAAAATTCCTTAGGTTTGTGTTACACCACCATGGCATCGAGGTTGAACCTAAAAATACTGACACAATATTGGAAATGTAACTCCCTTGGAATCTCAATGAACTGAGGGGATTCAAGGGATCTATTATTAAATTTGATGTTTCATAGCCAACTTGGTAGAAAAATAACTCCCCTTAGACAAGATAATGAATAAATGAATCACTTATCAATGGGATGTGGACTTCTAAGGACTCTTAGGGAGTCTCGAAAAGTACGTATGACGCCCACTGTTCTTGATTCCCCATGTGGAAGGAAATCCACTAATATTATATTTTCCCACCATGGAATGTTCTCTTGGCTCCCACCTTGTAGAAACTAATGGATCAATATATTAAAATAGTATCCAATACTAAAACCAAATGATTTTAGGTACTGAGACCTAATATTTTTATGTTGAGAAGAACCACCTAGAACTCATCTTTTTAGTGAAAAATCAGAGGCACCAATTTGAGCACCGCGAAGTCCGCCCGAACACTCATATTGACCTGTTGAAGTATATCCCTATCCAACCCATGCTGACTATGAGTTTGGTTGAATGAGTGGTAACTCTGGAACAATACAAAATTCAGTTCATGTCATAGAAGTTTGTGAAAGGGCATGCCTTGGCTGATTCCCTCATGGAACATCCCTCCTATGAAAGAAACACAATGGACACCAAAAATCCCAATGAAGAGTATTTCTATGACAATGACACTACTCAGACATGGGAGATGTATTTTGATGGTTCCTCTTGAAGTAATATAAAAAATATAATGGAAAACCCAATAATAAATTGGGTTGTCTTAGGGATTATTTTTGTTTTTCCATACAATTCATGTTCCCCACTATTTCTCACTATTTTAAGGATGCATGAATAATATGGATGAATATGAATCCCTCACCGCTTGATTGGAATGAGCCTATAGTTGGAAATAACCTACATGATCATATAAGTGGATTTAGTGAAATTCATAAATCATATCAGTAGTAAATATTCCACCAAAAAGAAAGAACTGGTTCCTATCATTGGCTATATAAAAGGGATGATGGAAGAGTTCCCCTTTTTTCCCACATTGAATCATGTTTTCTGATCAAAAAATTCTCACGCCGATGTGTTTTCCAATGAAACCATAATATTGGTTGACCCTGATCTTGAAGAAGCATTTTTATACAACAAGCACCATAGAATGGTATCATCAATCATTATCTTTGATATGGAAGAAATAAATCAGGTCAACATTACCCTTGAACGTGATGAAATGATATACACTCATAGATAGATGGAACCCATAATCAATTATCTCCATCATGGGATCCTCCTTATAGACCTATCTAGAAGAGAACATATTCGATGCTGATCAGTAATGTTTACCTGTAGGATAGTCCAAATTAGTTAAAATCCCTCTAAAAGCAATGCTTTGATGGAATCATCCTCAAATGCATACCAAAAATGGGTATTCCCACCATCATAGATGAAGTCCATATGATATCTTGTGGTTCTCATCAATCTAGGTCCAGGATCTCCTACCGAATCCAGAGGCCAGGTTACTAAAGGAAAAAATGTTACATGACTATGTGAAATTTACAAGGAAATGTCATTATTGAAAGATGCATGAAATATTCATTCATGAACCCCCCTAATTAATACATATTTCTATATATTTTTATTTGTTTTTTGTATGGGGAATGGATATTGTGGGGCCATTTCACCCCAACCACAGCTAAACAGTTCAAGTACATCCTTACTGCTACCAACTTATTCTAAAAATGGAATGAGGAAATTCCACTCAATAAAATTTTCATGATGAAAATCATCAACTTTGTTAATTCCCATATCATCATAAGGATTGAAGTCCCTCACAAGATACTGATGGACAACCGCACAATCTTATGTTCTATGGAGTTGAAGAAATTGTACCAGAAGTACCATATCAAGTCTGATCACACATCTCTATATCATGTAGTAGAAAATGTATAGATATATGGATTTAATAAGACTCAATCAAATATACTCTAGAAGATGGTGAATAATTAAAATAATTCTTAGCCTGACAACCTCCTCCATGCTTAATGGGTCTACCATAACACCACAGATACTACCGGAAAAGAAACACCATATTAATTGTTGTACATGACCGAGGTATTGTTTACTATAGAAGTAAAACTCTATCAATCCAAATATCTATTTGCAAAAAACTCTCAGATGTTGAGAAATCACAAATGAAATTGGACGAATTGGAGAGACTCAATGAGAACATGTTTCACACCCTACACAACCTCAATGTCTATCTAAATCCGATCGCACAAGACATCAATAAAAATATTCTCCTCCATTAATTCCCCCAAGGATAACTAGTATTTTTCTATTAGAAACCCAATGATACTAGGAAATAAGCCTCTAAATATTTAACCCATATGGGAAGGTCCTTATATCATTCATTAAATCTATATAATAGGAGCTTACTCACTTGTCACAGTCGAAGGGGAATGAGTCACACCCCCACCGATGAAAGAATTGTCAAGAAATATGTTGAATAGTTGTCATAAAGTGTAATTTTGCTTAGTTTCAGGACATTAAAGTACACAAATTCATCCTAGTTTTATGGTGTTAAAATGCAAAAATTCATCCTAGCAGTAAGATGTTAAACTGGATTGGGTCTCTTGTCCTAGTTGTATGGCGTTAAAATACACATTATCTCTCGTCCTAACCACATGACGTTAAAACTACATAAAATATATTCTCACTGCTTGAAAATAAACTACATGGGAATCATCATCTCACCCAAAAATCACCACACATGATCTAGATCCATGAAAAATAAATATGAAATTCCAATGACCCTATGTGAGAGTGAGATCCAAATAGGGTATATCTTCATCCAAGAAATATGTGTGGATTGATTCTTTCCATCGAAGAATATACAGTGACAATCCAACCTCAATTTCTGAACCAAAATATAATATTAATTTTATTCCTTGTTGGGTAACCCATGTTCTTATCACAAGATGTTAAACTGTATGGTTAATGTCCTCGATGCAAGACACTAATCTTTATGGTTTCCAAGAGCTACTTGTGACTTGATTCCTACCATCACATGATAAATAGAAACAACTGGACCTCTATTATTGGTCCCAACTACAACATTCATCTTCTTTCAGAACTATTCACTCATATCCTTACCACCAAATGTTAAATTGCACGACTAATGTCGTTGTTGTATGACGGTAAACTACACCGGTTTCTAGAACTACATATTGACTGATTGTCATTTTAATGAGATATGTATGGATTAATAGATCCACTATATTCACCAATCCACTGCATGGTACAAAATTAACTAATCTATCACCTAATTCACTCCATGTCTTGAGGAACCATTTCCATTCCTTGTTTCCCAATCCTTTCATAGATCATGTGATATTAGCGATTTTGGTAAAGGATATTCTCGAATAACAAAGAAAAATCAATTCATGATAGAGATTCCATTATCCTGAATGTAGGACCATAAAAGGGTGAACCATGAGTGCTCACTAAAAGATATTAAAATACATGGTTGATGTCCCTCACACAAAATAAAACTATGAATTACTTTGGACCTCACTATAGGGGACCATTACCTATAGTGTTGGTCTCCCACCACACATCCATTCATTAACAATGTGTGGATTGATTATTGTCATCACAAGATACATAGTGACACCTGGATAACTAATATTAGTCCCAACTGCAACAAATAAATAGAAAATATCCTCCCCCTCCATGCATACAGGTAAAACCTTCACATGAAGATTTAATTTATGAACTGTGTGTGGATTGATTCCAATAATCACATAATAAATATGGACACCTAGATATCATGTCTTAGGTCTAGCCATAATATTACACTTTTATGCCAGGGATCCTTTTTCATTGTAGCATGACATTAAACAGTATGGTTTATCAATAACTACATGTGACTTCATTACTATTAGCACATGAAACGCAGTGAATCCATGATCTCCAATCCTGGTCCCATCAACAATCAACCGGAAAAATTCCTCCATTACGTATGGGTTAGTCTTGCATAGATTGTTTCCCATTCAAGAACAATGTTTGTATTTATTCATGTCCTCACAAGATTCATATAAATTCTTAGATATTTGATTATTGTGTCCATCCATGATAAAACAAAATATCCCCCTTATCCTAATGTACGGGCCAGACCTGCGTAAGTAACTTCTATACAGTAACAACATATGACATGATTTCGGACATCATGGGATATACAGAAACACCCAGATCCTCAATCATGGGTTTAGATGAAAATATGAGATGATAATAATGAACCACTAACCACATATGGGTCAGACCTATATAGAACATTTTTTTACAACATGACATTAAATATCAAGGAAAGGAATGTCCATACCACATGAAATTAAACCAGAAGGGAAATGTCTTGGTCCCATGACATTAAAACTGCATGAAAAATGTGTCCCTACTATAAGATGTCAAAAGGTGAATACCATCACCCATCATCATCCCGTACAAAGGGACCATAAGAACCTAACCGCAGTTAACTAGGAAATTGAGTTATTCTTTCATCTTTTAAACCCCTCATTCTATAAATCACACATCATGACTTGAGCATTATATGTTTCCGAAAACCTATCTTGGACCTTGGAAAAGGGTACCCATATTTGAGGGACCCATTTTTGACTATGAATGTATGCCTATGTATCCTTCATATTATTCTATGTTCATCAACCAAATGCATTGTTTCCTTGAAAAAGGGGCTTCTTGATCCTTGTACTCCTGAAGTCACCATGGTAGAACTCAACACATTAAGGTGTTCTAGGACAATCATAGTGTGATTGTACCATATTACTACTGATATCCTAAGAACCTTGATCCATGATTTAAAAAAAATTCATCTTCTTTTCTTGAGGGATGTTGTGTACTCTTGACCTAGTGTATCCTAATAAGGTTTGTATGTATCATCCCCTCATATTAGGTTCACATACAGAATGACCATAAACTGTATGCACTTTGGTTAATGACATGAAACCTTAGACTCTGGTCATTGATCATCCGAATTGGAAGATCATAAACTATTAGAGAAAGAGACACACAATATTTTATGTTGAAATCTCACAATCAGTGGATTGAGTAAAAATCATGTGTTTAATCTCTAAAATATTTATATTTGGAATTTAGGTAAAAATTATGGTGTAAATAAATGCAGCATAGAGCCCATTATTTCTACATTACAACCATAGTAAAAGATGAGTCATACTCAGTAGACCCCCGGGTCTAGGTAAATATTAGAGTAATGGTTTGTCACATCTCCTCACCACAATAACATGTTCACTAGGAGATCACACGACTTTTATGGTTCTCAAACTCCTATTGAATATTACATTATCTATAAATCAAACATCATGATTAGAGAATCTTAGGTCACTATAAATCTTCCATGTCCCTTGGAATAGTATACCATGCTTCAAGGGACCCTTTTTTGACTATGCATGTATGCCTGTGGATATTGAATATGATCCTACAGTCATCAACTAAATGCATCACTATGAAAAAAGGGGTTTTTTATCCTTGTAAGCCCTAATGTCACCATGGAAGAACTCTACACCTGAGTGTGTTTTAGTCCATTCTTGGTATGATTTTCCCACACCATCCTCATGGCCAAAAGAATTTGGACCATGATTTATAATCCCCATAACCATAATATTCAAGAAGATTTGACTTCCACAACATTACATCTCCATGTCGTGAACCATTTATTAATGAAAGTACCCAAAACTCCATTCCAAAACCTATAGAAGGCCCACACCCAGTGGCTCAAAATCACATGGTATAGGGCCCAAACATCAAAATCTAATTTTCAATATACCATAGAGTTCAATAACCCTTCGTGGATATCCTGCGCTTCATATCCAACTTCATCGACCTGATGTTTGAGTCTTAAAAAATCATTCATGGGATTTGGAAAAGAGTTGATATATTTATTTTATGAGACATAATATCGACACATAAGGTATTTGAACTACAAAAAATACATATACTCCTTGTATGAAAGGAACCAAATCCTTGTGATCCCTAGTAACACTATGGATGAACCTAGATCCTTCGGGTGTTAAGGGTCATTTCCATAATGTATGTTCCATCCCATGATAATTGAATCAATATTTTGGGTTGTGACTTACATCACCCACATTAATAATATCCAGATGGACCTAGAATCCCTATTATTTATCCATCAACCAATATCATACCCATAAATATACCATGAACCCTGTAAAATAGTGAAGACACCTCTATTTGATAATTCTATAAACGCATAAAGGATTTTGCTACTAACACAAGGAATCTTCTCCTTACAGGAAAGGATCTTTAATCCTCATGAGTCTTGGAAACACCATGGAATAACTCAGTATCCTAGGGTGTTTTGGTTCATCCCAAGAATGTCATTCCCATATTCCAAAATCATTGTTCAAGTCCTAGAAAAAAGACATTAGACTACAAAGAATCTCAATGTTTGACCCAAAAGACACTAAACTACAATAATAGAAGGTCTGAGATAAAATAACCTAAACTAAATTGATATAATCTCCAAGCTAAAAGACCCTAAACTATAGTGATTTAAGGTATGAGATAAAAGAACTTAAAGTACATTGATAGAAGTTCTGATCTAAAATACCTAAAACTATAGTGATAGAAGGTCCGAACTAAAATACCACAAACTAGAATAATAGAAGGTCCGATGTAAAAGACCCTAAACTAAATCAATAAAAGGTCCAATATAAAATAACATAATGTACATCACCAAAATGATTTAGTTTCCAAGACCAGAAAAGTCATAAAACATCTAGTATAAAATTGTTATAAGGGAATAATAGGTGAAAGCCGAGTCAATTCCCTCTATGTCTGCCCCTATATAAATCTTAGGTACGAATTAGGTAAATATAAAGAAAAAGATACAAATTGTGTGAGTCCCCCCATATAGATTAAGAAAAAATAAAGCTATTTTCACTAAGTCAATTGTATTTTGAAAATGATAGAGCACTCTCCGTCCATGAAATATATTTTACCTAGATTATCTTTTTTGAATCAGGTAATCTCAAGATAACTAGAGTTGATACATCAGTGAAGAATCTCACGTCGGTGGAAATTCATGACCATTTTCAAAGAATAATCTCTTTTAATATTCGAATCCATATTTTCACGTTTATAATATATTATGTAAATAATGGTTACCATTGATGATTAATACAATATCAGATCATTTAAATTTCATACACATCTCGAATAAAAGAATGTAAGATAAAGATTTATAATGTTTAGAAAAATATATTCATTGGTAGCATGAAAAAAGATGTATATCAACATTTAATAACCTCTCTATGAATTTTATTGAAACAAAATACATATCCATATTAAACCTACAACAATATTAGATTGGATAAATTAGTTAAGTCAGAAAAATATTGGAATGAAGCGTCAAAGGAATGTAGATGTTTCACTCGCCCCACCTATTCTGCATCCACCTTATGATGAAGTGAATCTAACAAAGATGAAATCCTTTAGGATATTTTTTATGTTTTTTCTAGTAAGGATGATGATTCTGAAAGGTCATACTTTGATTGAGATAAAATATCATCATATATCCATATTTTCATAGTCAAGACATCAATTTGGGCATGTAGCTCATATATAAACTTATGGATCTTTTACAACACCTCTAAATATTCCTTTATAAATTTGGATGAGGGAGTCTCATCATCAAAGTTTTGTAATTACCTCTTACTGGAAAACAATTCTTCTTGCATCAAGATGATTTTTCACATGATTTAATATAATAGTCAATAGTCAAAGCTGCCCACCCACAAATCATGAAATATCCAATGAAGATGTTCCTCTTGATCAAGAAATGTTACCAAAGGTGTCTCAGTAATCAAGGTAAAAATATGGTTTTATATAATATTGTGCTATGTCTGAGCTTATATGGCTTCGAGAGTGGGTATGATAGAAAGAGGTACAACTGGCTTACCTAATGAGGAAGTAGGAGAAAAAGCCCCATATACTCATCCCTCAAAATATCTGTTATATGCTACTGGTATAGAAGGACCAGATTCCATGAAAAATTCTCCCACACTAATGGGATGAACATAATTGAGATGAGAACATTTTCTTGAAGACACTCTCAAGTATACAATTATTTCCATTATTGCTTCAATATGGGGGGATGGTGAGGAAAATTTATTATCAACTTGGAAGAATAGTCTGTTTATCGCACCACCTAGATAATCCTTAGCCCATTTCTACAAATAATCATGTGACAAGAAGGTAGGACTGCCACTAGGTGGGAGGATAATCTCTAAATTGGGGTCTTCACACACCAATATCATCCAAAACATGTTGATGATCTCAGAATGTCACTCTCCCCACACCGCAAACAAAGTGATAGGGGAACCCTTTTAACGTAGGTGAATGAGAGAATGAACTAGTAAGAATAATGGTAATTATTGGAAACTATTGGTAATTATTGTTAATTGTTGCTAATTATTGGTAATTATTACTAATTATTGGTAATTATTACTAATTATTGGTAATTATTACCAATTATTGGTAATTATTACAAATTATTGGTAATTATTACTAATTATTGGTAATTATTACTAATTATTGGTAATTATTACTAATTATTATTAATTATTGGTAATTATTGGTAATTATTGGCAATTATTGGTAATTATTACTAATTATTACTAATTATTACTAATTATTTGTAATTATTACTAATTATTGGTAATTATTACTAATTATTGGAAATTATTACTAATTATTGGTAATTATTACTAATTATTACTAATTATTACTAATTATTGGTAATTATTACTAATTATTACTAATTATTACTAATTATTGGTAATTATTACTAATTATTTTTAATTATTACTAATTATTGTTAATTATTACTAATTATTGGTAATTATTACTAATTATTGTTAATTATTACCCATTATTACTAATTATTGGTAATTATTACTAATTATTGGAAATTATTGGTAATTATTACTAATTATTACTAATTATGTGTAATTATTGGTAATTATTACTAATTATTGGTAACTATTACTAATTAAAGGTAATTATTACTAATTATTGTTAACTATTACTAATTATTACTAATTATTGGTACCTATTACTAATTAATGGTAACTATTACTAATTATTACTAATTATTATGAATTATTAATAATTATTACGAATTATTGAGAATTATTACTAATTATTACTAATTATTGGTAATTATTACTAATTATTGGTAATTATTAGAAATTATTGGTAATTATTACTAATTATTGGTAATTATTACTAATTATTACTAATGATTACTAATTATTACTAATTATTACTAATTATTACTAATTATTACTAATTATTGGTAATTATTACTAATTATTACTAATTATTGGTAATTATTACTAATTATTACAAATTAGTGGTAATTATTGGTAATTATTTCTAATTATTACTAATTATTGGTAATTACTACTAATTATTACTAATTATTGGTAATTATTACTAATTATAACTAATTAGTGGTAATTATTGGTAATTATTTCTAATTATTACTAATTATGGGTAGTTATTGGTAATTATTACTAATTATTGTTAATTATTACTAATTATGGGTAATTATTACTAATTATTGGTAATTATTACTAATTATTGGTAATTATTACTAATTATTGGTAATTATTACTAATTATTGGTAATTATTACTAATTATTGGTAATTATTACTAATTATTGGTAATTATTACGAATTATTTGTAATTATTACTAATTATTGGTAATTATTACTAATTATTGGTAATTATTAATAATTATTGGTAATTATTACTAATTATTACTAATTATTACTAATTATTACTAATTATTACTAATTATTACTAATTATTGGTAATTATTACTAATTATTGGTAATTATTACTAATTATTACTAATTATTAATAATTATTGGTAATTATTACTAATTATTGGTAATTATAAGTAATTATTGGTAATTATTACTAATTATTGGTAATTATTAGTAATTATTGGTAATTATTACTAATTATTGGTAATTATTACTAATTATTGGTAATTATTACTAATTATTACTAATTATTACTAATTATTACTAATTATTACGAATTATTGGTAATTATTACTAATTATTGGTAATTATTACTAATTATTGGTAATTATTACGAATTATTGGTAATTATTGGTAATTATTACTAATTATTGGTAATTATTACTAATTATTGGCAATTATTACTAATTATTGGTAATTATTACTAATTATTGGTAATTATTACTAATTATTGGTAATTATTACTAATTATTTACTAATTATTACTAATTATTACTAATTATTGGTAATTATTAGTAATTATTAGTAATTATTACTAATTATTACTAATTATTAGTAATTATTCCTAATTATTGGAATTTATTTCTAATTATTAGTATTTATTCTTAATTATTGGTAATTATTACTAATTATTCCTAATTACCATTTAACTATGAAGAATGAATACTAATAATTTAAATTTATTAAGTAACAAAACAATGTTAACATAATTAAATTACAACTAATTAAGAATAATTGAAACTAATAAAAACTTTAAAATAAATATTAAATTAAAATGAAAATAAATACCTTTAAAATTGATCTGAGATTGATCTCTGATCGTTGTTGAAAACTTCAATATCAACTCCGGAAAAAAAAATTAAACTCAAGAAACGCTAAACTCTAAAAATAGAGTTTTGAGAGAAGTAGAAGATCGATTTTGAGAATGAATGAAAAAAAACAGATGGGGGGTATTTATAGGTTAGATTATTTGCAACGGGGCTATTTGCGATGGGATACCCGTCGCAAATACCTTAGCCCGCATTTATTACGGTCAACGGTTAAATAGTTATTTGCGATGGGTCCCGTCGCAAATAATAACCTGCCGACATACTATTTGCGACGGGGGTATA
Organism: Viscum album; assembly: GCA_963277665.1. Lineage (NCBI taxonomy): Eukaryota > Viridiplantae > Streptophyta > Magnoliopsida > Santalales > Viscaceae > Viscum > Viscum album. Next base: position 111,280,561 of record OY728157.1, on the reverse strand, counting down.
TTCCCGTCGCAAATACCTTTTACCGCCGCCGGTTATTTGCGACGGGCGGCAACCGCCCGTCGCAAATGCCCATTTTTCCCGTAGTGTAAGAAGTGAAATCGAAGAAAACATACCGACCCATCATATCTACAAGCTCATTAGGGACTAATGACGTGGTCTCAAACCCAAAAATATACAACAAACTAGGAAAACATATGGTGTTAGAGATCTTCATGGTTTTTTGATATCCATAGTAGTGGAAATGATCCCTTATCTAGCCAAATAAAAACTATAAAAGAACCACTGATTCTATAAGGGATGTTTCCCTACTGAATGTGTCCTACGAGATGGTTAATTAATGTAGGATTCAATACCAATAGAATGAGAGGCCTACCCTCTACTAATTATACTGCCATCATCGGTGCACTATCCTGGATTCGTGAGCATACATCCCCAGCCAAGAAAATACAACCTTTCCAGAACATAGCCATGAAACCTACATGCCAAATGCTTGAGGACATCTCTCTCCTCAACTAGTAACCCCATGCAGCATGTTCTTAATTTTCCAAAATGGATATAGACGAATCGACACTATCATGAATTTTCCAAGAAGGGCACCGGTGAGGGCATATAATGGTTGTTCATGATCCTCTATGATAAATAAACATGTTGATCCAATATTAAAATGTGATGAGAGACCACATGGTTATCTCATTTCTTAAGTTTTATTTCCCAATGTTGATCATATCTCTCAATAGGACTGGAGTTTATGTGGGGTCATCCTAGACGTCCATGGTAGAAAAGAATTCCTCATACATTTTCCAAATTGGGGATCTCTCTCCAAGTTGATAGATATCCCATAGGCTAATTCATACTTTTCCATGGGACAAATTGAATGAACTGGTTCCAGGGAACCAATTTATAACTAGTTCTTTAAGGAGATTAGTCTGGTAGTTGATGATGAATTGGGAAAACCATATCGCTTCTTAAATATAGATAACACATAACTTGCAAAAGAACTCTATGAAACTCTACCTGACTATGAATAGACATTCCCATTCCTTAAAAAATATCCCAACAGGTCGAAAATCCCATTTTGAGCTCCACACACCTCCTAAGTTGTTCAAAGAAGACACAAATATGCTTGAGTAACTATTAGAGATGGCATGGTGGTAAAATCCAATCCATATAGGCCTGAAGGGGAGTTCTACAATATATAAGACAACCCCTGCACCATTCTCTGACCAGATATCCATCTTCAAAAACCATTTTCTATATGAAATCAATGGAATTCGACACCCACCAAGATGGAACATTTTAGTCTGGAGAGGGGATATCAACATCATTTAGTAGGTCAAACCCATAGAGGGGAATACTGTGTGGTAAATGATTGTTCTAGAGTTAGGAAATTATAAGCCTCTTCAAAACCATATTTTTGTAGCACATAATATATAGGGGGTCAAAAATACAGTTCCTTGCAATCATTTACCTCTGGTTATCTACGATGAGGGTACTATGATGACATTAAATATATATCTACTAAACATAATGAAACATATGTTCGACAAGTTCATATCCCAATAAATGAAATACATAACTTTGGAATCCTCATGCGAATAACATGACCCAAAAAGGGATTCTTGATAACATAAATTAACCACAAATCACCTGTCTTATAAAGATATAATGGACCACATAAACTCATATAACACTATTTGACCACAAAAATCATTTAGTGAACTCACGATCAAATGACCCTCACATGGTCACATGATTTTCATAATAGTCAAGTTATCATGCAACTAAACAATAAGATCCCTTGAAACAGACAAAGAAAAATGTGTAGTTGTATGACTAAGGTTGAAGATACTACTCGGTGTATGCTTCTAAATTGATCCAAATAAATAATGGGGACAAACAAATCTCTTGAAATGGTTCTGACTAAGTATCCTTGTGAAATAGATCATGTGATCAATTCTCAAGAAAACGTCTTGCAGATAAGTCTTCCCAACAGTTCTACTAGATTTTATTGAGAAGGGGTCACATAAAAAAGGATGATCGAAATAGATCTGAGGGTGGGGTATCTAGTGAATGAGATTCCCTATATTCCCCTATTTATATATTCTTCTTTGGATTACCAAACATTTCATGAAATATAAATTGTTTTCAAAGAAATTTATTTGAGACACCCCCAAAGACTCAAAATGGAATTTAATTTCCTCCTAACCAAGCCCCTATCTCCAAGGGAATCAATATTGATGGGGCACATTTGTTTATTACTAAAAAAAATTGAATTGGAAAATCTATAAGGGAATAAATTCCTGAAACATTGTTATTAGTTTCGCTAAAAAAATAAAGGGAATGTGGATAAAACACATGGATCACAAGTTATTCCTAATGTCACATGATCACATGACTATCATAATGTTACAAAAAGGAGTCATACACATTTCATGAAATTCTCGAGGTCATGAAAAATCCCTTTGACAAGCCTCCTTGTAATTGGGAAGGTGTCGAAGACACTCATTGATTGCGACCCACGAAGTCATGCGACGTTTCTGCTGGAAGGCACCAAACAACCAACTAAAAATCAATATAAAATTAGGAGAAAAATATTCAAAAGGTGAAAGAATTTTTACATTATAAATATTAATTTGATGAGTCTAGAATGTTAAAAGACACAATAGATGTCCTGGCGATGTGACCGCCATGTCATGTAAGAGCCCACTAACATGTCACCCTCATCATGTGAGTGGATTTATACATTTCAAGGTGGTCCATCATTCCATCACCATATCCATATAAAAATAGAACAAATTTTCCATGAAAATTATTGAATATCACCAGATGACCCTTTTGATGGAGACATTACTCATCACTGATAGAGTGAGTCATTTTCTTCGATGATAGATTCAAAAATTGCTGATATCCCCGACCCATTTCAAATAAAGAAAGAAATAAAAAGGGAAATGATTAGAGATTCTTATGGAACATGATACATAGACCATCACATGAATGTAGTTATGAATCTTGGAAAATCCCAATTAATCTCAAAGGGGCCCCATTGACATGTCTGCGCAATATCGCAGAAGCCCCCTAGTAATAACCTTTATCCCTTGGAATGCCCTGGACTAGTTAACTCAGATCATGTGAAAGTCATTCAATAGCCATCTTGATCTCATAAAGGCCCCTATAAATTTCATACTAAACACTTAAAATCTCCAAAAAAAATTACCACATGATTAGGAAATACCCCTTTGGAATTAAAAATCTAGTAAATGAGGCACATGTCGGATGGTCTTGCAGTCGCTAGAAATCATGTGACACCCCCGAATAACCTACGGTAGGATCTTGAGAAACGCGTGACACTAAGGCCCTACACTGATTTAAGACCAAACATACAATATACATGATATGAAAGGTTATTTATAATTAGGATTTCATGGCCTATAAACTCCCCTCAAGGAAAAAATGAAACTTTTGATCCATGCACCAGTGAATCCAAGCATCAGAGTGGACTTCTCAGAGTATCCAACTTATGACTTCAAGGTATTACTCTAGGTAATGATCTTGGGAATGACCTAAGGGATCACATGACATGCATAGGCACTCCACATGATCGGTTGAGAACACATGAAGGTATTATGTCAAGTTGACCAAATTATATGTAGGACATATCGCATATCTCCCAAATCAAGGGATACCTAAACAAAATAACACTAAATAAATTTAAGGCACATATGCAATAAAATATGGAATAAAGACTAAAGAAAGGAGACTTATACTAAGGAAATATACATTGATCATCATGCGCTTCACATGAACCACTTAGGTAATGAGGCAACACTAAGACATATCACCAAAATTATGCGACAACTCCCTTTGAAAACTGTTTGGATTATGCGATGTCCCCTTGATATGTCGAATCATGTCACATACAACCTTATTTCATATGAAACATGCCTTATGAAACCCTCCAGTATTTCTATTTTGACATTGTGATGTCCTCTATAAATGTTTCCCCAATCATACAGCGACACTATTGAATGTCAACTGGGTCTTGAGATGCCACCGAGGGATGTTAAATGGCTCTCAGGTCATACTCTGGGAATGTCATCCAGGTCATGCGGCACCCTCCAGACATGTCATCCTAGATCAAGCGACATCCTTGGGACAGGTTATCCAGGTCATGCAGCACCCTCCATACATACCAACCGAGATCATGTGATTCCCTCTAATCATATTAGTTGATATCATAAAATGCGATATTGGACAAGTCCACCAGGTCTTTCAATTTCCTCCAAACAAGTCAACATTGGTCACATGATGGCCTTTATAAATGCCATATAGATTATGTAACATCCTTCATACCTGAAAAATAGAGCCTGAAATTGCCTTTAGACTGGTCCTCAATACAACTAGACATTTTGGGACATCCTTTGATATGTCTGGTTGAAAATAAAGGCTTGTCATGCAGACAAGCAAGTCGGTCTGATAGAAAACAAGGCCATGTCAAAAATGTATCCTATGACATGAAAACCTTTCCCATCATCCATATATGGTAAACATCAGTGTGTATGCTCTGATCAGTGGCATGATATAATTGCCTCCATATTTGGGAAACCTCAGTGTGTAAGCATCGATCGGTGGAATGATATGATAGCCTCCATATCATATAAACCTCATTGTGTAAGTCTCAATGAGTTGCATGATATGACTTCCTCCATATTAGAGAAACCTCAGTGTGTAAGCCCCGATCAGTGCCATAATGTGATTAGACCCATATACTACGGAAACCTTAGTGTGTAAACAACAATCAGTGATATAAAATGATATGTACCACATACCTGGGAAACCTTAGCCTTTAAGCACCGATCAACAGAATAATATGATTTTCCCATATACTAGGGAAATGTCAATGTGTAATCCATGATCTTATGCATAATATGATATTTCCCACATACTAGGGACACCTCAATGTGTAAGCCTTGATCAGGGGCATGATATGACCACCTCTATACATGAGAAACCATAGTGTGTAAGCCTGATTAGTGGAATGATATGACTGCCTCTATATTAGGAAACCCACAGTGTGTAAGAACCCATCAGTGGAATGATATTTTTTCCTTCATATCAAGAAAAACTCATTGTGTAAATCCTAACCCGTTTCATGATATGACTACCTCCATATAAGGGAAACCCTAGTGTGTAATCCCCAACCAGTTGAATGATATGACTACCTACATATAAGAGAACCCCCAATGTGTAATCCTAGACCAACGGCCTAATATATCAACCTCAATATAAGGTAAACCTCATTGTTTAAGCCCTGATCAGTGATATAATGTGATTTTTACCATATAATAACGAAACCATAGTGTGTTAGCCCTGATAAACAAATATATGTGATTTATGATTTCTAAAATATCTTAGATACATTGGACACCTTCTTAATAAATGAACTCAAATTGGAATACAATTCAATATAAGTCCCTCCATTTCTCAGACATTTTAACAATCAGGACATTATCCTTCCCTTGGAATGATCATTCTACCTCATCCTTCTATAGAATGAGAGTTCAACATAACAACATTGACTCTAATTTCTACCATAACTAGGATAAGTATGATTCCTTCATAAGGGGTGAGATATATATTAAACACTCAAAGTGTTGTACCAGTACATAAGTCCCACATCCATATAAATAGAGATAGATTACATGGTATACCTTATTTCTCACATCGATCATGTATCACATGGATTTGGAGAGGTGAAATGGAAATATAATTCACATTATGAATCTCCACTAGTTAGGGAAAAATAAATGTATAAGCCCCAATTAGTGGTATGATATGACTAACCCATATAAGGGTATCCACCTCAGGGTTTTTAAAGAGGGAATCATTGAACTAAGATGACTCTGATTCCTAACATAATTAGCATATGTAGGATGCCTCCCAATGGCTCGATCACAAATACCCAGTTCCTATGTGCCGACATGTATTTTATTTCTGCATGTTGTAAAACTACATGATATTAAACATCAATGTGGGTTTTGATTATTACTCTAAATAGGACACATATGATGCCTCATAATGGCTCAATCCCATCCTTGAGATATTAAATGTATCCCTCTATGGTAGAAAATTACAAAACACCATGCTACATGAATTCAATATATAATCAGCTACCCTTTTGAGGAAATGGATGAATATCCTCAGATATATACAGATGGACTCACTAAAATTTGAACCGTTAGATATAAAAGGATTTAACCAATGATCATTTTGTTAGGGTAACTGGTCTTATATCAAGATTTAGAAGATATTCATAAACATATATGAAATATATAAGAGACTTACGAATTAGGAAATATCCCTCCAAAGGGTGTGATGAGCCTGAATTCCCATCCTCTCAACCAATGTGAGTCCCTAATTTCCAGGGGGATTAAAACCCCAACTGAATGCCTTTATTTTTAAATTGGTATGTTCCAAGTTATGAATATTGGATCTTTTGGGAGTATCAATTAAGAAAAATAATGTTGACCCAACATCAATGATTTTGAAATACATTTAACCCCCCATAATACACTGTTACCCCTTAATGAACCACAACTTTAATTTTTTTCTAATGAAACAACAAGGGGGTAGTTGGAGAAAACACATTTAAACATGAAATCTACATCACAAGATAAAAAGGATAGACTAACATGTTCTCATCAGATCATTTTTTTCATGTCATATAAGTTACAAGTTGTTTCTATTCTAATGAAATATGGTGTCATAAGTTGAAAAAAATTAATACGGTGTAGTGGAAAATATTACTTATCATGTTTGATATTCTCCATAGGTCACAAACATACACCTTTATTTGGTCTTACAAAAATACCAAATATTATTGGATGTGGGGATATGGTTTAATAGATTCTATGAATTTTTTTTGTTTAGTCTAATGGTATTTGAAAAATTGGAGAGGTGGAGGGGAGTGGTTTCTTTTATAATTGGAGAGAAAGAAATTTTTGGCACATATTACTCTTTAATTAAATGTTCGCACAAGTTTCACATGTAATGTAAAACCGGAGTGCCAAATAATATCATGTTATAAGTGTAAAGGACATTAAATCCTACACAATTTTTTTAAAAACTTCTTTTTATGTCATTTACTCTTACATTTTTACTTTTACCATTTTTTATTTTTACTGAGGTAACTAATATTTTCATAGGTAGTTTATTTACAATGAATAAAAATAAAATGTAACTTATAAGAGAATTTGACACTACATATTGAAAATATTAAATCCAGTTTACCAAATAAAATTTCAATGTATAAGAAAAACTATCTTTAACATCAGAGTATGTCACCTGAAAATCTGGTCTTTAGAAAAAAAAATGTATTTTTAAGCTTGTAATTATTGTTTTTGATTTTATTGAAATTAAAATGTTTATTATTATTAATATAATATTTAATTAATAGTAAAATAATTAAAAAAACCAATTCATCCATATGAACATTTTATTGAAAGAAACAGCTAAAAATTATTTTTCATTAAAATAATACCTAAAATTTTTAAAATGTTAAATGTGGGTTATATATATATAGTATTATAAAATAATTAATTTAAATATATATTTTTTATTTTATTTTTAATTTTTTAAAAAAATATTTCATTTCATTCTTATATAATATTTTTCTAAAAGTGACTTTATTATTAAAATGAGAAAATTTTAAAATTCACCTAAAAATCAAGTATTTTAGAAAAAAATTAAAATATTATATTAATATATTTTTTAATTGAGGAATTTAAAAGTTTCGTTCATTTCAAAAAATTCAAAACTCTAAAATTTAGAAATTTTGTTTTTAAAATAAAATTCAATATATAAAAAAGAATTTTATTTATTAAAAAAACAGACATTTTAAACAATAAGTGTTGTTAATATTATCTCAGATAAATTTATTGTAGAGAAAATGTTAATATATTAGTTCATATATAATAATATATTAAAATGATTCAATTTAATATATTATGGTACAATATACAATATTTAACAAAACAATTATACGAAATAAAAGAAATATACACTTTAATAAATACTACAAAAATATAATTATTAATATTCTAGAATTTAATTTTTCAACTCCGTTGATATTAATTTTTTTTTTAATTTTATATATACATCATATCATATTTTAATAAAAATATTAATATTTATCCATAAAACACATATAGATATATGTAGTATTTCAATATCATATTTTTCATTCGTTTTGACTTATATTTTTTTTCAATTTACTACTTAAGAGTACATTCAGTATACCTATCATATATATAACCAATGAAAATATTTTAAAATATCATATTTGTAACCACCATATTTTCAGTGACCATATTTTCAAAAACCATATTTTATTATAATATATATAAACCTAATAATATTTTTTTCATTCACTTCACAAGGCATAGTTCTTATTTTATATTATATATTATTCATAATGATTTCTCCTTTTATGGTAATATTCCTCACTATAGGTTTTGTTTGGATATTAGTGATCCTTAAGGCTGAAGAGGATTTAGGGGATTTTTTAGTCATGAATATTTTGTTATTTTTTATCTATTTGGCCTTATTTATTCATACAATTTTAATGGATGTATTTTAGAAAATGATAGTAATAGTCTATGGGGTGAAATAATTAATTTTAGGTTCTTTTATTGTACTATTCTACTTATGAATAAACAAACTATTCTTATATTAATTTATATCTCATATTAAATGTTTACTTATAAATTTTAATTCCTTTAAAATAAGTAAATAATGATTAGAATTATAGAAACATGTTTATAAAAAAGAATATGCTTTCTAAAAATCTGGGACATGGAATTCTCTCCCCTTAAATAATTTATGTCCACACGAATGTAATTACTTACAACCAATGAATGTTCTAGAGGGTATTCTAAAAAAATTACATTTGGGATATAACTTATAATATGTCTTCTATCTTAATTTCTTGGGAATAATAAATTACTTATCATTCTTGAAATAACATTGATCATTCCTATAATCATATACCATAGTATGTATATAACCTAATCGTATATATTATATTACATACCTCTCCCAAAAAATTTTAATATCCAAGACATTAAAGAACCTTGATATTATATATTCCTCTAAAAATTAAATTTATTTTTACCATTAAATATATTAAAAATAAGCTAATAAGGTCACAAACTAGTCAATATCTATCATAATCCCAAAAATTAGATAAATGTCACCAAAAAATATCTTGGAATAATTTTTCTTTAAATCAATAATAAATTACAATACTACCTAACTACCCTTTTATCAAAATCAATAAACCTTTTATTCCCACAACATCAATCTTATGTCATTATTAAGAGTTCTCAATAACATAGTAATTTTTTCTTCTATATTTATCCCCAAAATTACAAACTTGTCATAAAATCATAGTTCGAGGTTATTGATTCCATTTAATATATGTTTCAAAACCATTAAAGCAGAAATACTTAAGAACAATATTTATATGTTTCTCATTACAATAATATCTTTTATAATATACCACAATACAATCAATAATTATTACTATTGAATTAAAATAGCTATGGTTATGGAAAATAAATTTCAATTATGGTATCAACCTCACTACCTTAAGTAAGAATAAAAAATTCATGTAATGGACCAAAACTATCTAGTCCATTACATTGAGAAAATACATTGTCTGGAGTGTCTTGGGATATTATATTGACCCATTTAAATAGTTTGTGAAAAATAAAAATTTTCCAATGATAGGTCATCCCAATGGGGAGTCACACCAGTGACTCATGATGGTGACTCATAATGGTGGGTCAGGATAGGTGAGTTAGGAATGGTAAGTCACAACGTTGAGTCATAATAGTGACTCACACTGGTAGGTCACTAGTGGTGACTCTCAATGGTGACTCATCCAACAGTGACTCGTTCGGTGGTTATTCAACCAATGGTGAGTCACCCAACAGTGACTCATCCACCAGTAGCTTATCTAATGGCGAGTTACCCAATAGCAACTCTTCCACTGATAGCTCATCCAATGGAGATTCACCCAATAGTGACTCATCCACTGGTAACTCATCGACCACTAACTCACAATGGTGACTCACGATGGGGCTCTTGTAACGTTGAGTCATTTCTGATTGTTTTTCAAAATTTTGGTTTTCCTTTAGTTCTTCCTATTTGGATCCTTTGACTTTGACTTTGATACTAAATGTGTTAAATACTATATTTAATGTTTTTTATATCTATTTTAAATAATATCTATCATCTAAAAACCAAAATCTTCATTTGACCTTCCAAACACATGGTCTTGGTCACAATCCACCTTTATTGTCTTTTAAAAATGGTTCCTCCCATTGTTTTAGGATCTAGAATTTCAAAAGTTAAGATCTTATCTTCCTTGTCTGCTCCTATTTTATTTTGGTGTTCCCCAAACCATTATTCCCCAAGGAGCTGTGTGTTGTTATATAAACATTGGATTACATTTTCCATGTAGCTTATTTTTATTTCCTACGCACCCCCTATTTGGCACAATAAGGACATGATGATCATCTATTCTTCCAATTAGGGATCCCTTTCTTCTCTCTTTAATATTTTTATCAAGCGGAGTGGGTGTATTATGATTTCCATTTTGAATATAGCATAATTCAAAATAAATAAGCGTAATTGAATCAATTTTGGGTCAATATATACGGGATGAGATAAAGTGACATATTCTTATATTTTATTATTTATTGTTGATATTGTGTTTTGTATTTGAAAATCACCCATTAAAAATTAGGAAAGTAGGTGGTTTTTTTCTCACATGGGATGATCTATGGAATAAATGATTTTTTCCTAGTTTAATGTTACTACATTAAAAATATTAACCCCGTATACATGGATAATAAATAGATACCTCAAGAAAACATAGTTTATATAATAACAATGAATTAAAAAGTGGGATAAAAGAACAGATCCTTGTTAAATATGAATAAGATTTGTTTGGTTTGTGTGGCGGTACAGTTGTGGGATTGGATGTGTGATGTGGGGTGGTACGAGTGGTGTAATGGAATATCAAGTTAAGAGACTGTTTGATTGTTGAGAGATGTTCAATGTTGTGCAATGGGGATACTATCAGGTTGTGATTGTTTATATTGTTGGATGTGATGGGTGTGGTGTGTTTGTGTAGTAGGTCTATCAAGTATGGTTATGGTGACATGTGTTTCTGGGTGTGGTTATGATTTTGGGGTTGTATTTTTTGAGATAATGGATTCGGTGGAATAGATTTGAAGAATGATGATGAAAGTGGTTATTATGAGTAATTCACCCAGGGGTTCATTATGAGTATCATGTAGAAATATTTACCCCATGTCTCAGAATTGGTACTTTTTTATAGCATGAATGGGTGTTAAAGGGAGTGTAAATGGGAAGTGTGTTAAACTAATAGGCTCTTCACTTTCTGAAATTACTAGGGTGGTGTCAAAATTTTTACTATGTTCCTTGTTTATGGTTGTTCTTAGTAGTTTCCTGGGTAGAGATGGAATGAATAAAATAACAGTTTAATAAAGATTGAGAATTGGTTAATTGAATTGGATAGGGGTATGATTTGATTTTGTGAAATGTTGTGAGGTATATTCCATTTATCAACTTCAGATGTGACCATCTTTAATGTTGATAAATTCCTATAGAGGTATCATTTGTCATGAATCCCATAGTTTGGGCTTGAGTTCTTTATTTTATATCAATAGACATGTATTTCCTTTGTGTTTACTATAGACTCCCCACCCAAGTTGATCTCTATGTGTAAAACACCCCCAATTTTATGGGGGATGGTCTCTTTCCAAAATATACTAATGGGAGGATGGATGGTTGGACATAATCTATTACCTACACCCTCTTACAAGCGGTGATATCCCAAGATTCATTGGGAAGATTGTGGTTTGTGGGGCTCATGTGTGTGTGGGCGAGTTGTGTTTTCCCAGGTGTCTTTGAGATGAGGTGTGTTGTGAAATACCATGTGTTTTTGGGATGTGACATGGTATGTAGCCTAAGTGTTTGTGGGTGATATGTGATGTGGTTCTGACGACCATGTGTGTGCAGGTGATATGTGATGAGCTTCATTTTCCCAAGTTGTGGGACTAGCTGTGAGGCACAAGTGTGTGTGTGTGTGTGGGGGGGGGGGGGTTGTGATGGGGAACTTTCGGAAGAGGTGGGAGTACTAGAACATTTTCCATTAGGCTGTGAGAATAGTTAATCAGTTGGAAAGTGGTGTGGGGTACCCTATCACCGATGTGCCTACTATATTACTTTAATTGACTTGTGTTATTTGGTGATAATTCCTTGGTGAGGTGGGGATGGTTAGTATGAGTTCTTGGGTTCAGTTGTTTTTTTTTGTTTTTTCATGGAAGAATTAGTTTAATTCTCCCACTTATACATGAGAGTCTTTGGTATTCCTACTGAGTATAATTGTATTCTCACCCAGTACTATATAACTACTTTTATGTTTCTGGGAGGACTTCAGGGAACATGTTGGGCATTACTAGCCTAGACTTTGGGATAATTGTTGTGTCACTGCTTATCTTTACTTTTGGTACTTACTTTGGAGTTTATTTATATTTTTAGTAGTTTTGTTTTAAACTTGCATATTGGATGGTTTTTTTCTTTTATATATATTTCTTGTATTTTTTTGAGGTTGATATATCTTTTCTCCCGATCATGGTTACTATAAAAAGTGCAATGCCTCCTGTTTTGTGAGATTTGTAAACCCTAGGTTCAAGTCACCACCTTGGAGACTACAGGAGGTGGGACTTGGGGGTTATTATCACTCTTTGACTATTTCCATCTCAGGAGGGGCATCTTTGGAGGGAGGGGGTCATGAAAAAATGGTATCTGGGGGGTCATTGAGGGAAATTATAGTGTTTTGAGTTTGGAAGAGTGAGTATTTCATGGGTATGTAGGGAAACAATGTTAAGTGATCTTGGTGCGTGACATCAGACAGAGAATACTGGCAAGGAAATGTGATTTTAGGGCCCCCATGATCTGATGCAAGAACTTAGAGCCGGCTTAATGACCAAGTGTGGCTACACCATTCTCACAGTAGAGACATATGAAAGTTACATGAATTATAATGACTCATGTTCTTATTTTAATTAGTTTTTATAGGGAATTTGGAATGGATAATGAAATGAGTTAAAATGAATCATAAATAAAATTCCAAACTACTCAATCTTAGGGATTCCTTGTTAAACATGTCAACTATGGAACCTGGTCATCGTCCATGTATGGCTCAGGCAGTTGAGGATCAACAAGCAGATCTAGTTGACCGGTAGAGGCTTGATCTGGTAGAAGAGGACCAACAGTGGAAGATAATGTTATGCACTTTGTAGCAGAAGACCTTGGGAAGGTATGAAGGTAGTTTTTTAGACATAGAGATAGAGAGCTGGCTTGAGGATCTTGATATCACCTATAGTTTGATCTAAGATCTGGCAGGGTATGGGATCCTTTGGTAGTAGTCCATATTTGGGGAGCTACATGTTAGTGGTGGTTGTTGTACCTAGAGAGAGGAAGGAGGTTGATGTTATGTGCATCGATTTTTATAAGGTGTTCCGTGCTTAATTACATTCATTGACCATGAAGGCTGAGAAGAGGCAAGAGTTTATATACCTTCAGTAGGTTAGTATGTTGCTGTGGGAGCTAGGGATTAAGTTCAAGGATCTCCTTCATTTTTCCTTCTATATTTTTTAGGATGATGAGTCTCATGTGAGACTCCTGGAGGAGGAACTTCATCCTTCTATTCAGTACTTGGTTACACCCTTTACATTGTTGGCGTACTTGGAGGCTTAGAAGAAGGACAAGATAATTAAACTAATACACTCACAATGAGTTCTACTACGAAAGGAGAGCCAGTGGGATTCTTTAAGAGGCAGGGTTACTAGTAGTAGGTCTCAAGAACCACTTCCTTCTAGGTTTCAACCGTTTGGGACATTACATTAGTTGTTATCATTTCAAGATTATGGTCCTCGTTATTTTAAATTGGGATTGGGGCTAATGGGATTTCTTTTTGGAGTCTGTGAGCATCTTCAGAACTAGTGCCTAGTGGTCATTCGAGCTTAGTATGGTGGGGTTGGATAGGTTCTGTGCCAACCTCAACAACAGCTTCCAGCTAGGTCTTTTTAGTAACAGAGACAACAAGATAATGCTCCAATGAGGGAATATGGAGCAGGTAGAGACTAAAATCGGGGTGTTATTCCCAGAACTCAACCTGAGCATGGTTGTGGAGGTGGTTATTAACAGAGGGGAAAAGGAACAAGGCATGTCTTGTTACACACAGTAGATGTAGCAGTTCTAGTAGGGCCAGAGTTCGTTTGAGGTACGATTAACTTGTTTATTACCCTTTATTATTCTTTGTTTTATTCAAAAAAAATTTACTCAATTTTTTCAACCAATCTAGCCAATTATTTGGGACTATAGGTAGATAGGCTTCACATTCCCTTGGAGTTGGGTACGCAAATCATAGGTTAGTCTAGCTTGTTTGGTGTGTGAAATGGATATAAACTTATGATGGTACCACATCAGTCCCATGGGGATATTTTTTTCTATAGATGGAACCATACAATGTTATAATTGGAATTTAATGGTTGTATTCCATGCATGCCATTATCAACTGGTTCTGTGGAAGAGTCATGTTTTTAAACATGGATGGTCAACATGGAGTTTTCATTAGAGAGAAGAGTTATCAGGTAGTCATTAGGAATGTGAATCCTATTATTTACTTGTTAAATGATGTTTTAGTGGGAGTAGTGGATTTTTAAGTCCCTATGGTTATTTGGGAGTTCTTGTATGTTTTCTTTGAGGATGTTTTGACAATACCCCCTTGACGTGACTTTTATTTTAGGACAAACCTATAACCCAGTACTTCCCCGATTTTGATGGATCATTATTAGATAGAACCTTCTAGGTTATAGGAGTTTGGGATTCAAATTGATGAAATTATGAAGAAAGGATTCATTTGGACCAGTGTGTCGCTATAGTGTACTCTATTTTTGTTCACAAAGAAGGCGAGCAGTGGTATGAGGTTGTGCATAGACAACTGGAGGTTGAATTATGTAATAGTCAAGAATTTTTTCCCTCCTCTAAGGAAAGATGATATTTTAGACTAGATGAGAGGGGTGATTTGGTTTTCTATGATTGATATATGGTCTGGATATCACCAGTTGTGGGTGATGGATGGGATATCCTGAAGACTACTTTTAAATGCTGGTATGGGAACTTTGAGTTCGTAGTTACATTTTTCAGTGTTATGAATGCACCATCCTTGTTCATGGGGCTTATGAACTATTCTTTACATGAGTTCCTTGACCGATTCATCATATATGATATCTTGATCTACAAGAATTTGAGAAATATCATACTGAACATCTCAAGACTATCTTTTGGGTCCTTTGACGCCACCAGCTCAATAAAAAGTTGTCAAAGTGATTGTTTTAGACATGCGAGGTGAATTTCCATGGGCATATGTTTTTTCCTCAGGGTGTATAAGTGGATGTCTCAAAGGGTGATGTGGTTTTTTCTTGGGAATCACCCATGAATATGGTAGAGGTTTATAGTTTTATTGGTAGGGAAATCTATTACCAAATATTTGTACCTGATTTTTCTCTAGTAGTAGCTCTGTGGACTGATTTGAACAAAAAGGACTATGATTTTTTGTGGATAGAGCAGTGACAATTAGTGTTTGGCTATCTAAAGTTGAAGATGGACAATACTCCAGAGATCCATTTTCAAGAGGTGGGTGTGATGTTTGAGGTATTTTCTGATGCTTTCCGTCTAGTCTTCATATGCTTGATGAAGCATCAATGAGGAGTAATCTATTATGGGTCTAGGATGTTATGTAACCACAAACAAAACTATGACACCCATGATCTATAAAAAGCACCAATTATGTTTGAGCTGAAACTGTGGTGGCATTACCTCATTAGGGAGCACTTTTTTGACATCCCAAATCACATCTTTCTTTATGTATATATTTTTTCAACAAGATTTAAACTTGAAAAAATGGAGGTGGATAGAGTTTCTCTAGGATGAAGACTTCTATATCTATTAAACTTTTGGAATTGGATATTTTATGGCCAAAGACATTTTTAAGAAGTTGTAGAATGAGGTAGTTCAGGAATCTATAGGTGCTTAGAGGGTGATGGATGAAATTGTTGCTCTTTACTTGGATAAAAAAAAATACAGAAACAGAGGGTGTTTGTTTCAGAAGACACTGCAGTCTTCTATGATGCAGCCAGAGGAGGAGTCTTAGTGGGGAGATTCATAGGAAGAGGTGATGCATGATCACATTATCCATGGTGATACTCGTGAAGGATGGTCAAAAAATATAAAAAATTGGATTTGGTTCCATGGTAGGCTATTTTGATCACTGGAGATTCACAAGGAAGTCCTCTTTGAGTTTTATAGATCACCATTAGTGGAACACCCATGAATTTACCTGATGTACCGTGGATTGAGGATACAATTTAAGTGGCCTAGGATGAAATGGGAAGTGGGAGAGTTTTTGTAAATAATATTAGGGTGCTAGTAGGTGAAGGATGAGTAATGTGTTGCTATTGGTTTGGTGCAGCCCTTAGATATCACTGTGTGAAAGTGGGATGAAATATCAATATATTTCATTATAGGGTTATCTAGAGATCAGGGATTCTATGATTCCATCTATGTAGTAGTGAGTCGATTGACTAAATCAGCTAACTTTTTAGCGATCAAGGAGTAAAGTTCAATGTATTACTTGGACAAGTGGTATGTGGACGAGGTAGTGTGGATGTATGGATTTTTGAGATCTATTTTATTGAATAGGTATACATCTTTTACCTCATGATTCTATTGGGGATTACTACATTCTTTTGGAACTCATTTATGCCTCATCACTTCTTTCCATGCTCACACAGATGGGCAGACAGAATGAACTATAGAGACACTAGATGACATGTTACAGGCATGTGTCTTGGACTTTAGCGAGTCATGGGTGTGACATTTACCCTTGTTAGAGTTTTATTATAATAAAATTTATCACTATTTCATTGGAATGGATCTTTTTTAAGCTTTGTATAGAATACCATTTTGTTCTTGTTTTTGTTTGATAGAGGTTTGGGAGACAACTATTATTGTTCATGAGGTATTGCAGAGCATGACCGAGCAATGTTAGATTGTTCATGAGAGGATGAATGCAATGCAAAACCGACATAAGTCATATTCCAATCAAAGTAGGGGGCCTTGGAGTTCGATTTTGGGGACAATTTATTCTTGAAGGTTTCGCCTCTATGTTGGCAGTAGAGGATTGGAAGAGGTATTAAAATTTCTATAAAGTTCATCGAACCCATCGAGGTATTTGGGTGAGTTGGTGAGATGGAATACCAGTTGTAATTTCAATCATAGTTGGAGGGGGTAGACATTGTTTTCCACATATCATAGCTTTGTCGGTATCTACACGATGACTCGCACATCATCAACTGGGAAGAGTTGGATATCGAGGATGAAATGACATTCTTAGAGCATCCATTTGATATCCAAGATCATCAAGATAAGGTGCTTTAGGGATGGACCATTCTTTTAGTTCTTGTTTTATAGAGTTATGGTGGCCTGGAAGAGAGTACTTGGTCGTGGGAAGCACAGATGTGTGCCAAATACCCAGAGTTGTTTTGATTTATTCCTATTTATATTTTCCCTTGTAATGTGATTTTTGAACTTTATGTGATATGAGATGGATTGTATCCTTTATTCGTAATGTGTGATAATGTTATAACATGTGGAATGGGTAGAACCGAATTCCTAATCCAGATTCATTAATTGCAATGCGACTAAACTTGTGCGGGTGAGTAAGTGCCACCCATAGCAGATAGTCTCCTAGCATGGAGGATTAGATTCACTGATTCGTTAGTTTAGATAGTGTGGTTTTTTTCTTGTGCGATGTGTCTTCTGGTCTATTAGGTCAGAAGATGTCAGAGGAAGTGTTCTTTGATGTTGATGTTTCATTCTTTCTTTCGACCAACATAGGATGATTTATCATTGAACATTGATACTGGTAGTGGTGATTCAATTATAGTGAGATCTTTGAGAGTTTTCTCACAAGGTGGTTATTTGGACCCCTATTTTTCTTTTGGTTTTGGTTTTGAATTATTATGGAAATGATTTTTTCGAGAGGTATCTAATGTAATTCATAGACCTCTTTGGGCCATTACATTGTTAAAATCCAATGTTTTGAGTATTTTTGGAGGTCATGATGACTTATTTCAAGAGTTTTCCAAAAATATAGTTTTCCAATGGTACTCCTATCCAAGAGTGAGTTACTTCGGTGACATTCAATGGTGACTCACCATGATGGGTCACAACCAGTGAGTCAGGGATGGTAAGTCATGATGGTAGGTCACGATGTTGAGTCGCAATGGTGACTCACAACACTGACTCGTCCAATGATGATTGGTTCGATGGTGAGTCATCCAATATTGAGCCACTCTATAGTGACTCATCCACTAGTAGCTCATCCAACGGTGGGTCACCCAATAATGACTCATCCACCAGTATCTCATCCAACAGTGAGTCAACCAAAGGTGACTCAGCCACTCGTAACTCTTACACCAGTGACTCACAATGGTAACTCACCTAATATTGAGTCATTTCAGATAGTTTTTTAAAATTCCATTTCCCCTATAGTTTTTATAGTTTCCACCATTGATATTTATTTTGATTCAAAATGAGTCTAATACCATATTTATTGGTTTTTGGATCCGTTTTGAATCATATCTATCTTTTAAAATCCTGATGCTTTCTTTGAACTTCCAAACCATGTGGTCTTGGTCAAGATCCATCTTTAATGGATTTTAAATATGGTTTATCTAGTTGTTTTAGGTTCTGGCCTTCCTAAAGCCAAGAACTTATCTTCCTTGTTCGCTCCGATTTTCTATTGGTGCACCTGACCCTTTATTCCCTGAGGGGCCATGTATCATGTTGTAGACTTTGGTTTTAATTTTCCCTTGAGGATCTTTTTGCTGCCTTCACACCCCCAGTTTGGAGAAATAATGAAGTTATACTCTTTTTTTGACCATGTAGGGATCCCTTCATCTCTATTTAATTTGTGTATCATGTGGGGTAGGTGTACGTTGTTTTCCATTGTGAGGACAGAAATGTTGAAAATAAATAAAGGTAATTGAATCAGTTTATGATCAATATATAGGGGCTGTGAAAAAGTGATACATGATTCAATATTGTTATTTTTTGTTGATATTGGGTTTTATATGGGATAATCTCCCACTGAAAATCATGGATTTTTACTGGTCTTTGTTTGTGCACCAGATGGTGTATGAAATGAATAACATTTATTCTTAGATGAATGATCCACATTGAAAACTATTATCCATGTATAAATGTATAATAAATAGATACCCCAAGAAAACATAGTTTCTTTGATAACCCATAATTTAAAATGTGGAATTAATGAATAGATCCATGTTGAATCTGAATATGTTTTGTTTTTTTGTGTGGTGGTATGATTGTGGTATTGGATTTATGATGTCGGGTGGAATGAGTGGTGTAATGGAATAACATGTTGAGATATTGTCTGATTGTTTAATTGATGATTAGTGTTGTGTAGAGATGATTCCATTGGGTTGTGCTACGTTTATGTTACTGGATGTGATGGGTGTGGTTTGGTTATGCATTAGTGCTTTCGAGTGTGGTTTTGGTGAGATATTTTGTATGGTGTGACAGTGAGTTGGGGGTTTTTGAGGTTGAGATGATGGATTAAGTTGAATGAATTTGAAAAATGATGATGATAATGGTTATTATTAGTAATCTGTCCAGTGTTTCTTCATGAGTAGCATGCAGAAAGATTTACCCCATGTCTCAGGATTGGTACTTTTTTATATCATGAATTGGTGTTAAACTGAGTGGAAATATGAAGTGTGTTAAATTAGCAGGCTCTAGGCGATATGAAATGACTATAATGATGTTGAATATTTTCTTCTGTTTCTTATTTCTAATCATTCTTAGTAGTTTCCCAGGTAGATATGGAATGAATTAATGAAAAGTTTAAAAAATATTGATAATTGGTTAATTGAATTGGATGGGGGTATGATTTGAGTTTTTTTCTTACTGTGAGGCAGTTTACATTTATCAACATCATAAGTGACCATCGTTAATGTTGATAAATACATGTAGAGGTAGCAGTTGTGATGAATCCCATGGTATCGGCTTGAGTGTTTGATATTACATCTATATACATGTATCTCCATTCTGTTTACTATAAAAAACCCAACCTATGTGAGCACTATCTGATGAACACCCCCATTTTCAATGGTGATGGTGTCTTTCCCAAGAATCTCAATGGGAGGATGGATGGTTTTCCTCACACTCTTCCTTTATCCCTCTTCAATGTGGTGATATCCCAATATTCTTTGGGCAGGTTCTGGTTTGTGGGGTCCAGGTGTGTGTGAGAGAGCTGTGTTTTCCTATGTGTCTTAGGGATGATATGTTTTAGGCCTTCCCATGTGTTTTTAAGATGTGAGGTTTTATATAGCCCATGAGTTTTCAGGAAATATGTAATGTTGTTTTGAGTCTTAGGTGTGTGCGGGAATGATGTGATGAGTTTCATTTTCCCAGGTTTTGGGACTAGTTGCGAGGCCCTGGTGTGTGTTGGCAGGTTGGGGCGTGGCACATTCAGAAGAGGTGGGAGTTCCAGAACAATTTCTGTGTAGGGTGTGAGAGCAGTTAATTAGTGGGAATGTGGTGTGGGGTACCAAATCACCTATGATCATATTATATTACTTTACTTGACTTGCGTTATTTGGTGAGTATGACTTAATGAGGTGGGTATGGATAGTATTCCTTGTTTAGTGTCGTTGGTTTTGTTATAATCTCACAGGAGCATTAGTATGCTTCCCCCACTTATACATGAGAGATTTTGGTTTTCCTAATGAGTATACTTGTATTATCACTCAATGTTATAAATCTTCATTCAGGTTTCCAGGAGGACTACAAGGACTGTACTGGGAATTACTATCTCAGACTTTAGGAATTTTGTGTGTGTCGCTTCTTAGTTTTACTTTGGGTACTTACTGTGGTGTTTATTTATATTTATTACCATTTTGTTTTAAACAAGCTTGTGGGATGGTTTGGAATTTCTTTTATATATATGTCTTCGTGTTTTTTCGAGGTTGATACATCATATATCCCGACCTTGATTACTATAAAAGGGCAATGCCTCCCATTTTGGATTTTTGTATACCCTTGATGCTGGTCACCACCCCAGGGTCTAGTGGAGGTGGGACTTGGGGATCATTATATCTCTTTATCAATTTCCAACTCCAGAGGGGAATCTTTTGAGGTAGGGGGTCAAGATAAATCTCTTTTTCTATAATAAAATGAATATTATAAGATTATAAACCATTTAAGTATTCTTTCTTCTGCAATAATAAGTTTTTGGTTTTTAGATACATTCCCTTATGAGTTTCATATGTTTGATCTTATTTCAACCAAGACCTAAAATAAAAATAATTATGATAGTATCCAAAATAATTAAAGTATATGAATTTGAATGTTCAATCCTATGATGTGTTCTTCACTGAAAACATAATTTCAACCTATGAAACTTTCATTTCAACAATGTCATACATTGTTAATCCTATAAATATCTTTGTTATAAATACGTTATGTTAAGATGTATTCTCTCATAATTCATTACCCAATCCATGAAAGTAATTATGAAATATATATTTCATAATGGGTTGTAATTTGAATGCAATTGAGGAATGTATATCCCAAAGGAGTGTTAAAAAGGTGTGTAGTTCGACCAATTTATCATGCACTTAGAGAGGATCGATTTAATTCCCAATTTGACTTTTTAATGTTATTACCCCTAGGTAAACCTATTCCAGCACTTGAATCCACCTATAATGTCCTAACAAGTATTTTATTTCAAGAAAAACCACATACTTGAAACATTCCAAAATTTTATATGTTAACGTTTAATTAGGCATATCTCATAGGTTTTTCACTAATGTACTTTCATCAAAATATCTAAAAATAACTTGAACTATCCCTTTCACCAACTATTGAGACCCATACATTAAACACACTTTAATTCATGATTTATAAGATACATTAAAAACAATACAATCCAAGTATCTAGAGGTCTAGTGTCATTGTAAGACTAGATACATAAATACAAAATATTAAATTTAAAAACTACATATTTATTTAAAATTTTATATATTTATTATAACACCCATAGATCTTCTAATAATGCATAGGATACCATGTGGAAAATTAATAAGGAAAATTTTGAGATACAAATCCCATCAATGTAATAAATATGAAAATAAAGCAAAATTAGAGAAAGATGGGTAATATGTTACCATAAAGAGAATGATAATAAGAATAGAAATATGAAACAATAAAATAGAACCATATGGTCATGGAATTAGGGAATATGTGGAAGAAATAATCCATGAAGTCAAAACAATATGTCATGGGTCACTCTAATAACCATTCTCAGAAAGTCGACAATGCACCATGATGTATTGAGTTCACTCCCAATTTCCCTAAACAAAGTTGATAATATCCCATGTTGGATTTGGTTGACTTCTAAATCTTATACATTAAATATCATGAGATATAAAGCTTCAACTAATTCATTTTAGGGCCATATAATTCTAGTCCCACACCTCACAAAATGAAAAAACATATATATGTGTGTCACATAACGAAAATAAATCATACATAAACCATATGAATAATCAAACCCATGTGAAATAAGTGGGGTTTATAATTATGATGTATAGAAAAACCAAAGAAAAAATTATAAGTATTTCTAATTTATGAAAGAATTAAATCATTTTGAAAGTTTATTTTTGAAAAAAAACATAGGATTTGAACAAATAATTAAATTAAATGAATGATTCATAAGAAAAATAGAGTGTTAATAACAAAAACATACCACTGAGGGGAATCATTAAAAAAAGTAAAATTATATTTAAAGACATATTAACTTTATTCAATACCCTAATTTTACAAAACGGGGTTTCATAAAATAATTAGGGGTTTTGTAATATATACATGGTGAAAAAATATTTTTTTTGGGAGATGTTTGACATGAAATTAGGCATGGGGAAGTTCCCTTAAATCCGGATCATTTAAAAGAGATAATTATGAAAGGAATATTAAAATATTTTATCCTAAAAAAATAAAGGTAAAATAAACTCTGTATACATATAAAGACAACATATATATACAATATGGATTATTACCATGGGAATAAGATAAAATAAAATAGAGAAAAATAAAGAGAATGTGTAATCGATAATTAATGAGGGCCATATAGAAGACCCCTTATGGATTAAGAAACACTCTAATAATAAATCCTTTAAAGAGAGAGTGATTGAAGTTAAAATACCACGAGTAAGTATAATCCATGATAATATATTTTCAATTTTATGTATAAAAACTATTTTATATAAATATGGTGTATAAAATAAAATGTGTTTCAAAAAAGGAAATTTTGAGATGAAACCCTTCCCTTATGTCCAAATGTGCACTGAACTAACACTAAACCTACTGAATAATAAAATTATGTTTATTAAAAACTTTTCTAAGAAACATATGACTATATATATATATTTTTAAGTTTAATTTATCATTATTTTTCAACAATTTATTAACTCATTTCTACTTACATCAGTTACTTGAAGTTACTCTATCAATTTCTTAAAAACATTGATTGTATGTTGAATAAGGTCAAATTATGGTAAATTAGTTTCATAATATAAACTATTTTAGATTATTGTTTTCTTTATCATTCTATAATAATATAATTTCAATAAGTAAATAGGTTTTCCAGGAATTGACTCAAATTATAAAATGTACTTTGATATGTCCTTTTTAGTGGTAAAATTTATTATAATAGATTATTTTTAATATTACTTATGAAATGTTGAATATTATAATTATATAATGTAAATGGTTTTTAAATAACAATTAAATAAACTATATACACGTTATATTCTACCCAAGTTACATGGTATGGAATATTAAAGAGAAAAATCATCACGTAAATGTGGTAGTCTTCACGTACACACAAACGATGTCCTCATTTTTGATGAATAGAATGAAGATATAAAATATTATATATATTATCATTTAAAAATAATCAACATGTTATAAATGTTATATTATCTTAATAAAAAACCGTTTTCAACCATCCATGAAGGGTGGTGATATAAAATTGAATATGTCGTTCATAGAGGCAGCAATCCGCATATATGCACGACAATGTTTCCATTTTTCTCAATGATTTTTGAAGAAAGTATAAAATTGATGTTACATTGGTATATAAAAATAATATAATAATATTAATAATTTTGTTTTTATAATCTGTTTGATATAATATGTTTGAGGTGGTAGAAGTAGAAAAAAATTAAAAAGGTGGGGAGAAAAATATTACCTCTCGCTTTGGATGTTCTCCTTTGGTCGCCACCTTAAAGAACCTTATATTTGTATTTTAGAAAGAAAAAATCTTATATAAATTTTGTAAATTTATTAAGAGAGTCTATTGAAGATTTTTTTGATTATAATGGGATTTTAAAGTTTGGATCGTTCGAGGTGTGGTGGTAACTTTTATAATTAGAGAGAATAACATTTTTGAAATATATAATTATTAAATTAAAAGGGAGAAAATATTTTACCTATAATTTCATTTAAAAATGTAAAATAATAGAGTTTATTAAGGTTTATAGTCGATAAAACTTTAACCACACATTTTAATTGTTATTTTAAATATGTTTTTATGACCTTTACTCTTATATTTTATGTGCTTTTATCATTTCTTGTTTTTAACGCGGTAAATTACATTAACCTTTGAAATTTATTTCTAATGATTAAAAAAATGATAAATTTTACATAATTTTAAACTACTGAGTATAAATATGGATAATAATTTATCAAAAAAAACCAATGTAATAAAAATTTATTTTAATATTAGCTTGTGTAATGCGCAAAAAACCATTATTTGAGAAATTTTTATTTTTAAACATAAGATTAATGTTCAGTATTAAATTATCAATTTTGTTGATTCTATTTAAAATAAAATGTTTATTATAATATAGATAACATTTTATTAACATTACAATAATTCAAAAACATTATTCCACCATGTGAAATATTTATTAGAATAAACAAACAAAAAAATGTTTTATAAAATCATTACCTAAATTTTATAAAATGTTATAGGTTGGTTCATTATATCAAAATATTAATATAAAATAATTAATTTAAAATAAAAAAAAATATTTTTAATGTTAAAAAGGGTTTTACAATTTTTCATGTAACTCTTGTTTAATAATCTAATAAAAGTAAAAGTCTTTAAAAATTTAACACCCCGACCCTAGAAGAAGAGAGTCAGTGAATTATTACATATCGTTTGAATGATCACAAAAGATCAAGTCTCGAAAGACCAATTAGTTTAGTACCCTTAGAAGTACTAGATACTTTCATAAGGTTTACATTACATCATAAAATGGAAAACTATGAAAACATTGTTTCCATGGACAACATTGATATGCCATAGACTATCCTTACAGGGCAGTCATAATATACTTCATCGTATCCTAGGTAAAGTAAACCATAGAAAGGGGCGAGCTCAAATGCTCAGTAAGGATAAAAATATAGAAGAAAGATTTATAAATAAGCATAAACATTTAAGGGATTGTATAGAACTAAAAAAAGAATTTTCAATATAAACTTCATCATAATTTGGAAAATATAAATCAAAATAATGCCATTTACTTACTCACATGGATATTCTACTAGTCGAATAATAACATGCAATATCAATAGCCACTTTCCTAATAATGGAATGCATAATTTCAGACATTCATAACCACATAGTCAAGGCCTTGTGCCATGATTGTAAATAAGATTTTGTCAAGGCCTTGGGCCAAGACACTAGTTTGTCTCATGAGATATACCGATGCATCAGTGAGCTATAGCAGGCTCCACACGTCACTTACTAAGTCCAATGCATTCCTTATATGAGAAGGTTTATTCATAACATAAACATTCGTATTAAAACTAGCGTACAAAATGTCAATATTTTATCCATAAACCATGAATGGTATAAAAATAACACATACATCGACAAACATATCACAAAACCTTCAATACAATATGGATGATTTGTATCATAATAAATCAACTTCAAACAAGTTGAAAATCTATCAAAAGATTTTGAAAAAGATGAAATGAAACTATTTGAAAGAAATGGCTATAACTATTTTGAAACCATTTAAAAGAAAATATTGATTTTGGAAATATTCTTATAAGCTTTTAAGGGAAGCTTCTACAATGTTATAACAGTTGTAAATAGCCGCACCCACCATATAAGTTAAAAAAAGACATTCATAACTTAATTTTGTCGAAAAGGTTATAAAGGACCTTGTTTGGAAAACGACGGAAAGAATCCTTTATAAACATATAATAAAATTCAAACAAGGTTATAAATGACTTTAACCCATAGTCTATAAAATAATAAGGATGTTTTGAAATACATTTTTAAGAAACATGGATGTGGATGATAAAGAGGCCCCGGTAGATAATTACGTATAAACAATCTCGGATAATAAAGAGATTGTAGAATTAACCCTAACCATGAACATTTACTTGGTTGAGGGTAGGTTAACCTCTTGTATAATGGTTAAATAATTGTTATTAAATTATAAAATAATCATATACATTAATATGATATCATATAAGATCTTTTAATATTGTTTTGTTAATAATATTTTAGTATTGTCGTCATTTCGGGTGTTAACTGATTCGTTTTCCATTATATGCTTTGTTATGTATGTAATGTTTGTTACAGATAGGATGTATCTTATTAATATTCAGAATGATATTAAGTTTTTAAAAATTAATTTTAATCATCTAATGAAAATCAGTCTTGAATGGATACGATGAGGAATGAATCTCATCGCGTTCGGGGAGACGACAATCCGTACGTACGCACGAGCGACAATATCATTTTTTTGATATTAAAACAATACATAATTGGATGGTATATCATATATACAGAATCATTATAATTTTATATTTATTATTTACGTCATTTATACATCATTAGTATACCCATTCAAATAATAATGTATTGAATAACTACTACACCACGACGCGGAGACGGTAAGCCATACATACACACTTATGGTGACATGTCATTCAAATGATGGATATAATAATGAATATGGTTGTTCCATATTTATAATAACATCGGAATATATATAATATACTGTAGTAATTATTTTAGAATGGGAAAAACAAAGAAAGGGGAAGTGGAAGAAAAAAGGAACTTGAAAGAGGTGATGAAATATTTACCTCTTCTTCAGGTTCTTCCTTTTTATTTGATCAAAAGGTCTCCTTAGGTAAGATTTTTGTCTAAGGTAAGGCCTTTAGGATGAAGGGAGAATATTTGAGAGGGTATTTTCACTAGGTTTGGCCGAGAAAAAAGTCTTTTAAGGTGCGAATTTTAGGGAAGGGGGAGTGCGCTTTTATAAGAGGGGTGAGAGGTACCTTAGGAAAAGCTAGAAATATTATTTTATAATAAACTCATTTTCGGTTTATAATGGCTAAAAACTGAATTAGTTAAATTATAAGGTGGGTATGGGTCGAAAAACACTCAAAAAACAGGTTTTATACAGGTTTGTGTCACTATATTAACTTTATCTTTTAAATTTAACTCTTAGTTAAATATTTTGACATTTACCATGTCTCTGTTTATTTTTATATTATATGGTTAATAAACATACTATAAACTTTCAAGAAAACCTCAAGTGGTTCATTAATGAAATATATAATATGATTTAATACATTTGGCTGAACCTTAGATGTTTAGGAATAGAATATAAATTAATAATATAATATTTGTTTTAAAAACCCTTTAATGTCAATTTTGACACTATTTGGTATTTTGTTTTTTCTAAAATCATAACAGTATTATTACTTCGAAAGAAATTCATCTAACCAATACTAACATTTTATATTAGTATATAAAATTAGTTTAATTCATAAAAGTCTCAAATTATATTTATTTGGATATTTATAATATCAATTATTTTAATATTTCATTAATTCGGTAATTACTGCATCATCATTCTGTCATTAATAAATTAAATTATTTAATGTCTAAAAAATATAAATAAAATGTAATTATGTATAAAATCATTTTATATTTCTAATAAATATTTATAGTCTAATTTATCTTATTTCTATCCCTATATTAAAAATGTTTTAGTTATTAAACTTTGATTTTAACTCTTTTAACTATTCTTTAAATAAAATAATAATAAATGTCCTAATCTAATCCAAGTGGACCTAAAGGATCATATTTTATTCCCAAGGTTGTTTTTGGACGAATTAAACTTATCCAAAAGAATTAGGATTTGTGTTAGGGTAATAATAATATCCTTTTTACCCTTAATTACAATATTTACTTTTAACCATGGTAAATAAAAGTAAAAAGTTACTATTCACCAAAAACTATTTTCATCTTATTGAACAAAATTTACTTAATAATATCAACCATGTCTATAGGATTTTTGAAATTCAACTCACATTAGTGGTAAAATTTTGTTTTATGAAAAATTTGCAAATGCTTCTAGGTGGTGGGTAAAAGATGGTAAAAAGATCAATAGAATTTTTATATATCTAAAATTATTATAAACTGACTCCAATGAATTACATTGAAATTATATAGGTATTATGTATCTATTTTGACCTAAAATAAATTTAAATAAAATAAATAATTATTAAAATATTTTGTTTTAAACTATAACTCAATGTTTGCACTATTCATCAAAAATTGAATGTTTTTAGAAAAATACAAAAAATAACCCTAAGCTAATTTCGATATTCTGAATCAAAAAATGAAGTCCATATTGAAAGATAAAATTTATAACATTTTAAAAAGTGGGTATTTCTATTCATAACAACTTGTTTGATTGGATGTGGTGTGTTAGAACTCGAAGTTGTGTATAACACATGCTATTGTATTATTCAAAGAGAAGCGTACTGTCGAAGCTTGGGGTGTTACATTATCCCATAATTCAAATAATTTCATCCTCTAAATTTATTTAATATTACTGTATAAAAAGACTTCAGTGGTTCTTCATAATAAGTTCCTCGGGTTCCCACGTTTCCTCTTCCATCTTATGGTTTCACCATTGAACTTTTAACAGATGAGTCGTCCGGTTTCTCAGCACTTGTACTCTTGTATCAAGAATCTTAACAGGCTCTTCTAAATGAGATAGATTGGGTTCTAGTTCTAATTCCTCATAGGTGAGTACATGCATTGGGTCAGGCATGTATTATCTCAATAGTGACACCTGGAACACATTGTGAACTTTAGAGAGACCTGGCGACACTGCAAAATTGTAAGCTACAACCCCAATTCATTCTACAATTTCGAAAAGTCCTATGTACCTGGGACTCAATTTACCCTTCTTACGAAAACTTATAACACCCTTCCAGGGAGATACCTTCATGAAAACATGATCTCTTACATGAAATTACAAATCCTTCCTTCGGTTATCGACATACCTCTTCTGTCTAGTTTGAGTTGCTTTGATGTGGTTTTGATTACCTTCAGCTTTTCCATTGTTTACTCCAAAAGTTCTGGGTCTACAAGTTTTCTTTCACCCACATTATCCTAACAGGTTGGTGTGCATCATCTCTTTCCATATAATGCTTCATATGGTGCCATATGAATTCTTGATTTAAAGCTATTGTTATAAGAAAATTCTACCATAGGTAAATATTGATCCCACATACCTTGAAAGTCAAGTGAGCATGATCTCAACATGTCTTCAAAGGTTTGAAAAGTTTGTTCTGATTGTCCATCAATTTCTGGGTAGTAGGGAGTGTTAAAATGAAGTTTAGTATCTAGGGCTTTCTAAATACTTTTCCAGAATCTCGATGTAAAACATAGATGACAATCTGAAACAATCGATAGGGGTACTCCATGAAGTCTCAAAACTTCATTAATATATAGTCTTTCTAGACATTCAAGTGGTAAATCTTCTCCTATAGAAATAAAATGTGCTAACTTGGTAATACGATCAACAATGACACATATTGCGTCATTCCTTCTAGGAGTCTTTGGTAGCCCAATGACAAAGTCCATCGTGATATCATCCCATTTCGACTCAGGTATGGGAAGAGGTTGCATGACTCCTCCACGATATTGCCTTCATGCTTTCACTGGTTGACAAACCATACATCTGGACACAAAATCAGCAATATCCCTCTCCATGTTGTCCCACCACATATGTTCCTTCAAATATCTATACATCTTATTGTTACCAGGGTGTATAGAGAAATTGGAACTATGAGATTCATCCAAAAATTCCCTATTTAGATCAGGTATATCGGGAATAGAATGTCTCTTCCCAAACATAAAAATTCCATCTTTATACACAAATTCACTCAATCTCCCATCATTACTGCATTAATCTTCTTTTGAAACTCTTCATCATTGGTCGGAGAACTCTTTCTCTTTTTTAGTAAATATGGTTTGGAAACCATTTGAAAAAGCATTGATGTTTCACTTTCCATGGTTATTCCTATATCCATATATCCATATTTACTAGATCCATGAAAATAGGATCCCTTTCAACTCTCATCTTGTACAAAACTCCATGATATTTTATGCTCAAAGCATCTGCAACCTTATTTACCTTCCCCGAGTGGTAGTGCATCGTGCAATCATAATCTTGGAGTAGTTCAAGCTATCTCCTTTTCCTCATGTTGAGTTCTTTCTATGAGAAAATATACTTCAAACTCTTGTGGTCGGTATATATCTCACATTTCCACCATAGAGATAATGTCTCCATATCTTCAAAGAAAAGATTAAAACTTCTAACTCTAGATAATGAGTAGGATAGCTTTCCTCATGAATTCTTAGCTATCATGATGCATAGGCAATAACCCAATTATTATGCATAAGGACACAACCAAGTCCTTTCTTTGATACATCACTATAAATAACAAACCCATCACAATGATCTGTAAAGAAAATGAGAATTATTCTAAGCATATACCCTAAGAGTTTTGTAACCCAGAGTTCATCAATGCCCATTTTCGTGCACCATTTCCCGTTCGAGTCTAGGTCAAAGCGGTTTTTTTGGGTTTTACCCCTAGGTACATCTGTTTCAGAGCCGCCTCTTCTTGATCGTATCCAAATAGGGATGTATATCTTGGAAAAGTCAAAAAATATCTACAATTCCAAAATTTTAGGAAGTTATTCTATACTAATCCTCAATGTCTATCTTAGGGTAATGTGCTCTAATCAGAGTTTATCTAAATCTAGATTCCAAGGGTTGTACTAAACTTCCTCTGATACAAACTGTAACGCCTCGACCCTAGAAGCCCGGAGTTAGTGCATTATTAGATATCATTTGCATGATCAGAAAAGATCAAGTCTCGAAAGACTAATTAGTTTAGTAGACTTGGAATTACTAGATATATTCATAAGGTTTACATTACATCATAAAATGGAAAACTACAACAACATTGTTTCCATGGACAACAATCATATCACATAGACTATCCCTATAGGTTAGTCATAATTTACTTCTTTGCATCTTGGGAAAAATAAAACATAGAAATGGGTGAGCTCAATTGCTCAGTAAGGATAACAATATAGCAGAAACTTTTATAAATAAGCATAAACTTTTAAGGAAATGTTTAAAACAAAAACAATAGCCATTTCAACATAAACATCATCATAATATAGAAAATATAAATAAAAAATAATTCCATTTACTTACTCACATGGATATTCTACTAGTCGAATAATCACATGCAATATCAATATCCACTTTCAAAATGATGGAATACATAATGTCAGACTTTCATAACCACATAGTCAAGGCCTTGTGCCAAGACTACAAATAAGATTTTTTCAAGGCCTTGTTCCAAGAAACTAGTTTTTCTCATTATACATACCGATGAATCAAGGAGCTATAGTTGGCTCCACCCGTCACTAACGAAGTCCAATGCATTCCTCATATGAAAAGGTTTAACCATAACATAAACATTATTATTAAAACTAGCATACGAAATGTCAGTATTTTATCCATAAACCATGAATGGTATAAAAATAACACATCCATAGTCAAACATATCAAAAAACCTTCAATACAATATGGAAGATTTTTATCATAATTAATAAACTTCAAACAAGTTGAAAATCTACCAAAGGATTTTGACATCGATGAAATGAAAGTATTTGAAAGAAGTACCTCTTTCTATTTTGAAACCATTTAAAAGAATACATTTATTTTGGAAATATTATTATAAGCTTTTAAGGGGATCTTCGACGATGTTATAACAGTGGAAAATAGCCGCACCCTCCATATAAGTTTAAAAGAGACATTCTTACCTTAATTTTGTCGAAAAGGTTATAAAGGACCTTTTTTGGAAAATGAAGGAAAGATTCCTTTTTAAAAATCATATAAAAGACAAGAAAGGGAATAAATTACTTTAACCCGTAGTCTATAAAACAGTAATAATGTTTTGAAATAGATTTTTAAGAAACATGGATATGGATGATAAGATGTCCCAGTAGACAATTAGGTATAAACAACCTTGGATAATAAAGAGATTATAGAATTAAACCTTACCTTTTACTTTTACTTGGTAAAAGGTAGGTTAACATCCTGTATAATAGTGAAATAATTATTAATAAATTATACGAGAATCATATAAAATAATATGATATCATATATGATCTTTTAATATTGCTTTGTCAATAATATTTTAGTATTATCGTTGTTTCAGGTGTTAACTGAGTCATTTCCCTTTATATGATTTGTTATGTAAGAAATGTTTGTTATGGATTGGATGTATATTATTCATATTCATAATTATATTAAGTCTTTAAGCATTATTTTTAATCATCTAATGAAAATTAGTCTTCAATGGATATGATGGGAAATGAATCTCATCTCATTCGTGGAGACGGTAATCCGTACATACGCACGAGCGACAATATCATTCTTTTGATATTAAAATAATATATAATTGGTTGGTATGTCATATATAAAGAATCATTATCATGTTATATGAGTTATTTACATAAATTATACATCATTATTATACCCATACAAATCATAATGTATTGAATAACAACTATACCACGACATGGAGACGGTAAGTCGTACGTACGCACATTTGGTGACATGTCATTCAAAGGATGGATATAATAATAAATATATAGTTGTACAATATTTATAATAAAATCACAGTATATAGATGATACTGGAGTTATTATTTTAGAATGGAAACAACAAACAAAGGGGAAGTGGAAGAAGAAAGGAACTTGAAAGAGGTGATGAAATATTTACCTCTACTTCATGTTCTTCCTTTTGATTTGATCAAAATAGCTCCTTAAGTTGGATTTCTGACTAAAGTATGGCCTCTATGATGAAGGGAGGACATTTTAGAGGGTATTTGGGAAGGGTTTAGCTGAGCCAAAAGGCTTTTAAGGTCTGCATTTGTGGGAAGGGAGAGTTCCCTTTTATAAGAGGGGTGAGGGGCATCTTAGGAAAAGCTATAAATATTATTTTATAATAAAACCATTTTCGGTTTATAATGGCTCCAAAATATGTTATTTAAAGAATAAGGTGGGGATGGGTCGAAAACCACTCATATAATAGGTTGTAGATAGGTTAGGGTCACTATATTAACTTTTTATTTTGGATTTAACTCTTAGTTAAATAGTTTGACATTTGCCATGTCTCTTCCTATTTTTATTTTATAAGGTTAAGAAACATAATATAAACTTCCATGTGAACCTTAAGTAGTTCATTAATGACATATATAATATTATTTAAGATTTTTTGCTGAACCATAGATTTTTAGGAATATAATATCAATTAATAATATAATATTTGTTTTAAAATTTCTTTTATGTCAATTTTGACACTATTTGGTATTATGTTTTTTCAAGATTTATAACTTCATTTTTACTTTGAAAAAAATTCAGCTAACAAACCCTAACATGTCCTATTAACCTATAAAATTAGTGTAATTCATAAAAAGTCTCAAATTACATTTATTTGGATATTTATAATATCATTTTTTTAATTTTTTATTAATTAGGTAATTACTGCGTCATCATTGCGTCATAAATAAATTACATTATTTAATGTCTAAAAAATATAAATAAAATACCATTATGTAGGAAATATTTTTATCTTTCTAATGAATATTTATAGTTGAATTTATATTATGTGTAACCCTATATTAAAAATGTTTTAGTTATTAATCATTGATTTTAACTCTTTTAACTCTTTTTTAAATAAAATAATAAGAAATGTCCTGTTCTAATCCAAGTGGACCTAATGGATCATATTTTATTCCTAAGGTTGTTTTTGGTGTAATTACACTTATACAATATAATTAGGACATGTGTTAGTGTAATAATAATATAATTTTTACACTTAATTACCCTATTTACTTTTAACCGTGGTAAATAAAAGTTAAAAGTTACTATTCACCAAAAATTAATTTCATCTTATTGAACCACATTTTACTTACTGATATCAACTGTGTCTCTCAGATTTTTGAAATTCAACTCACAGGAGCGATAAAATTATGTTTTATGAAAAATTTTCAAATGCTTCTATGAGGTGTGTAAAAGACGGTAAAATGTTCAACAAAATTTTTATATATCTAAAATTATTATAAACTGAATACAATGAATTATATTGAACTGATATAAGTATTATGTATCTATTTTGACCTAAAATAAATTTAAAAAAAATGAATAATTATTTAAAAAAAATTGGTTTTAAACTATAACACAGTGTTTTTCACTATTCATCAAAAATTGAATGTTTTCAGAAAAATACCAAAAATTCACCCTAATATAATTTCGATATTATGAATCCAAAAATGAAGTGCATTTTGAAAGATAAAATTTATAAAATTTCAAAAAATGGGTATTACTATTCATAACAGCTAGTTTGATTGGTTATGGTGTGTTAGAACTCAATGTTGCGTACAACACACGCTATTGTATTATTCAAAGAGAAGCATACCGTGGAAGCTTTGGGTGTTACAAAAAATAAATATTTTTTACTATTCACTTAATAATCTATTATCTTAGAAATATATAAAAATTTATCTTAAGATAAATTTTATATGATTAATTAAAAAATGTTGATAATTTAAAAAATATTAAAACACTAAAATTTCAAAATTTATTTTCTAAAAGAAAATAAAATATATACCTAAAACTACGCTTGTTAATTTTTTTTAAACATTATGTGTTATTAATATTATTTCATATAAATATATAATTAAAGAGTTATTAATATACAACCTAATTTATAATAATATTTTAAATTTTATCAATTTAATCTATTAGTGTAAAATATACAACACTTGGTCAAATAGTTCCTTGAAAAAAATGAAATACACGCTTTAAAAAATTCTATAAAAAATTAATTATTTATATTATAGAATATAATTTTACTACTTCATTGATATTAAAATAATTATTTTAATTTATCATATACACAATTTCATATTAAGATGATAATATAAATATTTGTCCATTACTCATAAATGCACACACACAAAGATATATATATATATATATATATATATAATATTTGGATATCATGATTTTATTTAATAGTGAGGTATATTATTTAATATTTACCACTTAATAATACACGACTTGAGTATACCTATCAGATATATGAACAATGTCCATATTCACAATAAAGACAATTTAAATTACTATATTATATATATATATAGACATACTACATATTTTTCCATTTTAGTCTCTTTTCATTGAATATGTCATATATTATATTTTAGATTTTTTAATGCTTTATATTTTTTTTGACTATCTACTCATTATTAGTTTTGTTTGAAACTAGTGATCCTCAAGGTTGAATATGACTCATGTGATTTATTAGTCCTAAAGATTTTATTATTTTAAATTTATTATCCAATATTGATTTATGTACTATTAATGGATGCATTTTATCCATGTAGGGTAATAGAAGATAGTGTGAAATATTTAATTTCACATGCAATTTCTAATAAATTCCCCCTATGAATTATTAAATTCTTTTCAGTTTTATTCTTGTCTCATAAGAATTATTTTCTAATCAATTTCAATTCCTTTAAATAAGCTATAACTTTCTATGATACTAAATATATTCACCTAATCCTTACATTGAATTTAATTCAGGATTTGGAACATAATTTCCCAACAATATATTCCAAGGATCTAGAGGTCCGATGTCTTCGGATGATCAGATAAATTAATAAATTATCTTAAAGGAAAAAATCATTATATAAAACTCCACACAATTATCATAAATCCCATATATCTTCCAATACTACACAAGATACATTGGGAAAATTATATAAGGAAATGGGTGATCTAGAATGGCCAGTAAGGGAATAAATATGGAAATAAATCATAACATTAGAGTCAAAGGGTGTAACATGATATCATGAAGAGAATGATCATAAGAAGGGAAAAATAGAAAAATGATGTCAAAAAATAAGACCATGAAACCATGTAATATGTGGTATTATCATAACAAATGATAATATAAATACATGTACTAGGTTATTCCCAAGACCATTGTCATAAAGTGTACAAATTCCCATGGTGGATTGCATTGACTCCCTTTTCTATAAATAATGTGAAAAAAATCCCACAGTAGATTATGTTCACTCTTTAATCTTTTATATAACATATCTGGAGATATAAATATATACACAATGAATTTTAGGGCTATATTATTCCAACAATTACCATAACATAATTAAAATAATACATATTTGTTCCACTTGATGGAAGGGAACTGTATATAAATTATAAGCACGATTGAACTCATGAGAAGTATGTGGGTTTCAGAATTCCAATTTAAGGCATTACAAAAGGAAAAATAATAAGGTTTCCTAATAGAATAAGGTATTAAATAATTATTAATGTACATTTTTTTTAAAAATTCTTTAACCATAGAGTTACATTGATTAAAAAAATCACAATAAAAACAGAGTAGTAAGGATAAAAATGTACCATTTAAGTGAATATTTACAAAAAATGAAAAATATAATTAATTGGATATTGTTTTAGTTTAAAACCACAATTTTAAAATAAATTTATTTTCTAAAATATTAAAGATAAAAAAAATTAAGGGGAGAAACTTGACATGAAATTTGTCATAGGTAAGTTCCCTTAAATCAGGTTCACATAAAAGAGATAATTTCAATGGGAACATAAAAATTAAATATCCCCAAAAAATAAATTTAAATTAAATTAGGAATATAGGAAAATAGAACATATACAAGTAATATATATGATATAATTTAGAATAAAGATAAATTGAAATAGATAAAAAGGAAGATAACATGTAATCGACATGTAACAAGGGTGGTATTGAAGATCCATTCCGAATAAAGAAACATTATAACAAAAAACCTTTTAAAGAGAGAGAGAATAAAATTAAATTAAAAATAACATGATTAAATATAACCCATTATATTTATATTCAATTGGAATTATACAATCGATATAAAAGATTTTGTGTTTATAAAAGAAAATTTGTCTCAATGTATGAAATTTCAAGATGAAACCCTTACCTCATGTAAAAATGTTCCCCGAACATGCACTTAACTTCCTAAATAATCCAATTAGGTTTTGTAAAAAAACTTTATAAGTACATTATGAATGTATATTTATCATTATAAGGTCTATTACTTATCATTTTCACCAATTTAATACATTGTTTCCTCTCATGTCAATTACATGATGTTATTTAGTCAATTTATTAGAAAATTTCATGGTATGTTGACCATTGTCAGAGTGTGGTTAAATAGTTTCATAATATTCATAGTTTTATATTATTATGTCCTTTATTATTATAGTATCAGATAATTTATACCAATAAATATCTTTTTAATTAATGGATTCAAATTATAAATGTACCTTGACATGTCCTTTTTAGCTGTTAATTTTATTATTACAATTTATTATTAATATTACTTATGTAATGTCTAAAATTTTCCTGAAAAATGATAATGCTTTAGTAAGTAATTTTTTCATAAAATAAATATATATTTTATTACACCTGTGTTAGTTGGTATTGAAAATGAAAGAGAAACATCATCATATGGAGGGGAAGTCCCTAGATTAACATGGAAGATGCTTTTATTTTTTCTAGAATATAAATAAGGTATAAAATAGTATATCATATAATTTAGAATAATTAAAATTTTAAAAATATAATTTAATCTTATTAAATACCATTTTTAACTAGCCATGAAAGGTGATGATTGAAAATTGGACACATCGTTCATAGAGGCGGTAGTTCGCCCAAACACATGATGACATTTTCATTTTTCTTCATGATTTTAGAGGAAGGAATAAAATTTATTTTCTATTAGAAGAATAGAATAAAATTTATTAATAATACTGGTGTTATAATACCTTCTTGTATAGAATAGCTTTTTTGGTGGTAGAAGTTGAAAAGAATAAAGAAGGTGTGGTGGACAATATTACCTCCCTCTTTAGATGTTATCATTTAACCACCATGTGAAGGAACCATATCCCAAAGATTAATGAACATGTGGGGAGGAATTATCTGAGACCAAAAAATATTTTGGGTCATGC
Source organism: Viscum album (assembly GCA_963277665.1). Lineage (NCBI taxonomy): Eukaryota > Viridiplantae > Streptophyta > Magnoliopsida > Santalales > Viscaceae > Viscum > Viscum album. The sequence continues at coordinate 111,241,818 of OY728157.1, read as the reverse complement.
ATCATGTGATATCTATGTTTAGATATTTGGAAGACTGATGGTTCCTTTTATAATTCAAGAGAATGAAATTTTGGCACCTAGAACTCTATAATTAAAATGAAGCACATGATTCACATGGAATGTGAATAAAAATGGAAAATAATATAATGTGGGAAGGTTTATGGTATATAAACCCCCAAACACACATTTACATACACATTTTAAACAAGTTTTTAAATCACTTACTCTTATATTTTTTAATTTTCCAATTATTTGGATTTTTATAGAGGTAACAAATTTATACTAATATTTTATTTTAAAATGATTAAAAATAAAATTATCCAAATTATATATTTTTAAGATGATGATTCTAAAAATTAAATCCAATTTATCAAATAAAATATTTTTATAAGAAAAATAAAATTTAACACTAACTCATGTAGCATAAAAAACCTGTTTTGGGAAAACACTTTATTTTTAAGAATAAGAGTTATGTTAAAGATAAAATTTTCAATTTTCTTGAAACTATTGTAATTAAATTTTTTTATTATTAAAATAATAATTAATTAAATTTATAATAACTCAAAAAAATAATTCCAGCATGTGAAAATTTTATTAAAATAAACAAATGAAAACATGGTTTTTCCAAAAACATTACAAAGATTTTTTAAAATGTTAAGCCTGGGTTTTATATACAAACATATTATTTTAAAATAATTTATTTAAAATTAAAAAAAAAATTATTATAAAAAGGATTTCAAAATCTTTTATGAAATTATTGTATAACAGTTTCATAAAAGTTATGCTATTAATAATATCATAATTTTTCACCATTCACCGAAAAATGAACATTTTAAAAAAAATTAAAAATTGACATTACGATAATTTTTACATGATGTTTTAAAAGTGATATTAATTTCAAAAATTTAAAACTCTAAAATTTCAAGTTAGATTTTTTAAAATCAATACATATATAAAAATTCATTTTTTGAAGGAATGGTGTTTTTAAACATTAAGTGTTTTTAATATTATTTCATATTAATTTATTATTTAATAGATGTTATTATATTAGTTCTTATTTGATAATATTTTAAGAGTGTTAAATTTATTATATTAGGGTAAAATATACAATAATTAAAAAAATGGTTCTTGGAAAAAAAATATACGCTTTAAAAAATACCATTGAAATTTAATTATTTATAAGAAATAATTTAATTTTACTACACCGTTGATATTTTTATTTTTGTTTATATATACATCATATAATATTATAGTAATTATATTTATATTTAGGTACATAACACACATAAACACAAATATATAATATTTTAGAATTATGTTTTTATTTCATTGTGAGTAATATTAAATTAAATTTACTACCTAACAATACATGATTTCAGTATACCTATTAGATATATGATCAATAAAAATATTTTTAAAGACCCTATTTGAGATGACCATATTTTCAATGGCAATATTTCATTCAGATATATATAAAATTACTAAATCATTTTTCATTCTAGTCTCACTTGAAAAGGTGTACTTCTAATTTCATATTGTTGATTTTACATAGTTTATTGTACTTTTATGGTGATCTTCTTTTCTATAAGTATATTTCTTTATTGGTTATCTTTAAGGTAGAAGATGATATAGGGGATTTTATAGTTGTGATGATTTTATTTTTTTCTATATATTTTACACTATTTATTTATGCACAATTAACGAATATATTTTATCTACGGGAAGTGATAGTCCGTAGTGTATAATACACAGTTTTATGTGATTTTGTTTAACGTTACACTTATTAGTGAATAAATTATTTATAGTTTAACTAGTATTTTTATGACTTATTTCCTCACTAAATTAAATTCCATTTAAAAAAATAGAAAAAAAGTGTAGAATTTTAAACATCTGGTTTTTAAAAACAATATGATTTCGAAATACGTAGTTCATTACATATAGTTATTCAGTTTTTAATAATTTTTTTTATTGTATTGGAAAAAACTGGTCTTCTTGTAACATCCCAAGTAAGTAATTAATAATAGATATTTTTATCTATGTCTATTAATGATTAAGATAGTGTTTTAGAGGCTTAAAATGAAAATAAATCCAATCTTAAGCATGGAATACACTAATATTCTTAAAAGATTGTTTTACTGCCTTATGATGGAAAACCCTTTTTAAATCTATCTTTTGACAATTTTATAAACAATTTTTGTCAAAATAATCTTATTCTTTATGATTGGGACATCAAAATTTACTTTGTGTGAATTTTTGATATTTTCTGACAATGTTCATTTTTTAATGAATAATGAAAAATACTGCATTTTACATCAAAACAGCTTTTTAATCTAATTTATTTATATGATTAGATTATCTTTTGAATTGGTCTTAATGTGTAATATGAATATATTTTTACCATTTAATCCAATGGTGGTAATTGGAATCAATTTCACTTTGAAATTGGACTCAAACTAGTGTCTATCTTTTGATACTTATTGTTTCATAGAAACACGCTATTTGCTCTGACAGCGGGAATTAATTATTAAATTAATTAATGTGACTTATATGTTTTGAATTTTGTAAAATAGACTTCATTTTTGAATTCGGAATATCAAATATAGCTTAGGGTGAATTTTTGGTAATTTTCTGAAAAACCTCAATTTTTGATGAATAGTGAAACCACTAAGTGGTACTTATAAAAACTGATTTTCCGTTTAAATGAAATTTTGCCATCATTGTGTTTTGAATTTCAAAAATCCGACATACATGGTTTTCATTAAGAAGTAAAATGTGGTTCAATGAGATTAAAATAATTTTTTGGTGAATAGTAACGTATTAAGTTCTTAATCGCGATTAGTGGTAATTAGGGTAGTTTAAGGTATAAATAAAGCTTTAATAATATGAAATGACCTAGAAACATGTCCCAACCTTATAGGTTGTTTCATGGCCGACCAAGACAAGCCATGGGTCAGCTTGGGGACCCCATGTAGACACTTTGGTTGGGAAATGACATAAATAACTTTTTATTAAATGTTAAAGTAAAAATGACACAAACATAATATGTCTTACGAAAGGAATTTTTACATGGGGTTATAAAGATCATATTTTTGATTATAAATATCCATTGGAAAGATAAAAAGATTTCCTACATCATAGTAATTTTTTTATAATTTTTAGACATTAAATAAATAAAATTATTTATGACATCATGATGATGCAGCGATGGCCTCATTATTTAAGGATTTAAATAAAATGGAACGATAATGTAAAATCTATGAACTACACATGTCCAAAACCAATTGGATGAGTGTATTTCGAACCCTTATCACCTTATCCACGACTTATATCAATGTGGGACTTTTTAAAACCGAAACACATTTTCAAATAAAGTAATATTTCTTTACTTTCCAAAAGTGCCCCTCCTCTCCTCTTATAAAAGGCCCCCACCTCTAACTCATTTAACACACTCCTAAAGAATTTGGCTCAGCCAAACCCTGCCCATTTACTCTCTCCACATCCCTATCCTAATCATAGAGGATTCCCTTTGGGCAGAATCCTTTCAAAGGAAGCCTTTAGGCTAAAATCAAAAGGAGTTACACTTTTAAAGGTAATTCATTCTCTTATGTTCATTTGTTTTAATTTGTGTCTCCAACCCCCTAAACTCTTTTTATTTACTTATTTTTTAACAACACCAGTATCGTAAATATACTAGGATGCTGTTATAAGATTTATTTGAGCTAAACTCTCACACAACTACATCAAATGGTTAAAGAACATACGGTTTCCGTGGATGGTGAAATTCTGCCTCCCGAAACGATGATTGTTCAATACTCATTTAACACCTTCAAAGGTGGCCATTATGATGTCACTATTTTTATATATGATATATAATATGTTTATGTTTTCCTTAAGCTTCTGTTTTTTTTCATTTTGGGCATACCTTTATGGTTCCCATTATGGGTAAACACGATATCTTCATTTTAGGAAGTGCGGACTACCGCCCCCTGAAAGTGATTTGATTCGTTAATACCATATGTGGGATGTGTAAAGGATAAAGTTAATGATATTATATATGTTATTATACTGGAATTATAATATACTTATATATCATTATGATTCCATTCCAGAAAATACGAAATAGAAATGGAAGTAGTGTTCATGCGTACGTACAGCTTACCGTCTCCATGAACGGTGCATTTAATTTCTTACCTCTAAATGTGATGTAATATTATAAATACATGTATATGATGAATATATATGATATATATGTTATCCAAATCATTAATATCATTCTGGATATAATGAAACTTTGACCAAATTAACAACATGTAAGTGTAAGAAGTCTATTTTTGACTTAAGAACCAAATATCAACAAAATGAACATTATTAACTTAAATGATTACATGATGTTCATAGCATGGTATAAAAGGAATAATGAACTTGAAAAAGGTTCATAACAAAGTAGAGATTAACTCAAGTTTATTATTTAGGAGATTAAAGAACGGTCGGGTCAAGTCGGATACAGGGTATGAGACTTCGTCTCAATCTCCTTTCATTGAGGCATATTTTATTTTATACACAACCTTATTTTATACGGTGTATAAACCCCTTTGACTTTTATGTTTATTCAAAAGGAATCCTTTTTATATGAAGCGTTTACTAAATGACAAAAGGGAATGTTTTTGTTGTACGTATGCGGCGACAACGACTTCTCCGCCGTCGTGACTGTTATTTGAGTTTCAGCTTCTTCTACAAGCCATACCTTCTTTTTAAAAGAAAAATAAATACCATGTTTTACTTTTATTTTATTTTGGTATTGAAAATGGTTTTCATAATGTTTTTATATCAATGTGTTGTATTGATATCTCGTGATTGAAATGTGGAAATTTTATGTTTCCTTTATGCATGTTTTATGTGATATGATTATGTTATGGTTCTTGGGCATTATTATGAAGACGGGTGGTTCCGTGATAAACTAAGGGCGGGTGAGCCCGTTATAGCTCTCCAATGCATTGGGTAACGCAAAGGAGTGAAACGTTAAGGTTTCTACAAAGATATTTAGGGAATATATTGTGATAGGTATTCCAAACGTAACCAAGAGGGTTACCCCCTACGTAAGAATGTTATGGATGCCTCAAGTTACCTTTATGTCTTATGATTTCTATGATTTATTCATGATTTTATGAGGTATGTTAAAGTGCTTATGTTTTATGGGTAAAGTATGATTTCATTCTTATGTATATATGAACTCATGTTTCCTTTCCATGTTTTTTATAACCCATACTGAGCTTTTTATGCTCATCCCAAGTTTTTTTGAAATGTTTTTCACAGGTCAAGGGAAAGGTACATGATATGATGATAGTGTCAAGGAAGTGTCAAGAAATAATCCATGTTTTATTTTAAATGTGTTTTCCATTGATGGGAATGAAGAATATTATCTTTATGTAACGACTTTGTTTATATGTGGAATGTAATGCAAGTTTTATGATCTAATTCTCTAAAACTCTAAACCCGAAAAGATCCTCAATGTGTAATCTTGTAATAACTCAAGATTAAGTAAGGTTTAAGGCTGGGGCCTTATAGTTGGTATCAAAGGTCGGTTTAGATAACTTTAGGAGTTAGAATTCTATTAAATGATTATCCAAAAATATTTTTTTTGAAATGATATAGCATTTGAAGATTACCATGTTCATTCATCTAAGACATGTTTTTTCAGAATGGTTTTCCGCAAAGGAAACAGGGAAGCAGTGCTAGGAAGGCATACAGAAGGAAATAACCTTCCGAATCAGCATCCTGAGATGGTCGGAATTGGAACTGAACAGTTTGTTGCAGTAATGGCGCAGTTGACTCAGGCTATAAATGGTGGTGGTATCCATGCACGAGATCAGCCAGATCAACCGCAGAGGAACATGTCAGTGGTGGAACATTTCATTAGGCAACATCCACTATCATTCAGAGGATCATCTGACCCTGTGCTAGCTGAAGGGTGGATTAAAGCACTGGAAAAGATTTTTGATGTCATGGGGTGTTCAGACAATCAAAAGGTTAGTCTTTCTATTTACCGTTTGGAGGGTGAAGCAGATCAGTGGTGGTCTATGGTTAAAAATATCAGGGACGCCGATGAGATTGATGCTCTCGACTGGGATGAATTCAAAGGTATGTTTCTTGAGAAGTATTTTCCTAAGGCTGTTCGACTTAGGATGGAAAAGCAATTCTTGGAATTGAGGCAAGAGGAAGACTCAGTGGCTCCCTATGAAGAAAGGTTCACTCGATTGGCAAGGTATGCTCCAAATTTTATCCGAGACCTTGATAGTAAAATCAATCGTTTTTACTCAGGATTAAAGACAAAATATCGAAGGGCATTAGCTTCTCGTGAGTTTAAAAGTTATGAAAAGCTTGTTCGATGTGCTGAGAAGGTGGAAATGGAGTTTGCCGATGACCAAGTGTTCTATAACAACCAGTAGAAGAAGAGACTAAGGTGGAGAGATAAAGGTAAGAATTCTTCAAAAAAGTCTGATGGTAAGAGAACTAAGTTTCCAGTTTGTGATAAATGTGGCAAAAGTCGTGCTGGGGAATGTCTTCTGAATTCTGGAAAGTGCTACCGATGTGGTAAGATGGGACATAAGGCTCGTGATTGCACTGAAAATGATCAAGGTGAAGGTAAGAACAAATTTGATTTACAGTTAGTGAAATGTTTTAAGTGCAATGAGATGGGTCACTATGGAAATGAGTGTCCGACAAAGAGCTTGAGTGATGGGAAGCAGTTAGACTACAAGCAGAAAGGGGTGGTGAAATCCTTTGCAACTACTTCAGCAGATGTCGGGCCATCAAATGAAGTTGTATCAGGTACTTTGTATGTTTTTTCAGATTATGCCAGTGTGTTGTTTGATTCGGGGTCTACACATTCTTTCATCTCTGAAACCTTTTCTAGTAAAATGGGAATACCATCTCAAGAAATGACTCCTAAACTTTTGGTAAAAACACCTGGGGGAAATGTGGAGGCAAAAAGAATTTATAAGAATCTTCCTATCCTTATCTGTGGAAAGAACCTACTTGCAAACCTTATTGTTATACCTCTAGTAGAGTTTGATGTTATCCTGGGTATGGATTGGCTCTCTATTTACCATGCTAAGATTGACTATAGAGCTAAAGAAGTTTCTTTTCAGAAAGACTTTCAGTTTGTTTACAGGAATGAACCCTTACTTTTGATAACATATCAAGAGGCCAAAAACTTGTAAAAGATGGAAATGAATGTTACCTTGCACACGTCGTTGAAAATAAAGGAACTGTTCAGATTAATGATGTGCCAGTGGTAAATGAGTATCCTGATGTTTTTCCTGATGAGTTTCCTGGAATAATACCAGATCGGGAAGTTGAGATTACTGTTGACTTAGTTCCTGATGCTAAGCCAATTTCAAAACCCCCTTATCGAATGGCACAAATTGAACTTTTAGAGTTAAAGGAGCAATTGCAAGATTATTAGAGAAAGGTTTCATTAGACCTAGCACATCACCATGGGGTGCTCCTGTTTTATTTGTTAAAAAGAAAGATGGTTCTATGAGACTTTGCATTGATTATAGAGCCTTGAATAATATCATTGTTAAGAACAAATATCCTTTTCCTCATATCGATGATTTGTTTGATCTGCTCCAGGGAGCTCAGTTTTTTTTCAAAGATTGACCTGAGATTGGGTTACCATCAGTTGAAGGTAAAGGAGGCAGATATTCCGAAGACCGCGTTCCATACGAGATATGGCCATTATGAATTTGTAGTAATGCCTTTTGGGCTAACCAATGCACCTACTGTATTCATGGACTTAATGAATAAAATTTTCAATGAGTTCTTGGATAAGTTTGTGGTGGTTTTCATTGATGTTATTTTGGTGTTTTCTAAAAGTAAAGAGGAGCATGAAAGACATTTAAGGGTTATCTTGCAAACCTTAAAAGAAAAGAAACTGTATGGGAAATTCAGCAAGTGTGAGTTTTGGTTGCAACAAATTTCTTTCCTTGGTCACATTGTTTCTAAAGATGGAATAACTGTTGATCCTGCAAAAACAAAAGTTGTGGAAGAATGGCCAAGACCCACAAGTGTAACTGAGATTCGTAGCTTCCTTGGTTTGGCGGGCTATTACCGAAGGTTTGTTAGAAATTTTTCACGGTTATCTAGTCCAATGACTAAGCTAACTCGGAAGGGTGTTAAGTTTATCTGGACAAAAGAATGTGATGATTGTTTTCAGGAATTGAAAAGAAGATTGGTGAATGCTTCAGTTTTGGCACTACCTTCCAGGAATGGTGAGTTTGTTATATACAGTGATGCTTCATTGAAAGGACTTGGTTGCGTCCTAATGCAGAATGATCAGGTAATTGCTTATGCTTCACGACAGTTGAAAACTCATGAGGTAAATTACCCTACACATGATTTGGAATTAGCTGCTGTTGTTTTTTCTTTAAAAATTTGGAGGCATCATTTGTATGGAGTAAAGTGTGAAATATATACCGATCACAAAAGTTTAAAGTATATATTCACCCAGAAAGAGTTAAACATGAGACAAAAGAGATGGCTAGAATTAATCAAGGATTATGATTGTACAATTCATTACCATCCGGGAAAATCAAATAAAGTGGCTGATGCTTTGAGTCGAAAAAGTAATGCTTCATTAACAATGTTGCGTTTGGAACGTGATCCTTTGGTTAAGGATTTGATGAACTTTGGCATAGAAGTTGTGGGTGCAGGAAGTCCTTCTGTTTTGTTTCAGGTATCAGTGAGATCATCTCTATCAGATAGAATCAAGCAAGCACAGAAGCAAGACAGTGAGTTGCAGAAAAAGGTAGAGCTGGTTCAGAAAGGTAAGTTGCATGAATTCAACATTGATAATGATTGTGTTTTGAGATTTGGGAAGAGATTTTGTGTGCCTTGTGATTCACAGTTGAATAGAGAGTTGTTATGTGAAGCTCATAGTTCTCTGTTTTCAGTTCATCCTGGCAGTACTAAGATGTATAGAGATCTGCGGGAGTATTACTGGTGGGATGGAATGAAAAGAGGCATTTCTGATTTTACTGTGAAGTGTTTGACATGTCAATAGGTTAAAGCAGAGTGGCAGTTACCGAAAGGGATGCTTCAGCCTTTACCAGTGCCAGAGTGGAAATGGGAGAATATATCCATGGCATTTGTTGTTGGATTACCGAAGACATCTCGAGGTAATAATGCAATCTGGGTTATTGTTGATCGCTTGACTAAATCTGCTCATTTCCTTGCTATACGAGATACTTTCTCTCTTGATCAACTTTCCTGTTTGTATCTTAAAGAGATATTCAGGTTACATGGAGTTCCTCCCTCCATTGTATCGGATCGTGATCCCAGGTTTACTTCTAACTTTTGGAAAGGCCTTCAGAAGTCGTTGGGTACTGAATTAAATTTTTGTACAGCTTTTCATCCTCAATCAGATGGGTAGTCAGAACGAACAATTCAGACATTGGAGGATATGCTACGAGCTTGTTCTATGGATTATCATGGATGTTGGGACCAACATCATTCTTTGGTTGAATTTTTATATAATAACAGTTTTCATTCCAGTATACAGACGACACCATTTCAGGCATTATATGGGAAGCGGTGTCGAACTCCAGCTTTCTGGGATGAAGTGGGTGAAAGGAAGTTGATGGGACCAGAATTGGTAGAAGAGATGGCAGAAAAATTTCAGCTGATTCAGAAACACATGAGAACAGCTCAGAGCAGGCAGAAGAGTTATGCGGATAACTGGAGGAAGGATCTATTTTTCGAGGTAGGTGATCATGTTTTTCTCAAAGTATCACCATGGAAAAGTGTGATGAGATTTGGTAAGAAAGGAAAGTTGAGTCCAAGGTTCGTTGGACCATACGAAATTCTGGAGAGAGTTGGATCAGTTGCATACCGAGTGGCTTTACCTCCGAGTTTATCTCAGGTACACAATGTTTTTCACGTTTTGATGTTGAGAAAGTATATGCCAGATCCATCTCATGTTTTGAGTCCAGAGGTAGTTCAGGTGGAAGAGTACCTATCTTATGAGGAACAACCGATCCAGATTCTTGACCACAGGGAGCAAGTGTTATGGAATAAGTTGATTCACCAGGTAAAGGTTTTGTGGAAAAACCACATGATTGAAGAGGCAACATGGGAATCTGAAAATGCAATGAGGGATAAGTACCCCCATTTATTTGATAAGTAAATAAATTGCGGGGACGCAATTTTCTAAAGGGGGGAAGGATGTAATATCCCAAGTAAGTAATGAATAATAGATATTTTTATCTATGTCTATTAATGATTAAGATAGTGTTTTAGAGGCTTAAAATGAAAATAAATCCAATCTTAAGCATGGAATACACTAATATTCTTAAAAGATTGTTTTACTGCCTCATGATGGAAAACCCTTTTTAAATCTATCTTTTGACAATTTTATAAACTATGTTTGTCAAAATAAACTTATTCTTTATGATTGGGACATCGAAATTTACTTTGTGTGAATTTTTGATATTTTTCTGACAATGTTCATTTTTTAATGAATAGTGACAAATACTGCATTTTACATCAAAATTGCTTTTTAATCTAATTTATTTATAGGATTATATTATCTTTTAAATTGGTCTTAATGTGAAATATGAATATATTTTTACCATTTAATCCAATGGTGGTCATTGGAATCAATTTCACTTTGAAATTGGACTCAAACTAGTGTCAATCTTTTGATACTTATTGTTTCATAAAAACACGCTATTTGCTCTGACAGCGGGAATTAATTATTAAATTAATTAATGTGACTTATATGTTTTGAATTTTGTAAAATAGACTTCATTTTTGAATCCGGAATATCAAATATAGCTTAGGGTGAATTTTTGGTAATTTTCTGAAAAACTTCAATTTTTGATGAATAGTGAAACCACTAAGTAGTACTTATAAAAACCGATTTTCCGTTTAAATGAAATTTTGCCATCATTGTGTTTTGAATTTCAAAAATCCGACATACATGGTTGTCATTAAGAAGTAAAATGTGGTTCAATGAGATTAAAATAATTTTTTGGTGAATAGTAACTTATTAAGTTCTTAATCGCGATTAGTGGTAATTAGGGTAGTTTAAGGTATAAATAATGCATTAATAATATGAAATGACCTAGACACATGTCCCAACCTTATTGGTTGTGTCGTGGCCGACCAAGACAAGCCATGGGTCAACTTGGGGACCCCATGTAGACACTTTGGTTGGGAAATGACATAAATAACTTTTTATTAAATGTTAAAGTAAAAATGACACAAACACAATATGTCTTACGAATAAAAATTTTCCATGGGGTTATAAAGATCAGATTTTTGATTATAAATATCCATTGGAGAGATAAAAAGATTTAATACATCATAGTATTCTTTTTATAATTTTTATACATTAAATAAATTAAATTATTTATGACATCATGATGATGCATCGATGACCTCATTATTTAACGATTTAAATAAAATGGAATGATAATTTAAAATCTATGAACTACAATGTCCAAAACCAATTGTATGAGTGGATTTAGAACCATTATCACCTTATCCACGACTTATATCAATGTGGGACCTTTTAAAACCGAAATACATTTTCAAATAAAGTAATATTTCTTTACTTTCCAAAAGTGCCCCTCCTCTCCTCTTATAAAAGGCCCCCACCTCTACCTCATTTCACACACTCCTCAAGCCTTTGGCTCGGCCAACCCCTTCCCATTTACTCTTTCCACATCCCTCTACTCATCCTAGAGGATTCTCTTTGGGCAGAATCCTTTCAAAGGAAGCCTTTAGGCTCAAATCAAAAGGAGTTACACTTTTAAAGGTAATTCATTATCTCATGTTCATTTGTTTTTATTTGTTCCTCCAACCCCCTAAACTCTTTTTATTTACTTCTTTTGTAACAAAACCAGTATCTTCAATATACTAGGATGTTGTTATAAGATTTATTTGAGCTACACTCTCACACAACTACATCAAATGGTTAAAGAACATACGGTTTCCGTGGATGGCGAAATTCTGCCTCCCGAAACGATGATTGTTCAATACTCATTTAACACCTTCAAAGGTGGCCATTATGGTGTCACTATTTTTACATATGATATATAATATGTTTATGTTTTCCTTAAGCTTCTGTTTTTTTCATTTTGGGCATACCTTTATGGTTCCCATTATGGGTAAACACGATATCTTCATTTTAGGAAGTGCGGACTACCGCCCCCTGAATGTGATTTGATTCGTTAATACCATATGTGAGATGTGTAAAGGATAAAGTTAATGATATTATATTTGTTATTATACTGGAATTTAAATATACTTATATATCATTATGATTCCATTCCAGAAAATATGAAATATAAATGGAAGTAGCGTTCATGCGTACGTACGGCTTACTGTCTCCATGAACGGTGCATTTCATTTCTTACCTCTAAATGTGATGTAATATTATAAATACATGTATATGATGAATATATATTATATATATGTTATCCAAATCACTAATATCATTCTGGATATAAGGAACCTTTGACCAAATTAACAACATGTAAGTGTAAGAAGTCTATTTTTGACTTAAGAACCAAATACCGACAAAATGAACATTATTAACTTAAATGATTACATGATGTTCATAACATGGTATAAAAGGAATAATGAACTTGAAAAAGGTTCATAAGCAGGTAGAGATTAACTCAAGTTTATTATTCAGGAGATTAAAGAACGGTCGGGTCAAGTCGGATACGAGGTATGGGACTTCGTCTCAATCTCCTTTCATTGAGGCATATTTTATTTTATACACAACCTTCTTTTATACGGTGTATAAACCCCTTTGACTTTTACGTTTATTCCAAAGGAATCCTTTTTATACGAAGCATTTACTAAACAAAAAAAGGGAATGTTTTTGTCGTACGTATGCGGCGACAACGACTTCTCCGCCGTCGTGACCGTTATTTGAGTTTTGGCTTCCTCTACAAGCCATACCTTCTTTTTAAAAGAAAAATAAATACCATGTTTTACTTTTCTTTTATTTTGGTATTGAAAATGGGTTTCATAATGTTTTTATATCAATGTGTTGTATTGATATCTCGTGATTGAATTGTGGAAATTTTATGTTTCCTTTATGTATGTTTTTTTTATATGATTATGTTATGGTTCTTGGGAATTATTATGAAGACGGGTGGTTCCGTGATAAACTAAGGGCGGGTGAGCCCGTTATAGCTCTCAAATGCATTGGGTAACTTGAAGGAGTGAAACGTTAAGGTTTCTCCGAAGAGATTTAGAGAATATACTGTGATGGGTATTCCAAACGTAACCAAGAGGGTTACTCCCTACGTAAGAATGTTATGGATGCCTCAAGTTACCTTTATGTCTTATGATTTATATGATTTATTCATTATTTTATGAGGTATGTTAAAGTGCCTATGTTTTATGGGTAAAGTATGATTTCATTCTTATGTATATATGAACTCATGTTTCCTTTCCATGTTTTTTATAACCCATACTGAGCTTTTTATGCTCATCCCAAGTTTTTTTGAAATGTTTTTCACAGGTCAAGGGAAAGGTACATGATATGATGATAGTGTCAAGGAAGTGTCAAGAAATAATCCATGTTTTTTTTCAAATGTGTTTTCCATTGATGGGAATGAAGAATACTATCTTTATGTAACCACTTTGTTTATATGTGGAATGTAATGTAAGTTTTATGATCTAATTCTCTAAAACTCTAAACCCGAAAAGACCCTCAATGTGTAATCTTGTAATAACTCAATATTAAGTAAGGTTTAAGGCTGGGGCCTTATACTTCTATTTATAGAGAAAATATTAAATATCAGAATAGGGAAATAAATTTTACATATCCAAAACCATCCTATAATTCTATACCAGTACAAAGAGAATTATGTATCTCTTTTGGAAACTCATTCTCATGTGTGAATGTTTTTGACTTATGTATAATCTAATCTATCTCAAATGATTGAAAAAATGGAAAATATTGACATTCAATACATTTCCATTTTAAGATAATATGATAATGTATTCCCCAAATATTTTCTTAAACATCATCCTGATCGAGAGGTTGAGTTGTCTACAAAACTTATACGTAGAGCTATGACCATATAATAAATTCCTGATAGAGTAACCCTCATTAAATTGGAACAATTGTAAAAAAATGACAAGAAAACTTAGAGAATAGTTTTATGTACCCTAGTGATTCTCCACAAGGAACAACGATCCTCCTAATCAAGAAAAATAATGGTTTAATATGTTTATATATTGATTATAGTGATCTTCTCAATGTTAGAATAACAAACAAGTATGCTCTTCCTAGGATTGATGACTGGTTCGACCTACCACTTAGGGCACTATACATTTCCAAGGTTAATACTTGATTGGGATATTATCAATTAAATATTAAAAGAATTATATTTCAATGACTAATTTTATAAAATATATATTTTCTAGGATTTTATTGTAATTCCACTTAAACTTTATAATTATCCTATAATGTAATCCCCAAGATTTAAATATTATGTTTTATATAAATAAATATGATTTCATATATCTTGTTTCACAAGAAGCTCCAAAGTAAAAGAAACTACGATATATTTTATAAAATGATACAATTTCAGATAAATACTAATAAATTAAAAGATTTTAATATGAAGAATCATTAAAAAAATAAAAAGTGGGAAAATATGATGGAAAAAAGTACCATGAATATAAAATATATATTATCATGGTTCCCCATGAAGATCATCACCCCGATTGAAACTATAGATTAAATGAAAATAATTATAAATATAATATAAAAATTAACAGATAATAAAATAAAATGAATGGCTTAAAGTTATTTATTGGAATGAAATTTTATATCTATATATGATGGTTCAACTTATATATTCTTTGGGATTATATGACCATTGCAACATGACTACTGAATTAATGGATAAAAACAAAAGTGGCCATATTATGAAATATATTTAGAAAAGGGAAATAAATGACATAGTGTGTTATAAGTGTTCCTTATGAAGCTCATTTTTTAGAGTTTGGTGGTGAGACAACATCGCCCGGGTTCAACATAGACTAAGTGAAAACTGTACTCCATTAAGTGTAACTTGAGAGAAATCCATTATAGGAGAAGCTCAAACTCATGGAAATCGATATAGTATCCATGATATATAAATAAAAATATGTGAAAACCAACACTACTTCTCTCACCATTACATATTATGTTGATGTTTTTAGGGGATATGTAAGTAGATTTAGAATGATATTATCATGTAATTATTAATAAATATTATATTCTCATTATTATGTTTAATTTATACAAATTTAATTACAATAAAATTTACTTCAAAATAACAATAATGGTTTTATTTAACCTAAATTTATTGATAAAATTTATTTCCTATTAAATAAGGAATCAATCTTATATAATTATGAATAAAACTATTTTAGAAAAAATAGAATTTTCCCAGATAATTTTTAAATCTCTATATATTATTTATTTTTACAACAATTAATCTCTATTGAATAATTTGGAATATATTAATAACATATATAAAAAAATTCATTATAAATATATTCATTTGACATGGAAAAAAATAAATTATTTTTTAATCATCATATTCAAATTTAGAAAAAATATCATTTTCTAAAGATCAAAATAATTTACCAAACTAAATAATAGATACCATGGAAAAACCGTTGACTTTAGAGAATTATTTTTATAAATATTTCATAATATTTACATAAATTATATTTGTATATTTTTTTGACTTTTAATTGACATTTAAGCATATAAAAAATATATTAATAATAATTTAATTAGAAATTTATATTAAATCAGAATAAAAGAACTTAATTGATAAAAATACACTTCCTATAAGAAAAGATTTTTATATCTTATTTTTATATTTAAAATTTAACATTAGAATTTTTATAAATTTAATAAAATTAAATGAAGAAAAAAGTTAGAATCATCATATAATTTTTTTAAGAAATATCATCTTATATTTTAGTGAAATAATTATTTCCATTGTTACAAAATCAATCAAGGTTAACGAGGGAAAAATGAGGTAACTTAATGTGGATTGAAGTTTGAAAAATTAAGTAGAAAAATAGACATTCTAGAAAAAAATTATTATGTTTCAAATTCATGACCATATGTCTCACCAACATTTATTCACCTAAATCACCTAACTCCATTGTGATGTCATATTTACCTCTCACCTAACATTAATTTCTAAGGAAAAGTCCCTCTTTTGAACTTATAAATGGAGCTCAATTCCAACCCTTATAGACACAACCAACATTCAAATTTGACTTTAAAACCTAATATTTTTTTACCCCTAATAGATTAATATTAAAATTTTTCATCCCTTATTTACAATAAAGTGTCCTAATTCCTCTATTTAAAAAAGTTATTTAATGAGAAGATTCATATTATCAATTTGAGTATTATCAACTCCCTATCCTTTTGTTCTTTATATTTCTCATCCAATCCACTAAAAATATATTCTAACCATAATAATAAAATTAAATATGTATCATTATTATACAAAAATGTAATTATGTTGATGTAATAACCATTGTATATGTTCCTTCCATCCAATGGAAAAATAGATATATTGATTATGTTGCGTGTGGACTACTGCCCCCAAGAATAACATATTTATTTTCTCATCACTGGCATATTGGAATGTTAATAAAATGGATTTAATGATTAATTATGATAATTATTAAATTATTAAGACTATTAAGATAAAAATTTGGAATTATATTTATAATATTAACAAAAAGCGATCATTGAAAATTTAATTGCTTAAAACGAGCATACCAAGAGGGAAAAAAATAAATTATTTGTAACTAATATATTATTATTTTCAATTCCCTATACATACATTAAAAACTATTATTTATCTTATTTATATAATATAAATAATATTCTTATAATTTTTTAATTATGATATTATAATAAAAAAATCTCATACTTATCCATCGGTGAAAACATGTTCTTATTTTGGTTAGTTTAACCTCATGAATGAACAGTGTAATAAATTTACATCATGCATGATTATATAAAGGTTAATTAAAATTATAATTTGATATTAATAATTAAATAATGATTTATTTGATTAGTAATGATAATATTGATATATAAACCGTCATTAATATAACACATTTTTTGATTAAAAATTTCTGAAAAATCTCACCATTGATTCAATAATCATTAATTGTAACTGAAATTATCATGTAATTACTTTGGAAATTTATAAATAATATTAAAAAATATATTATAGTATTTAAAATAATCTATTAATGAAAAAATGTGTATAAAATTATGGTTATTAACATTGAAATCACAAACCAGGTGTGAAATAATAAAAATTACTAAATAATGATGATGAAAATAAAATATCGCTATCTAATAAATTTATCTTTTGTGATTATAATTTTTTTTATAAAATGTAATATATATGAACATGGTTATGAAATAATTTATTAATATGTTTATGTGTATTATACAAGAGGTTAAATAATATTCATAAAAAAATAGAGTAACGGTATGTTTTTTTATCATATCAATTATATTTTTTTTGAGACAAATGACATATTGACTACATGATTGGTTTTATATTATGTATATACCTAAATATTAATTACTTTTATCATATAATTCATGAAATTATATGTATTTAATATTCAATATAATGTTTTATTTTTAAAGGATTTTGATTTACGTTTTACCCAATGATGGATTTTATTAACTCAATTTCCTTTCATTGTGTTTAAATGTTTCTTCTTAAAATATATGATTTAGAGTTCAATATAATCTTCCATTTTATATTTAATATTATATTAAATATTCTTAATCTAGGGAAAATAAAATTTCTATTCATATATTATTTCTTGATGAATTTATTTCTCATACAAATTTGACATTGTTAAGAGAAATTTACATCCACTCAAAATAGAACTTTCCATTCCATGTCCATATTATTTCCACTATTGGTCCTCTTTTTTTATTCGGAAACCAAAATATTTATTATTAATTATTTATTTAATAATTATCTTTATTAATCTTCCAAAAGAATATTTTTTACACTTTTAATGATGTGGATTTTAATAATGATATTTTGAAATATTTAAATGTAATTTCAGTTCACATTCATATAGTTTATCTTCCATACAAATTTTTTTAAGTTAAAATCTTTTCTTATCAAATTTATATTATTAATGATACTTAAATACAATGTTTTCAAAATTTATTCTTCGAAATGATTTTTTAAAGTGACTCACAACATTATCTTTTTATGATAAGGATAAAAATGTTTTATGAAATCTCAATGTATAAATTTTAATAAATATTCATCTTTATATATAAATGATAAATATCTTATAGAGTTATATTTCATGAATATCTCTCTAAATTCCATAAAAAATATCTCATTTTCTTGATTTAATTTTCGTATCATCTGATCATATTATTGATTCCAGTTTTTGTGATTCAATTTGGAATGATACAAAACCCATTCTATTTCCATTGTGTTTTCATGAAATGATATATGAATGATTTATTGTGGCAAAAAATTTTATTGTTTAACAGTTTGGGATGGGTTGCGTTAATTAAATTCCTAATATATATATGTTGTATCAATTAAATCACTAACACGAGTTAGGTTCATTATTTTCCTCTAATGTATTGGTTATGGTATTATATCTTGTAAGATAAGGATTAATGATATACATTAGTTATATGTTCTCAAAAAGATATGTGCACTTTATGATTATATTCACAACATTATAAATGTGTATTATTATTATGTTGACAACATGATTTGGTACATTATTTTTTTGTTCATAGCATGATGTGTGTACATTATTCTTATGTTCACAATATAATGTGTGGATATTATATTTATGTTCATATTATGATGCATGAGGAATATTTTTATGTTAAAACGTTTATTCGTGGACTAGGTTAAAGATAAAATTTTACACAATTTTATGATATCTTATACTTATTATTATGCCAAATATATATTTTCTACTCAATGGGTCATGAAAATTTTCTTGTAATTTTAAACCCTTATTTCATGGTATAAGTTTAAAAATTTTATATTACATGTACTTATATTATATATAAAAATAATATCAGTTCTTAATATTTTAATTATATATCTCTTTCATAGTCATTCTTTCTAATGCTTATGATCTTACCATTTATGAAATCTTGGAAAGTATTTCCCTTATTGAGCATTTGATCTCACCACCTTTTCATGTTTTCAATTACTCATGTTTAAAATATAATTATACCATATTACATTTCTAGAAGTAGGTGAAGTGTGGTGTAATTATTAAGAAATGTTCACAATTATGTGAAATAATATTTTTATGGAGCTAATATCCAAAGTAGTAAATATTTTTGTTATGAGATTTGTAAGATATAATGTGTATATACTGAGAGGATATATAATATGGTGTATGTTTTATTGGGTCATATATGTTTTTATCAAATCCTATCTTAAAAGAGTGTCTTTTCAACACCATATTTGGGAGTGTGGATCTAGTGGAATCTTAGTAGATATTAGAGTAGACTTTTATTTATTTTTTGGTTATAAAGATGAGAAAATATTAATGACAATTCTAGGGAAAGTCTAAATACAATAAAAGATCGATATTTTTATTATTAAAGTGAAACGTTTGTGGTTTCGAAGGGTAGACATACCTATAGTGATACAAAAAAGTGGATACATGCTCAGAATTAATTTCACATAGGTGTAATAAGTTAAAAAAGTCGGTTTGGGTATTATCCTAATTTTTACTCAGTGTACAACTAATGGTCATAACTATAGACCAGGCTTAAAATACTTGGGGATATTCATTAGTTGATTGATATTATCTTTATAGACAATTATGAAGGATTAAATGGAATTTGATAATGTAATATAAAACAAGAGGAACTAATAGGAACATGATAATGAAAAACCTAGATTGAATCCTTGAGATTCATAAGTTAGGTTCTACATATCATTTATGAGTTACATATTCCAAGATTATAGTTTCCTATTATTGATTTATTAACTTAATTTATCTTATATTTCGATTATAATCAATTTAATGATGTGGATAAATATTGGGGTAACCAAGTTAACAATGGGTGTGATGGAGAATAAAGATATTATACCACTGATAAATTAAATAGGATAAAATTTGGAGTGAAAAATATTGTGATTATATCTAACAATATATCTTGAGTTATTATTAATAACATAGTCCAAAATTAATTAATAAACAAAAAATAATAAAAAATGTATTTTATTGTATGTTTAGTTGATAAAGACCATGTTGGAAAGAATATTGAATTTCTTAAATGTAAAAAATGTGGTAAGAAAAACATAACAATTTTTCTAAATGGAATGATAAACCATTTTAGGTGTGTAATTATAGGTAATTGAGTTAGTGACTATTAAAGATAGATAAAGAGCAAACCACTATAATGGAAGTTATAAAGGTCCAAGGCAATATACCACCCACACATAAATGCTTCACGTTTAAGGATTTTAGGAATTATGAAAATCGATTCCTTAACCTAAGGGATAATGAGGATTATAGACACCAATAACCTCTAAGACCAATGGGATAAGGAAGAACATTTGTAATGAATTAAGTTGAAGTATATCATGATAATTAAGGTAAACTTATCATTTACCCTATATTTTTTGATATTTTTTTGGATATTAGTTCTATACACTCTATTATATCATGAATGTTTAAAAAGATCATAAAATCAACAAAAGAATTATTTTATATTGAATTATTAGAGAAAAAATCTATTTGTATGATTATTATATTCCAATTTCATGTTTATGGGAACATGCATCATGTAAATCCTGTTATTCTTCCACTGGATTAATTTTATTTAATTTTAAAAACGGATTGGATATGTCAATATAAACTATATATTAATTACCAAAATAGGAAAATATTAATTCATATATTAAATTAGAATATGGTATTCTATTAGTGAAAGTTTGACTATAAACTCTCTATAACAAGTAGCCTCATTTCTTGGGTCTTAATACCTAATAATGAGGGGTTTTAACTCAAATTATTAGAGAAAACACAAAAGATGGGATATTCAAATTATGAGGGAAAATATGTAATTCCAAGTCTCACCTAATGTTGTAAGGTATACATATAATTTGAAATTGTATATTGATTAATTTATATATTATGGATACCCTGTGATATTTTCATTAGTGAGTAACAATCAAAATTGCGAGGATGAAATTTATTTTGGGTGGGTGGGAGTGGGGGGGGGGTTAAATCCTAGATATTTTAGTACTAATTTCTTTTTAAATAACTACTATTCTAAATAGCTTGTATCTAAAAAACACTAAATTAAATAGAAGTTTGATATATTTTATAAAATGTTAAAATTCAAGACAAACATTAATAAATTATGATAATGAAATATCAAACATCATTAAGAAAATTAAAAGGGGGACAAATCCAAATGAAAATAAAAATACTATGAGAATAATATATTTATCCTCAAGGTATTATATGAAGATTATCACCTTGAATTATACTATAGATGTAATTAATGGAAAGTATTCCATATAAACCTCACTTTCTTGATCATATAATGGTGGTAGAAACACTAGGTATTTCCCTAGATGAAGCCCAAGACAAATTCTATCATGTATTCCTTGAGGAAAATAATTTTTAAGAGAATTTCAATAAGTTGAATCAAGATACACATGATTATATATTACAATAATTCCCTTATTTGGGCATGAAGTCTCTAAAATACTTGCACAACCCCAGAACCCAAAGGTTTTGTATCATGTGATATTATATATAAAAAATATTATTCACATAATTTCTTTATCATTTTTCACAACATCTCTAAACAAGACTTCTTTACACATATAATCCTAAATATAACTTCGAAGAGAAATGAGAAAAAAAAAGCGGTGATCTCCAATGCTTAATAAAGGGAAAATTATCAATGAGTCATCTAGGGTTAGAGCATAATAATTTGAGAAAACATGATCATGGGTGAAATATGTGATTAAAAATAACATGTTAAATAAGATTTTTCCATAAATCAAAATAGAAGGACATGTAATCTCAAATGAACAAACATATACCATGACATAATAGTGTGGAAATGTGAGATAATAAGTATGATATGTGTATCATTTTTCTAGGAATATAATTGAAACATGTGAAAAGTGATGAATATATAGAACAAAAAGGAAATATGGAACAAAATTAGCCCATGGAATCAACATATTATAAGAAAAACCATTATTCCCATCCTTTATGTTGCAAACAAATCTAATTATTTCCACCCATTAAGAAGTGAAAAAATAAAATTATGTCCTTGACTCACTATCTCATGAGATATATAATGTTATCTATTGTATTGTAGGGTGATATTGGACTCAAAACGTCAACATACTTATATATTCATGCTACGTGATATCAATAATTCATCATATCATAAGGATCCCATTAAAAGATAATGGGATCTATATTATTTCAAAAAATTATCACATAAAATGACATAAAGAATTATATTTGTTGACAATAAAAACTAAATCACACAAATTTATTTTTTCATAAATACATTTATATGGTTATTCATAAATAATGACTCTATAAAAGATAAATACTATGGAAATAAAAAGTAAAATTGAAGGTAAACATTAAAATGAGTTTTTGTAAAATAATTATTAACATTTTCAAAAAAGAGAAGTTTATTTATCAGTTTTAAAAGATACATTAATGAAGCTGACATTATTTTTTTTCAAAAATTATTTATAAAAAAATAAAAAAAAATATCCTTGAAAACTAATAAGGTTTATTTTAAAAAACATAGTGTTTAAGATAAAATATATAATTTAGAAAGGAATAAACTTTTTTAATATTTAAAAAAATATCTATATAGAAACCCACATCAAAAAAATTATAAGAAATTTTACTATTAAGAAAACATAAAGGGAAATATTAATATGTAAAGAAATAATAAACATCTATATTCCAAAATTAATAACGAGAACATTGATGGGAATAAATAACATGGACTTATAAGAGAAATAATATATTAGAAACAGGGCAATCATTCTAAATAATATTTTACTTTTATGAAAATAAAATTCAACACAAAATGATATTTTATTTAAAAATTAATTTTATCAATTGGGGAATACAAATTTCCACATAATAAATTCTTATAGTTGAATAACCCATGAATTTAAGAAATAATTTCATGAAGAAACATTATAACTCAATGAAAGGAGATTTGAGTTGTCAATATCCCTTTTCCTTGAATCTTGACTTCCATGTAAGTTCTTTACCCTCATATATAATAAAAATAAACACAATGATAAATAATTTCATAACTTTATTCCTATCTATTACCTTTAATTATATTTATTTATAATCAATTTATATACATATATTTGTTAGTTATATATTAGTGACCACATCATATGTTAATAATTTTCTTCATTTCACATGGATTTTGAAATGGAGATATTGATCCTCCTTCTTGGGTATAATATTCACAATTTTATGATTATTTAAGTTCTGATAAAAGATGTTCCCTATTGATTTATAACATTATAATATCATTCCAAGAGACTTTTAGTTATGCTTCATGATGATGAAATTGAGGACAAGCTAGTTTCAGACTTTTTATTGATAAAATTACTTTATAATGATCATGTATTTTTATGGCATCCATTAAAAACTGTATTAATGAAATATATTACTCTTTTATATAATATATTTTAATTTAATAAATTTTTAAAACCATAATTTTATATTGGAAATTAAAATAATACACATCATCCATATAGGCAGTAGTCTACACATACACATGATAAACATTATAGTTTTATAATTAATTTGGGAGGGGGATGTTTATAATGATTTATATTTTTTAAAAATTAGTAATTTAAAAAAAATAACATTTATTCATTAAATAAATTTTTATAACCAACCGTGGGATGAAATGATGAAGAAATTAAATATGTCATTCATGGTGGTGGAATTCCGTACACTTGCATGATCTATATTTTCAGTTTTTGAATGATTGGGAGGAAAGTAGAAAATTGTTATTATATAATCCTAATAACATTTTATTACAATAAATACACTAATGCAATTATGTTACCATTGGTATAATTGTGTTGGATGAGTTTAAATAAGAAAGAAATAAACAGAAATGAAAAAATAGTGATTAAAGGTTTTTACCTTACTCAATAGGAAATCTATTTGTGCTTTATTGAAATAATATTATGATTAGATAAGAAGCTATAAAATTTTGAAGAGGGAGTTATTGGGTGATTTTGGTAGAGTTAAATTGATCTAAATTATAATGGACTTGATCTTTATGGGTGTTTTATTCTTAGTTTTTAGTCTTTCTAATAAGTGTTTTGAATTATTCATTGTTTGGGGATGTCTCGATTATATTATAAAGGGATATAGATTCCTTTAAGGGGGATCATGGTTTTATGATGTGTAGGGTAAATTGTGTGTATTTTCTAAGGTAAATGTGTGGACTATCTAACTATGTGACATTCCCTAGGAAATTATGTAACTTCTAAAAGAAGCATAATCATGATTTTCTCAAGGTCTACCAAATCACGAAGGTTCCTTGAAGTAGATGTAAGCCTCATGTGATCATCACATTGTTTTAAAAATTTTGAAAAAAAATTCAAGACATATAAGTTTATCTGAAACTATTTTTTTGCTAAAAAAATAATAGAAACTCCTCAGTATTATTTCTATTACTATAGGTGTAAAACCCAGGGAATATAGTGGGAATTCATGGATAATCAATTCCATAACTAGAGTAATCCTGTTAGATCTAGAGATAATGTTCTTATGGATTTCAATGTATGTGATCATTTTAACTATGTAATTTGTATTATTTATTGATCTTAACTTTTATCCTTGGTAAATACCTTAGATATAATTCCAATGTGGTGAGGATGCTCTTGAGGATTATGCTCTTGGCGATGAACCATAGTGGATGATCAATAATGACTCCCCCCTTCTAGGATGTGGGAGGGGGGGATGTTTTGGTGCTGCCACCTCCGGTTTCGTGGGAAATCCATATCCCTTTATCTAACACTATATTTCTCTATGAGTTTCCATTGATTTTTTTATGTCATAATTTTCTATATCTTCACCTTGGTGATCCTTACCTCTCAATTTCTCTATTGAAACTATCTGACGGTTCATGTTTATTAGATCTGACCCTGGTGTCTTGATTCAATTCCTTAGGACATTTGGTTGATGAGTTTTATCACTTCGTGTCTGGTAAATGGGACATGAAATATCATGCAGTTTTGGGTATTCTTGTGAAAAACCACCGGATGATATGTTTTTATTCGGAAGAAGATTTGATATGTGTGTGGTCTAGGGCTCTAGAAGATGCAACTGATGCAAGTTCTTTCTTCACTGGTGGTATTTCAATCTATATATGAATTGAGACTCACCTTTCATCATGACCTAGGTATGTCTTCCTCATATTACGTTGTCTTTAAAAAATATAGAAATCATTCATATGTTAGGTAATTTGGGGGGTTTATTACTTTGTTCTGAAGATCGCACTTCTGCTGTGAGTCATCTTGTTAGTCCTTGTTTTTGTGTTGACGTGGATGTTTCAAAGACACTGATTTAATGGGGTTGGATTATGGTTGTTTAAGAGTTTTGAAGGACGAAAGTTATTTTTTTAATCATGGGTTGATTATTATTAGACCTGTTACCAATTGGGTCATCTAGCTGATAAATGTTATAGTGAAGAAATGAACAGGAGGTATTCGGGTCTAGTAAAGGGGTTTTTCATGGCCACTAGCTAGGGACAGATGCTTGCAGATGTTGATATAACTTCCATTTACTTTGTTCCCAGAATCATTGGTGAAACAGCCTTGAAAAAACATGTGCGAGTACCTTTTGACCCGACAGTCACTACCGTGGTTGATAAGATGATGCAAGATCTTCTCTTGGGAGATGGTGTGAATCAAGCTGCTGTTATAGATATAGCTTGTCCTAGAGGTAGTACTGGATTGGTAGGTCTTTCAGGTGTCCACGTCAATGATTATGTTTTCATGGATGCAACTGGTTCTAGAGGCATTACTCTTTTAGGTGTTTTTGTGGTTGTAGGTGTTCTCTGAATCGTGGGGAAATTATCTCTGTTTAGTGTGACATTAGCTTGGAGGATTCTGGCCAGCTCAAAGATGTTGATGTTGGGTCTTAAGAGAGTGAGATTATATAGAATTCAGTTTATGAACTTGTTATGCATGAGGAAACATATGATGGGCATGCCAATAATGAAGCTCATATCTCCCTAGATGTTGAGGACACTAATACGCTGCTGTAATTCATGGGATGTGGATTCATGCACCAGAAAGTTTGGATGTTCCTGGGTAGGATTTTTTTAGGCCCTTGGCACAGACTCATGAACCATCAATTATCATGATGAGAGTCATCATTTTTACAAATCTTCAAATATCCCTAATAAAAGGGCCAATGTTGGGTGGGTTGATATTAATGGCGACATGATGATTACAGTCCCTACTTGTAACCTCTTTCATGAACTGGAGAATGAGGAGATCTCTCATAAGGAGGTTGGTACTCAAATGAATGAAGCTGCCGATATGAATCTTGATTTTGCATCTCAGAATGCAATAACCAGAGAAAGTGTAATGAGGAAGGAGATGCCTGGTTATCCTGATTCTGGAGAGAATCTACAATTTTTAGCCATGATTGATACTAATAGACAATATGATCAGGTTCGGGGAGAAAATGGTGTTTACCAAAATATTCAAATCCATGGAAAATGGGGTGATTTCTTTAATAGTGACATGGAAAATAATAGTGGCATGGTCAGAACATCCTATAATGAAATTGTTTAGGGTGGGAAGAAGAAGGTGTCCAAAAATGTGGAAATTATGAATGCCCCAACTGGATTAAGGTAGGGGAAACACTCTTCTTATATGCCAAAGCTGGTGTCTATTGGGTCTTCTATCTGAAAAGAAAGTGGGGGTTGTCCATAGTTTGAAAAATGGTACGAAAACTTATAAGGAGTTTCTATCTTTGAAGAAATTTAATTATATAAATAATAAGTGCACGATTATGAAGCACTATGAAAGCTCATAGTGGGAATCTAAAACTTCGGAGGAAGAAATATATAATGGATGTGGTGACGGGTATTATTTTTATGATCCATAGTTGTCTTTTCTGGTTTATCATGCTTTCATGATATACTTTTTTTTATCTTAATAAATTGTTAGAGGCCTACCAATGACTGAGCTTTTCTGGTAAATACCTTAGATTAGTATTTTATTGTGATGGTTAGATTTTGAAATTCCAACATGATCCAATTTTTTTCCTTCTATATTATTAATGAAATTGGAGTTGGAAATCCAAATTTTCATGATTTTTCTAAGATTATTTTATATTTATTCATTATGTTAGATCATGTTGGGTAAGAATAAACCACATATATCCATTTACATTATATTTTTCTTGTATGATTTTTCTTGAATAAACATGGGCTGTTTTGGAGAGTGTTCGATGGATCATTGGTCTATGATCTTGATTTAGGTAGTGAACCTGGACATTAGGATTCAATACATTTAAGGTAGGAATTTTATTAATTTGGTATGGTAGTTATACATATTTTTATGATATGATATGTGTGCATGTAAATCAAGAGTTCTTTCTTGATATGACGAGATTGTGCGTGTGTGAGTAGCTCGTGATATTTTTCTTGATACAACTTTTCTATGTATAGCCCAAAAGACATATCTTAACATGACATGATGGAGAATTTATATATGTGTCCCATGAGACTTATCATTATTTGACATGTTTTTCCATGTGTATATCTCAATAACATACTTTCTATGTCTTGTGTATATAAATATGTGATGGTTATATATTTATACTATTTAATATCAAAGTGATAGGTGGACCCTTCATGGAATAGTAAAATACCTAGAGGGGGAGCAAGTGTGACAAGACAAATGATGAATATAAAAGGGTATTGAATATAAGATTGAGGGTCATGATGGCGTTTTATCATAGCCTAACATTGGTTATTTGGGAATGATGGCCTCATGGTCAGACTACAGAAAATTAGTGGGGCCTGATGGACTTATGACCTAACCCAAGGCATGAGGTCCCATGGCATGTTTTGAGACTTATTTTGGTCTTGTGTTCTTTTTTGAGATTCCTATAAAACATACATAACTTCTCTTATAGCATGGAGCAAATGTAGTTATGGTTTTAGTGTTCCTGGAAGCCTTGTTAATGCATAATGACCCAACATGCGATCATTTATTTGTGCATTTACATTATTTAATTATATACACTTATATATGAATTTTATACTTATGTTAAAGATGAATTGGTGGTTTCATACAATGGTTTATTTATTAGTTCCTAGTAAATTGAATGATTGACCTTGGGTGAATAGTAATTTTAAAAAATCAATTAATTAAATATAATTCTTAGAGTGATTAATCATTTTAATTTTATAGAGAAAATAAAATAAAAATCACAAGATGATTTTATAGTCATTCGAATCACCAAGATTCCAGTCCACACTCCTATCTTCCCTACTCAGTGAGAAGACTAGTATTCAGTAGTTCCTCACTTTTTATGGGTTGTGATAACAAAATTTATAGATATACCTTTATTTTTATCACCTCGTGATATAACATTGATTTAAATTTAGAGGACTCATAATCCAGATGAATTTTTAATGGGAGTCACAATCCAGCCTTGCCTATAGATAAGAGTAATAAACCAATTAAATATAATTTGGATGAGAAATGCATAAACCAACTCTAGAAGAAAAAACCCATTGAGAGAGTAAATAAAATGATAAAAAAGATAGAATTGAACGATTTTTAGTAGAGAAATTATTGTTGAATAATGATGTAACTCAAAAATTTTCATCACTTCAGTAGTGGATGATACAAACAATGATGTTTTTCATGATAACCCCACTTAAATAGTAGTCATAGAAGAATTTAATTACTTCACAATGCTTGTATTAATTTTTTACTTCACCCTCGATATAATTTTTTCAATCCTCATCTTCAATAAAGTTATTGAATTTTTTTTGAGTTTATTTTACAAGAATCATTGATTTTTATTACAATAGAAAATTACATGTTATTAACTCCATTTTTAGTGAATCTCATTGTAAAATCCCATTAAAACAAATTAGAAAAAAATATACATTGAAAAATATTAATTAGAAGTAAATTAAATTAATGCGCTCATACTTAGAGTGTCTTGACAATCATTTTTATTTCATAAAAGAGCTTAATAATGATTTAAATATATCATTAATAATAATGAGAGTTTTAAATTTATTTAAAACAATTAGAAATGATTTTACCAACTATAAGTAATTTTAAATATAAAATGTTATGAAAAAAGGAGCCTAAAATAATTGATAAGAAAATTATTTTTTCATAATTATTTATATTGTATTTTTCATCAAATATTTTAGAGAATAATCATTATAAAATATGTTTACTTTACCAAATTATAAATTGATTAAAACATTTTAACTAAACTTATAGAAAATCATGTTATAAAATTATCACCAAAATATAGAATATAAAAAAATATTTTTTAAAAAAACCAATAATGTAAATAACCAATCATGCAAGGCATATTCCTTGTAGAAGATATATGTACCGTGACTAAAAAGTCATTATACTGATACTGCAATTAATTTGATCATGTGGTTGGTATACTGAAAATGTTGTGTATTTATCATGAAGTTGGTATACCAACCATGTGACATATTTGTTGTGCAGTTAGCATAATAATTGAGTCGTCAGGCCCGATCACTTAAAAAAATACTTTTTATTTGTATGTAATGTTTTCTCATATTTGGAATACAAAATTATTCATTGTATATTGAAATAATACTCTGGGTTGGTAGGCTATGCGGCTTCATGGAAAGTATAATCCATTTTTAAGGGAGGTACTTCAATATACTATCCATAGTATTTTAGGATAATTCAATTGTTATAACTTA
The DNA here is from genome assembly GCA_963277665.1 of Viscum album. Classification (NCBI taxonomy): domain Eukaryota; kingdom Viridiplantae; phylum Streptophyta; class Magnoliopsida; order Santalales; family Viscaceae; genus Viscum; species Viscum album. The sequence goes on along the minus strand of OY728157.1, from coordinate 111,211,733 downwards.
AAAAATAGGTACACCGTAGGTATATTGACACATTCATAGTAACTTTGGAGATATCCATGTAGGTACTCAATTGCTTCATGGTTGATTGAATCCACTACCATGGTAGCTCAGTGCATCACATGACCATTACTCATGGTAGGTATCACACTATCATGGTAGGTAGTCACCCATTGTCCATTGTTGGTTCATAATGAACTGAGTATACTATAGGTGTCACACTATTTTATAAAGATGGAGGTGCATGGTGTACGAGTTGTCATAGATGCTATCATTGAAATGAATTTACCAGGATACAAAGGATTTGAGCTGTTGTGGATACTCGCATGGATTTCCGATGAGTTTCTTCATGAAAGATGAGATGGATATTGTTGAACATCTGTTGATGTGGATAATACACAATGCAAGAAATTATTATTGGTTGAGTAGAGTCAAAGGATTTAGTGAAGTGGTGTTGTTAGGAGAGGTTCCATCAAAGTCGAGCAGATTGACTGATGAAGGAGGTTTCACCACCGAAGCCTAGAGATGTAGTATTGTGGGTTGAAGATGGTGGAGTTAAGGTGCACTATAGTGGGTGTTGTGAAGAAGATGACACACACATAAATATATATATATGTATGTATATACTGCATATAATTTTATATATAAGTAGATTAAAATATATATAAATATATGTATATATAATATAAAAAAATACTACAAAATAAAACATATTCAAACATTAGATATAAAAATAACCTATGATATGATATTTAAAAGAAAAAATATATATAAATATATATTGATATATATATATATCAAACCAACTATAAAACTATTTATTTTAAAATTATAACAATTCAAAACATAAAAACATTTTCTTATATATTTAATAAAATATTAATGATATACCAAAGTGTTAGAATAAAATATTAATGATATGATACAAAAAATTATTAAATCATTAATATATTTTAAAATTTTTATAAGAATATTTCAAACAATAAAATATTAAATAATAATAAAAAATAATTTATTTTTAATAAATATTTTAAAATAATGTATTTTCAATTTAACAAAATAATAAATCAATTAAAAACATAAACTAGTAATTGAAAATAATCACCCCCATTTTGTAAATTAGAAAACGTCCCAAATTTTCTCCCACTTTTTGAAAATTTTAAAAAATATAATATTAAATCCAAATAAAAAAATTAAGGATAAAAGTGATAAAAAAATATATGTGAGGGATAACAACCCCTGAACTAATGAATTACTAACAGAGATATAAAAAAATAAAAAAAGATTAACATAATCTCAAAAATTAAATTTCCATCATCCCTAGTTCAGACTTTAATTTCTAAAACCTCATTGAATATAGTGCTTTAATAGAGATATGTTCTAGTTTATTTTTCTAGAATGGATTTCCAAATAATGTCCCATTTATTTACATGATCTCATAAAAATTGAAATCTAGGATATGTGCGTGTTTTCCTAGAATGATATTATGGATTTTCTAAAATTAAAATCTAAGATTTATTATCACAAAGGCCATTTAATCTAAGTAAACATTGAAATAAAATAGAGTTTGTTTTATCCAAAGACTTTTAGCACAATAATTTACAGCAATAATGTATGGTACCTCAAATGTGAGAATTACAATTAAAAATTGTTTTTGGAACTCCAAGATATTTAGAATTTACCTAGTAAGTGAAACGTACCTAACGAAATTTTCCTATCAAGTCTACAACCACAAAATTTAGTGTTATAATAATATAAAACAATGAAATAATTATTACATGAGTAAAATAATCTAGTGATAATGGTTACTTTAACATATATAATTATTCTTTTGAAATCCATTAAAATAATTTCATTTGGATTATATTGATATCTTGCATACATAAATATTCAAAACATAATACTAAGCATTAATTACATTAAATATTTTAGTCTTCCTATCATACCTATTTACATTTTATCATTTATAGATTTTCTAGAGTTTCCATATTCATACACATCCAGTTTTTAATTAGTTATCATTTGGTTTCTCATAGTGTTACATGAATCAAGATTTAATTTTTTAACTAAATATTTAGCATATTTTCTATGATTTATAAAAATTCCATCGTTCCTTAGTAAAATTTTATGGACAAGGAAAAATATTAATTCTCAAAGAAGCCTCATAACGAAATCATTTGACATTAATTTTGACAATTCATTACTATGATTTTTGTAGATATAAATACAATATCATCAATATATATTTTTATAATTAAAATTTCATTAGGAATGTTATTTATAAATATTGTTGGACCAACCTTTCCATTGATAAAATCATTTGAAGAAAAAATATTGTTAGTCTATCATACCAAGATCTTGGAGCTTGTTTTAGATCATATAAAGGTTTAAAAAATTTCAAAAAATGATTAGGAAACTCATGATTTTTGAAATTGGTACTTGATTAATATACACATCTTATGAAATTACACCTTTTTAAAAAGTAATTTTTATATCCATTTAAAATAGATTAAAATTTTTATAACTTTAAAATATTAATAGAATCTCAACTTATTATATTCTAGGAACTATTTCAAATTAATCTTTAAAATGAATTCTTTCTTCTTTTAAATAACCTTAGGATAATAATCTTGCCTTATTTCTAACCATATTGCAAGAATCATCAATTTTATTATGAATAATACTCTTGGTTCCAATAGATATTTAATATTTACAAAAATCGAATATATTCTAGAATTTATTACCATCAAAATATTTAAGTCGATAATAAATTGAAATTATCAAATTCGAATCTTTTAAAAGTTCTTTAATATTAACAGGCATAAAATCTGAAACAAATAAAAATCATCAAAAATACTCAAAACTTGTTTTCAATTTTAAATTACAGATTCAATATTTATAATTACATTTTATAAATATTGTTCTCTGCATGGTTTTTAATTCCAAAGATCAGAGTATGAAGAGATGTGCTCCCCCTCAAAATGTTCCATTATGAGTGACTGATTTTTTTTAATTTTTTAATATTCGCTTTATGGTTTAGGGGTAACCAAAAAATACACAAGTTTACTAATTCAAAATTTTAACTTAAACTAAAATCCCTCATTACTACCTCAATCCATACCACCTTGTGTCACATAACATCAGGTCACATCTGGAGTCACGAGTCACCTTGATTTTTGTTTTCTACAAAGTCACCACAATGCCTATGAGAAATCACTAGACCGCATGCCACCATCAATTTATACCAACATCATAGAATACCTTCAATATCTGTGAATCATCATCATCACATCATTGTTGTTGAAAATTCGGGTACCACCATCATTGTCACCAACCGAATACCACCTCATTCATCGGAGACCATCAAAGTCTGTCACATCCACCGTAAATCATTATCACTATGTCGGTGCAACCAAAAACATCCAAACCACTAATATAGTGGTAACATACAAAATCAAAACGCAATATAATTGACACAAAACAATCATGAACATCACTGACAACCACCACCAGATTCAGAATAGATCAAAATGAAACATGAAACACAAATTAGACCCTTTATTGAGAAAGTTGAAGAGAAACCATATCATCAACAATAAATCAAATAAATCAAGATAAATGAGGAGAATAAACCTCCAACAAACCCCAACTCCCCAAACATTTGTGGAACCACCTCTCTAGATTTGACTCAGATAGGAGAAGAGGGACTTCAGGTCAGGGATGAGATTTGAATGGTCGAGGGCTTCAAACAATTGTAGTATAGTGAGACTAATACAAGAAACTAAGTAAAAGATTAAACCCCCATAAAAGCATCTAAAAAACATATACAATAAAACTAAATTTCTGAAAACCAATGAGTTACCATTTATCCTGATCCAAAATGGACAATCATGGTGGAATTTGAAGTCAGGTTGGGTTTGGAGTGGCTATGGGATTAAACAATGACTACCTTCATGGGTACCAACAAATCCTCCCTGAGAGACTTACACCAAGAAAGCCACACCATCATGAAAGAAGAAATAAATCATCATTCTCACATTTGAAAAATAGATAACCTAGGAAGTAGTGTTAACCTATTTAGCCCAAATATATTTTGGTATGTTTAATTCATTAAGAATATTTTTTTTCATCTTCTGATTCGTTCTGGTTTTCCTCTCTACAACACCATTTTATTGTGGTGTTCTATGGGAAGAAAGATTATGGAAATATCCATTATCTTCACTAGATTTATCAAACTATAATTTAATAATTTCTCCATATTTTTCATTTATAAATAATTATTTGAAATTATTATTTTGATTTCTATTTTTTAGAAAAGTAAAAAACTTGTTTAAGGTGTAATTATTCTGAGATATGAAAAGAGTCCAAGTGAATCTATTGAAAGCAACTACAATTACAAACATATATCTCTTACTACCTAAAATAAAAATTTTCATGGTTCCAAATATATGTATATGTATAAATTATAAACATTTAGAGGCATTAAAATTAGTAAAAAATCTAAACAACTCTTTGTGATGCTTCTCATTTAGACAATCATCACACACAAAATACATGATTTAAATTTTGGAAGTTCTAGAACATGTCTATGGTTTTCCAACTTGTATTTTTATTGAAGATGAAAATATCCCAATATTCTATAAAAAATAACATGACTTGTTTCTACATCTTTTAAACACTTGAAATTTTCCTAGGTTAATTATGAAAAATAATTAGAGAATATATTTTCATTCCTATTGGTATAAAATATAACAATATTATCTTTATATAAAAAAATTCATTATAATAAAAATTCACACTCATACCATCATAAAAAAGTTTTGATATACTAATTAAATCATGTTTTAATCCTTATATATATAGTATTTTAGAAATTATAACATATTCAAATATTCATACTTCTCCAAATATTTTAATCATGCCTTTAATGTTCTCACTGAACATGAAAGTTCCTACATCACATGAATTAAAAGATAAAAATCTGGGGGAGTCACCCATATTGTGCCTAGAGCACCCATATACAATGTATATTTTTGAACTTTTTAGTCAATTTTCCTATAAAAAAAATTAAACAGTAATTGTTTTTGGTACCCATGCTATTTCAAGTCTAACTGGATTGGTAATATAAATTTTAAGTACCGAAATAGATTTTAGGAATCAATTTTAGGGGAATTTAGAAGATAAATTCTTAAAAATAAAGTTCTTGGAATGCCATAATGAAAAATTAAACATTCAATAACGTTTTTTTGTCAAAATTGTCTTTCATATTACATTTAATTAATGTATCATTTTAGACATTTCTTTGAAAACTTTTAAAAAATGATGTTCTATACAGAATATGTATCTTCTTATTAAAATAAAAAAATAATTATCTTTATTGGGTTTGTTCATAACTTCCATCTTTTCAAATTATTATTGAACTTTAAAAAAATAGATAATGTTTATTTTAATCTAGAAATATCCATTCTTATATTTTTATTCTATTTTTGAATAAAATTCTGGGAATCAATGATTTTTAAATCTAAAAATGATGCTCTGTTTTCAAATTATTATTTTCATATTTGAGAATCTTAACATCCATTTCAATTTTATCTAAATCATTCAAAACTAAATTATATCTCTTGTCTTGATCTTCATTAGTTTTAAATATGAGAATTTTAAATCTTTCATTATCATATTTGATCATTATTAATTAAAAATACACTACCTTTTTATATTCTATATTACTTTGAGTAAAAAAAATTCACTATACAATTTTTGTGTTTAAATTTGTTATTTTGTCTTTAATTTACTTTGTATCGTTTATCCATTCTCAAAATATCACTTAATGTTTTTTTTTCAGTTTATTATTTAACTTTATTTTCAATATCATACCCATAATCATAACTATAATCTGTAACATTTTTACCTCATTCATAGATGTTTTCAACAAACATATATTGAATGATTATTTTTCACTCTCAGAATAATAACTAATGGATTCTAACTCTTATGTTCAATTATATACAACATGATATGATCAATTTAACTCCATATATTTCTTTTTTTCCCACTTATTTTTATTTTTTATAGTCTAATTTTATATGTCCCGTTTTCCCATAGTCATAGTATATAAATTAAGAAATATTTTATTTACTATTTTTTCCTTTACTGCTTCCCATTATGTCAACCTTTTAATGACCTATCCTAGGATTATTCTTAAATCCTCTCTTTCATTTTTTGTTCTTGTAGACTCCCTTGGTAAAATTTTCAATTCAAAATTTCCTTCTTTACTAAAACTCAGAATCAGAAGGATTAACAAAAAAAATTATTAGATTTGAATGTTATACCTTTCCTTTTTCCAGGTTTATCAGTATTTTTAATCATTATATATATCTTGGGTTAAATAAGTGGTCCTATTAGTCCATTCATTGAATACTTAGTGAAATACCTACTTTCTTGAATCACCCCTTCTTTGTATTCTACCTTTTAAGTATATATTTTATAATTATTCCAATGAGAACAAAATTATTCTTGGTCTCCAAGAGTGAAACCCTTAAATTTAAAATATTATTGAATCTATTATACATCACATTGATTCTCTCTTGATCCGCCATTCTAAATTCTTGAAACAAAGATTTGTGAATATCTATTTGGAACTTTACAACTTCTTAGTTCCATGATGAGTGACTTTAAAATTCCCCTCGCTGTAAAATTATTTTTTTGATAAATAAATATGGATATACATATTTCTTCTTAAATAAAATAAAAATAATAACATTGTTGTTTAGAAAACTTTTTGTCACCTCATTACATGTTAGACCTCCAAGATTTACCTCAGAATGTTTATATGGTTTTGAAATAGTAGTCTAGAATTCAAGACCTATATATTTTTTATAAATAAATCTATATGATCCTTCCAATAAACATAATAGCTTCCATTAAAGTGAGGTGGTCCGATGGGATTCAATATCTTAAATTCCCAACATTCCATATTCAAAGTAGTGGATCTTTCTATATATTTTTAATCCTAGAAAATGGTTACTTCTAAAAGATAATTAATCCATGATATCAAATTTTTTAAAATAAACCATGATTTGATACAAATTGTTAGGTCCTAGTATCTTGCAATATTGACGAGATAGAGGTGGTGAATACTCATTTTAAACATTTAATTAATTAAATATAATTATCAGAGTAATTAATACTATTAATTTTTTAAAAATAAAAAAAATAAATAACACATGAAGTTTATTATAGTAGTTTGGATCCCCAATATTCTAGTCCACTCTTTAATCTTCTATACTTGTTGATATGAATATTATTTACTAGTTTTAATATTATGATATAGAGTGATAAATAGATTTATAGATGTATGTACCTTTTTCTAACTAGATGATATAACCCTGACATAATTTTACATGACTCACAACCGACCTGACTTTTTTACTTGTACTCACAACTCGACCTTTAATATATATAGGATGAATAACCTATTTACATTAATTTTTTATAATAAAATATTAAAACAACTCTAGAATCATAAAATGATTATAGAAAAAATATAATGATGAAAATCCAGACCAAATTTAAAGATCAACAGTGGAGTAGGTGATGTTGAATATTTGTGCCACTCAAGATCATTGATCATTTGTGTTGTGGATTATCAAAATAATGAGGTATTTAATGATCGTAATTGTAGAACAATAGTTTTAGAATAATTTTAATACTTTAAAATTCTTCTATAAACGTTCCCTTTTTCTCTCTATGTAATTACTTCAATCTTTTGCATCAATATTTTTTTTGAATAAACATTTTCATTTTTCTTTTATCCCAACCGTTGATTCACATTGCAATAACAAATCTCATTTATTAACTTCTGGATATTGTATCATATCATTACATTGTTACATAAATCCATGTTATAAAATAATAAACCATTAAAATATATTTTTAGCTTTAATTTGAATTAACACTCTAATACACATAGAGTCTTTACAATATTCTATTCTTGCATATAATAGCAAAGAAAGTATTTTAAAAATATCATTATGATTATTTAGAGATTTAGATTTATTAATAAAACTAAAAATTATGTGAAAAAATTGTTGTAATGTCATATTTCAAATAATATGAAAAACACAGCATAAAGTAATTGATATGAGAAATATTATTCATAATTATTTCCCTTGTATTGTTCTATCAAAACTTTTGCAACATAATTATTATAATTTATATTTATTTTATCAAGTAATAAATTATTAATCAATATTTAATAAAAATGTAGTAAATCCTGTTATAAAAATATCACTAAAATATAGTTTATCGAAAATATATGTTTTCTAAAAATTAATAAAGTAGTCAACTAAACATCTGAGGAATAAGCCTTGTGGTTGGTATACATACCATGAAAACATTGTTGGTTTACAAATTGTGAAACTAATTTGATCGTTCATTTAATATACTAACCATGTGGCATATTTTTTATGTGTACATTATATTGACTGTATGTAATATTTTTCATATAGTCTGTATATTTCCTATGTCATCATGTGTGGTCACCTAATAAAATATTTATGGTAGGTTAGAAATATTACCTCACGGTCCGAATAAATATTTATTCATGGTAGCTTTAAATAATTCTCATGGAAGGAAAGCTATAAAAATTCATGGTATTTATACTCTATCTTTCTGATTGGTACATCAATATACTATCCAAGGTAGGTAGGTGTCCTTCAATTGTGATAACATAAAAATAGGCACACAATAGGAATATGTACACACTCACTATCACTTTATATATTACCATGGTGAGTACTCGACTGTTACACAATAGGTTTAATCCACATCTACGGTTAGTTGGCGAAACCTTTAACGATCACTCATAGTAGGTAGCACAATGTCACGGTTGGTACTCACACACTTTCCCTTATAGGTTTATACAAAGTGAGTGTGCTTCAAGTGTAACATTAATGCCTGAAGGTTGAGGTGTGTTTCATATGAGGTGTCACAGATGATTTCTATAAATATGAACTACCAAACATCCATGGAGTTGATCTATCATGGATACTCGCATGGATATATGATTAGATGATTCAGGAATGTCACATTGAGTAGTGTAGATGAGAAACTTATGTAAATGAGACACTATGTAATCATGAATTCTTAGTTGATCATAGTTGAATAATACAGAGATATTGGGTCCCCAAGTGAGTCATTGTTGAATTTGAGCTGATTAAACACCGATGATGGCATCACCGACATATCATGGTGATCATGTTTTATGCGTTGAAGATAGTAGAGTAGAGATGAGGTGTGGTGGATGTTATGAAGATGATGACACACACACACACATATTTAATTATAGTATAAAATTTAATATACCAGGAAAGTCTGAACCAGGCGAAAGCCTGATCCCACAAATTTATTGAATAAAAAGTGCAAGTAAAGACAGTAAATAAAATTTAATATATAAACTGATAAAAATATATATACATACATATATATATATAATAATAAAAATACTAAAAAATAAAATATATTTGTACATTAAAAATAAAAATAACATATGACATAATGTTTTAGAAAAAAATATAAATATATTGAAAGATATATATATATATATATATCAAAAAAAGTTTAATGATATGTACTATAAAATTATGATAATTCATAACAAAAAAATGTTCTTAAACCATTAATAAAATACTAATGGTATGATATGAAAAGTATTAAAGCATTAAAATATATCAAATTTATGATTAGAATATAGCATATAAAAAACATTAAATAATAATATAAATGAATTATTTTTACTATTTTTTTAAACAATATTTTCATTTAAAATTATAAAAAGAATAAAAATATAAACTATTCAAAAAAATTCTAATCACACCCTTAATGAGCAGCATAGTTCATATTTTTAATTATTTAATATGGAATTCAAAGGAGGGTAGTGGCCTTTCATGGGAAAATTGTACCTGAGGAGTAGGTTGGTTGAGGTAATTTCTAGATAGACTTTATGATCCTTTATAGAGATTCCACTTTATTTATTTATTTATTTATTTACCTCTATTATTTTACAAGGATCTTCCATCTGTGGGGATATCCTGACTTATTTCACAAGTTATTGTATTTCATTCTATTATAACATCATTTGATGATATTTTTATTTCTTCCACATTTTTTTGGATAGTTTCTTTGATTATTACTTCCAATTTTGTATACATTGATCTTTTTTTGGTTTTTAGGGAATAGTGTCCCCATAACACCACTTAGTACCCTAACACTATTTAATATCCTCTAGTTTATGGGGATACACAAATGTAGTCATGGGGTGATCTAGCCCAAAACTAGTGATTCGGGTCGAGGTGTTACAAAATTGTACCATAGGCTATTTATTTTTCTTTTTATGAATATTTATGCAATGTAAACAAAAGATATTATGTTTTGGGAACTTTGTAATGAACTCTTATCTAGGAGTATCTAACCCACATATGAACGAAAGACTAAGTTGTCAAGGTACATTTTTTTTTGTTTTGTTCTTCATTTATTTTCCTATTTCAGCATGAGTGATGAACAATATTTTAGTGCTATGATTTATGATGTTTTCTATTAGCATGATTGGAAAGAGTAGGTGAGTTCATGTATCATGGATTGGCCCATATGTTCATAAATCATGCACTTTTTTCTTTATTTGATATAATATGATCATGTTACAAAATGTTTTATATATTATTATGACTAAAATTCATGTTTTAATGAAATGAAATTGAGATTTTTGTAGGTGTAGAGTTTGTTTTATGTGTTATTTTTTAGGTTTTTATATCTATTGGATCATTCAAAATAATTTTAAAATAATGTAAAATTCACATGGAATAAATGTACTGAAATGGTCTTAAATTTTTTTTGTTTCTAATGGGATTATGAAATATGTGTGTTATGGAAATGAAATTTTTGAATGACAAGTAAGTGTGAAATGGTTTCAATTATTTTATTTAAAGTAATTTGAATTTGGAAATGTAATTTTTCTTTGGTTATACTATGAACTTGGTGAATATTTCTTATTTTTGAAAATTGTTTTAAATGAGAAAAAAGGTCCGTTTGCCTCAAATTTATTTTTAAAAGATTAATTTTCATTTATATTGTTTCAGATGGTTTTGAAAGTAGTTTCCCTTTTTTTAAAATTTTGTTTAAAATGGAATTTTTAAAAAGTCATAAATGACTCAGTGTAATGAGACAGGATTTTGTGAGGCCCATTTGAAATTTTTAGAATGGGTTTTCATAATATGTGTGTGATACCCCTTGGGGGAATTTTCCATGAAGCTTTGATGTAATTACTAGATATAGGTATTTCATTAAATTATTTTTATTGTCTTAAGTGTTAATTTTTGGAATATATGGGTTGGTGAACAGCTTCCGTTCAGGGATGGGCTCAAAAGAGGATAGTTAGTTTGCATTGGAGACATGGTTAGTGATGTAACCAAGAGAAAAGGGTGGTTATATTGTGATGATTCCATTTTATGAATATGTGGAACTCCCTAAAAAGTTTATAGTGTGGTGATATAATGTAGGTGGTTTTCTAAACCTTGAGTAAGATGTCAACCCCTTCAGTGGATGAGCTAGTGGACTGTTCTTTTGAATGATGTCTTATAAGTTATATGAGTTAATGTGTAATGTTTCCCTATACCATTGATATTTTATTTTAGGTGTGATAGATAGGATAATATCCATGTAAATATGTTGGTTAGGATCAATAACCTCTAGTCTTACACTGGTTAATGGGATGATTAGTTTTTGTAGTCTTTGTGAGGTATGTAAGTGGTTGGTACTCCTTTTGATGAGTGGAAAAAAAGTTGGAGGTTCTACGGTTTGGTGAGTAGTGGGGCATATCCTTGACCGATGTGAATTTAAGTAGAGATTGTTGAATGACATGGGATGAACAATATAACTGTTTTAGGTAATTTATTGGATATAAAGAGTAACCCTAGTGAGAGTCTTGGGGATTTGGATCCAGTTCCATGTTGATTTTGGAAATAATCAGATCATCAAGAAGTTATGGTGCCACTAAAACTAGTGTTTTGTGGAATGAACCAAGTGTATAAGTTGGGAAGAGGGCACTTGGTTAGATTTTAAAGATGGATATTATAGGGTATGGTGGATTGATTAGCTTTTGCTTTCTCCATGGAAACCAAATATGGGGCTTTCAGTGAGACACAAAACTTTTTTGTTCCTTGGAATGAAAGAGACCAAAAAATACATTATTGTCATAAGAAATCATACAAATTGTAATGATAACATATCGCGTTGCGATATATTCAGTGATTTGGTTTATAAGGATCACCGAAACATGGATTTTTCAATTACATTGGATAGATTATTTTGGGTGAAATGGTTGACATTGTAGAGAAGTTTTAGTGAGTATTCCTTCTAAAAAGATAAGTGTAGAAGGAAGCGTCACATATTAATAGTGACTTCATAAACTAGCAAGAGGGAGAATATGTTATAAATCTCTAAATATCTTCTTGACGTGTTTTTAGAGAGATATTTAATGGTGTAATATATAGTTTTCTTTTAACTTATTTCATGTTTATTAAGTTGTATTGGACTACTATAGTAATTTTTAATAATTATTTGGTTGATTAGTTTGTCTTGATAAAAGGGGAGTGGTTGTGGAATTTTTTTATAAGAGGAAAATGGGCCCCTCAGGTTTCCAAGTTCCTTGGTTAATGATTAGTTAAGGAGAAGGTATTGTCAGAGGCAGGCTAGAACGATGTTAGGTTTTTGGGTGACTCTATGAGTGAACTATGGTTTAACACTTGTAATCATTGGGATGTGTGGGTTAACTCTTGGGAACAATTGTGCAATTTAATACTTCCCTTTTAGATGGATTCCTCTATTCCTTAAGTAACGATCTATGAGCCATTTTCATCATGAGAACATGAATTTAATACCTTGTTCAACGATTTATAGGTTAATCGACCAAGTGTTTATGATTTAAACCCAAATGAAATTCCAATATTAAGAGTAAGGGTTTTATAAAAGTAACGGTGTATGTTCCATATTGTAAATAATTCTCATAGATTGTTACCTTATGTAGAAAAGTGGTAGAGGTATGCATTTATTCATAGAATGTTGAGATTTTTTAATAGGTTGGGCATTGGTTTTTTTAAAACACAAAAGGGTGAGTGTTTATTTATAGTGTAATATTGTAATTTATAGTATAAATATAGTGGTGGAGGTTATTAATTAGTTGGGTGGCTAATCGTTTTAGGATCAACTATATAGCATGCCGAAATTGCACTATGATGTAATTTGGTTTGGATTAAGTGATAAACCCTGGTGTTGGGGTTTGACCAATGTGTGATATGAGGACTTTATGAGATGGTAGAGGTTTTAATAGTAAGTCATGGTCTTATAACTCTGTGAGATGATCATTTACACTAAGGTATGGTCTGTGACCTATCAAGGACCGGGTAGTTCGGTGGTGAAATTTGAGTTTGGGAAGACATTGTGGGTTGTGAGCTTAATGAAATGGTTTGGAAATTCGAGGAATCCTCAAATGTTGTGTGTGATAAGCTTGAAATTATTTTGGTCATTGACCTGACTATGTGAGTTTGTGACAGGTCAAAATTTGAGAGTAGTGTCCAGGTGAGTAAATGGCCCCTTGAGTATTTCCATTGGGTTTGGGGATACAATCATGTTTGAGAGTTATTGGAAATGTTTGTGAGTGATTTTTTGGATTATAGTGGGATATGCTCATTATTTTGTTTCAACAGTGGTTAATTTTATTAGTACACATTACGAGTGATCTATTTGTGAACTGAACCCATAGGTTGAGATGGTTTTTTATGCATTTAAGCATCCTATTTGTGTTAGTAGATGATAGATATACATGTGAGGGTATCGATGAAAGGAAATAATTTTTAAACTATTGACACTATCCTATGGAGGATGTCTTGGGTTATTAGGAAATAATGATGTTGGAATCTAGTATGGTTCTTCAGTTGATTCATGTGGTTAATCATTTGAAAATTATAATGATATATCATTTGGGACAAAAAACATGGGGAAGGTATAAAAGTGTGTATCATGACTCATGGTCTTGAGTGTGACTTGGTGCATGATTCATTAGTAGAAAATATTATTAAGAGGCATTTACTTCATTGAAGAGTGTAAAATAAGAATTGTTGAGTAAAACCTTGAAATTATTACAAGATCAATTAGTTCATATCACTTGAGAAAGTGGAATCATGGAAAATCTAGAAAGGAGCTACAAAATTTAAATTAGATTTGTAGGATCATTAGATCAAATTATTCAAGTAGAGCATCTTGATATATGGAATAATGATGACATGTACTTATAGTAGGATATTATAGTTTACTAGTACTTTCCATGTGTATTATAATTTATTTTCAGTATTTATTTTAAATTTATTGAGTTACGATTTGTTTGGGTTATATCTCATATAGCTTCGAGGGGTTTTTTGGAAGGTTGTAGAACCATTTAAGGTGGATCATGGTTTAATCATGTTTAGAATAAACGAAGATGATTTTAGTCTATAACCCTTAATACAATTATATTAGATCAGAGGGTGACACATAATTGGCACAAAATTAAAACAAGCTATGTGATATTCCTCTGAACACCATTGAACTCAAAACAGATTCAAAATCAGGGTCGGTGAATGGTTTACCAAACCTTGCGACCAAACCATGGATGTACCCTAAAGAGGTAGTGAGCCTCATATAGTTTTGGTATATTTTGGGAAATCATGTGACAAAATTATTCACATGATATAAAATAATCCAAAAGTTATTATTTTGAATTGGAAACTACTAGAAACTCATTATTCTTCCTTTTATTCCAAGGTATTTTGAAACTCGTCACATTAGTAGAAGTTTATACTGAATTCATTCCCCATGGAGAGTAATTTCAATGGATCTAGGGATTTTGGTCTTAAAGATTTCACTGTAAGTGATCATTTTATCTTTCACCTTCATGTTCTTATAGATCATGCCTTTTCTCGTTGGTTAAGACCTTAGATATGGGATATCACATTATTATATGAGAATTAGTACATGATCTAATGTGTTTCCTTCAATATTTTTAAGGAAAATGGAGTTGGAAACCTATGTTATTTTGATCATTCTCAGATTGTTCTATATATTTTCATTATGTTGGATCCTATTGGGTAAAACTAAGACAATCAAATCAATTTATATGTTTTTCTTCTAGGGTATTCTCTATTTAATCCTCATGTTGATATTTGGGGCTGGTCCAAGGTATCATTTGCGTGTGATCTTGATTCAAGTGGAAAACCATGATTATTGGAATCAGTAAACTTAATTCAGGGTGTTCCTTACCATGTTATGTAAATTATGTATAATTGTATGATAATATGCATTTGTGTGATCCATTAGGTCTTCCTTGATAGGACATTCACATGTATGTGTGCGTATCCA
Organism: Viscum album; assembly: GCA_963277665.1. Taxonomy (NCBI): domain Eukaryota; kingdom Viridiplantae; phylum Streptophyta; class Magnoliopsida; order Santalales; family Viscaceae; genus Viscum; species Viscum album. Next base: position 111,196,292 of record OY728157.1, on the reverse strand, counting down.
GTGATAATTTTCTTAACATGACATGCATGTGCATGTGTAGGTGTCTGTGTACTATATGAGACCTCTCCTGATACTTAATGATTCAGAATTTCAATGTGGGTGGACCATTATACTTGAATTTATTATATATATATATATGTATATCTATGTGTGCATGTGTGTGTCTTTGTGTTTTTGTGTAGATCAAGACATTCCTCGTTATAGATTGTATATGTAAATATGTGTATGGACAAATACTCTTGTTACATTGTATTAAAGTGATACGTGGGTCCATTATGGATTGGAAAATTCATTATAGGGAGTGTTTGTGTGACTTATAACTTCATTAATATAGTGGGATTATTGAATGAAATATAGTGTGGCTTGACAACCTTTTGGGCTGAATTGATTTTGGTAGTAAGGCATGATAGACATTTGGCTTGACCTGAGATAGTTGGTGTGGGAATGATGGTCTTGTGGAATGACCTAAGGTATTATGGACTTCTATAATATTCAATGACATAAATTATTAATATGTACTATTATATTATTCATGTAAACCATAAATAACATCTATTATAGTTTGGAGGTGAAGAAAGTGTGAATTCATGGGTTGTAGAAGTCCAGTTATGCAAGATGACCCGACATGTGATTGTTTATTTGTTAATTTACCTTATGTCATTGTTGAAATTTATATATAACATCTAAAATTATGATAATTATTAATACCTTACGTCCTTCCATGTTTCATACTCACACCTTGTAGGGGAATCTTGGTGCATGTGCATACTCTTTTGATATAGAATTTATAAGAGGGAAGTGACACTGCGGAGGGAATTTGTACCAGAGGAGAAGGTTGGTCATGAAATACTAGGATATACTTAAGGATCCTTTATATATATTTGTATTTATTTTTTTATTTCATCCTTTTTTATTTTACATAAATTTTACATATGATCATATGCACCATGTTTTTTTACTAGATATTATATGTAATTCGGTTATAGCATCAGTTAATGTTTTTATTATTGATTCCACATTTTGGTTTGTTGTTTCTTTAATTATAGATCTCATAATTGTATAAAATGTTTGTTATCTATTACTGAGGCTTTGGTATCTCTACATTTCCTCTTATTCCCTCACCTCTATTCAAAAACCTCTTGCATATGGGGAGCTGTGAATGATGTCACATGGCACTCCATCAAGAATGGGATGATTTGGGTCAGGGTGTTACATAAATAAATGTGTTCTAAAATTGAACATAAAATCATGGAAAATCAAATTAAATACATTAAATAAGTATATCATAACATCATATACATGTAATTTATTTATTAAAATTTTATGAAGTTCATTTATGGCATTTTTTATGAGTTATATGATAAAATTTTATAGTTTGGGAGTGTTCATTTCCTTGGTTTTCACGATTGGTATATTTGTATATGAGTAATGAAGTTCATGTTAAAAATATGTATAATTATCTAGAATTGGAATTAAATATTATCAATGAAAAAAATAATTTTAATTTGTTTTTTCTTATATGATGAATAATTAGATAACTAGTTAATGATAATCATTTTGATTAATTTTAGGGGTTTTTTGATCACAATGAACTAGTTTTGTTATATTATTTTATAATATGTATATAAAATAGTTCAAGAACCATAAATAAGAAAATAATACATATTTTATAATTTGGTTCAACCATAAAAATTGTTTCATGACCTTCCTTGAAGGATAAATTGAAGAACTCATGATTGTCATCCACAAAGGCTGTAAATTAGAACCTCGTAGACAATGATTTCATTTTTAAAATAAGAGGGAGAGAGAGTCAGTATATTGATGATTAATATTCCATTAACATGATATCATTATACTATATAGAAGATACGTGATATGTTATCATCATTTGGACAGATGAGGTGAGGAGAAGATAAGAAAAAAATGTAAATTGAAATGAAAATAAATGAAAAAGGAAAAGGGTTTACCTCTTTAATTGTCCTCGAGAACCTCTTTATGGGAATGGATTTTAGTCTTTTGGAAAGAAAAATAGCTCTTTGATGTGGGTGAGATACTATGGAAGATGATTTTGGATTAATTTAGACAGTCATAAAGGCTTATAGGTGTGAGAAGAAGAGGGGGAGATGATTATTTTTTATAGTGGAGAAGAGAGGTGATTTCTCATTATTTTATTTATTATTTTATTATTTTTCTCAAGACATAAAATATTGTTGATTATTGTAACTAAATATAGAAATATGTGCTTCTAGGTTAAAAACAAGTTTTATTACAGCATCCGTGAATCACAAAATTTTTTATTTATTTTATAATGTATTTATAATGTAAACTACCGTATTTTACTATTCAATAAAAAGTCAAGTATTTCAGAAAAATCCCCAAAATTTTCCATAACCATTTTTTTAAATTGTAGTATTAAAAAATGAACTCTATTTTATGAAAAAAAATTATTAATATTATAAATTTAATTTTTAATTAAAATCATTATTTATATGAAAAATACTATTTTAAATTTAAAACTTATTTTATAACACTTTCAAAAATTAACTAAGGTCTCATAAAATTATCCTAAAATAATAAGACAAAAAATTTTGATTTATGAATAATTTTTATGTAAATTAATTTTCTTTTAAATCATTTTATTAATTATTATTGTAATTAAATATTTATGACATTAAAAACAGCAACACTTAAATATTAATTTTTAAAATATTAATTGACTTACACTATTATATAATTATATAATAATTTCATTTATAAGATTGAATATTTTTTTTATAATTTCATTGGTGAGGTTATTACTCTATTGGACGGTTTACGATACATAAGGTCCACATTACTATTCTTAATGGAATGTTACTATTTCATTTGTACATGTTCCTTAACTTCTAAGAATACCTCTTATTTCATTCATTATTCATTTATGATGTTTGTATTGTGTTATATATGTTATTTTATATGATTTACACTATATGAAATAAAAATAAGAAGGGAAATACCATTGATAGAGTTCTAAGTTGATACATTCTCCCCTCCTAAAAAAGATTTGTCCTCAAAATTTTTAGATTGTTACCTCGTAAAATAATTTGGGTAGTTATTCACCATAAGTTCCTCATGATCAAATGTTTCCTATTCAATTCAATGATTTTCAAAAAATAACTTTACCAGCTGAATCATATGATTCCCCAAAACCTTTTCTTTAGTGTCTAGAATATGGATAAGCGCTTCACAGTAAGATAATTCAGGTTCTAATTCTATTACTTCATAAGTGAATACATGTGTTAGGTTTGGAATGTAATTTATTAACAAGGAGATGAGGAACACATTGTGTAATTTATAATGTCTATGTATCATTTCTAAATGATAAAAGCAACTCTTATTCTCTACCTAATTTCAAAAATACCAATGTACATGGTGTTCAGTTTCCCTATCTTCACAAATCATACAACACCCTTCCATGGAGATTCTTTCAAAAAAAACATGATCTCCCTCATTAAATTTCAAATCATTCCTTCGATTATCAGTATAGAACTTTTTCCTACTTTGATCTTCTTTGATATGCATTTGAATAGTATTTTCCTTGGTTTCTGTTTCCTATAAAAGCTTTGGGCCTATAAGCTTCTTTTCACCTAATTCATCCCAACATATTGGTGTATGACATCTCTTTCCGTACAATGATTCATATGCTTCCATTTAAATGCTAGAATAGAAATTATTATGGTAGGAAAACATCACTAAAGGTTAATATTAATCCCACATACCTTGAAGGTCAAGTGAGCATGATCTGAACATGTCTTCTTAAAGTTTTGATCATCATTTCTGACTACCCTTCAGTTTGTGGGTGATAAGAATTACTCAAATGAAGCTCAATATCTAACAATTTTTGGAGACTTTTCCATAATTTTTATGATAATCATATATCATGATCATAAACAATTGAGATATGTACTCCATGAAGTCCAATAACTTCATTGATATAGAGTCTTGCAAAGCACCCAAATGTAAAATCATCTCTTATAGCGAGGAAATGTGAAAATTTGGTAAACTGATCCCCAATTTTCCATCTTGCATCATTCTTTGTTGGGGGTCTTCGTAATCTTGTGACAAAATCAACAGTGATGTCATCCCATTGTTATGTAGGAATAGTAATATGTTCCAAGACTCCTTTAGGATGTCATCTTTTAGCCTTCACATGTGGACAAACATAACATATTGATACATAATCAACAATTTCATACTTCATAGTATCCCACAATAAATTTTCATTTAGATCTCTATACATCTTAGTGCTACTAGGGTTTAAAGGGAAACTCGAGCTATGAGAATCATCCAATAACTCCATTTTTTTTCATAGGGGTAGAGGTACACATAGTCTCTTCCCAAATTTCATAATTACATCTTAAAACATAAAGTCAACCAACTTCTAATCATTCACAGCTTTAATTTTATTTTGAATACACTCATCATCATCCCTAGAACTTTTAATCCTTTATAATAAAGATGGTTGGGAAAATAATTGAAATAGTTGTGATGTTTCACCTTCTATGATAATTTCCATATCCAACATCGCCAGAACCATATACATAGGATCCTTGTCAATTCTCATTTTTAGAACATCAAGATCCTTCTTATTCAATTAATTAGGCTCCTTATTTGCCTTACATAGGTGATAGAGTATCGAAAATTCATAATACTTAAGTAACTGAAGCCATCACCTTTGTCAGATGTTGATTTATTTCTATGAGAAGATATATTTCAATCATTGTTCATATATATATATATATATATATATATATATATATCTCACATCTTTAACCACAGAGATAATGTCTCAATAGCTTTAGATAAAATTTTATAGATACTAAATCAAGATCTAGATTTGTATATTTTTGTTCGTGAGTTTTTAATTTCCATGAGGCATAGGCAATGAATCTATAATTTTTCATAGACACAACCAATTCCGTTGTTTGATGCATCATTGTTAATAACAAACCCACCATTTCCCAATGGTAGAGTCAATATTGAATCATTAACTAGCCTATTATTTAATTATTCAAAACATTCTTCACATTCTTTTTTCTATATGAATTTAACCCACATATTAGTAGGCTTAGTTAACATGTTAGATAATTAGGCGATGTACTGAAAGAAATGATGATAATAACATGCTAAACTAATAAAACTACGTAGCATCGTTATGTTTATTAGTGTAGAGAATTCCAAAATAGCCTTTTTCTTCATAGGATCAACTTAGAATCCATCCTTGGAAAAATTATGGCCATATAAAGAAACAATTTGAAGCTAGAATTCACACTTCCCAAACATCACATATAACTCGTTTATTCTGTGAGTTTCCAAATTAATGTGCAAGTGATTCTCATGATCTTCTTAGCTTTTAGATTACAACAAGATATCATCAATAAATACGACAACAAAGTCATCAATATTTTACATGAGAACTCTGTTCATTAGATCCTTGAAAATAGATGGTGAATTAGTCAGTCCAAAATGAATTACAATATACTCATAATTCCCATACCTGGTTCAAAATGCTATCTTCAGAATATCTTCCTTCTACACTAGCAACTATTGATATTCAGATCGAAGGTCGATATTCAGAAAATATTGGGCTCCATGAATTTGACCAAATAAATCATTAATGTGAGTATGAAGATACTTTTTCTTCATCATAATAGCATTTATTTCCCAATAGTAAATACAAATCCTCGTGGAACCATATTATCATTGAAAAAGAGAACAAAGGATCCCCATGGAGAATCATTAGGGAGAATAAATACTTTATCATTTAATTTCTATAGTAGTTTCATTAGACACAATAATTACAAAAATTCCATTCTATAAGATGTGATTGATATAGTTTTTAAACCAGAAATTAAATCAATAGAGTTTTCAACTTTATTCTCTATAAGATATTGATGTAAATACTCTAGAAATAAATAAATAAATTCTTGCACAATAGGTAAATCCTCAATATGAATATTTCTTTCCTCACCAACAGATATTGTGTTCTCATCCTCCCCAATAATTGAATTCAGTAAATATACTAGGGGTGGATCTAGATAAGAATTATATAGGGTTGTTTCTGCCTTAATGACAAGGGACTGAACATCTTTCTCAAAAATTATAACTTCTTTATTCTTATAATAGATTTTCACATCCTAATTTTAAATACAATCAATACTAAGAATTATAAAAAATTCAATCATAGGTATGATGATAATTTTAGAAACTAAATTACGTTTATGTGTCATAAACGAGATTAATCAACACATCTTTATTGCAATGATACTTACCTTAAGAGTTTTGAATGACAAATCCTTTATTAAATAAAATTGAAAAAATATAATTTTCTTGGAAAACTGGGAAGATTTAAAATAATGTGATGACCCAAGATCAAATAAAGAATTGGATATATATGAGGAAATGATTAAATTAACTTCCACTATATCATTAGGAACTTCAACCTTAGTAGTTGTGACTGCATAAGGATGGATCTTCTACCTTAGGCTTCCTTAGGGAATGTTTCATTGACTATTAGGAAAATAATTTTAATAATGTCCCATAAATTTTCAATTATATTAGTGAACAATGTTATATTATTTCTTTCACTTACAATAATAGGCTTAGTGAATTTTAAATCTACACTTATAACAGACACCTATACCCATCAGGCAAGTTCTCTGGTGTTTCTTCCCACAATTATCAAAAAATGGAAAATAAACTCTTCCCTTATTCCCCTCTTCCTTATTTACTTTTCCAATGTGTTCAACATCCCTCTTCTTCTCTTCCTTTACACTGAAGTCACATGACATTGAGAATTATTCTTCTATCTTGATTGCACATGAGACTATATCTACGTATGATAAGAAATTTTTGGAGACCAGATTTCTTTAGTGTAATGGTTTTAAAACGACAATGAATCGATCAATCTTTCACCTTAGATTATTTATATAGTCCACGACATTCACTTATAACCATGTAATGATGGTTTCATACTTATAAACATTCTCATCCTCGTTTTCCACATATTCACGAATTTATTTTCCATATCCGCTTGTTGTTCCAGAGGAAAATAGTTTTCTCATAAAATTTTCTTAAAATATCTCCATTCCATACATGTAATTTCTTCCAAATCCATTGTGACATGTATTAGTGAAAACTATTGATTCGTATCTCCCTATAGATGATAAAATTCAATGACAACATTCCCCCTTTCATTACTTCCCAAAGTGAGAAATATCTTCTCTAAGGAACTTATCAACTACTCAACTACAAATGGGTTTTTAGTCCCATTGAATGATAGAGTCTGTTAATTCATAATGTGTTCAAAAATTGATCCTCCACATTATAGATTATGATTTTCTATATGGGTAAGGTTATTATTCATAAATCGAGCCAGTTGTCTCAGTATAGCTATAAGTTACTCAACACCAGTCGTAGCACTATACCAACATCACTATCTTTAATATGAATGAAATACCTACATGGGATACATGCGTTTATAAAATTTCTAATTCTTCCACTAGGCACAATTTCTAAATAATTACAGACACTAAATTAGGTTATGAATAATAATGTATAATATCGAACCAGAAAACTCTTAACACAAATTGAAATTTTATACATTTCTAATCTCATAATCATAAGTATTGTTTCTTTTGAAACATATTTACAATTAAATCCTTCATAATGATTTTAAAGAAAATGTTACTTATCCTAAGCATATCCCCTAGGATTGTCAAACCAGGTGGGCAGTAAGGCCTGTTGTCATGTAACTTGTTACCCTAAGGTGGGCACGGAACACTATGTCAGTGTTGTTACCCCTATGTACATCTATTCTAGAACCACATCCAATTTTAGTATCCAGATTGAGATTTATTTCTAGGAAGATCCATAGAATTTCTACTTTACCAAAATTATAGGTTTTCCTTCTATTCTTCTTCTAAAATACTATATTAGATTTATATTTCCTAATCAATGTTTTTTAAATCTAGTTTCTAAGGATTCAACTAATATTCATATGATACCAACTATATGGACCCCAACCCCAGTTACCCAAAGTTGGTTCCTTATTTTATTACATTGGCATATAAACAAGGAAGTTTTATCATGAACTAATGAATTTTTTAGTATCATTGGGAAACCATATAAATACATAATAGTTTCATTATAACTTAAATCGAATTATAACATATTAACTATATTGGAAAAACTAATAAAATTCTATATTATCCTTGATAGTGATTCGTAATATACATCTTCACATTATGGGGGAAAATAAAACATATGAAATGGGTGATCTCAGATGCTCATTAAGGGTATGTAATATAGTAGAAAAAATAATATAAATCATGGTGAATTACGAAAAGTGAACTCGGAATTAAAACGTAATGTTGAGCATAAAATGGAAGAAATTAAAAACTCATAATGCCATAATAAAACATAACCATTGAAATTGAAATATCTGAAAAATAACATGGAAAAAAATTACTAGCTTTATAATTAGGAAATTAATAATGCCAGACATCATAATTAGACCATCGAGGCCTCGACTAAGACACTATGCATAATAGGTAAAAACCCAATCTTGTTTGTCTCATGAGACCTACCGATTCATCGAGGGGTTGTAGTGGGACCCACCCACCACTTACTAAGCCCAAGGTATTCCTCAAATAAAATGGGAGAAACAAAATAAATATATAGTTTCCTATTGAAACTAACTTATGAAATGTAAATAACTTACCTTAATCAGTAAGCATAAACACTAATGATTTAGAGTAATATGATCAATTTTATCAAGATAGAATATATATAGTCAAGATGATCACAAAAAATTAAATAAAATAAGGCATATGATATAATAAAATAATAATACCAATTAAAAATAAGAATCAACATGAGTTTTGAAATACATGGAAACACTCTTATAAAATAATCGAGTAGTACTTGAGAGAAGTACTCTTTTACTTTGTAAAGAAGATTTATTTTAGAAAAATCATTATTATAAACCAATGTTTTTATAATATAGTTTTTTCATCATTAAATGAGTTTTTTATAAAAATTTTGATGGATATAAACATATTATATAGTGCACATGAAAATATGTAAGAATTCAAGAAGTTACCTTGAATCGGGCTCATTTATCGGGAAGAATTTTAGAAATACCCTTTTAAAACATGTAACACCCCATAAAATAAAGAAGGATTATGATTGTTACATATATATAGAACATTAAAAAATAATATATGATGATTAAATAGGAATAATTAATAATTTAATTATTATAAGGAGTGAAAAGAGTAACCAAAAAAAAAATTGGAGGTTCGGGAAGAAAACTCTTACCTTATGTATGACTGTGTTCTGCACATGACCTTAACATCCCTGATAATAAAATTAAATAAATTAATTAATTAAATAAAAACAATATCTACATGTATTTTATATATTAAAATTTTATTATGTCTATTTATAGATTTTTTGATTAGTTATAAGATACAATTTTATTTCTCGAGAGTGTTTGTTTCCTTGGTCTTGACGATTGGTATACTTGAATATGTGTAATAATGTTCATGTAAAAAGGGTTTAATTATCCAAAATTGGAATTATGTGTTATTAATGAAAAACATAAGTTCAATTGGTATTATTTATTTTATTCATTTAATATATTAAGATGAATCATTAGACAACAAGTTAATGATAATCGTTTAGCTTAATTTTAGTGGGTTTTTGATCACAATGAAATAGTTTTGTCCTATTATATAATATTATGTATAAAAAATTGTTACATGAAGTTAAATAATATATAATAAAAATATTATAATCTGGTTAACCCATAAAAATTGTTTCTTGACCATCCTGTAAGGACAAATCAAAGAATAAAAGTCTGTTATCAACAAAGGTTGTAGATTGGCACCTCTAATGTAATGATTTTTTTTAAATAAAATAAGAGTGTAAGGATATTGATGATGGATCTTATATTAGAATGATATAATTATAATTTATATATGATACTAGAGTTATGTTGATCATTTTTATAGAGGAGGTGAGGAGATTATAAGAAATAAAAGTAAATTGAAATAAATTAAAATAAAAAAGTAGGGGTTTCACCTCATGAATTATCCTACTTGAGAACCTACTTAAGGGTAGGGGTTTTGGAATTTTGTAATTTCAAAGAGATCTCAGAAGTGGGTGAGAGACTATGGAAGTTAATTTGGGAAAATTTATACAAGCTTCAAAGATAAATGGAGTGAGGAGAAGAGGGGGTCATGGGTGGTTTTTATAGTGGACGAGAGGGGTGATTTCTCATTATTTTATTATTTCTCTCAATACAATCCATAGTCTTGATTCCCATGAAAAAAATATAGTAATAAGTGAATGTGTGTTAGAACCAAAGTTACTTAGATAAAACATGACACAAGGAATAGTGTATTTACCTTACAATGTATTTATACTATAAATTACCATATTTTTTTATTCACTAAACATTTATGTATTTCAGAAAAATCCCAAAAATTAACCCTAACCATTTTTAGATGTGTAGAATACAAAAATAAACTCAATTTTTTGACAATAATTTGATAAATATGAAAAGTATAATTTTAAATTAAAATCATTATTTAGTCGAAAAATATAGTTTTAAATGTTTATATGTTTTTATAACATATTAAAAAGTAAACTAATATCCGATAAAATTAATCTATAATCATACGAAAACAAAATAATTGTTTACAAATAAATTTTGTGAAAATTAATTTTCTTTTTAACCATTTTAACAATTATAATATTATAATTAAATATATATGACTTATAAAAATACCAACACTTAAAAAAAATTTAAATATTTATTTACATACAGTATGATATAATTATATAATAATTTCATAAAAAGATGGAAAATTTTAATATATACATTAATTTGTGAAGTTACTATTTTGTAGGCCGATTTACTATTCCAAAGGGTCACATTAATATTCGTAAGGGTATGTTACTATTTTGTCAGTATAGGTTCCTTAACTTTAAGGAATACCTCTTATTGAATTCATTATTTATTTATTATGTATTTATTATGTTATATAAACAATTTTATATAATATATACTATATAAAATAAACAGAAGAAGGTAAATTTCATTGATAATGTTTTGGTTCATTACATTCTCCCATCCTACAAAAATTTCTTTCTTGAAATATCGAGATTGTAATCTCATGAAGGGATTTTGGTAGTTATTAATCATAAGTTCATCAGGATTCCATGTTGCCTCTTCAATTTTATGATTTTTCCAAAGTACCTTCACTAGCCGTGTCATCTGATTCGTTAACACCTTTCCTTTAGTGTTTAGAATCCGGATAGGCTCTTCACTGTAAGATAAGTCAGTTTCCAATTATATTCCTTAATAAGTGAGTACATGTGTTCGGTATGGAATATACTTACCTAACTAAGAGATGTGAAACATAGTATGTACCTTATAAAGGCTATGCAAAATTTCAAAATTATAATCCATAACTCTAATTCTCTCCATAATTTCATAAGGACATATTTACCTATGTCTGAGTTTACCTTTCTTTAAAAATATAATAACACCATTCCATAGAGATACTTTCAAGAAAACATGATCACCCAATCGAAATTCTAAATCCTTCCAACAATTATTATAATAGATTTTTTCCATCTTTGAGATACTTTGATATAGGGTTGAATAGTCTTTACCTTGGTTATTGTTTCCTCCAAAAGCTATGTGCCTCTAAGATTCCTCTAACCAATGTCATCTCAACATATTTTTGTATAAAATATCTTTCCATATAATGATTTATATGGTTCCATTTAAATTATAAAATGGTAACTATTATTGTAAGAAATATCCACAAAAGGAAAACAGTGATCCTATATACCATGAAAGTCAAAATAATATGATCTCAACATGTCTTCTAAAGTTTGGATTATCATTTCTGACTGCCCATTAATTTGTGGGTGATAATAAGTACTCAAATGACTCTTAATGTCCAATGATTTCAGGATACTATTCCAGGATTTCTATGTAAATCGTAGATCATGATCAGACACATTTCAGAGAGGTTATCCATTAAGTCTACAACTTCATTTATATAGAGTCGTGCAAGGTGCTCCAGTGGAAAATACTCCCTTATATGAGGAAATGTGAATATTTGGTAAGTTGATAAACAATCAACCATATTGCATCATTCTCTGTTGGGGATTTTGGTAATGCAGTGAAAAAATATATAGAGATGTCATACCATTTCCCTATTGGAATTGTAATAGGATTTAAGAATCCTCTAAGATAACATCGTTCATCAATTACCTCTTGAAATACTAAACATCTTGATACATAATCATAAATTTCCTTCTTCATATTATCCCATTATAAATGTTCCTTAAGATCACTATAAATCATAGTACTACTAGAGTGTATAGAAAAATTTGAGCAATGAGAATCATCTAATAACTCCCTTTTTATCTCGGGGGTAGAGGGAAGACATAGTCTCCTCCCAAATTTCAGAATTCCTTCTTCATACAGAAAGACGCCCAACTTCTCATCATTCATAGATTTAATTTTCTTGTGAATATTTTCATCCTTGGGATGATAACTTTTAATCTTTTCTAATAAAAAAGGTTGCGAAACAAATTTATAAAACAGTGATATTTCACCTTCTTTGACAATTTTCATATCCAAACTCACCATATGTATAAACATAAGACCCTTATCAATTCCCATTTGTTTAAAACACAATGATCTTTCCTAAACAATGCATTAGGTACCTTTTGTTCCATCATTGGGTGATAGTGTATTAAACAATCACTATACTTAAGCAAATCAACCATCTCCATTTCCTCATGATAAGTTCATTCAGTGAGAATTTAGACTTCAAGATCATGTGATCTTTATATATCTCACATATTTCACCATAGGGATAATTTCTCCAAATCATTAGATAAAATATTATAGCAGCTAACTCAAGATTATGAGTTGGATAATTCTATTCATGACTTTCTATATGAATTTATGTGTATTCAATGAAACTAAAATTTCACATAAGAACATATGCATGTACCTTATTTGATGCATCACTATATATCAAAAATCCAACATTTCCTGATGGTAGAGTCAAGATCTAAGAATTCACTAAAAATATCTTTAATTCTCAAAAAATTCTTCACATTATATTTTTATACAATCCTAACCCATTTTCAAGTGATCTTTGTTAATAGTTAAGCTAATCAGGTGAAGTTATGAATGAAAAACCAAAAATAACCTGCTAAAATAGTATAACTATGTACATCATTTATGTACATTGGTGTAGGTCATTACTGAACTGTATTTTTCAACATAAGATCAACTACGATTCTATCCTTAGAAACAATATGGAAATGAAAAGAAACTATTTGAATCCAGAATTCACACTAGCTAAACATTCCATATAACTTGTTTATTCTAAGAGTCTTTAGAACAATGCACGAGTTATTCTCATGATATTTTTCACTGTTGGAGTATAAAAATATATCATAAATAAATACCAAAAATGGTCATCAATATATTTATTGAAAACTCTATTCATTAGATCTATGATAGTAGAGGGAGCATTATTCAATCAAAAGGGAATTACTGTAAACTCTTAATGTCCATACCTTGTTTGAAATGCTTTCATTGGAATATCTTCATTTCTCAAATGGAACTGATGAAATCAAATTTGAAGTACAATCATCAAAAAATAGTTGGATATGTGATGTTGATCAAATAAATCATTAATTCTAGGAAGATGATACTTTTTCTCTATCATAAAAACAATGATTTCCCTATAGTAAATACATAGTCTCATGGACTAGTCTTTCTTCTTGATAAAGAGAATAGAGGATCCCCATAAAGAAAAACATGGGAGAATAAATACTTTATCACACATTTCCTCTAGTTGTTTCTTTATATCCACTAATTACACTATGACCATTCTATAAGGAGTATTTCATATAGGTCTTGATCTGGGAATTAAATCAATAGAGAACTCTACTTCCCTCTCTTGAGGATGTCCATGTAAATTCTATGGAAATACATCAATATATTTTTTCAAAATTAGTACATCATCAATTAAAATATTTCTTTTCTCACCCATAGATATTTTTTTCTCATGCTCCACAATAATTTCATTAAGTATGCCTATTGTGGGTGGATCTTTATAAGAATAAAATTACGAAGTTTCTACTCTAATGATAAGGGATTCTACATCATTCTCAAAAATTAAAAATTCCTTATTTTTAAAATAGATTTTCACATCCAAATTTGATATCCATTCCATACTAATAATTATATCAACATAAATCACAGGTTAGTTTAAACATTCAAAACTAATGCAAGATTATGTGTCATAAAGGGGACTAATTGACCCATCTTTGTTGCAATGATACTTCCCTTTTGAGTTTTCATTCAAAACCCATTTATTAAAACGTTGGAAATGTATAATTTTCATGAAAATTTTTGATGATATAAATGAATGAATTAACCTGGAATCAAATAAATCATTGGATAATTTTGAGGAAATTATTAAAGTACCTTCCACCACATCACTAGGAACTCCAACCCCAATAGTGTTTAACACATAAGCTTGGCCTTTCCCCCTTAACCATCTTTAGGAAATGTTTCATTAACAATGAGGAAAATCATTTGCATAATGTAAAATCTCTTTGAAATTATTGAATTTAATATTGGTATATTATTTTTTCTCCTTACAATCACGAGATTGGTGTAAATTTTCTACACACTTGTATCAAACACCCATACCATTCAGGAAATTGTCTGGGTGTTTATTCCCATAATTATCACAGGATGAAAAATCAAATCTTCTCTTATTCTCGGATAACTTATTTACTTTTTTAGAGTGCTCAGTAGTCCTCATCTTCTCTTTCTTTACATTGGATTCATATTACTTAGGGAATTATTTTTCAGACTCGATAGCACATGAGACTATATCTACATATGTTAAGACATTTTGGGAGGCTAGTGACCTTTGGAGGAATGGTTTTAAAACATTAAATAATCTATCAATATTTCTCCTTGGATTATATATATAGTACATTGAATTACTTTTTAACCTTCTAAAGTTGTATTTATAATTGGAAACATTCACATCCCCTATTTCCCACATATTCAAGAATTTTCATTCAATATCTGCTCGTTTTTTATTAGGAAAATATTTTATAGGAAAATTTATTTTAAATACCTCAACTCCATAAATTTAATTTATTTCTCCTCATTGGTGTTTTAGATCTGTCACCTCTATTGATCAACGTCTCCTGATATATGATAAACTAATATGAAAACCTTCTCCTCTTCGTCACTTCCCAAAGCAATAAATATATTCTCTAATTAACTCATCCACTTCTTAGCTACAAATGGGTTTGTAGTCCCATTAAATGATGGAGATTGTTTTCTTATAAAGTGATATAACAATTTTTCTCTGTGTTGTGAATCAGGTTGCTCCATACGAGTAATGTTATTGTTCATTACCGGAGTCAGTTGTCCCAGTATAGATATAAGTTTCTAAACACCAAGTGAAAATCCAATACCAACATAATTTCCCTTCATAAGAGGGAAATATCTAAATGGGATACATGCATTCATTTAGATTAAATTTCTTCTACTAGGTTCCATTTCTAAATATTGACATACACTAAATTAGTTTATAAATCATAATTTATAATATCAAACAAGAAAACCATTAATATATATTGAAATTTCATTCATGTATAATCTCATAATCTTAAGTGTGGTTTCTTTGGGGAAATATATACATTTAATTAATTAATAATGGTTAGAAATAAAATGTGACATATTTAAAGAATATACCCTTGGAGAGTCAATGCAGGTGTGTTTTAAGGCCCATTGTCATGTACCAGGTTACCTTGAGTCTTGCCCGTGAAACCTTGTCGACGTTGTTACCCCTAGGAATATCTGTTCCAGAACCACATCCACTTATCATTTCCAAACATGGATGTATTTCTAGGGATATCCACTTAATATATAATTTAACTTAATTACATGATGCCCTCCTATTATTATCCTCAAAAACTATCTTAGGGGTATGTTCCAAAATCAATGTTTTTTAAATCTAGTTTCCTAGGGTTCTAATAAACATCCTATGATTCCAACTGTGATGACCCCAAAACTAGTTGTCCAGAGTCGGTGCCTTATTTTATTACATTGGAATATAAAAAGGAAGTCTTATCCAAAAAGAATGAATAATTTAGTTGCATTTGGAAACTAGATACATACAAAATAGTCTCATTATAACTTGAATCTTATTAAAACATATTAACTATATTAGAAACACCAATAAACTTCTATATTATCCTTGAAATTCATTCATAATATACAAATTTGGATCCGGGTGAAAAATAACACATAAGAAAGGTGTTTGCATAGATTTTGAGAAATAGTATGTAATACAATAGAAGAAAAAATATAAAGTATGATGCATAACTAAAAGTACACTTGCCATTAAAACATTATCCTGAACATAAAATGGAAGAAATTAAAAACTGATAATGACATAATAAAACATAACCATGGTTATTATACTAGTCGAATAATCACATGGACAAAAAATTAATATCTTCATAATGAGTTAATGCATAATGCTTAAAATTATAATCATATCGTCAAGGCCGTGGCGAAGAAACCATACATAATGGGTAAAAACCCAAGAAAGTTTGTCTCATAAGACCTACTGATGTGTCGAGGGGATATAGGGGTCCCAAAAAATAACATAATAAATCCAATTAATTCCTCATTTGAAAGAGGAGAAACATAACAAACATACACATTATTATTTTAACTAACATATGAAATGCAAAAAACACCCCCCCAATCAGTAAACATAAGCACTAATCATTTCGAGTAATATTGTGAATCATATCTAAATAGCATATCCACAGTCAAACTAATCATAAGACATACAAAATAATATGGTAGATTATTTAATAAAATATTAATACCAGTTAATCATAATAATAAACAAGAGTGTTTAAATGGATGAAATTGAATTTATAAAATCATCGAGAAATACGCGAGAGAAATACTCTTTTACTTTGAAAAGAAGAGTTATTTTGTTAAAAGTACTGTATAAAAAGATAAGTGAACTGATATAGTTTTTTAATAATAAAATAAGTGATTTTATAAAAAAAATATGGCTTAAAACATGTTATATAGTGCACTTTAAAATAGGTAATAATTTGATAAGTTCCACTAAAAAGGGTTTGTTCATTAGTAAGAATTTTAGAAAGATAATTTAAGAAAATGTAACTCCCCATAAAAGAAAGAATATTTATGATTGGTACATATATATAGAACACACACACACATAATTTATGTTGTGTAAATAAGAATAATTAATAATTTTATTTTGGAAAATAGAGAAAAAGAGTAACCTGAATGAAATTGGAGGTTTCGGTAGAAAAAACATATCTTATGTATGAATGTGTTATGCAATAGACCTTAATGTCCCAGATAATCAAATTAAATCCATTAATTATTTAAATAATAACCTAATTTAGATATATTTTATTTATTATAATTTTATTATGTTAATTTATGGTCTATTTTATTAGTTATAAAATTCAATTTCATTGGTCGGGAGTGTTCATTTCCATGGTTTTCATGATTGGTATACTTATATATGAGTAATGAAGTTCATGTAAAAATGGGTATAATAATCCATAATTGAAATTAAATGTTATTAATGAAAAATAAAAAATTTAATTAGAATTATTTATTATTATGTTTCCATATACTATGATGAATCCTTAGATAACATGTTAATGATAATCATTTAGCTTAATTTAAGCGGGTTTTCAATCACAATGAACTAGTTTTATTCTATTATTTAATATTATGTATATAAAATGGATACTGAATCTTAAATAAGATGTAATAAATATTTTATAATATTTTTAAACTATAAAAATGGTTTCATGACCACCCTTGAAGGAGAGATTTAATAAAGAAAGTTTTTGGTCCACAAAGGTTGTAAATTAGCATCTCCCGGATGATGGTTTCGTTTTTAAAATAAAAGAGGGAGAGAGAGAGTACGGATATTGATGATGAATATTTCAATAACATTACATAATTATAGTATATAGATGTTAAAAGATTTTTTATGGCCATTTTTAAAGAGGAGGCAAGGATAGGATAAGAAAAGAACGTAAATTGAAATGAAATTAAAAGAATAAGGAAGAGGATTTACCTCTTAAATTATCCTCCTCGAGAACCTCCTAAAGAGATGGTGTTGCTGTATTTTTAAATGACCCATATATCAAAGACTTGGGTGAGAGGCTATGGAAGAGGATTAGGGAAGAATTTAGAAATGCATCAAGGCTTAGAGGTTCGAGGAGGAGAGTGGGTGATGGGTGGGTTTTATAGTAGAGGAGAGGGGTGATTTCTCATTATTTTATTATCTTTCTCAAGATAAGGAATATTTCAGAATATTGTAACTAAAAGTAGTAATAAGTGCTTGTGAGTTTAAAAAAAGGATAATTAAATGAGCCAAGACTCAAGTAATAGTGTATTTATCTTATAATGTATTTATACTATAAATTTCCATATTTTACTCTTCATTAAAAATTCAAGTATTTCATAAAAAACCCAAAAATACACCCTAATTGTTTTGATGTGTAGAATTAAAAAATGAACTCCATTTTTTGAAAATAACATTAAAAATATGTTAAATGTAATTTTTACTTAAAATCTTAATTTACTCAAGAAAAAGTTTTTTAAATTTATAATAGATTTTATAACACTTTCAAAAATTAACCAAGGTTTCATTAAATTGTCCTAAAATCATAAGACAATAAAATATTGATTTAAGAATAATTTTTAAGAAAGTTAATTTTTAAAATTAGTTTAATAATTATAATATTGTAAATATATATTTATAACTTACAAAAATACCAACGCTTAAATATTAATTGTTTTAATATTCATTTACTTACACAATGATATAATTATATCGTAATTTCATTTATAAGATGACCAAATTTTATTTAAAAATTCATTGGTGAAGTTACTAATATAATTGATAGGTAATTATCCATAAGGTCCAAATTACGTTTCCTAAGGGAATGTTACCATTTCATCATTTTAGGTTCCATAACTTATAGGAATACATATTATATCATTCATTCTTCATTTATGATGTTTGTATTATGTTCTATAACTGATTTTATATGATCTACACTATATGGAATTAAAATTAGAAGGGAAATTTCATTGATTGAGTTTTGGGTTGTTACATTATGTCTTGGATAAAACCCTTATTTATAAGAATATATATCATCCTTGCCCATTTGAGGGTTAATATCTATGTTTAATGGCCATCCGGGTCAAAGGAAATACACCCCATCAAATATACATAAGAATCACTATTTTTGGTTCTTCCAAAGGTATATATTTTGAATAATGTTTAAACCATGGGTAATGTACTAGCAAAAATTTATCATTACTTGTAATAGATTCATGACTTTTATAATTTACATATCATGAACATGATTCATGACATGAATCATGTACTTCCAACACCGAAGGCTGCATTTTTTCTCATATTCATCAGTTCAGAGCCTCTAGAACATCTTGTTGTCATAAAACATCATAGGAAACCTTTATTAAAGTGGAATCATCATCAATTTTTCTTTAATGATCAATCTTCTATTCATCATCAATTTCCATTGTCACATCATTCCTATTCATAGTGTGGCATGATGTTCCTTTTTATTCTATAATTTCCATTTTCCTTCATATTTCTCCACACGTCAGTCCTACCATAATAATTCATAAAACATCAATATCAAGAATTAATATAACATCCAATAAATCAATATTCAACTAAAACTCCTAGAAAACACACTAATATATTTAGATACAAAATAGGGATACCAAACAGACATTAATTTGACTAAACATATCTCTATATTGGAAGTAATACTTAAAGGACCCATTGCAGAAAAGGGAATTTGAGATCTGAGGAGATTATGTGACTAATGAGGTTATCAAGATTAGTTTTTATTAAAACTATATTTTTTTGGGACATAACTACACGATACTTGGTTAGGCTGCATGGTTTGTTTATCCATGAACAAAGCATGCATTACTATTGGACAAGTTGAGAATCCATGTGCTTTGGGTTGCATAGTCTGACAAACCATGAACCAAAAATGTAGTGCTATTATCTTAAACCCAAACCGCACATTTTTTCATCACACAGTTAGAATGACGGTGTGTGAACCATAATATTTCTATCCGTAAACTTTCACGGTTTCCCCTAGTCACTCAGAGGGTTTGTACAAACCATGTGCCTACCTAGTGACTCATAAAGAAGGGTCCATGGTTTCCTAGAAATTTTTCATAGTTTGTACAATATATTATCAAAAGTTTCACTTCCAAAAACTCTCCCAAGACACTCCACAACCATAAATAACATTTTGTAACATAACCAATGTTTTGTATAAGCTCAATAAATATAAAACAAGGGTATAGAACCTGGAACTAGGGGTGCCATGTTCTACGAACTATTGGTATTTAGTATAACTAAATGTATAAAATTGGTGTTTTCCTAGAAGAGTTCTTGTTACTGATCTACCATGTCCTTTTTTTGCTCCCACATTTCATCATGAATTTGACCATGCTACCACAAAAACCACACTACGAGGATTCTATTATCATAAAATATATTCAATTTAATATATGAAGTATATACCAAAATATAAAACAAAATAACATCCGGTTTAATATCAACATTATCCCATCAAATCACATAGTCAACATCAGGTTGGTATTTTTGTAATTGGGAAACATGAAACACATTAGGACCCAAAATGAACCTTAAATTAGGAACCAACTATTATTTATCTCACCAATATCTCAAAAGGTCTAATGTAATAGGTGAATACTTTCATTTCATACCAAAATGATGATGTACAATCCGTCGATAGATTCTTTTGAAAACAGAACTAGCTAACTCAGATGGTCATTGAGGATGATCCACATATGATTTCTGAAAACTCTAAGATATATCTATTCTCATTATAATAATTTTAATTTTCTCATTTGTCTCTTTCACAAGTATAGTTAAAATAGAAATACATCACCTCTTTCCACCCAAAAAATTATACAATGACATGGAAAACAACATAATTCTTCATAGGGATCGATATGTATGATGGTATGATAATTATAATTATACGATAACTCCATTAATGGTATATAATCATACCATGTGCCTCCAAAATATATCACACAATCCATAAGAATGTATTCAAACATTTTTATCATACTCTCATAATTTAAATTCAAATTGGGATGATAATATATACTCATTGTCAATTTTTTTCCAAGTGGTTGTTGTAAAGATTTGAAAAAATGTGATGCAAACCTGGGGTCTCGGTCAGATACCATTAACCATGGTATGCCATGAAACTTTATAAATTCTCTAAAATAGATTATGGATAAATCTCCCACTGTATAGGATTAATATATAGGGATCAAGTGGGGTAACATTATGTCCCAATACACAATCAACCATGTGGAATTGTGTTTTCAAACCATTCTTGGTTGACCATTCATAAAATCAATGGCTATCAATTACCTTACCCACACAGGTATAGGTCAAGAATGAAACTTACCATCTACGCATTGACACTCTTCCTTGACCTACTAATTGGGGAGGCATCTCAAGATAAACTCTACCAATTTTCTATTCATGAAAGCCCATGAAAATTACGATTTCAAAATATTGTACATTTTTTGGATATGAGGATGAAAAATATAATTCGAATGGTGGTAGGAATTTAGCAGTATTCCCCGGTAACTTGGAGGAACCAATATGAAATATCTAAACCACAACATATATCTCCCAACTATCATCCATACCTAAATAGTATCCCCACTATTGAGTTTTGACATCATGGATAGACATTATGGGTTGTATTTATGATCATCCCACACTTTCACAGCCAAAATAGGAACAAATGGGTGTGGAAAGAAAACTACAAAATTTATTTTCTATACACAATAAAGATGCATGTCATCTATAACCTACACTAACTATAATTTATCTAAATCACCCTAATAAAAATGGTTATATTAATTCCAAATATTCATCTTACATGAAATTTCCATTACTGAGAGTATACATCAAGTAAAAGTTAAACATTTTAATGTATTTTATCCATATTCAATGTCATATATTCAAATATATTTGTAAAGAAATGTGTTTCAAACTCTTATGATATGTAAATACGATAAATTTATCACCAAAACAATATTGATTCGATGTATTCAAATCATTGACTATAATGGTTAATTCCAAATCATTATTAATGTAGTTTTTATCATAAAAAATTAATTTTCATGAGATATAAGTAACAACATGATCTCTATTCATGAGGACACAACCTAACCCAGATCATGATCCATCACAATAGACCACATATCTCTGTCCATATTTGGGAAACATTAGGATACATTTTTACATGAGGTAAACCTTTATCAATTTGAAATATTTATGACATTAAACAGTTCATTGGAAAGGGTTTCATTTTCTCATCAAGGACTTCATTATTGATACAAGATGTGGAAAATCATGAAAAATGAATATTTAGTATCGTACTAAAGCAAGAAAACCATGTATGTGAAAAATATTCGTTGGTGATTTTCTAGAGATAATAGCTTCTATCTTTTTTTGGATCTATTGAAATTACTTTTTTTGAAATGACACTACTAGGGAAATGTACCTCCTGAATATAGAAGTCACAATTTCAAATATTTTCATAATGTTGATACTCATACAAGATTTTTATCACTTTTTCCAAGTGATTACAATGATATGATTTTATGTCATCATACAATTATTATACATAAATATAAAATCTTTTTAGATAGATATTAATGAAATTTGATAAAAAAACTTCCAAGGACTAAAATAGTTTAGTCTATTTAGAGACTAGAAACATAATCATTTTATATCATGAAATATCTTCAACATATTCCACAATGATCTTATCGTATAGTAATCCTATTAGGAATACCGTACCTAAATCATTCTCATAACCGGGGGATGGAAAGATAAGAAAGGGTGAGATCAGATGATCATTAAGGGTAAATATAAGAGATATGATTCTATGATTATATGAAATCATAATAAAATTATAAAGGTATGTGATCAACAACATAACCAAGAATGTTCATTCCTAACTTGTTATAAATAAAAAACAAGATTAATGGAATAAGAATTTAGCATGTCAGAAAACATGGTCCATAAAAGTGAAAAATGTCATAAATAAATTAAATACTGTAATCTCATGTCATAAAAGTAGGGAACCATAATAAATATATAAGAAAATTTTATATTTAAAGGTTAAATACCAATACCCCTAATATAGTGGATCAAGAATCATCACCTGTTTCCCCCTATAGATTAGGAATAAACTATATCCCAAAGTGGATCCAGACACAACTGTTTCCCATAGTAGATCAATTCTGTTGTCTTGTTTTACATTGTTATATAATAAGATATGATGATTTATATAATGAATTTGAGGGAGATATAGGTCCCATGAATCTCATAATGAAAACCACACTTATGTGTTCCATAATATCGTAAAACATTAATCATATCATCACATCATATGTCGTAAGAAAAAATTTATTTCATAAACATTTCATTAATTCAATATAGCATTCACATTAAAAATAAATGGGTTTTATAAAAATTTCAGCAACATAATCATTAACCATACAAATAAATATAAATAATAATATCATTCAATATTATCCCCAGTAAATCATAAGTAACATCAATGGATTTCATCATAGATAGAAAATGATCTTGAAAGATTTCATGGATACTTTTTAAAGGAATACAGTTTTTTCACATGGAAAAACACTTTTTAGAACATAAAATATTTTCCAAATTTTTTCTTTTAAAATAATGATAGAATCTTATAAATAAATATTTTAATAAAATTAAAATATTTATGGTGGAAAATAGATTTATGGATTTGGAAAATAATTTTTTTAAACATAAAACATTATGGAAATACTTTTATTTGAAAATAAACACAAAAAAATACAAATTATTTTTCAAGTAAAATAATTTTCATTACGACATGAAATTTTTTTCATGACATACATGTTAATACAAATATTCATTTTTCATTTTTGATAAAATAAAAATGTAATTTTTCTGTAAAAAACATGAATATTCTGTTGAATTTTTTATAAAAGTAAAACATAGTTAAACATGACTTTAATTATTTTTTTTAATGTTAATAACATTTTTTTTAGAATTTCTTAAAAACTTGTTTTTAGAAGAAAAATGATTTTTGTTTTAAGAGGGCAAGAAAAATGTTTTTTTAAACGTTATTTTTAACATATGAGTAAATAAAGAGATGAAAATAAAGGTAAAATAGGTATTCTACATAAATAACCATATTATAAAAAACTATATGTGTTTTTTTGATAGATATATCATATTATTTTATCATTGTTTTCATAATCATAGGTAATCTCAATAATCGATGAGATTGTAACATTAAACCCTTTCCACTTTGGTAACATTAATTCAAAAGGAACATAAAAGAATAAAATTAAATGAAAATTATAATATCATTATAAATAAGAAATTGATGTTAAAAAGTAAAATGGGAAGTATATAAACATCATATAAGAAGATAAGTTCATAATATGACTCATTCCACAAAAATGTAATTTAAGATAAATATCCCTTACCGTGTTCATAATATTTTAGATCATAAGACCCAACAATGGATAAAATTGTATCAAACATTAAATATCATGAAAATAATTATATTAATTATATAACATGTCAAATGTGATGTATATTCACCTTAATTAAGAAGATAGTTTCATAACATAATATATGTCTCTATGAAAGAAAATTCATATAAAAATATCAATCCTTAAGTCATGAATTTTATTGTAAACTTTCAATCCACTTGAATAATAATAATATGATTATTAGAATTTTTTTAAATAACCATAATTATATATATAATAAAAAATATTATTTCCTTATAAACTTTTACAACCTTTTTATTAACAATTCCATGTTAATGTGTGGTTTTGGGAAATAATTACTTTGTTTTTATGTTTGTTTTGATATTTTATTTTTGGTGCTATTAATTTCATGTTGGTTCCCTAATATGAAGAATATTAAAAATTATATAAATATAATATATATTAAGTATGTATTATTTCATATTAATCCATTAACGGCATATATAGAAAATGAAATACACAGTTCATTGAGAGGGTAGGTGTACGTACAGATGAACGTTGTTTCCATTTTCCAGATAGATTAAAAAAAGAAAGTTAATACTATATTACAATTAAATAATAATAATTATTTCATATATATAATATAAATTCATTAAATTAATATTTAATCCCTTCCATGTAATGATTAAGTGAGAATGAATCACAATGCTTAGTGAGCAAGTGGTCTGCCGTACACACTTGCGATGTCATGGTATCCACCATGTAATGGAAATTAAGATGGTATATTCGATATAATAATTGTATAATTTTATTAATGTCAAAAATATACTATAAATATGTTAAATCCATACTTATATACATTTTTTAATGTTGGTTATGGAAGAAAACTAAATCGGTTCGCGAGGCGGTTGTCTGACAAACAGACGACCAACCGTTTAATTTTCTATTTGAGGGAAGTGAAGAAGTATATACATTATTAAATTAACATAATAAAATATAAGTATATAAAATATAATTTTTTATTATATTTTATGTTTTAAGACATAATTTAATTTGAAAAAAATAATAAAGAAAAAGAAGGAGCGTAGTGATGATAATTACCTTCAGTTTGAAGAACTTCATTTGGATCACTTATTATGAACCATAGTGTTGTTCCATTTAAAGGACCAAAGAATATATATCATAGATAAGTATTTGTACACAATTTTTTCATGGTTTGGTAAAAATATACAGCTCTAGAGGTGTGAATATGTAAATGGTGGTGGATGCCTTTTATAAGTGGGGGAAAAGAACAAACTTGGAAACTACTTGGGAATTTCCAAATGGAATCCACAAAAATAGTCATTCCCAAGAAGAAAACATTAAAATGTGAATATATTTTTACATAGGAAGTATAATATTAAAATATTTCCTTTTAATAATGAATTTAGATGTTTTTATCCATTTTATCCTTTATCTTCTTAGTTTATCCCCCGGTAAACCTATTTTTTTTACATTAACCACAAAAATTAATTTTTAATGTTTTCACTATTAATTATTTTTAAAAAATGAGTTGAAATTATTAGAAAATATAAAATATTATTTTTAATAATATTAAATATATAATTTTAAATTACATTTATTGAAGTGTAAAAATTAAATAGTAAAATAATTCCCATAGATGCGACTAAAAAATGAGTTTTTCAAGAGAATAATATCCCAAAGATCAGAATATTTTTATATAAAATGTTAATATTAAAATAAATAATAAGAAATAAATTGGGTAAATAGATATATGATTGAACTAATTTTTCTTTTATAACTATATTAAATCAATTTGGTTGTTTTTAAAATATTTAATATAAATGATAATTTTTAATAAGAACTCGTATTTTTCAATACTCATCAAAAAATCAATCTTCATAGAAAATTATCAAAAAATCAAATAAAGATAATTTTAACATGATGATTTTAAAATTTAATAATAATTATTTCAATTAAATTTTCTAAAGTTGTTGTAAATAAGTCTTAAAATAAGTGCACAAATGGTGAAAAAATTTCTTTTTTGAAAAATATATATTTTTAAGAATAAATTTAGATACATTATTATATATTTTATAAAAAAAACATAAAATTAATGTGAGATTTTTATTTAATATATTATATAAAAATTTAATTAAAATCATTCAACCAAATTAATTAATGTATTTTTTTAAAACACATTTATGATAATGAAAATAGTTTTTCAAAAAAATATTTATGTTATTTTAAAAATAGTTTTTGATCTAATTTATATTTAATTAGTCACCAAATAATTCATTATATTAACATTTTTAAACCATACAATTTTATAACTTAGTTAATCCTTTTCAAACCCTCCATTGAAATCACTAGGTGGAAAATATCATATTAAATAATAATATTTTATAAGTTTGTCATTGTTTATTTAAACTCATTTTTGCGTGTAATGAAAGATACACCTAGTGATTCATGTAATAAAAGTTAAAATTAGTGTTTCATTTATTAAAAAATATTAATAATATTAAATATTTTTTTAAATAATATTTCAAAATATCTCTCGGTGTTACATTCTACATCCCTTAAATAAATTACATTGTCATAATTTAAAAAATTTATTGTTAAGGTTTTAAAATTTAAAAATACATTGGTGGGAAACCCACACCATAAAAAGGGTTAATAAAAATCCTCTTGAAATTATAGAGATGGATGAAAAAATTTCTTCAGGAATAAACCATACTTGGTTTTGAAATAAGATAAAATAAATGGGAAGTGAGGATATAGACATGGAAGAAATATTCAATGTCCAAATTATTATGGAAAGTGATAAAGAAAATTTATCACAAGAAAGTAAATGATGATGTGAAAATAAAAAAAACCAAAAAACCATAAACCAAATAGGTTTGAAAAAGGTAACTGATATCATCAAAAATGATGGTAACAAGACACAATTTTATTCACATATCCTTTTCTTAAAGATGATTAATTATCCTAAGAAGATACCGTTAGTTCATTTCATTCAATTTCATAATCAAAACTTCATCCTTTGGTTGTTCATAGATCAATTTCCTCTTCATATCTTACTACAAAAAATGAAAATTAATTTATTATTTGAGAAGAACTAATGGATCATAAGATCTATAATATAATGATATGTCATTCCTTCTATCTCTATTTATCATCATAACGAAATGGTTAGCACAAACTATCCAATATGCATAAATCATCATATGGTGAAGTAATAAACAAATCTCTAAAACTACTTCCAAAGTAAAAATTATACCATTTCATTAAAGGTTAACCTTATGACCCTTCCAAAATATAAAAAATCTAAAAATGTATAAATTAGGTCAATAAACTTCCAAAATCAACTTATCATTAATCCCCAAAAAATGATGATAATATTAATTGTGACATAAAAAACATGTGATACCTTTATTATGTATTCTATTGAAATATGAAAATAATAAGAATTACCATAAAACTACAATGAAAACATGAATGATTAGTCATTATTTAAATAAAACCAAAAATTGTTTAATATATTTATATATCCAATAATGTTTTAAACTCCATCAATGATAACATAAACCACCTTTTCACAAAATCATTTATCAGTTCCGAGGTGATAAACACTATAAAATTTTCTCTATCCATATCAACCTTGTAATATCTAAAATAAACACCATCTTCAATACATTAAGTACATATTATGGGTTATCTTTCCTTAACCATATGTTTTCTATAAAATACCACCTTTCCATTAAATAATGTTTCTAGGTCATCTGTACCGCTAATCATATTCGTGAAAATCCATAATGACAACATCAACTAAATAATCCTTATATAATTTATAATTCCAAAATTCCAAAATATAAACATGTCATGCATTTAAAATCATTATTAAACCATTAACTAGGTTTCATCATCAAAAGACTTAATACATATTTCCTTTCATATGTCATTTTTGGTATCTTCATCATTAGTAGTATAAACATTACTCATACCACCTTGCTGATTCTCTTCATGAAAATCCCTCACAGGACATATATTTTCAGAAGACACATACATTCTATATTTAAAATATTCATCCATTAATAATACTTTAGAGAGACCAATATTCCCATCCATCGTGTGAAATCAACTTTTCCTTTTTTCTATGGTAATCACTTTCTTTGTATCATTATTTTCCACACTTGAAATGTATTTATCTTCAACTAATACATTAACTTAGGTTTTTCTTTCAACAATCATGACATTTAGAAAAGTGAGTATCATTTCCTCCATAGACTCTAACACCCAAGCTCACAGTGAATACTATCCCAATCTTTATTAGAGATTCTGAGAGTTTGGTATAGTTAAAGTTGTTAATCATATATTGATATAACTGATTATTCATAATCACAATATACTTGACTCAAGTAATCAACCCATTTGGTTTCTAATAAACACATTATCTTTCCCATTCAAAATTTATTTTTTTTTCTTTCTATTTCTTTCCATACACTAAAATCAAAAAGTATAGTGTGATCAATAATAATTATATTAGGAAATAACACAATATTAGAAGTCAATTATAGGATGTCTAAATCATGAAAAATTATTTTTAATATAAGATACCTTAGGTTTATCCAAGGTCATTCACAGTCAATATGTATTTAAATCCTTCATGTTGGTTTGTAAATAGTTTTTGAATTTCAAAAGAATATCCATCAGGAGTGTCAAATATAGATTGAATCAAGGCCTATTTTCATGCACGAGGTGATAATAGAGTCTAGATAATTTCTCCTTTTTAGAGTTATTACCCCTAGGTACCTCTGTACCTGAAGCACATCAACTCATACTATCCAGATAGAGATTTAATTTCTCGAAAACAACATTCTATATCTTTTTAAAAAAATTCTACGACGTTTTCTTATAAATTTACTCATCCTTATTATTATCATTTGAAATATACCCTAGGAATCTCACTAATGATTTATCATTGTAGTTTAAAATGGTTAACTAAACCAATTCTTTGATACCAACTACAGAAAATGATGATTCTTTTATGAAATTATCATATCTTCTTAGATGAATATACAATTCATTTGATAAACACACGCCGAAGGAACGTAATAGTTTAGTGTATTTGGATAATAAAAACATAGTCATCATATTTCATGAAAGATATTTTGCATCTCCCAAAACAATATTCTTATATAGTAATCCCCTTAGGCATACCCTTCCAAGATATTTATTCATAACAATGGGAAGGAAACATAAGAAAGGGTGATCTCATATTCTCAGTAAGTTTAAACATAAAAGTTAAACATCAGTGATCATATAAAAGAAAAATAATAATATCATTGTCTGATCATAAAAATAACTTACCAAGTTCATACCAACCATTAATATATCATAAACATGTTTCATCACATAAATAATTATCATTTGAGAACACATTTTCCATTAGAGTGTATAAGCATCATAAATCAATTATGAACCACAATATAAATCCTTAAAAGTGTGGAACCATTATAAATATAAAAAATATTTATTTTTTCATGTTTATCAATTAATACCATCAACATAGTGGATTATCGATTATCAAATATTTCCCAGTGTGGACCATGACACACCTATTTCCTATAGTGGACTAGGACACACCTGTTTCCCATAGTGGATCAATCCCATTGACTTGTTTCCCATTTTTATCTCAGTACATTTAAATCTTTAACCAATGTATTGGAGAGAGATATAGGTACAACCCATATCTAATATAAACCATACTTATAAGTGTCATAATATCATAAAACATTCATCCTACCACCACATTATAACCCATGTAAAGAAAATGAGTTTCAAAATCAATTCATCAATTCATCATAGCATAACCCAGGAAAAATAAATGGGTTTCATATAAATCTATTCAATTAAAACATTAACTAAATGTATTGAGGATAAATGGAAACCAATTGGCTAGAAATTGATAATATTTCATCATAAGGATGATGTTACTTGTTGTTTTTTGTGATCCGAGACTCGATACAATTTGAGGATCTTGCGTGAAATATTCAAATTCCAAAAATAAATTGAAATGTGTACCCTATTTCAAATTAGAGAATTATTGAATATAGATAATACCAAGATCATGTGTCCAAATGTATCTGAATTACAACCCTTCTAGATCATCCAAACATTCTCTAAGAACCCATTCACTCACTATTCGTAAAATTTTAGGTTCTAGCACGGAGCTTCGATGAATCCTTTGACATTACACCAATCAACTCCATGTCTTACATTCAATCCATCGAAGGCACCTTGGATAGGTCAATTAGAGATAAAATTTCTCTATATAGAAATATTTAGGAGTGATAATCTGTCACCCATTAGAATGAATAGTTATATTATGAGATTCTCCTCTACTGCTTATATAGTGGGTGAAGAAAAATACCCAGAAGGGTTCCCTGATCCCTGAAAATTAAAAATCCTAGTAAATAATGAATATATATAATAATTATAGACTAATATGTATAATAAATATTATATTTATTTTATTACATACATATTAAATATATTAAATATATTCCATGATTAACCCGGGCAATTTAACTTGACTCGTAATTCACGCTAAAATTAAACAAACTAAGAATATTTAAATAATATTCATTCAAAATATATTATTATTCATATTTAATTTTATTCTTGTAAATAAATTTAATAATTGAATTCAATAATAATTATTATTAACTTGAAAAATATGAATTTATTTATTCATCAGTGATCGATGGCTTGGAAAATAATCGGATCCCATAGAGGGGCCCACTATCTCCAATACACATATTGAAACTTAATAGGGATGATTCTTGAATAATATATTGTTTGTGACCCTCTAAGACATTATCTTCATTGTAGTGAATAAAATTCATAGATAAAAATAATATTTTAGCAACCCATCAACGTCCTTAAATAGATTAGGAATAGTCATAACAATGAAAACCAACAAATGAACATGTACTCTATAAAATAATATCATTTTCATTTGACTTCTAGTAATTTAGGACACATAATTATGTCTTAATCCTTTCTTGAACTATCATATTTTGATCTAACTTGATATTTTTACTGCCAATTACTTGGCCACATACCTAAAAAGTTAATACCATCCTAATCAACCAAGCACGGGATATATTACTTCCACAACTCAAAATTAAAAAAATTCAATATTGATCATTCAACCAATTCCATACCATCAATGAATCACCTAACACAAGTTACCTCTCCCTGATTTCATAATCATTGTTTATTTCCTTGAATCAATGTAAGTAATTGAATAGAACACATTGATAATGATCTCGAGTCAGGACACCAATGTACATGTCCATAGATAAGAACTACCAATGATACCCAAAACATGTGATGTCTCTCTTAGAGAGTCATTCCTCATGATATCAAATAGTATTTATCACCAAGTAAGAACTTCATGAGAATAATATTCAATGCTTATAATCCCTTAGTGCTAGATATTTAGACATCAACTATGTCAAAATAGTATGATGTATCTAGACCATAATAAATTTGTTTAAGATTAATGTCGTAGTATCTTAAGATACTTCATTATATCTTAGGATCAGCTAGAACCTTTTGATACAATAATTAATCTATGGAAATTACCATTAAATAGTGAACACAAAAATATACACAATATAATGGAAATTGGTCATCAAGCATATCCAACTGTACACATTATATGGTACTCAAAAAGTACATTTTTTGTTGGGTCTGGGGAACCCACTACCACAACACTCTCACTTGAACTAGTTTCTACTTTATAATCATTATTGCTATCTCTCACATGATTAAAGTCATGTTTCTTCTAAGTCACGACTATAGATTTTGTGTCTTCCATGTTAGAAATTCTTGGATATTCTACTATTTTTGACCCCATATCCTCGATGAAAACATATCAAGAGATGGAAACCCAAAGTTTATATGTTTTTCTAGAATCAAAATAGGGAATCTAGGCTGGTAATAGTAATAGAATTATCATAATGAAATAATTAACAAACTAGATGTAATTACAAGAACTATAAGAAATCACTTCATTTAAAAACTTATTATTTACTACCTCAGAAGTTTCAATGTAATTGGTTTTTATAGGAATGAATACCACTAGATTTTATGAGCTTTTATCTCTCATTTCATTATACTACTATGATATTAGATCACATTGTTCAATGGAATACTACTTTTTGTCCCCTAAAACTTTAGTATCCCTTCTTCTCGACATACCAGGTATATATCATTTTTTACTTTCTCTACTACAATTGGATTTTTCTAAATGGTTCCCTTATAGTTATCCTCGATATAACTAATATTTTCATACTATAAAGTATATATTATTAATATTTGGTCGTTTACATATAATGGATCATGTGATTGATCCATTGAATAAGTTCATGTAATTAAACTCACTACATTAATCTCCCCCTTTGTCCTAGAAATGTCTACATGGAGAGATATAATCCATGTGACACTGGTAAAAATTCTCTCTCAAATTGGTCCAACTTCTATTTTCAATAACATTTTAGTATATTTATGATTTACTAGGTTTGCGAAATTTTTTGATCTACCTTGATAGATCATATTCTATAAAAAAGAGGTTTCTACCTTATATCAATCTGTCTAGAGTTACTTTCATCATTGTTATAACTAACTATAAGACCAATAATTATTTTTCATCTATTAGTAATGAAAATTAACTTGGAAAACAATGGGGATCCCACTAACAATTGGTATATACATGGAAAAACATCATTCCAAATGAAAATTCTATTATCTTGTCACTTAATTCTATCATAATCCATATTTCAATAACTCACATACCTTATTGACATTTATGGATGTCACCATCCCTTTATTGTTGAATCTTATTGACACATTCCATGAAATATTGTCTTGACATCAAATTCTAAATAATATGAGTATAGAAATTTGATATGACAACTAAAATTCTAAAGGATTAAGGAATAATGATTTGGAATTACCAATCATGCATTATTGTTACCTCTCATGTATTATACATGTATTGTATCATTTTAATACCCACTACATTATTCTAAATAATAATACACTTTTAACTTTTATACATAGAATCCATTAATGATTTTCAATTGATCTTTTCAATTTTAGCTAATGATCATATACTAATTACTTTTAGTATTTATATTCAAATGGAATAATGTACCACCAGCCATGATGAATGTAAAATAATCACTATAGTTTTTACCATCCTAAAATTTATGTGTCTTTGGATCATTCCCTTTCCACATGCACTTTTGGAATTTTTTCTTACTCAATAATTTCTAGTCTATTAATATTGATTAAACCCATTTCAATATTGCAGAAATTAACTCATGTAGAGATGTGAAATATTTTATAAAAAATTAGTGTATTACTGGAATACATATTTTATATCATAATAATATATATATTTCCTAAAAACCTTTTCGTATAGTTACTTTTAGATGCATTTTTTTGTTTTTATTTAATGGACGTTTGTTTATCTCCTAACTAACTCTATTCACCAAGACAGATTTTCTTATAACATTATGGATTTATATAAAACTATAAATCACATGACATCCATTATTAATTAAAGATTATATATGGATATTTTATATATCTATTATTTGTGAAGTGAATCTTCAAATATAATGTATGTTTCTACAATATATATCAACATTGATGCTCATTATACTTACATCATGACTCTAATGTAAAATGGAATGTGCTTTTAGAAATTACTCCATGCTACATTTTATGGATGAATGTTAACATGAAAGAATAATTACTAATCCTAATTATTAATATCATTTCTATGATGTGGATAAGTTAATGTGTGTTTAGGAAATACTCCATGCTACATTTTTATTATAGATTAATTCTTGGTCAAAACATTCTTTGACATGCCAGCCCAAAGAAACATGTATCATCTGACCATGAATATATCATGATCCACTTTGGAATTCTATAACAAACAATTAATATAATCAAATTAAGTATATATAAAATTATATTACCCTTGGAATAGTTAATTCTCTATAGCTAAAAAAATTATGATTGCTTTGTGGCTTACCATTATTTCTAATGGGTTTTTGTCAAAGCTAAATATATATATTCGTCGATAATACCTAAAGTATTTAGCTCCAAAAGTCTTAATACCATAATAGGTATTATCCATGACGTCCACTTTTAGTTTTTCTTGAAAAAGTATTATCTTTCCTTAATTAGGAATATAAGTCATAAATTTTATATTCAGAACGTATTGCATATGATTTATATATCACTGATCTATTGATTGTGTATGAATCACCACAAAAACAATTATTCCAAACTCAAAATAATGTCTCCTAGTGTACAATGGACACATGATAACAATTTTCTAGTTATAAAAAATATAATTACTACTAGAATCAGTCATATGTAAATTTCAAATTGTGTGTTTCTCACCACTGACTTAGGAACCACCCTTTCTCAGCTACTTGGAGAAAAACCATTAATTCTCGTAATGTTTCTATACTTACATGGATACTATATTTCGATAAATATATGTGATAATAATATATTTTTCAATACCCATGAATTATATTATTAAAAATATTTATAAATGATTAATATTTACTAAATAAGAAGAGAGTACTTTTTTATTCAATTCAGTTCATTTATTTTAACTTCAAAAATGTTATTTCACAATATGCATAGAAAATAATCTCATATTTAATACCACTTCACTGTAAGTATTTTTTGAAGGTTCCTTTTATATCACTCTTTACATTGTCCTTTTCAACTTATCATTCAACTTGTTCTCCATATGAACTAAAGATTTATCTTTCTTTAAGTTCTTATAACATGGAAAACCTTACCCTATATGTAACATAGAGGTTTTCTTTCATACTGATCATTTTGTAATTGTAAATGATACTAGAGTAAATTGTTTAAAATGTTAGGAGAAAGGTATCCATAGAAATATTAGGATCCATCTTTAAATTTATACAATTCCAGTGTAATCATCATCTTAATTATATCTTGCTTCACTTTCTCCATGACATCTTCTAGGAGATGAGACATCATGAAATATCATCCTTGTCCTGATGTAGTATCCAGAACTTACATCTGATGTTTATATAGAATTATTACCCAACCATCATATGCATCATACAATAGTCTTGTGTAATCATTTTTACACCCTCACTTATTGAGGTGGCTTAACATATATTGGGAATAATAGCACCTTGAATTTCTAGTAAGGTAATATTGTGCACAATTACCTATTATATAGATGAAAATTTATGCTAGTTTGGATATTTACATTCTCCATGATTATTAGAGTTTATTTTTTATTATTACTTTCTATTTTATACAAAAATAAAATCTATATGATTTTACCTTTTTTCTTGTTTACTGAATTAGAAATTATTAAATAATTATATAATTTAAATGTCTCACACTATTTTATAGAATCATAGGAACCCTCTATTGTAGAATCATAATAATCTATAGCTTGATTATTGTAATGGAAATGATCCTTGAATTCACCTCACAGTCTATAAGATTTGGAAATTACACTAATTATAGAGTTCATGGTAGGCATTTCACTCACCTACCATATAAACAAGTTGTTTCATGATATATTGAGTAAATTCTCACCTTCTAAAATTAGTAACTTGATTTTTCCCAATGCTTATCTCTAAAGGTGTAGCAATATGGATTTGACTAGTTATTTTCTGTAGAATTTAGTTAATTCAACCCATAACACTCAAAAGGACCTCTGGTAGTAAGAGACACCCTCAAATTTGGCTGATGAGAACCCCAAACATCTAGTTTTGTTCAAATTAATATGATGGATGATGTTTAATTACTTAATATTACATTAAGGTGTTTTTTATATTTTAATATATTAATGTAATCAATTTCATTTAATCTATTCATACTATGTTGTCGTTCTCAGAACTGAACATTAATAGAATACCATTCATTGATTATTTATGTATTTTACTATTTATTATTTTATGAATTTTTCCACTATCATAAAATGCATAAAATAATAAATAAATTCATAAATAAAATAAAAAACCTGATTGGTCCTGAGTATATAACACTGGTTTATCCATTTAAACTCAATAGATCAAGTACAAGCTAGGGGTTTTCTAACTGAGTCATGGTTTGACTCATGATGCAGCCTATTCCCTATCCAGTATGTCCACTACTCTTCTGAATATTTCCACATATTGCTGGGGTCTACGTAATACATCATCTTTATCAAAATACATATTTAATCAAACTTAGGAGAGGGGAAAATGGGTTCAATATACAACATATAAATATGGAAGTGCATGCCCTTATATATATTGACTGAATAAATGACGATGTGTAGACATTTTTATTTAATTACAATAATCACATATAATTAAATAATTAAAAAATATAAATTCGTCATACATAAGCGATAACTGTTCAAGACTGATCCTCAGATATAATAAGAGCACGAATAAAGTAAATTGAAATAAATTAAAGTACGTGAGTATTTAATAAAATAAAATGAACTAATTAAATTAAAATAAATTTATTATATTTGGTTTCGTGATTAATTTAATATTAATTTCAAAAATTAAAATAATTAGTTATATTAATTTAATACCAAAAATAAATAATTTTATTTCCGGTATTAGAAAATTTAATTTTGAAACCAAAATTAATATTTAATTAATTTAATATAGTTCTAAAATTAAATTAATTAACATATGAAATTTTCATAAAATGAAATATTCATGAGTCCTAGAAACCTACGCATGTGCAATGCAGGTCATGTCTAAGCTGTACAAACCCATTTTGGGTTGTCAAAATCCCTTGGAGGGCCATTTTGGGCATGAAAGGTTCAACCAGACGTGTTTTGGGTTGGGAAGACCCATCTAGATCTATTTTGAGGACGATCTAGTTTGTTAAAGGATGGTAGGGGAATAACAGGTACCTCATGGATAAAAGTGGCTGGTGGTGTCATAAACCAACACTACTGGTAGCCTTCTTAGATCTGGGGTGGTTAATGCTATGATCATAAGTGGCGACCGATTGGAGGGGATCATCATGATGGGATGACCTAGTTCCATCTATTCGGTGTATGCAACATGGTGTCTAGAAAGTGATGGAGGGTACGTTGGGTCTAGTAAGGGAAACCCCACCTCGTACAGGGGTCGAAGTGGATTCCAGTTGTGATCACGCCAAATCAATCTTTCACAAACTCAAATAATGACTCCCATGAGGGGTAAACCTTAGTGGAGAGATGGGACAGACACAAGGTTCCGTGAGAGATGAGGATTATGATTGATGAGGCTTTTGAAGATGGTTTTTGGTGTTCCTCAACTTGAGTGGAGAAACAAATAGAACTGACTTGATTGGCAGTGGACGACCTAGTGAGAGGTCAATGGTGATGCAACCAGGGTTAGACCAAATGGTAGTAATTATTCTATAGTGGACAACATTATATCAAGGATGGTTACTAGGATTTGTATCCATCGATAGAGGGATATTGGCCAGCCGAGCCTACTAGAGACTTGGAGGGGGACCGCGTGACATGTGCATGGATGATAGGAGGAGGAGTAGGCCTCACAAACTAGACATGGAATTCACCAGGATGAGTAGACAAGATAGAGGTGTCCAAGGGACTAACCAGAACAAGGATGAAGATATGTGGGGGCCACATTTTAGAAAATATCTTCAAAATATGTTTTCCCATTTTTCTTGACTAAAGTACATGGGTCTCCCCCTTTTCCAATTTCATAATTTGGTAAAATTGGGCCATTTTCTAAAAAAATTACAAAGTCATATTGTATAGAAATTTGTTAAAATAATAATAAGAATAATTAAAATAAAATAATAATAACTATTATTATTATGTAATATCCATAATTATGTAATGGCCATTGGACATAGTAATTCCAATAACTGGAACCTAGACGGTACCCGATCTGTAAAATGATTGAAGGTACCAAATTCTATCCCAAATCAGAACATGATCATATTTATATATCATGTTATTAAAAAATTGTAATACATGAAAATAATCGTGAATGATCCATATTTTTTGGATGACTATAACTTGGACCTATGATTGTGGATCGAATCGAGGTTATGTCTATTATCTCCAGTTTAATACCCTATAATTAATTTTAATTAAAAATAATTATTTCTTGGAGAAGACTATTTAGGAAATCCCTATGATTTAAATTGAATGTATTAGGTTCATAGTGGAAACCAGTGGTCTAGATATTTAATATTTTTCATCGTTTGGATGATAAAAAATATCATCTCTTGTGATCAAAGACATTATATGGTTCAATGATCTCAATTGAATTATTCAAAGAAAAAATATTGAAATGTATACCTCATTTAAAATTGGAGAATGACTGACTATAGCTCATCATTGATGAAATTTGACCAAAGAATATGAATATCGATGCATCTAAATCATCTACACACACATTAAGAACTAACAATCCATCCATTCATCAAATTTCGATTGCTAGCATGGATCTACGATGAATCATTTAGCGTCACATCGATTACCTCAATCTCATTCCATTGATTCTCCAAAGGCACCTCCGATTGATTTCTTTGAGGGATGCATTATCTCTATTGAAAGAGATTGGAGAGATAAGTTCCCATACATTGGAATGAACAATGCTAAGCTAATCTTCTCCTCTCATGCTTATATAATGGGTGAAGTAAAATAGAGGGACGGGTTCCCTGGCCCAGCGAAATAAAAACCCCCACAAAAAAGAAATATATATAACTATGACGGAATACACTGCATCATAAATTTTATATATATTTCTTCACATACATGTACTATATATTAAATATATTATGTGATAAACCTGAGTCATTTAACTCGACTGGTAATTCCCACTAATATTATAAAAAGCTAAAATATAAAATTATATTTGTTCATATACTTTCACTCTTTGTTTTTAATTTAATACTTTTAAATTCATTTAATAAATAAATCCATTTGAAATTATTCTTAACATGGACAACATAAATTAATTTATTCATTGGTGATCGATAACTTGTAAAATACTCAGATACCGTAGTGGGGCCTGTCATTTCCAATATACCAATTCACTCTAATATGACCAATTATTGAATAAGATATTATGTGTAAACCTCAATAAAATTGTCTTGATAGAAGTGAATAATATTCATTTACCAAGAGAGGAGTCTAAAAACCCATTAAGGCCCCTAAGGAGATAAATAATAGTCATAAAAGCAACAAAAAACCTACAAACACATACTGTGTAATTTATTATCTTTGTATTTAGATATCTCATAGAGGATCACTCACACCTATGTCATCATCCTCTATTTATTTATTATATATTGATCTAACTGGATGGATTTACCCTTAATTTCCTTGGAAAAAGACTTAAGAAGGGAAAACCATTTTGATCAACCGGTCTAGCGATATATTACTTACTCAAATCAGAATAAAAAAATTCTATCTTGATTGTTCAACCAATTACATACCACCAATGAAGCACATAATAAAAGTTACCTCACCCTGATTTCAAAATCTTGGTTTTTTTCTTTTATAAATGTTTGTGATCAAATGACACACTTTGATAAAGATCTAATGTCAATAAACTAATATGTATGCCCATAGATTGGAATAATCAATGACACCCAAAACATGTGGTGTTCCAATTAGAGGGTCGTACCATATGATATCAACTTATAGAGATCACCATGTGATATTTTCATAAGGATATGTATCAATGATTATGATCCCCCATCATCCAATAGTTAGAAATAAATATTGTCCATCAAATTTAATGTATATATTCAATAAGACAATTGTTAATGATTAAGTCCATGTATCTCTAGTTTTTCATTATATCATGAGATCTTCTAAGTCCTTTTAATTTGAGAATTAATCTATGGAAATTATCAAAAAAATAGTGGAAACAGAAATTTCTATGCCCCAATATTGAGTTTTAATCATGAATATATTACTATAAACATGATATGGTAATCAAAATTTAATATTTGTCAAGTTTTAGGGAACTGACTAGCACCACATTAAATATGCAGGGAAATAATAAGGATATTATCATTCTATCTTATACCTTATAAAAAATAAGTAACATAAGAGGATGCAATATTTGATGGAAAATGAATTTGAAATATCTCTTAGATTTTTTTGAGGAATATAGGCTTCTCACAGTGGAACACATTTTTTAAAACATAAAATATTATTAAAATACTTTTCTGTAAAAATAAAGATGGAATCTTATTATGTATTATTTAAAAGTCATTTAAAACATTTCTCGAGGAAAATGACCTTTCCTATTTTAAAAACTAATTTTAAAAAAACCCAAAATTATAGAAATCATTTAATTTAAAAATAACCTTGGAAACATATAAGTGAATCTTTAATAAAAATAATTTTAATGACGGTGGGAAACTCCTTCCATGCCATACATGTTATAAACAATATTCCCTTCAAATATTCCATAAAATTAAAACATGCATTGTTAGGAAAAAAATGAAGATTTATTTAAAAAATTCTCTAAATATCTCTTTAATTAATCATTTTGTTAATTTTTCAAAACATTTAAATTAATTTTAAAAAACATGGTTTTGGATGAAAAAGAATTTTCAACTAAAGAGAGAAATAAAGGCGATTTTTCTTAAAAACATTATTTCAAAATCTTGAGTACCTAAAGAGAGAAAAATGATGGAAAAATATACCTTATCTAAATAACCATATGAGATGAAAATAAAAGAGTTTTTGAGTTACATATCATATTATTTAATCATTTAAATAATAATCATGAGTATTCCTGATAAACGATGAGATTGTAATATAAAACCATTACGACTTTTGTATATTTGAATCATAAGAACCTTGAAAGAATAATATTATGTGAAACTTATAATATGATTAAAATAATTATATTCATGATATTACATTTCAAAGCTGATGTATGTACACCTCATAGAAGAATATAGGTTCATAACCTAACTTTCATCACAAAAAATAACTTTTGAGATTAAAATCCCTTAACAATATGGTAATATTTTAGATCTTAATCGCCAATAAAGCATAAAATCAAATGAAAAATTAAATATAATTAAAATAAGGTGATTCGTGATATAATATTTTAAATGATATTGATATAAACATCATAAAATAATATTGGTGCATGACATAACATTTGTCTCAATGAAAGAAAATTGAGACCAAAATCCCTTACCTAATATATCAAATTCTATAATACATGTTACAAACTCCTAAATAATAAATATAATTTATTATAAATATTTTAAGAAACCATTTTTAAATATATAATACCACATATTATTTTATTTTAACTTTTAATTACACATTTATTAATAATTTGATGTTAATGAAACGTTTTAGGAAATAATAACTTTGTTTTTTTATGTTGGTTTTTATTTTTTATATCTGGACCTCTTACATTGATCATGGTTCCATAATATATAGAATGTTACATATTATATAAATATCATATATATTATGTATATATATATATATTTTTTATAGTAATCTATAAAATCTAGATACAGAAAATGAAATACATCGTTCGTGGAGATGACAAGTCATACGTGTAAATGAATGTTGTTTCCATTTTCTTAAAGAATTACGAAAAACAAAATAATAATAATATATTACCATTATAGAATAATTACAATTTCATATATATCATGTATATTCATTAAATGTAGCCTTAATACCTACCATGTATTGTGCAAGTGAAAACAAATCACACTACTTCGTGAGGGGGTAGTCCACCGTACTCATGAGCGACAATATCGTATCCACTATAGAATGGAAATAAATAAGTTATTTTTGATATAATAATTATAGAAGTATATTAATATCGAAAAATCTATAATAATATTTTTAATCCATCATTGTATCCAACAATTAAAGGTGGTGATGAAAAACAAAATACACTTGTTTGCAAGGTGGTGGTCCGTCGTACACACAATCAGCATTTTTGTTTTCTATTTGATGGAAGTGGATAAAAATATATTATATTAAATTAAAAAAATAAAATATAATTATATAGTAGATAATAGTGATATCATATTGTATATTTTAATACATAATTTACGGTTGAAAAAAGAAGAATGAAAAATAAAGATCTTAGTGAAGACAATAACCTTCGCCTAGAATAACCTCCATTGGATCTATTATTAAGCACCCTAGTGCCTGCATTTTGGGAGGAATAAAAGATGTAAAATATTCATAAGGATTATGGGGAGGAATTTTTTAGCTTTTGACTAAACAATATGTCTTGATGTGTTTGAATAAGTGAATGGTTGTGGTAATCTTTTATAATTGGGGGAAATGAACCCACATGGAAACCTTTATGAAATTTCCAAAATGAATAAAAAATATCAAATTATTTACTAATAAAAAAGATTCCATAAGAAAGTATATTATAACTACTGAAGGATAATATTGAACTATTTCCATAAAATATGAATTTTACTTGTTTTCTAATCATGATGTAGTTGCTAGGGAGGATCAGT
Source organism: Viscum album (assembly GCA_963277665.1). Taxonomy (NCBI): domain Eukaryota; kingdom Viridiplantae; phylum Streptophyta; class Magnoliopsida; order Santalales; family Viscaceae; genus Viscum; species Viscum album. Next base: position 111,152,887 of record OY728157.1, on the reverse strand, counting down.
TCCATGTTGTTAGAGTCTAAATGGTTTCCTCTAATGCCTTAGGGTAATAAAATTTCACAAATAATACAATCCATGTAAGAGTACTATTTTACCCCTTAAAATGGGGATCATAAAAAATGAATATAAATAGAAGGCCTTCGGGCCATTCGGAGTAGAATTTTTCACTATTCATCAAAAGATTTATATTCTATGAAAATTATCCCAAATTAAACCTAAGATAAATTTAACATGATTGTAACACCCTGACCCCAGTTACCCAGATTTGATGCATTATTTTAATACATTGGAATGATTACAAGGAATCATGTCCTGAAGTACTGATCCGTTTAACAGTCTTGGAAAATAGATTACATACATGAATGTTACATTACATTATAAAATGAAAAAAACAAAAACATTGTCTCCAATGATCAGATTCATATCCCTTAGACTATCCCTATAGGTCAGTAATAATATAATTCTTCATAGTCGGGGAAAAATAACACATAGAAAGGGGTGAGCTCATATGCTAAGTAAGGATAACAATATAGCGAAAACATTCATATTTAACACAAATATTTAAGGTAATGTGTAAAACTAAAACAAAAGCCTTTTAAACATAAACTTCAGAATAATATGGAAAATATAAATCAAATAATTACATTTAATTATTCACATGTATATTCTACTAGTCAAATAATCACATGTAATATCAATAGCTAATTTTCATAATGATGGAATGCATAATGCCAGACTTCAAAACCACATAGTCAAGGCCTTATTCCAAGACTACAAATAATATTTTGTCAAGGCGTTGTCCCAAGACACTAGTTTGTCTCATAAGATCTAATGATGCATCAAGGAGCTATAGCGGGCTCCACCTATCACTTACTAAGTCCAATTCATTCCTCATTTGGAAAGGTTTGAACATAACATAAACATTCGTATTAAAACTAGCATACCAAATGTACATACTTTATCCATAAACCATGAATGGTAAAAATATAACACATCCATAGTAAAACATATCACAAATCCTTCAAGAAAATATTATATATTTTTATCATAATAAATCAACCTTGATCAAGAATAATATCCCGTAAAGGATGATGACATAGATGAAAATGATTAGTAAAAAACATTGAGATAAATATCCCTTTTTCATGAAATCATTTAAAATTCATAAAAAAAATACATTTAAAATATAGTTTTGAATGAAAGTGTCCCATACCACTTTGAAACTTTTGAAAGGAATCAACAATTTAAAACATTCATGTCCATATAAATAAATCCTTAAATCCATTTTAAAAACATTTACATTAATGAGAAAGGTTTAGAAGAATAAATCTTTAAACAAAATTAAAATTATGTTTTCGTAAAAAGTCCCTTAAAAATCAGCCCTTTGAAAACACTTTTATGAAACATGAACATGGATAATAAATATGTCCCATTAGATACTGACATAAAAAAACTCGGATAATAAAGAGATTGTGAAATTAACCATTACCTTGCACTTTCCTTTGGTCGAGGGTATGTTTAACCTCCCGTATAATGACCATAGTATGTTATTAAATTATTCCAAAACCATATTTATATTTATAATATCATACATGATTCATTTATGACTTTATACTACCCATTTAATAATGATTTTCTTGTTAAATTAACATTTTGGGTAATAATCGCTTTCTTTATCGTACGTGTTTTAGCTTGTTATTCTTGATCGTATCATTTAGATCATGATTTAATTACATCAAGAATATAAATCTTGATTTATATATCCTATAAATTTAGAATATAAATATTTATAATAGATAGATATATGAAATATAAGGCACTGTTTATAGAGACAGTAGGTCGTACGTACGCATAAACACTGTTTCCGTTTTCATATCGTATTGAACAAAATTAAGTGAATAAGATATATGTAGGTACATATATATATATATATTCATTAGAATTATTAGTTCATATGTTAAATACCTATTAATAATATATATTTTTATATTCATTGTTGAATGGTGAGCGTGGGAATGAATCTCATCGCATCGTGGAGACAGTAATTTATACATACACAGGAGTGACAATATCATTATATTGATGGTGAAATAGAATGTAATTGGTTGGAATATAATATATACAGAATCATTAAAAAGTAATATTTATTATTTATATTTGTTATACACATTAGTATACCCATCCAAATAATGAGGTGTCTGAATAACGAACTACACCGTGATGTGGAGACGGTAAGCTGTACGTACGCACGTATGGGGAATTTGTCATTTAGAGGATGGATAAAACAACAAATATGGTTGTACTATATTTATAATAAAATCACAACATGTAGGAGGTTCTGGAATTATTATTTTGGTATGTAAACAACAAATAAATAGGAAGTGGAAGAAGAAAAGAACTTGAAATGGGTGGTGAAATTATTACCTCTTCTTCAGATGTTTCTTTTTGATTTGATCAAAAGGGTTCTTTAGGTTGGATTTATGATCAAATTAAAGACTCTATGTTGATTTTAGGGATTTTCGGAGGAAATTTGGGTAGGTTCTGTCTGAGCCAAATGGATTTGGAGGTTTGATTTTGAGAGAAGGCAAAATGCCCTTTTATAAGAGGGGTAAGTGTCACTTTAGGAAAAAATTAAAATATTTATTTATTATACAGTAATATTCGGTTTATCATGGATCCATATGAATTTATTTCGAGTCTTAGGTGGTTATGGATCTAAATAATATCATCCAATAGGTTTTAGACAAGTTTATGTTACCATTGTAACCTTATCTTTTAGATTTAACTTTTATTGTGTCTTCTTGTATTCTTACAGTATATGGTTAATGAACTTACTATAAAATTCCCAGATAAAATCAAGTGGTTCATTAATGATATATATAATATTATTTAAGCCCTTTAGCCGAACCTTATATTTTTGGGAATATTATATCAACCAATAGTATAGTATTTGTTTTTAAAATTAATTTATGTAAATTTTAACAATATTTGGTATTTTGTTTTTGTGAAAGTCATAACAACCTTATCACTTTAAAAAAATGTTATCTAATCAATCCTAACATGTCATATTATCCTATAAAATTAGTGTATCGAATAAAAAAATTTATATTATTTTTATTTTAATATATATAATATAAACTATTTTAATATTTTATTAAGAAGTTAATTACTGCATAATCATTGTCTCATAAATAAATTTTATTATTTATTTTCTAAAAATTATAAATAAAATACCATTATGTAGGAAATATAATTATATTTCTAATGAACATTTATAGTTGAATTTATCTTACATATAACCTTATATTAAAAATGGTTTAGTTAATAAACATGAAATTTAACACTTTTAACTCTTCTTTGAATGAAATAATAATAAATGTCCTAATCTAATACAAGTGGATCTAAAGGTTCATATTTTATTCCTAAGTTTGTTTTTGGTCAAATTACACTTATCAAATAGAATTAGTTCATGTGTTAGGGTAATTATAATATCATCATTACCTTTAATTACCCCATTTACTTTTATCCATGGTAATTAAAAGTCAAAAGTTACTATTCACAAAAAATTATTTTCATTTTATTGAATCAAATTTTTGTTACTCAAGTCAACAGTTTCTCTCAGATTTTTTAAATTCAACTCACAAAAGCAGTAAAATCATGTTTTATACAAAATTGCTAACGTGCCTAGAAGGTTGGTAAAAGAGGTTAAAAAGTTCATCAAAATTTTATACATCTAATATTATTATAAAATGAAATCAATGAATTAAATTGAAATAATATAGGTATTATATATCTATTTTGACTTAAATTTTTTTTATAAAATGATTAATTATATAAATAAAAATCGGGTTTAAATAATAACGTAGTGTTTTTCACTATTCATCAAAAACTGAATGTCTTCAGAAAAATACCAAAAATTCACCATAAGCTAATTTTCATATTCCAAATTCAAAAATGGAGTCTATTTTACAAAATAAAAAAATATATGTTGCATTTATTAATTTAAAATTAATTCTTGTTGTCAAAACCAAAAAGTGGGTTTTTAAAAAGTGAAAACTATCAAATGATTAACATGTGTTTTTGTCAAATTTAAAAGTGAAATTACTTATAACGACCTATATTGTATTAAATGATAAAAATATAATCTAATTATACTTCAAAACCATTCAAATTAATAATTTAACAATATACATTATTTCGATTAAAAAAGTTCTTTTCAATTAAAACATATTATTTTTCACTATTTGTCAAAATATGAATATTATCAGAAAAGTACAGAAAATTTATACAAACTATAATATTTATATTATGATTCTAAAAAAAATTTAATTTCATTAAATTTAATATATAAAAGTTTCATATATTGGTTTTAAAAAGGGTTCACACTTAAAAGGCGGTAAAATTGAATTTTTAGAAAAATACATCTTTTATCTGAAAACAATGAATTTGTTCTTATATTATGTCTTAGAAACAAATAATATGGATGTTAAAATTATATATAGTATATAAGATTAAAAATGTAGTCAATAATATTCATAACCACATTTTGAATGGCTTGTTCAGTAAGTTGCGTTGCGCTCGAACTCAGTGTTGCGTGATGTGCAAGCTATTGAATTACTTTAATGAGATAAAATACTATGAAATCTTATTGTGTTAAATTCTCCCCTACTTAAATAAATTTTTTCATCGCAATTTGAAAATTTTCTACAAAAATAAAAGGATAAAAATAGAAAAATACCTTTGTTGAAAACCAACATGGGTAATTGGGTTACGAAAATTTAGTCTTAATAAGAGGGAAAGGGAATGTAAAAGTCACCACCAAATTATGTTCTCGATAAGGATAACATTGGTTCAAATTAGAGACACATAATTGGGGGAAAATGTAAATATTTATCCAGAGTGATTGAGGTCATCAATCACAAACAAGTTTCAAATTGAGGGCCTCAAAGCCATCAACCTATGATGACTAAAAATATTGTTAATTCAACAAAACATAAGGTATTAGGATAACACATTTTTGGATTTAATATCCCTTCTCTAATGTTTAAGAATTAATTTATTCATAGAATAAGAGGAGAAAAAAATATACTTGATAAGTAGAGATTCATATTTCAACCAATTCCTACCACAAACTCATCTTTCACTCCAAAAGATAATAGAATTAAACAGTATTCTATTTATCCTAATCGTATAGGGTTCCAAAAATAAGAATTTTAATTAATTTTTCAGACTATTTTATAAAACTACATTATACAAACCAGGACATCACGTATGTCTGTGGTAGGTGATCCACCCTTTTCGCCCTTCAGTTGTGGGTTCAAGTCTCGCAGCCTTGCCGGATGCGACGGGTTGTCACCCGATGCCCAGGTTGTCCTTTATCTTACAATCCAAAAATAATCTCAAGAAATAATTTAACCTTAACAATAATATCCAATGTAAAACATAATCAATTCCAACCTTTAGACTTATTCATAATACTTCTTTCCAAACTCAATGTCCAAAATATATAAAGAAGGAAAAAATGATGAAGATCCTTTTTTCTAGGTAATTACATGTGAATACCTTCATCTTGTATTCTTTTAAAACACTAAAACACCCTATATTACCATAAAACCTTATTTATTACATTCATGCTCTATTATTCCTTATTGAATATTGGATATACTACTTCTATCCAAAAATATTTTAACTCAAATAATGATGGAATATACAAATCATTAATCAATTTGAAGGTAATCAATAATATCCAATATAATTTATCAAAATCATTCATATAATATTCCAAAATCACTACCTCAGAATCAGAACCATATTATGGTTTATCTTTCTATCAACCATATATTTTCCAAAAAATTTAACCAGCTATTGAGTCACTTTTCTTGGTTCCACACAATCTTAAGTCCTTAATGAAATAGTACTGCAGTATAATCCTTGTATACTCTATAATTCATATAACATGTCCATCATTAATACCATGGTAAAATCACACAATACTTTAATAACAACATGAGAAATCTAATCCTTCATCTTCAACTTCAGAAGTATCATAAATTGAATATTATCCAATAGCAGCATTTGGGGTATACTCTGATGATTTGGACATTGCTTCGCGTAGTGTCCCAACACCTTGCAGATGAAACATTGTACATTTTAAACCTTTTTATTACCCTTGAAATCATTCACTTGGTGTCCTTTTTCTCTAAACTTATAACAAACTCTCATTCCCTTCAATCATTTACCCTGGCGATTCTTCCCAAATATATCACATATGGGAAAATCCTTTTTCCCCTTTTCCCTTTATCCATTTTCTTCATTCCATCTTTTTCATCTCTTTATTCCCATCAAAGCCAAAGGACTCAAAGAATTCGTTACTTATCTTATTAACACGTGATACTATTTATTCATATGATTAGAATATGTGGGGGACTATTTACCTATTAAATGTTTTCTTAATTCCATGAATGATATGATCCTTCTTAATCATTCAATCATACATATTGCTGGAATTCTCAATCCTTATACTAGGCGCCATATCTAAACAATGTCATACACTAGGTTAGTTTATGAATCACAATGCATAATTCTAAACTTGTAAAATACCAAACATAAATTGAAAATATTATGCATATAATCTGTAATCATAAAATGTTTTTCCTGAGGATGTATTTACTCCTAAATCCTTCATAATGGTTTGTAATGAAAATATGAATTACCCTAAGCATATCCCACATGAGTGTCATAACTAAGAGTGCATCAATACCCATTCTCATGTACTATGGTACCCTGGGTCAAGCCTAAAACTCATTATCGGAGTTTTCACTCCTAGGTACATCTATTCTAGATCCACCTCTACCTGCTTGTATCCAGTCAAGGATGTATTACTTCGAAAATACACAAAATCTTCACATTACCAAAATTCTAGTAAGGTTTTAAATACTATTCCTCAATGTATATCTTAGGGTAATGTTCTCTAATTATAGTTTATCTAAATATATTTACAATGTTGTGGCTAAACTTCCTCTGATAACAACACTAACGCCCCGACCTTAGTTACCTAGAGCTGGTGCATTATTTTAATACATTGGCATGAATATAAGGAATCAAGTCCTGAAGGACTGATCAGTTTATCATTCTTGAAAATATATTACATATATGAACATTACATTACATTATAAAATGAAAAACAACAACAACATTGTCACCATTGACCACATTCATATCCCTTAGACTATCCCGGTAGGTCAGTAATAATATACTTCATCGCATCCTAGGAAAAATAGAACATTTAAAGAGGTGATCTCAAATTATTAGTAAGGATAACAATATAGAGAAAACATTCATAAATAAGTATAAATATTTAAGGCAATGTATAAAAACAAAACCAAAGACTTTTAAAATTAAAGTTCAGCATAATATGGCAAAGATAAATCAAATAATTCCATTTCCTTACTCACATGGATATTCAACCAGTCAAATAATCACATGTAATATCAATAGCTAATTTCATAATGATGGAATGCATAATGCCAGACATCATAATAACATAGTCAAGGCCTTGTTTCAAGATTACAAATAAGATTTTGTCAAGCCCTTGTTCCAAGACACTAGTTTTTCTCATGAGACCTACCGATTCATCAAGGAGCTATAACAGGATCCACCTGTCACTTACTAAGTCCAAATCATTCCACATTTGAAAATGTTTGAACATAACATAAATATTTATATTAAAACTATCATATGAAATGTCTGTATTTTATCCATAAACCATGAATGGTATAAAAATAACATAATCATAGTCAAACATATCACAAAACATTCAATACAATATGGAAGATTTGTATCATAATAAATCAACCTCGATCAGGAATAATCTCATGCAAAGGATGATGACATATTTGAAAGTGATCAGTAAAAATAATTGATAGAAATATCCTTTTTTCATGAAATCATTTAAAAGTAATATAAAGTAAGTGATTTAAAATATAGTTTTGAATCAAAGTTTCCCATACCACTTTGAAACATTTGAACGGAATTAACATTTTTAAACGTTCATGTCCATATAAATAAATCCTTAAAACCATTTTTAAAACATGGAAATTAATTGTAAAGGTTTAGAAGAATAAATCATTAAAACATTTAAAATGATGTTTTAGTAAAATAATCCCTTTGAAAATAGTTTTATGAACCATGGAAATGGATAAAAAATATGTTCCAGTATATACATATGTAAAAACAATCTCGGATAATAAATGGATTGTGAAATGAACCCTTACCATGAGCTTTCCTTGGGTCGAGGGTATGTTTAACCTCTTGTATAATGACAATAGTATGTTATTAAATTATACCAGAACCATATTTATATTTATTATATCATACATGATTCATTTATGACTTTATACTACCCATTTAATAATGATTTTCTTGTTAAATATATATTTTTGGTAATAATCACATTCTTTATCGTACATGTGTTAACTAGTTATTCTTGATTGTATCATTTAGATCAAATTTTAAATAATTCCATAATATAAACCTTGATTTATATATCATATTAATTTAGAATATAAATATTTATAATAGATATATATATGAAATGGAATTCACCGTTTATGGAGATGGTAGGCCATACGAACGCGAAAACGATGTTTCCGTTTTCATATCGTATTGAACGAAAGTAAGTGAATAAAATATATGCAAGTGCATAAATACATGTACATCACTAATATAATTATTATGTCAAATATTACATACTTATTAATAATATATATTTTTATAATCATCGTTGAATGGTGAACGTGGGAATGAATCTCATCGCGTCGTGGAGATGGTAATCCGTATGTACACACGAGCGACAATATCATTATATTTATGGTGAAATAGAATGTAATTGGATGGTATATCATATATAATGAATTAATAAAATTTTATATTTATTATTTACATTTGTTATATTCATTATTATATGCATCCAAATAATGAAGTGTTTGACTAACATATTACACCACGATGTGGAGACTATAAGCTAGACGTACGCATGTATGGTGACTTTGTAATTTAGAGGATGGATAGAATAATGAATATGGTTATAATATATTTATAATAACATCACAGTATTTATGAGGTAATGTATTTATTATTTTGGTATGGAAACAAAAGTGAAAGAGGAATTAGAAGATGAAAAAACTGGAAGGGGGTGGTGAAATTATTACCTTTTCTTCAGGTGTTTCCTTTTGAGTTGATCGAAAGGGCTCCATATGCTAACTTTCTGATAAAATTAAGGACATATTTTTATTCAATGGAATTTGGGAGGATATTTGGGTAGGTTTTGGCCAATCCAAATGGCTTTGGAGGTGTTATTTTGAGAGATGGGGAATTGACCTTTTATAAGAGGGGTTACAGTCACTTTTGGAAAAATATTAAAATATTAATTTATTATACAGACATATTGGGTATATAATGGATACAAATGAATTTATTTTGAGACTTAGGTGGTTATGGGTCTAAATACTCTCAACCAATAGGTTTTATACATGTTTAGGTTACCATTTTAACCTTATCTTTTAGATTTAACTCTCAATTAAATATTTTAACTTTTACTGTGTCTTGTTGTATTCTTACAATATATAGTTAATAATCATACTCTAAACTTCCAAGATAACCTCTATTGGTTCATTAATGATATATATATTATTATATAAGCATTTTATCTGAACCTTATACATTTGTGAATATTATATCAACCAATAATATAGTATTTGTTTTAAAAATTAATTTCAATCAATTTTGGACACTATTTTGTATTTTGTTTTTGTGAAAGTCATAAAAACCTTATCACTTCTAAAATTTTTACCAAATGAACCATAACATGTCATATTAACCTAGAAAATTCGTGGATGGCATCAAAACTTTTAAATTATATTTATTTTAATATTCATAATATATACGATTTTAATATTTCATTAAGAAGGTAGTTAATGCATCACCATTGTGTCATAAATAAATAATAGTATTTATTCTCTAAAAATTATAAATAAAATAACATTATGTATAAATATTTTTATCTTTGTAATGAATATTTATAGTCTAATTTATCTTACGTACAACCCTATATTAAAAATGGATTAGTTAATAAACATCGAATTTATCACTTTTAACTCTACTTTAAAAAAATATTAAATGTCCTAATCTAATCCAAGTAGACCTAAAGGATAATATTTTATTTGTAAGGATATTTTTGGTCGAATTAAACTTATCCAATAGAATTATGACATATGTTATGGAAATTATAATATCATTTTTACATGTAATTACACTATTTACTTTTAATCGTGGCAAATAAATTCAAAAGTTACTATTCACCAAAAATTATATTCATCATATTGAATCATATTTTACTTACTCCTTTCAACCATGTCTCTAAATATTTTAAAATTCAACTCACAAAAGTGGTAAAATTACGTTTTTTGCAAATTTGCTAACTTGCCAAGATGGTGGGTAAAAGAGGTTAAAAAGTTCATTAAAATTTTATGTATCTAATGTTATTATAAAATGACTCCAATGAATTACCATGAAATTATATATGTATTATATATCTATTTTGACTTAAAACAAATTTTAATAAAATAAATAATTATATAAATAAAAAGTCGGTATTAAATAATATCGCTGTGTTTTTACTATTCATCAAAAAATGGAATGTTTTTAGAAAAATGCAAAAAATTCACCCTATGATAATTTTGATATTACAAATTCAAAAATTAAGTCTATTTTACCAAATTAAAAACATAAAAGTTTCATTTATTAATTTAAAAATAATCTTGTTGTCAAAACTAGAAAGCAAGTTTTTAAAAAGTAAAAACTATCAAAAGATTGGCATGTGTTTATGTCATATTTAAATGTGAAATTACATATAATGATCTAAATTGAATTAAATGATAAAAATATAATCTAATTATAATTTAAAACCTTTAAAATTCATAATATATCACAATAAACTATTTCGATTAAAAATGTGATTTTCAATTAAGACATAGTATTATTCATTATTCGTCAAAATATGAATGTTATAAAAAAAGTACCAAAAATTTATCCAAACTAAATTTGTATGTCCTAATTCTATAGAAAAAATTTAATTTCATTAAATTTAATATATAAAAGTTTCAAATATTTTTTTTAAATAGGTTTCACCCTTAAAAGGCTCTAAAATCGAATTTTTTGAAAAATAATTCTTTTATCTGAAAAAATGAATTTGTTCTTATATTATTTCTAAGAAACACATAATATGGATGTTAAAATTATATAGAGTATATAAGATTCAAAATTTAGTTAATACTATTCAGGGCCTCTTTTTGAATGGCTAGTTTGGTAAGTTGTGGTGTGCACGAACTCGATGTTATTTGTAGCGCAAGCTATTGAATTACTTTAATGAGATAACGTACTATGAAATCTTGGGGTGTTACAATGATGATTTAAAAAATTATTTTTATTTTTTCTAATAAATTTTATAAAAGTTTCAAAGACTATTTTTAAAATAAGTTAAAAAAGGGGAAAAACTACTTTTTAGAGAAATATTATTTTAAGAATAAAATTGGGTTTATATTTTTATATTGTATAGAAAATACATAATGTTACTCATAAAAATTCAATTGAATGTAAAATATATTAATTTCATTAAAATAATTTAAAAAAATTAATTTGATTATTTTATTTATTTAAAATTCTTTTGTGCGTATAAATATAGTTTTTCATAAAAATATTTTATTTATTCTCAAATAGATTTTTTTTCATTTATAATTAAATGGTCAATAAATAATTATATGTATATAAAATTTTAAATAGTACATCTTCATAATTTAGTTAATCATATTCATACACTCCATTCCATTTTCTATGTGATAACTATGATATTAAATAATAATCTTTTAATGGTTTGTCATGTTTCATGTTTACGTTGATTTTCATTCAATGAAAGATACACACAGTTATGAAATTAACTAAAGATAAAATCAATGTTTCTTTTAATGAATGTTATTTAGTGGAATAATTTTTAAAAAAATATTCACAAAATCTTGGGGTGTTATATATTTTTTCTTAGAACACGCCAAAATATCATCAATGAACACCACCAAAAATGAACATTGTGGGTAAATTTTACGTTAATTATAAGACAACTAGTTAACACTGAACCGTAATATTAGAAGGCATTATATATGATGCCTTAAGAAAACCATGTAATCAAAAATATTATAAATTACCCAAAATATCATAGTTATAAAGGAAATAAAAGAACTCTTACCAGAAAGAAGAAATAATACTAAACCCATAGAAACCTAATTGACAACAAGACAATAAAATCATAACCACTCCATGATCATACTTTACATGCCTCACCACAGTATCAATAAGAATCACTAAATTTGTGAGACACCCTTACTTTTCACGTGTCTTGATTCATGATATCTATAAATTCACCCAAGTTCCCATGTATGGGTGAGTATATTTTAGTAGGATTTACCTAAATACATATCAACTCATGCCACTAGTAAATGAACTAGTTAGAACATTTTATATAAAACCTTTTATAATCAACAAAAACAGATTATATTGGAACCCTAAAAAATATCCATTAAAATCAATAAATAGAGTTTGAAACCCATTTATAATTATTTTTCATTATCAATATCATGTTACAACACACAAAAACACAAAAAAACACCCAATGAATCACACATTCATTCTATGTGATAGTTATATACTCATCAGTGATCTCTCATCAATTCACCATTTCATCCCAAGATAGCCAATCTTCTTATGCCCTAATGTCACATGCCACATATTCTGAGTCATGACCTGATACCCAAAAATAACATGCTCCTATTATAGGGAAATGTTGAATGTAATAAACTTACACTAACCATGTATTCCAAACTCCATGCCAATAAATTTCATATAAAAACCATTATTGCTTGAAAAAAAATTATTAAACACCTTGAAATTATCAAAACCATTCAATAATTTTAAAACAATATTTTTAAAATTGTACACAAATTTGATTTGTGAGATCCACCCAGATTCCACAAATTTTTAAAACCATAATCAAATGGTATTTTCATAAAGAATCACACAATAATTTTATAATAATTTTATAATAATTTCAAAAAATAATTTAATAAAAACTAACCCTTTAAGTTATAGAATTGTTGAGATGAGGGAGAAGTTACCTACCTCTCAATTAATGGTTAAAAAGATGAATGATACAAAGATATTCAAGATCTAGACTTGGACATTATATCCTTTAATACATTCAATCATTTCTCATAATGATTATAACCAAATAATATATATCTATACATTACATATTAGATATATCATTCAAGGAGATAGGATAAGAGTAGATCTAAGAAGAAGGTCGATGAATGATGAATTATTGATGAATCTATATCTACAATGTGATTTGACTAGATAGAAGTTGTATATAGATTGAAATGATTAACCAAAAGTGCCTTGTGTAGAAAGAGAATTTGTAATATTAGGATATTTGTTAACTAACGAGGGTCGAGAGTAATAATTCAGATTTAGGCTATAATTGTTGAGGAATTAAGTGCACATCGCATGATAATACATCATAGTTTTCTAAACCACACTCCAACCATGTAGTGCTACTAGATAGTCTATGAAGCTGAATAGTTTGAAAAAAATGAATCAAATGTGTGATTCTACTATCTTAATCCCAAACCCTACATGGTTTGATTTCAAGGTTAGAAATAACATTATGAAAATGAGATTTTACCACTATTTCACATTTAATTATTTATCTTGGACACTATTATAGTTTGACCAAATTTTGTCCTTTCCTAGTGACTCTCAAAAAAGGGTTCATGATTTCCTCAAGATGATGGATGGGTACTACAAACCGTTCTTAAACCATGATCCTCGAAATTCAATCTAAAAATAATCTATAACCATCCAAAAACTACTGTAACTTATCCCATGTAATGCCCTGACCCAGAAGCTTAGATTCTATGGAATCATATATTATATTATCATGATTAAAAATAATCAAATCCTAAATGACTGAATAGTTTATTATTTTTTGTAAACTAAATACATATTTCTAATTTACATTATAATTTAAAATATTAAATAAACAAATAATTTTCTTGAACCATAACATTAATCCCAGTAGTACAACCTGACATATAAAACACAAAACAATTATTTTTTTTCATAGTGGAAATTAAAACATTCGAATGTGGTGAGCTCAGATGCTTAGTTAGGGTAAGTAATACCGCAGAATCAATCATAAAAAAGCATAAATGACTATAGAATGGTGATTAGTAGAAACACATTCCATTTAAACATATTATTGGTCATAATATAAAAAATAATGATATAATATAAAATAATAAGCTGAGCTAGAAAAAATAACAGTTGAAACTATACTAGTCAAATAATCACATGGAATATCAATAAATAATCTCATCTTGAGGGAATGCATAATGTTGGATGTAAAAAACTCATTGTCAAGGCCTCGACCAAGACACAATACCTAATGAGATAAAATCATAAACTAGTCTATCTCATGTGAAATAATCATGAATCTAGAGGATATATAGGGCCAAAACCATAACATAATAAGTCCAATTCATTCCTCATATGAAGTGGGTGAAAAATAATCAATATAAACATTCATATTGAACAACTACAATACAAAATGTGAGTACTTTAACCATAAACTATTAATGGTATCGAAATAGAATATCCATAGTCAAAATAAATAATAAACCATTAAATGAACTATTTAAAATGATATCATAATATATAAACCTCAATTAATCATAAGATTCAACAAAGGATGTTGACAAAGATGAAAATACTTTAATAAACTCATGAATAATTTCTTATGAGAAATGAAGATTTTTAATTTGAGACCCTGAAATTTTAAAAGAAAAAATTTTCATTTAAATTTTGTAAACATGTAAAGTAAGTTTCAAATCCTTAAGACATCATGAAGGTGGGAAAAGACAATCATGCCATATATGTTATAAAAACTCTCCATCAGTATTTTTGTTGAAAATTTTTAAAAAACAAGTTTAGAAATTGAAACAATTTACATTTTAAAGAATTTATAAAATGTCAAAAATGGTTATTGATGACTTTCATAAATCACTGGATAATAGTAAATTCATTTTTGAAAACATTTTTAGAAATCATTTAAATGGAGAGAATGATTTGATAATTAAATATTAAGACATTCAAGGTGTCCCATACCACTTTGAATAATTAAATAAAAATCCTCTTGAAAGATTAACTATATAAAAAATATTACATAGTATTATAATAAATAAATTAATGACATGATATTTCAAAGAGGTTATATATACACCTTATTAAGGAAGGTGGGTGTATAACATCAAAGTATGCCTCAATGAAAAGAGATTGAGACAAATTCCCTTACTACTTGAGTAACTTTTGAATCATGAAATACATGAAATAATAACATCAATTGAAACATATAATATAATGTAATAATGAAATGTCCGGATATAACATGTTATAGGTTAGTATATACACTACATAAGATAAACGAGTGGTGAATATGGTAATTATCTCACATAAGTAAAAGTGAGGCGAGAAACCCCTTACCTTAAACTTTCCTTAGTTAAACGTGATTTAACCTCTTGAATAATGGCTTTAATAGTGTTATTAACTTATTTAATAACCTCATTTATATTTATGATATCATATAGGGTCTTCTAATATTATTTTTTCACTCATCTGTGGATAATATTTTGTTACTACCCTTGTTTCGAGTTTTAACTTCTTCATTTTACTATTCAAGTATTATCATGTAAGTCTTGTTTCTTATGAATATGATATGTTGTATTCATATAAAAAGTAATATTAAGTTAAAAAATATTATATAAACTCATCATATAGATTTTTATAATTTTTCTTGAATGGTTAAAGTGGAGAATGAATCTCAACACATCGTGGAGATGATTGGTCGTTTGTACACAAGAGCAACGATATCAATCCCCTAATGGTAAAGTGGTAAGGAATAATATATTATATTAATTATAACCAATAAATATAAGGTCATATTTATTATATATATCTATTATGTTCATCATTATATCCATCCAAATAAATTAATGATGAAAAACAAAGCACACCACAACATGGAGACTGTAATTTTTACATATGAAAACATGGTGATATTGTTTTTCAAAGGATGTATAAATAGAGAAATATAGATGTACTATAATCATAATAAAGTCTTAGAATATATATGATATTGTATTTATTACTTTAGTTTGAAAAAAACATAGTAAGAGTATGTTGAAGAAGAAATGACCTTAAATGAATTGGTAAAAGAACTACCTCTTCTTCAATGGACTTCAATTGGATCTCCTCTTTAGGACACCAAGGTGGGTATTTTTAGAAGAAAAGGAACTAAATATTATAACTAAAAATATTTCAAGGATAAATTGGTAGGGTTTGTTTGATCTATAAGGTTTAAAGTGGTATGAGGAAGTGAGGGAGGAGGCGCCTTTATATGAGAGAGGGGAGGGGCACTCTTGGAGTATTTTAAAATATCAAATTAATAAAAATTGATTTTCGATTTAAAATAGCTTAAAATGAGTTATTTAAAAGATAATAAGATTTTGGGTCTAAATACTACCAATTTTTTTTATAAATTTTTATGTCACAATACTAACCCTATATTTTGGCTTTAACCCTTAGTTAAACCCTTTAACTATTATGGTGACAACCTGTCTTTTTGAATCATTAGGGTTAATATAGTTAATATAAAATGAAAAAGAACACAAAATGGAAAATTTATTAAATATTAAACCATATTATACTTATTTTTCATAATTTTATACTTTTATTAATTTTATATCATTTAATAAAATATTATTTATTTTAAAGTATCAATTATGTCAATTTTGATACTATTAATTATTTGTTTTTTAAAAAATATCATAACCACATCATACCACAAAAAACTTATAATATATCACTAAAATGTATACGGTATCTATAAAATTTATTTATGTAAATAATTATGTAAATTTTTATTTATTATAATATTTTTAATATCATTTATTAGATATTTCTATTAATTAGACAATTACCCTATCATTATTATAGAAGAATTTAATTAAGTATTTTATTCTATAAAAATTAAAAATATGTTATTAGGGTTAATATAAATTTATTATCCTTCAAATTACTGTTTATAGTCGAATTTATCTTCTGTATAACCATGTATTAAAAATATAATACTTATTAAAAAACATGAGTATGACATTTTTTTACTTATCTTTAAATAAATCATTATAAATATAATATTATTACCCAATTAGATTAAAAAAGTATATAAATCCTGCCCAAAGTTGGTTTTCTTCCAAATCCACTTATCTATTGAAATTATGACAAGTGTGAGGGTAATTTTATAACACTATAATATTATCTTTACATTCAATTACCCGATTTACTATTAGCTGTGGTAAATAAATAGTCACTAACATTAGAATTCATAATGTATAAATATTAAGTATATCTTATTAGAATATAAATATATTTTTAAAAAATAAAACAATTTATGTATGTTTTTTGAAATTCAATTCACATAAGTTGCAACATTACGTTTAACGCTAATCATGTAGACGTGGTGAAAACCTGTTCAAGTAAAAATGTTCAAATGTTCAATAACTATTTACATCCAATATAAATATAATGAATATTAAAATATCATAAAATTAATATAAATATTATTGAACTATTTTTTATTTAAAATTCAATTTAAAATTCAATAATTATTTAAATTGAAAGGTAACTTTTAACTACAATTAAATATTATTCACTATTCATCAAAAGATGAAACATTTTAGAAAAATTCCAAACCATTTATCCAAAGTAAATTTTTATATCATTATTTAAATGAAGAAGTTTATTTTTTGATATAAAAATTCTAAAAGTGTCAAAAATTTAATTTAAAATGTGATCTCAATTTAAAGTTGGTAAAATTACCTTTTAGGAAAATATAGATTTTATTTGCATAAAATTGGGGTTGTTCTTATCTGATGGTAACAAAATCTATTAGAGGAATATCAAAATATTTTATATAATATATTACTTATATATATCATTAATTTCATTCAGTAATTGTAATTAATTTAATTTATTAAGACAAAACTACTTTGGGAGCTTAAATTAGTTTTTTATTAAAACATTTCTTATATATTCAATTGATTAAATATTCATTAACTTTTAAGAAATGAATTACACCATATATTTTCATAAGTTAATTAATGATATTCATAACCACTAACCTAACTAGGTGGTATATCTTATTATATTAAATTATAATATTTCGATAATATATTTTTATTTGGTAAAATTGGGCCTTGTGTGTAAGACACCCCAACTCATTATTGGGTGTAGAGTAATCTAAACATGGTGTTGTATATAAATAAATTTTGAAATAAAAATTAATTTTATTTAAAAATGACATTATTGTTATATATGGGGGTGTTACATTCTCCCCACATTGATTAAATTGTGTCCTCTTAAATTTAAACTTAATATCGATTGTCTAAGCTTTGATATTTAAATATAATGTTTTTAGAAAAACCCATATCATATATAGGGTTAATAAAATATCATCGTAATAAGACACAAAGAGAAATGTGAATTTCACCACCAAATTAGGTTTTAAAATAAGATAAAATTAGTGTCAAGTGAATAAGGTGACAAATAATTATAGAGAATTATAGAGGTTATTTATCATAAATAGGTAAATGATCAATTAAAAGTTAACGGAGACAAAGAAATAGATCTTTAAAGATATATAATACCATCTGATTCACCAAATATAAAAATTATAGGGTAACATTTTTGTTTCACGATCTTTTTTTGAATGTTGAGGAACTCTTTTACCCCTTAGATAGATCCCTTATGAAAATAAACTTACTCGATTTCATTCCATCCTGTGGTTGTTATTAGATCTATCTATAATTCATTTCATTCACCAAAATATTTATTTTAAAGATAAATTATTTTGACTAATGAATTTTTAATGAATCATAAGTTCCATATGTAATTACATCATCCTCTAAATGATTACTGAAACAAAAAATGTTTGCAAATACTGTCAAAAAATCATACTTTAACCCCAAAAAATAATATCCAATGCTAAACATAACCCATTAAATCCTTACGAATCATCCAAAATACATCTTTCCATCTTCATAGTCCAAATATGTCTTTAAATTTTCCAAAATACATATTTACATTATATTCTCCAAACAATGCAATGTAGCTATTATTGTCTGTTACCAAAATATTTGATCACTGTAAAAGATTAATGAGAACATGAATTCTTAAAAATCTTTACAGAATAATAAATGTAGTAAAATCATTATATCTCTCATGATTCGTATAACCAAAACACCATTGATGAAAAAAATTCTTCATTCAATATACACAATAACATTAATCATTCTACACAATTCTTAAAAAATAAACCACCATTCATAATATTATTCCTTAATAACTAATTCCTTTAATTTTTCTATTATAGTATCTCTGTCATATAAAATATTACCATTACATGTATAATATTTCTAATTCAAACCATTGATAAAAAAATGAAAAAATTCTGAAACAAAAATCATAATGATAGATTCATGAAGAATCATTTATAATATTTCTAAATCAGGACATATTTCTCTCAATATATGTGTCAATGGGATTAAACTATTATATCCATTTCCAATACCAAATTAATAGGATGATATTATATTCTCAGTGTTATCCTAAAATTCTGCTATAGGGTTGAGTTTTCTAATTATTGATTTACTAAATCAAGTTACCATGGTTTATACTAAAATTTCTATGATACAAACTTTAATGCCCTGACCCCAGAAGCCATGAGTCGGGGCATTAATTAATTACAAGGTTACGATTAAAATGAATAAAGACCAGAAGGACCTAAATGTTTAGCAGTCTTGGTAATATAGATACAAACTTAATATTTACATTACAATCTAAAACATAAAACAAATAATGAATTTTCTTTTAGAATTAAATTAATCTCATTAGTGTAACCCTACATATCAAACTGAAAAAAACTTAATCGTATCATTGGGAAAAATAAAACATAAGAAATTGGTGATTTAAAATTCCAAGTATGTGTATGTAATTCAACAAAAGATATCATAAACAAATATAAACTATTATAGAAAGGTGACTAACTAAAACACATTCCATTTAAACATAGTCTTGAGCGTAATATGGAAAGAATAAATAATACCATATAAAATAATCACATGAGATCGAAAAAAATAACCATGGATATTCTTCTAGTCCAATAGTCATAAGGAATATCAATAAATAATATTATTATAGGGGAATTCATAATGTCAAACATCTAAAACTCACCGTCAAGGTTTCAACCAAGATACCATACAAAAATGGGTAAAAACCCAAACTAGTTTGTCTTATGTGTAACGCCCCGACCCTAGATACCCAGAGTTGGTGCATTATTACATAAAATTTTCATAATAACAAAGGATCAAGTCTTGACAAACCGATTAGTTTAGTAGTCTTGGAAACACTAGATATATTCACAAGTCTTACATTACATCATAAGTTAAAAAAACTACAACAACAACTTGTCTTCATATCCACTCATACTATCCCTGCAGGTCATTCATAAATTACTTCTTCACATCCTAGGAAAAATAAAACATTGAAAGGGGTGAGCTCAGATGCTCAGTAAGGATAACAATATAGTAGAATATTTCATAGATAAGCATAAACACTTAAAGCTATTTATAACTAAAACAAAAGCCTTTTAAACTTGAACTTCAGCATAATATGGCAATGATAAAATGAAATAATTCTATTTACTTATTCACATGGATATTATACTAGTCGAACAATCACTTGCAATATCAATAACCACTTTCATAATGATGGAATGCATAATGCCAGACTATCAGAACCACATAGCCAAGGCCTCGTGCCAAGACTACAAATAAGATTTTTCCAAGGACTTGTGCCAAGACACTAGTTTGTCTCATGAGACCTACTAATGCATCGAAGATCTATAGCAGGCTCCACCCGTCACTTATTAAGTCCAATGCATTCCTCATATGAACAGGTTTAAACATAACTTAAACATTCATATTAAAACTAACATACGAAACGTCAATACTTTAACCACAAACCATGAATTTTATAAAAATAGAACATCCACAGTCGAACATAACTCATTCGATACAATATGGAATATTGTATTGTATCAGATTAACCTCAATCGATAATAATTAATGATATTGACATAGATGAAAATAACCATCAAAACTATTTGAGAGAAATATCCCCCTTTTCTTGAAAACATATATAAGTCACACTATTTGTCATGAAGCCATTTAAAAATATATTTTTGAATCGAAGTGTCCCATACAACTTTGAAACTTTTAAAAGGATCTTTAATTTTAAAACATTAATTTCTATATAAATAAATCCTTAAAACCATTTTTTAAAACAAGGACATTAATGAGCAATATTTAGAAGAATAAGTCTTTAAAACATTTAAAAATGGTATTTTAGTTAGAGTTTCTAACCAAAAGAGAGACAATTGAATACAAATAATTGAGGTAATCAAAACTTAGTAATATCATGAGAATACATGGATTCATGATATACAATGTCAGAGTACATTATATACACCACATAAAAGTGATTTGGTGTATAACAACAAGAAGTCTCAATGGAATGTAAATTGAGATGAAATCTCTCATAAAGGTCGTATATTTAAGTTAAGGATAAATCAATGACATAGTTATGTGTGAAAAATATAAATACACTAAATGTGATTGGATATTCAGTGTAAAACAATCAAAGGACATTCACACATAATCTTTTAAAAACAACACCAATGAATTGGATGTTTAACTCAACATTAGGAGAATGAGTTAAAATTACTCTTATCAAATTCATATCGATGACTTGAGAAATTATCAATGGAGAGATTATGTGTATCAAAAGTATATCCAAAGAAAAGGGGTGTGGAAATTATGACATAAGCAAATGAATAGTGTTTCCACACATAATCTCGAAGTAAAATAATCAATGAAGTTTGCATAAAGCCGAATGAGTGGAAATTGAAATTTCATATTCCCTTATCAATTTGGTAACTTATAAAACATGCACTCATGAAATAAGGATCATACAATGATGATTAAATACCCATAAATTAAATTATATTACTCAATGAATACAATCATGTGCAGTACACACACCGCATACAATAAATAAGTGGTGAATAATGGAAATCTCACTGAATTAAAAGTGAGATAAGAAACCCCTTACATTGTAATTTTTCCTTGGTTGATGGTAGGTTAACCGACTGTATAATGGTGAAATAATTTTTATTTAATTATACAATAATCATTTACATTAATATGATATCATATATGATCTTTTAACATTGATTTTTTAATAATATCTTAGTATTATTGACATTTCGGGTGTTAACTTACTCGTTTTCCTTTATATTCTTTGTTACGTAAGCCATGTTTGTTATGGATAGGTTGTATCTTATTCATATACAGAATTATATAAAGTCTTTAAACATTATTTTTAAATCATCAAATGATAATTATACATGAATGGATACGATGGAGAATGAATCTCATCGCTTTCATGGAGACGGTAGTCCGTATATACGCACGAGCAACAATATCATTCTTTTGATGTAAAAATAATATATAATTGGATGGTATATCATATATACATAATAATTATCATGTTATATTTATTATTTACATGAATTAAACATCATTATTATACCCACCCAAATAATAATTTATTGAATGACAATTACACCACGACGTGGAGACGGTAAGCCGTACGTACACATGTATGGTGACATGACATTCAAAGGATGGATAGAATACTGAATATTGTTGTACCATATTTATAATAATATTACAGTATATAGGAGATACTATAATCATTAATTTAGATTGGGAATAACAAAAAAAGTAGAAGTTGAAGAAGAAAAGAATTTGAAAAAGGGTGGTAAAAACATTACCTCTTCTTCGGGTTCTTCCTTTTTATTTGATCAAAAGGGCTCCTTAGGTTGTCTTTATGATCAAAATAAGGCCTCTAGGTTGTATTGAGGGAATTTTAGAGAGTATTTGGGTAGAGTCTGGCCGATCCAAAAGGCTTTGAAGGTGTGAAGTAATGAGAAGGGGGAGTGCCCTTTCATAAGAGGGGTTAGGGGTACCTTTGGAAAAGCTAAAAATATTATTTTATAATAAATTCATATTCGGTTTATAATGGCTAAAAAGTGGATTACATAATGTTTAAGGTGGGTATAGGTCTAAAACCACTCAAACAATGAAATTTAGACAGGTTTGGGTCATTATATTAACCTTATCGTTATGTAATAACTTTTAGTTAATTAGTTTCACTTTTACAATGTCTCTTTGTATTTTTATATTATATGGTTATTAAACATAATATATACATACAATAAACCCCCCAAGTGGTCCATTAATGATTCACCTATAATTATATAAGTCTCTTGGCCGAGCCTTAGATTTTTAGGAATTTAATATCAGTTAAAAATATAATATTTGTTTTAAGAGCTCTTTTATGTCAATTTTGACACTATTCAATAATTGATTTTTGTGAAACTAATAACAGAATTATTACTTCGAAAAAAGTCAATTAAATAAATCCTAATATGTCATATTAACATATAAAATTAGTTTAATTCAATAAAAGTCTTCAATTAAATTTATTTGGGTATTTATAATATCAATTATTTTAATTTTTCAATATTATGGTAATTACTGCATCATCATTGAGTCATAAATAAATTAAATTATTTAATGTCTAAAAATTATAAATAAAATACCATTATGTAGGAAATCGTTTTATATTTCTAATGAATATTTACAATCGAAATTATATTATGTATAACCCTATATTAAAAATGTTTTAGTAAATAAACATTGATTTTAACTCTTTTAACTCTTCTTTGAATTAAATAATAATAAATGTCCTAATCTAATCCAAGTGGGCCTAAATGATAATATTTTACTCCTAAGGAAGTTTTTGGTCGAGATACACTTGTCCAATAGAATTAGGCCATGTGTTAGGGTAATATTAATGTCATTGTTACCCTTAATTACCCTATTTACTTTTAACCGTGGTAAATAAAATTAAAAAGTAACTATTCACCAAAAATTATTTTCATCTCATTGAACCACATTTTACTCTTTGATATTAACCATGTCTCTTGGATTTTCAAAATTCCACTCACAGAAGCGGTAAAATTAAGTTGTATGAAAAATTCAGTTTTTTTAACTACCACTTAGTGGTATCACTATTTATCAAAAAATGAAAGTTTCCAGAAAAATACCAAAAATTAGGCCTAAGATATATTTGATATTATGAATTAAAAAATGATTTCTATTATACCAAATTAGAAACATATTAGTTGCATTAATTAATTTAAAAATTAATTCCCGTCATCGAAACAAATAGCCTGTTTTAAGAGATAATAACTATCAAGAGATTGACACTTGTTTATGTCTAGTTTAAATGTGAAATTACATCCAATGACTAACATTGTATTAAATGGTAAAAATATATTATAAATATACTTTAAAACCGATCAAATTTATAATTTATCACTATTAATTATTTCGATTAAAAAAGTTGTTTTTAATTAAAATTTAGTAATTTTCACTATTCATCAAAGTGTGAAAGTTATCCGAAAAGTACCAAAGTTTTACCCTAAGCTAATTTCGATATTATGAATCCAAAAATGAAGTCCATTTCGAAAGATAAAATGTATATAATTTCAAAAAGTATTTATTACTATTCATAATGGCTAGTTTGATTGGTTGTGGTCTGTTAGAACTTGAAGTTGCGTACAACACACACTACAGTATTATTCAGAGAGAAGTGTACCGTGAAAGCATGGGGTGTCAAATTCTCCCATCCTTCAATAAATTGTGTCCTCACAATTTTTAAAATTGGTCTTTGGAATATAATGGAAGGTCCCTCATCGAAAAAAGAGTCAATAAAACTATCACTTTAAAAGAACGAAAGATAAGTACAAAGGTCACCCGAGATAACATATACTAGGATTCTATGTATAAAAACATGGATATGGGTGATAAACTAAGTTTCAAGTTATGATGGATAGGGATAGAGAACATGATCAGGAGAAAGTTAACAATAAGAAAACCACGAACTTGTGATGGGACAAACGGTCATTAGTTTCCCAGTAGGAAAATTAAACGGACAACATTTTTTGTTTTAAGTTACATTACATAAGGATGAGGAATTAATTTATGATATTGACTAAGAACATAAAGAGATATACTTACTTTTTAAGTAGAGTTTTATTCTATAATAAATTTTTACCACTAACTCATTTTTTTTGAACAATGAGTATTCAAGAAGACTTGGTCACAATGGAAGATCTAGAATAAACTTTTATAGAAATACATGATCCACATAGAATAAACTATATATTTACCTTGTCTTTAGAGATTAATCAAAACCAAAATGGTTAGTATAATATCTGATGATCCCCCAAATGGATATTCCATTAGAGAGAGACAAAAACACTAATCTTAAATTCTAAAATTAAACCATCAATATCCCAAAGTTAAATAAATATTATTCAATAATAAATTGTCCTTAAAATCCTTCAATATAATCTAAACTAATATTGAAACCAAAAATTTATTAAGAATGTAGTCTTCCACGTTAAATTGTATCTCCAAATGACATTAATTACTCTTAAAATCACATACATTAAAGTAATTAACCTAATCATTTCCATAAATAACCCATATCACTATAAATACACAATAAAAAAATAGATAAAAATCCACCATTACTCCTCAATTGAAGTCCCATACTATTATATTTTCCTTGGGCATATAGTGTTCACAACAATGCGAACAACTTCCAAAATAACATTTATCACTTAATCACCAAATCATTTTCCTATACTAAGGGTATTAATTTGATAATAAATAAGATCTCAAATCAAATTATTATTGATCAATAAAATCATTTAACTAAAAATAATAGTCACACTAACCAGGGACTTCACGTAGTCCAGTGGTAGGTGATAAATCCCAATCGCACTTTGGTTGTGGGTTCGATTCCCACTGCTTGTCCGACGCGACAGGTTGTCACACAGTCTACGTGTCGTCGTTTTTCAAAAACTATATTTTATAACATTACCAAAATGAGATAAATTCCTCAAAATAACAATAACATAATTTAACCACAAATCTTATCTCATACCTTGCATTTTGATTATAATAACTTGTAATTGCCTCAAACCCAATGATCATATATGACCAAATGGTTATTTATAACTATATCCGCAACAGAAAAGATAATTCTTCATCAAATATCATTTTCACATGATAAATTGCAGGTTTAAACATTCAGGAGAAAATTATTCCAATGTAATCCCATCATTAAAGAGCACTAACACTTTTAAACATTTCACCATCCATTTATTTCCACATAGGTTCTTCATCATATGTTCCTCAGGATCCCACATTGCCTCTTCCATCTTATGATTTCTCTATAGAACTTTTACCAGACGAGTCATCTGGTTTCTCAACACTTGATCTTTGGTATGAAGAATTCTGATAGGCTCCCCACAATAAGATAGTTTGGGTTCTAGTTATAATTCTTCATAGGTGAGTACATGTGTTGGGTCAGGAATGTATTTTGTCACTAGAGATATGTGGATCACAACATGAACTCTGGAGAGACTAGGAGGATTTGCCTTTTGCTAGATTGCGTTCATGTTTCACAATTGTACCTTAGGAATTTTTCAAAATCATCTACTTCCTTTACCCAAAAAACTCCTCATCCATATTAGATTATATCGATGGAAGCATCGATGCCTCATAAAAAAATAGGTATTTCTTATATATAATTTTGAGACATCGTCTTTAACCTGTTTTTTTTAGAAAAATTCTCACTGATTCATCTTCAAATATTTCAAAATAAGGTTTTGGTAAATCAGTTTATGTATATCACAAAAGACATAAATAAATAATTTTATACATATAGGCTTCTCAAAGTTCTCCCTCTTCTACAGCATCTAGAAAATCATTTAGTGCATCGTAATTTTGAGATAAAGTGAATTATTTGAAAAGACACTGATGTTACTTCCCACGCTTAGCGTGGTATGAATGTTGAGAGTGCAACAGTATCCCATAGTCAGTACTTGATCCTTAAAAGAATCGTGCAATTATAGAGGTATTGGATGTCTCATAAAGTTGTTTCCATGTAACTTGGACATTTGAAAAAGTTTCAACATCATCTGCGCATGACTTCTAGATAATAATTGCAAGTAGTTCTTCAGGAAGAGAGAGAAGAGTTGTTCGTGATCTTGCTCCCTCCATGTTTCAACTATCAAAAAGAAAATACAATTAGGTTTTTTTAATACTTATCTAATAAGAATGTAAAAAAATAGACATAATTGGATAATATTATAATTGAACAATATATCCTAACATGGTGTACCCTATGTTAAAATCTAGGTTATCCACTATCTATTTGCCGACATATATTCTTAGGGGCATCATTTGTATTCCCTAAATAATGGTTCATACAAATCTTGTGAATTTACCAAAGCATATCCCACGGGAGTGTCGTAACCAAGAGTGCAGCAAGGCCCGTTGTCGTGCACCAGTTCCCATTCGAGTCTAGCTCAAATCGGTGTTTTCGGGTTTTACCCCTAGGTACATGTGTTCCTGAGCCGCCTCTACCTGCTCATATCCAGACAGGGATTTATTTCTCGAAAAACTCACAAAATTTTTACAATACAAAAATTCTAGTATGATATCCTATACTAATTCTCAAATTCTCTCTTAGGGCTATGTGATCTAATCAGAGTTTATCTAAATCTAGCTTCCAAGGTTTGTACTAAACTTCCTCTGATATCAACTGTAACACCCCGACCCTAGATACCCAGAGTCAATGCATTATTACATAACATTGGCATGATCACAAAGGATCAAGTCTTGAAAGACCTATTAGTTTAGTAGTATTAGAAACTCTAGAGATATTCATAAGTCTTACATTACATCATAAGTTAAAAAAAACTACAACAATATCTTGTCTTCATATCCCCTCATACTATCCCTATAAGTCATTCATAAATTACTTATTCACATCCTGGAAAAAATAAAACATTTATAGGGGTGAGCTCAAATGCTCAGTAAGGGTAAAAATATAGTAGAAGATTTCATAGATAAGCATAAACATTTAAAGCAATTTATAACTAAAACAAAAGCCTTTTAAACATGAACTTCAGCATAATATGGAAAAGATAAAATGAAATAATTCCATTTAATTATTAACATGGATATTCAACTAGTCAAACAATCACATGAAATATAAATAACCATTTTCATAATGATGGAATGCATAATGCCAGACTATCATAACCACGTAGCCAAGGCCTCATGCCAAGACTACAAATAAGATTTTTCCAAGGCCTTGTGCCAAGAAACTAGTTTGGCTCATGAGACCTATCGATGCATCGACAAGCTATAGTGGGTTCCACCCGTCACTCACTAAGTCCAATGCATTCCTCCTATGAACAAGTTTAAACATAACATAAACATTCGTATTAAAACTAGCATACGAAATGTCAATACTTTAACCATAAACCATGAATGGTATAAAAATAGCACATCCACAGTCGAATATAACTCATTCGATACAATATGGAAGATTGTATTGTATCAGATTCACCTCAATCGATAATAATGAATGATATTAACATATATGAAAATAACCATCAAAACTATTTGAGATAAATATCCCCCTTTTCTTGAAAACATTTATAAGTCACACTCTTTGTCAAGAAGTCGTTTAAAAATTGATTTTTGAATAAAAGTGTCCCATACCACTTTGAAACTTTTAAAAGGAGTTTTAATTTTAAAACATTAATGTCCATATAAATAAATCTTTAAAACCATTTTTTAAAACATGGACATTAATGAGCAAGATATAGAAGAATAAGTCTTCAAAACATTTAAAAATGGTATTTTAGTTAGAGTTTCTAACCAAAAGAGATACACTTGAATACAAATAATTGAGGTAATAAAAACATAGTAATATCATGAGAATAAAGGGATTCATGATATAAAATGTCAAAGTACATTATATACACCACATAAAAGTTATTTGGTGTATAACAACAAAGAAGTCTTAATGGAATGTAAATTGAGAAGAAATCTCTCATAAAGTGCATATCCTTAAGTTAAGGGTAAATCAACGACATAGTTATGTGTGACAAATATAAATACACTAAATATGATTAGATATTCAGTGTAAAACAATCAATGGACATTCACACATAATCTTTTAAAAACAACACCAATGAATTGGATGGTTAACTCAACAAATGGAGAATGAGTTAAAATTACTCTTATCAAATTCATATCGATGACTTGAGAAGTTATCAATGGAGTGATTATGTGTATCAAAAGTATATCCAAAGAAAAGGGGAGTGGAAATTATGACATAAGAAAATGAATAGTGATTCCACACATAATCTCGAAGTAAAATAATCAATGATGTTTGCGTAAAGCCGAATGAGTGGAAAATGAAATTTCAAATTCCCTTATCGATTTGGTAACTTATGAAAAATGCACTCATGAAAGAAGGATCATAAAATGATGATGTAAATACCCATAAATTAAATTATATTACACAATGAATACAATCATGGGCAGTGCACACACCACATGCAATAAATAAGTGGTGAATAATGGAAATCTCACTGAATTAAAAGTGAGATAAGAAACCCCTTACTTTGTACTTTTTCCTTGGCCGAAGGTAGGTTAACCTCATGTATAATGGTGAAATAATTGTTATTGAATTATAAAATAATCATTTACATTAATATTATATCATATATGATCTTTTAACATTGATTTGTTAATAATATCTTAGTATTATCATCATTTCGGGTGTTAACTTACTTGTTTTCCTTTATATTTTTTGTTACGTAAGCTGTGTTAGTTATGAATAGGTAGTATATTATTCATATCCAGAATTATATCAAGTCATTAAACATTATTTTTAAATAATCAAATGATAATTATACTTTAATGGATACGATGGAGAAAAAATCTCATCGCTTTCGTGGAGACGGTAGTCCGTACGTACGCACGAGCGAGAATATCATTCTTTTGATGTAAAAATAATATATAATTGGATGGTATATCATATAGACAGAATAATTATCATGTTATATTTATTTTTTACACTAATTACACATCATTATTATACCCATCCAAATAATAATTTATTGAATGACAAATACACACCACGACGTAGAGACGGTAAGCCGTACGTACACACATATGGTGACATGACATTCAAAGGATGGATAGAATACTGAATATGGTTGTTCCCTATTTATAATAATATTCAAGTATATAGGAGATACTGGATTCATTAATTTATAATGGTAATAACAAAGAACGAATATGTTTAAGAAGAAAAAAATTTGAAAAAGGGTGGTAAAAACATTACCTCTTTTTCGGGTTCTTCCTTTTTATTTGATCAAAAGGGCTCCTTAGGTTGGCTTTCTGATCCAAATAATGCCTCTAAGTTGTAGTGAGGAAAGTTTATAGAGTATTTGGGTAGGGTTTGGCCGAACCAAAGGGCTTTGAAGGCGTGAAGTAATAAGACGTGGGAGTGCCCTTTTATAAGAGGGGTGAGGGGCACCTTTGGAATAGCTAAACAAATTATTTTATAATAAATTCATATTCGGTTTATAATGGATCCAAAGTGTATTATTTGAATATTAAGGTGTGGATAGGTCGAAAACCACTCAACCAATATAATTTAGACAGGTTTGGGTCATTATATTAACCTTATCTTTAAGTATTAACTCTTAGTTAATTAGTTTCACTTTTACAATGTCTCTTTGTATTTTTATATTATATGGTTCATAAACATACTATATAAATCCAAGAGACCCCCAAGTGGTCCATTAATGATACAAATATAATTATATAAGTCTCTTGGAGGAACCTTAGATTTTTAGGAATTTAATATCAATTAATAATATAATATTTGTTTTAAAAACTCTTTTATGTCAATTTTGACACTATTCAATAATTAATTTTTTTGAGACTCATAACAGAATTATTACTTCAATAAATGTAAATTAAATCAATACTAATATGTCATATTAACATATAAAATTAGTTTAATTCTATAAAATCCTCCAATTATATTTATTTGTGTTTTTATAATTTCAATTGCTTTAATTTTTCTCTATTATGGTAATTACTGCATCATCATTGTGTCATTAATTAATTAAATTATTTAATGTCTAAAAATTATAAATAAAATACCATTATGTATTAAATCTTTTTATCTTTCTAATTAATATTTAAAATCGAAATTATCTTATGTATAACCCTATATTAAAAATGTTTTAGTAAATAAATGTTGATTTTAACTCTTTTAACTCTTCTTTGAATTAAATAATAATAAATGTCCTAATCTAATCCAAGTGGGCCTAAATGATAATAATTTACTCCTAAGGTTGTTTTTCCTCGAAGTAAACATTTACAATAGAATTAGTACATGTTTTAGGGTAATATTAATATTATTGTTACCCTTAATTACCCGATTTACTTTTAACCGTGGTAAATAAAAGTAAAAAGTTATTATTCATGAAAAATTATTTTAATCTCATTGAACCACATTTTACTCCTTGATATTAACCGTGTCTCTTGGATTTTCGAAACTCCACTAATAGAAGCGGTAAAATTATGTTTTATGAAAAATTCAGTTTTTTTAACTACCACTTAGTGGTTTCACTATTCATCAAAAAATGAAAGTTTCCCGAAAAATACCAAAAATTAGGCCTAAGATATATTTCATATTATGAATTCAAAAATGATGTCTATTTTACCAAATTCAAATCATATTAGTCTAATTAATTAATTAAAAAATTAATTCCCGTCGTCAAAACAAATAGCATGTTTTTAAGAGATAATAACTATCAAGAGAATGACACTTGTTTGTGTCTGGTTTAAATGTGAAATTATATCCAATGACTAGCATTGTATTAAATGTTAAAAATAAATTCTAAATATACTTTAAAACCACTCAAATTAATAATTTATCACTATTAATTATTTTGATTAAAAAAGTTATTTTTAGTTAAAATTTAGTAATTTTCACTATTCATCAAAATATGAAAGATATCCGAAAAGTACCAAAATTTCACCCTAAGCTAATTTCGATATTATGAATCCAAAAATGAAGTCCATTTCGAAAGATAAATTGTATAAAATTTCAAAAAGTAGGTACTACTATTCATAACGGCTAGTTTGATTGGTTGTGGTGTGTTAGAACTTGAAGTTGCGTACAACACACGCTACTGTATTATTCAGAGAGAAGCGTACCGTGGAAGCTTGAGGTGTTACATTATGAGACCTACCAATTCATCATGGGGATATATCGGTCCGCAACCATAATATACCAAGTCCAATTCATTCTCTCTATGAAAATGGTAAAACATTAAAAACATAAACATTTGTATTGTAAAAATAGCCTAAGAAATGTGAATACTTTAAACATAAACTATGAATGGATACCAAATATAACATACCAAGTCAAACTAAATCATTTATCATTCAATGAAATATAGTAAATGATATCATAAGTGATCAACCTCAATTAATAAAAATATTAAATAGTGGATTTTGAAATCGATTGAAATACATTAATAAAAGAATTGTTTTTTTAGAGAAATGCCTCATTTTAAATTTTGAAAAAATTTATTTTAAATCCCATGAAATTATAAAATAAAACATTTTCATTATAAATATTTATGTAAACTTGTAGAGTAATTTTGAAGACAATAAAAAATCCTGACGGTAGAAAAAGATGGCCATGAAATATATGTTAAAAAAACTTTCCTTCAGTAATTTTATCGAAAAAACCAAAGAATTATTTTAAAAAAAAATAATCATTTTAATAAATTTATATAATTTTTAAATGGGTTAATTATGAATTTTACCAATCATTATAGAATAGTAAAAACATTATTTAATTTTTTAGAAAACATTAACATGGAGAAAAATATTTGATTATTACATCCTTAAACATACAAGCTGTCACATACTACTCTGAATATTTTCATCATAATCCCCATGAAAGAATAAAATTTAACAAAAAATTATATAGAATGATAATAAATTATTTAATTACAAAATAAGTTAAATGGTATTCATATACACATTATAAAATTAGCTGGGTGTATAACATCAATCTATAGCTCAATGAAAACGGATTAAGACGAAGTGAATTACTACTTGAGTTAATTTTGAATCATGATATACATGAAAAAATAAAATTAATTGAAATGTATAATATCCTGAAATAAATTAATTTCATAATATAACATGAAATATTTTATTATATACACTACATAATAAAAACATGTGGTGAATATAGTAATTTTCACAATGAAGTAAAAGTTAGATGGAAAAACCCTTAACTTAGACTTTATTTAGTTAGACAAGGTTTAAACTCTAGTATAATGGTTTTAGGAATATTATTAACATATATTATTAGTATATACATATTTATTATATCATTTATGGTCTTATTATATTATTTTATCACCCATTTTTTGATAATATTTTGTTATTACCCTTATTTTTGGTGTTAACTGCTTCATTTTCCTTCCCATGTATTGTCGTGAAAAATTGTTTCTTATGGATAAAAGATATTTTATTAATATAAAAAATGATATTGTGTTCATAAATATTATATTAACCCCTCATATACATTTTTATAATAATTATTTAATGGTTATCATAGAAAATGAATCTTATCATTTTGGGGAAACGGTAGGCCGCATGCACGCACAAGCAGTAATATCATTCCCTTAAAAGAATAGTGTTAAGGAATAAGATTGTATATTAATTATAGATAATAAATATCATGTCATATTTATTATTTATATACATTATATTCCTTATTATAGTAATCCAAATAAATTGGAGATGAAAAACAAATTACACCACAACGTGGAAACGTCAGGTCGTACGCACGCACACATGGTGGTCTTTTTTCATTAGATGTATAAAAGGATGAATATTGTTGAACCATAATAATAATAAACTTTCATCATATATATGATACTAGAGCTCTTAATTTATTATGGAAACAATATGGGAAGATAATTAAAAGAAGAAATGAACTTAAATGAATTGGTAAAACAATTACCTCTTCTTAGATAAACATCCGTTGGATTTCTTCTTAGTGACACAAGGGTTTGCCTTATTAGAAAAAAAACTATAGAAAAAAATAATAATTTTTGGAGGATAAATGGATTGGGGTTGGTTGAGTTATTTGTCACAATGTGGTGTGATTATGTGAGGGAGGATATGCCTTTTTATAAGAGAGGGGAGGGGCACTCTTGGAATCCTTTAAAATATTAAATTAATATAAATTGATTTTCAATTTAAAATAGCTCCAAGGTGGGTTATTTGAAATATATGATTAATATTGGTCTAAATATTCTAAAAAAATTAATTTTAGGTAGGTTTAGGTTACAATATTAACCTTATCATTTGGCATTAACCCTTAGTTAAACACTTTAACTCTTACCATTAAAACATGGATTATTTACTTTTTAGGGTTAATATTGATACTATAAAATGAAAAACAAACCCAAAATGGATAATTTTAGAATTTTTTATCCTTATAATATATTTTTGGATTTTTAATTGTTTTTATGAATTTTATATCATTTAGTAAAATATTATTTTATTTAATGTATCAATTATTTCAATTATTTCAATTTTGATTATTTGTTTTTTAAATATCATAAAAATATGATAAAATCAAAAAAATTATAATATCTTTATATAACAAGAATAATTTATCAATAAAATTGGTTTATATCCTTAATTATATCAAATTATATTTATATTAACAATTTTAATATCAATTATTCGATATGTCCTTTAATTAAACAATCATTGCATCAGTATTATGCAAGCCTTTAATTAAAATATATATTCTCTAAAAATTTAAATTAACTTATAATGATGAACATATATTTATTATATTTTAAAATTAATATTTGTAGTTGAATTTATATTATGTATTACCATGTATAAAAAATGTAATACTTATTAAAAAACAAGATTATTTCATTTCTAACTTATATTTCAATAAAATATTATAAATTTTAAATTATTACCCATATGGATTAAAAAAGCTTATAATTTAGGATTAATGTTGGTTTTGGTTAAAACCCACTTATCGATTTAAATTTTTACCAGTTTTAGGGTATTATTATTATATTCTAATATTATTTTTACCTTTTATTACTATATTATAACCCTTAACCGTGGTAAATAAAAATTTACTAATGTTTCTATTCATAATTTTAATAAATTATGTTTATCATATTAGATACAAAAATGATACTACATAAATCTTTTTAGGTCTGTATTTAGATATTCAATTCATGGAAGTGGAGAAATTATGTTTAATGTTAATCCCACAAACTTGGGGAGAAAAAATATTTTAGTAAAAATGTTCAAAAGTTTAATAGGTTTTTATATAAAATTTCAAAAGAAAAAATATTCCAATAACCTAAATCAGATTAATATATTTAATATAAATATACTTATAATTTAAAAATCAATTTATAGTTTAATAAATATTTAAACGAAAATCCATTTTAAACTATAATGTAATGTTTTTAACTATTCATCAATAAATGAAAATTCTTAGAAAAATATCAAAAATAAAACCAAAGAAAATTTTTATATGTTGATTTTAGATAATTATTTTATTTTTCCATATAAAAATTTTAAAAGACTAAAAATAATATTTAAAATTGGTTCTCCATTAAAAGGATTTAAAATTACCTTTTAGGAAAATATTTTTTTTATGTATAAAATTATTGTTTTCATTATCTTTTGCATATATAATTTTTATGGATGTATATAAAACATATTTTATTTAATATTTAAAATACATATTTAATTAATATCATTCCATAATTATAATTAATTTTATCTGTTAAGAGAAAACTACTTTGTGAGCATAAAAAAATTTCTTTATAAATATATTTCCTATATATTCATTTGATTCCTAAATTAATTTATTTTTAACTAATTAATTCAACCATATATTTTCATAAGTTAGATAATAAAATTCATAACATACAAATTTATAACTAGGATATATGTCATCATATTAAATAATAATATTTTTATAATATACTTTTGTTCAGTAAAACTGTTCCATGCATGTAACACATACCAACTAATTATTATGTGCAACATAAGGTTAACATGGTGTTGCATATAATGAAAGCTAAAAAAATTAAATTTATTCAAAAATGAAAATATTATAAAATATTGTGGTCTTACATTATCCCACCCTTAATTAAATTGTGTCCTCACAATTTAATCTTATTTTTTTATTCTAGAGTTTGATATTTAAATATAGAATTGTTTAGAAAACCCACATAATAAGTAGGGTTAATAAAATATCCTCTCAATAAGAGGGATAGTGAAATGAAAAAGTAACCACCAAATTAAGCATTTGAACAAAGAGAACATTGGTGGAATGTGAAGATAGATAAAAATAATTTTTAATAATTATAGAGGTTATTTATTATAAGAAATTTTTTGATCAATGAAACGTTAAGGGCCTAAAAGTCATAAATATTTAGAGATATAGAAGACCATATTATTCAGAAAATATAAAGGTAATAGTGTAACATTTTTGTCTTAAGATCCTTTTCTAAAAGTTGAGGAATTCATTTTCTACTTATATAGATCACTCAAAAAGAAAAACATACTCGATTTCATTCCATCATTTGGTTGTGATTCGATATATTTAATATTAATTTTTTACACTAGAATATGAATATTCAGGAAAAAGTCTTATGCATAAATCATTTTAACTAATCATATTGTCCAAATATCTTTACTTCATCCTATAAATTGTTACTAAAACAAAAAATTATAGAATATAGTGTCCCAAAAATCATAATTTAATATATAAAAACCCATTCCAACCTTAAGACTCATCTAGAATGCATCTTCTTACTTTATAGTGAAAAAACAGTCTCTAAATTTTGAAAATCCATCTTAACATTATATTATACAAACAATTTAGTGTAGCAATTATTTTTACATACACAACATTTAATCACTTTAAAATATTAATGAAATCATTCATTCTTACAAATCATTATGGAATAAGAACTACACTACACACTTTATATCCATCATGATTCTTATAACCGGACAACCATTGATGAAATAATTCTTAAATCCAAATACACCTGAACATTAATAGTTCTATATAATTAGTAAACAATTTACTAAACTTTATCATCTTATTACTTAATAACTCATTCCTTTCATTATATTTTTCTACTCTCTTCATCATCATATGTATAAACATTACTTTTATAATCTTGTAGATTCTAACCATTGAAAAAACCCCAGGCATGAGGTGAGAAACAGTAATCATAGTGATAGATTCATGAAGAATGATTTATATGATTTCTAAATCATATCATATTTTCCTCAATATATAAAGTAATTGGTTTAACCGAGGTTATCCATTTTCATTAACAAATCAGTATGATGATATTATATACTTAGACTTATCATCAAATTAAGTGACAATTTTGAGGTTTTTAATCCATGATTTCCTAAATCGAGATTCCAATGTCTATATTAAAGTTTCATATGATACCAACTATAATGTCCCGACACATGAATCCCATAGTCGATGCATTAATTTATTACATTGGAATGATTATAAGGAATTAAATATCATGGTACATAATAGTGTAGTATTTATTATAAACTAGATACATACTTGAAATTTATATTACAATTTAAGCATAAAAATATAGAAATAATTTTCATCAAGCATTCAACTAATCCCTTTAGATTTACACATCACATAAAACTAAAAACACTTCTTCGTATCTTGGGGAAAAAATAATAAAATGGTGAGCTCAAATGCTTTATAAGTGTATGTAATACAAAAAAGATATCATAAAAACGAATAAAGTAATATTAAAATGTGATTAACTAAAACACATGCCATCTAAACATATTCTTGAGAGTAAAATGGAAATTATATATAATACCATAAAAAATAAACACATGAGATAGAAAACAAAACCTTGGAAATTGTACTACTAAAATAATATTATTGGATATTAATAACTAATCTCATAATGAGGTAATGGATAATTAAGGACATATAAAACTCATAGTCAAGGCATCAGCCATGACACCATATATAAATAGGTAGAAAACCAAACATGTTTGAATCATGAGACCAAGAAATATAAAATGGTTCTATAGTTAACCGTGTATATGAATTAATAATTCCAATTTATTCCTCAAATGAAAATGAAGAAATATAGGCAAAATAATCATTCATATTGAAAAACTAGCATGCGAAATAGGAATAATTTTACCATAAACTATGAATGGTTTAAAAATATAACATCCATAAAAAAACTTAAACATGAACCATTCAAGGATATGTGGAAATGGTAGAATAATATATAAACCTCAATTAATAATAACATTCAAAAAAGGATATTTACAGAGATGAAAATATGTTAATAAAAGCATTAAAAATATCTTGAGAGAAATACAACATTTTACAATGAATACATTTATTCAATATCATGTGTATTTTTAAAAGAAAACCGTTACATTGAAAAGAATAATTGAAACTTGCAATGTAAGATTCAATAAATTAAGTAGTTCTCATGGTTAAAAGATATGTTGATGTTGTATAAATTAAAAACCATTCATTCAGTATTTTTGTCTGAAAGGCCTAAAATATGCATTTAGAAAACAAAACAAAAATATACATTTTAAAGAAATTTAAAATGTAATTATTTGTTAAATATGACTTTATGAAATCTTTGTATAATAGTAAAATCATTTCTGAATACATTTTTAAAAACATTGACATGGAGAAGAAGATTTGATAATTAAATCATTAAACATTAAAGGTGTCCCATACAACATTGAACATTTAAAACATAATTCCCATGAAAGAATAAAATTTTAAATAAAAATAGATAA
Organism: Viscum album; assembly: GCA_963277665.1. Classification (NCBI taxonomy): domain Eukaryota; kingdom Viridiplantae; phylum Streptophyta; class Magnoliopsida; order Santalales; family Viscaceae; genus Viscum; species Viscum album. The sequence continues at coordinate 111,113,669 of OY728157.1, read as the reverse complement.
AATCATAATAAATTAATTAAAAACATGATAAGTTAAAAGGAATTTATATACACCTTATAATAGAAGGTGGGTGTACAAAATCAAAATATTCCCCAATGAAAAGAGATTGAAGCAATGTCCCACACTACTTGAGTAACTTCTGAATTATGAGATACATGAAATAATAAAACAAATAAAAACATTTAACTGAATAAAATAAATTAAGATCATGTTATAACATTTCATAGGCCAATATATACACCACATAAGATAAACAAGTGGTGAATAAGGCAATTATATCCTAGAAATAAATGTGAGACGAGAAACCCCTTACCCAAGGTTTACTATAGTCGAACAAGATTTAACCTCATTTATAATGGGTTTAAGAATGTAATTAACTTATATCAAAAATTTATTCATTTTTATGATATAATATAAGGTCTTATAAAATTTTATCACACTTTTTTTGATAATATTTTGTTATTACACCTTTTTTAGGTTATATCGGCTTCATTTTCCTATGCATGTATTGTCTTATAAGTGTTATTTATTACTCATAGGATATATATTATTCAAATAAAGACTAATATTAAATTCACATATATTATATGAACTCATCATATAAATTTTTATAATCATTTTTAATCGTTAACAAGGAGAATGAATCTCATCATGTCGTGGAGATGGTAGGCCATACATAGGCACGAGAGATGATATCATTATCTATATGGTAAAGTGGTAAATATTAATATGGTATATTATTTTTAAATAATCAATATCAGGTAATATTTATCATTTATAACCATTATATTTATTATTATAGCCATCCAAATAATGTGGTGCTGAAAAACAAATTACACCACTGCGTGGAGACGGTATGTCCTACGTACACATGCATGGTGATATTTTTATTTATATGATGGTTAAAAGGAGGAATATGGTGGTACCATAATAATAAAAACAACATCTTAGAATATAAATGATTCTATATTTATTACATTATTATGTAAAAAATTATTTAATAGGATTTAGAAGAGGAAATGAACATAAATGAATTGGCCAAACAATTACCTTTTCTTCGGTGGACTTCCATTGGATATCCTCTTAGGGACCCCATGGATGGTCTTTTTAGAAGAAAAGAAATCAATAAAATAACTAAAAATGTTGGTAGGTGAAATGGGAATGGGATTTCTATATATATAAGGCTCAATGTCTTGTGAGGAAGTGAGGGAGGATGTTCCTTTTTCTATGAGAGGGGAGGGGCAATCATGGAATCCATTAAATTATTAAATTAATAAAAATTTATTTTCAATTTATAACAGCTCTAAAGTGAGTTATTTAGAATATAATATGAGTATCAGTTTAAATAATTCCATCCAATTATTTTTATACACTTTTAGGTTACAATCGTATCCTTTTCATTAGGCTTTGTCCCTTAGTTAAACCCTTTAACTCTTACCACGACAACATGGATTTTTTATACATTAGGTTTAATAAATTTACAATAAAATTTCAGAAGAACCCTAAATGGATCATTTATGAAATATTGAACATTATTATAGTATTTTTGTATAATTTTACATTTTTTAATCTTATATCATTTCATAAAATATTTTTTTATTTTAAATAATTAATTATGTCAAATTTTGATACTATTCATTATTTGTTTTTTTAAATATCATAAAAAAATGATGAATTCAGACCAACACTTATAATATATCACTCAAATGTTTATGTTATTTATAAAATTCATTTAAGTCATTAAATATTTCAAATTATATTTATTTTGGATTCTTTAATATCATTTATTTTTTTTCCATTAATTAATCAATTTGTACATCATTATTATGAATTTCTTTAACTAAATTATTACTTTCTAAAAATTAAAAATAAATTATCATGATGAAGATAAATTTATTATATTTCAAATACATATCTATTGTTTAATTTATTTATTATAAAACCTTGAACTAAAAATTTATTACTAATTCAAAAACATGAGTATGACATTTTTAACATATCATTAAATAAAATATTATAAATGTCATATTTTTAAGAAAGTGGAATAAAAAAAGGTTATAATATTATCCTCAGGATGGTTTTGGTTGAAACACACTTATACAATTATATTAGTTCAAGTGTTATGGTAATTTTATAATTCTATAATATTATTTTTACCATTAATTACCAAATTTACCCATAAACGTGGTAAATAAAAATTTACTAAATTTACTATTCCTAATCCCAAATATTAATTTGATCCTATTAAAATTTAAAAATCATATTGATTAAAACTTTGTATTTAGGTTTTTCTAAATTAAATTCCTTTAGGCAAAAAAATTGTGTTTAACTCTAATTCCATAGACATAGAGAGAACATGTGTTAAAGTCAAAGTGTTCAAAAGTTCAATAAGTTTTTATCCAATTTAAATACTTTAATGATTCAAATTAGTAAAATTGGATTAAAATATGTATTATTGATCTATTTTGACTTTAAATATAAATTGAGACTATAATATTTATTTAAATGAAAATCCAATTTTAACTATAATGTAATATTTTTAACTATTCACCAAGAAATGAAACTTTATAAAAAAATACAAAAAATAAAAAAATATAAAATTTTATATCCTTATTTCAATGAAGAAGTTTTTTTCTCATTTGAATATGATAAAATTGTGAAAAATCATATTTAAAATTGTATCACCATTAGAATATGGTAAATTTACATTTTAAGAAAATACAGGTTTTTATATATAAAATTGGGATTGTTTTTATCTTATGCCTATAAAATATAGGGTTTGACTATGAAATTATTTTATTGGGTATATAAAATATATATTTCATTAATATCATTCACTAATATTAAATAACTTAATTTATTAAGACAAAATTACTTTTTGAGAAAAAATCATTATTTGTAAAACCATTTCCTATATATTCAATTGATTTCCATATTTATTCATCTGTAACCAATGAATTTAAAAAAATATTTTCATATGTTACTTAATAATATTATAAACCACAAAATTAGTGGATATGTTATATCTTATTTTATTATATAATAATATTTTAATAATTTATTATTGTTTGGTAAAATTAGGCCTTACGTGTAACGCAAGACAACTCACTCTTGTGTGTAGTTTAAGCTTATCTTGGTGTTGCATACAATGCAATCTAGAAAAAAATTATTATTTTTTAAAATGAAAATATTATAAAATCATGGGGTGTTAGAACCCACGCCTTATATAATCCTAAAGTACATAAAACAATGGAAATATAGGTTAAACTAGGGGTGCCACATTATCTTTATATAAGTCTCATATGTTTCTAGAGACATACATTTCACAACCTCAATTTATTAATCCTAATTCCAACCAAATACTAAAAATAAAATGGTTATGAAAATATGAAGTAAAATTAAGGAATATTATCATTTGAATATGGAAATTCAATCTGAATATGGATTCTATTATAAAACATTCATTTCAACCAATTATACTTGTGGTTAAATTATGTTATAATTGTATCAACATATAACTCCTTTAGTTTAACCTATTTGTCCATTATCATTTTCCAATTAGGTTTTATAAAATAACTAGTTACATTATCAAGATATATTTAAATAATTTATAATGGTTTATAAATAGCATGTAAATCGAAAAAATCATATACCTTACAAGCATCAAACCAGATATTATTTTAGACACACTTTTTTTACACAGAGTTGAGATTGAGTTAATACTCAACCAAACATTTTCAGGGTTATTACCCTTATGCACATCTATTTTAAGAACCCATATCTAGTTTTTAATCCTAATTTTGATGTTATTTCATGAATCCCAAAACTCTATACCTTACCATCATTTTATATTGTTTTCATATATTTTTTATTTTCCATTTGGGTTTTCACTAACTTTCTCTTGTCTTATTCCCCATAAATAAATGAATTAATCCCAAAAACAACTAAAATTACCCTAAATAATATATATACTAATCCCCATTAATTACTAAAACCTAAATTGATACCAAATGAGATGACCCGATATAAAAATAAATATTATTTATAATAATTACCTTATTTCAAAATTATATCTCACAAATAATCAGATGGCCAACGAACCCAATGGTTTAACGTGTTTATAGATTATTTACAAAAAAAAATCATTTAATATAATTTCTTAAAAATTTATCACAACATATCAATGCAATAATTCATTCTATAGATAATCTTTTATCTAATTTTATAGGGAAATGTGAATCAAAATAAGGGGTGATCTCAAATTCCTAGTAAGAGAAATATTATTAATGATTAATAAAGGGTTAGAGCATAACCATATGGGATAACATGATCATGATAGAAATATATAATTAATTTTTTTTTGAAAAATAACTTTTTTCCATAATTCATGATAGAATGACATGTAATCTCAAATTAATAATCATATAAAAAGGCATTAGAGTGAAAAATGTGAGAGAATATGCATGATCCATTATGAATGTTCATCAAAATATAACATAAAAATGTGCAATGTTAGGGACACAAAGATTAATAATGAAATATCGCACAAATATAAGTATATTGAACCACCATATTGTTAGAAAACCCAATCATGAAAACTATTTAAGATGCAATCAAATCCATGTATGTCTAATATTTAAGTTGTTGAAAAATCAATTTATGTTAGTGTTTTACTATTTAGGAGATATAAAACCTTAACCAAGGAAAATGAAGGTGATATAGGTCCCCACCCATCAACGTACATATATATGTGTGCCGTATGAAATCAATCATTCATCATATTGTATGTAACCTATGGATTAAAAATTGATTTTTAGGATTTTAAATATAATAACAAAATTTCAATTTATGAGTAGGATCAGTTGATACAAAAAATTAAATCACTTAAAGTGAATATTTTATAAAAAAATGTATATGTATATTCCTAAAACATGACTTCATACGATATATAGCCTTTTTAAATAAATGGAAAATGGAAGTGAACCCGTAAAATGAGTTTTTTTGTAAAACATTTCTTAACATTATTATAAAAGGAAAAGTTATGAGTCAATTTAAAGTGTTATTTTTCAATAAGTTTACATGAATTAAATTTTCAAATTTTTTTTTAAATAAATCCCAATAATGTAATATTTAAAAAAAATAAATTTAATTTCAATAAATTTGGAGTGGAAGATAAATGAGATTATAGTGAAGGGAAAAATATTTTTAATATTAAAAAAAACCTTTATTAAAACCCACATCATTAAAAGGATAGTAAAGAATCATATTAAAAAATTTGAAAAGGAATTTCAATATTACATTATATAATAAATATTTATATATCAAAAATAATAAGGGATTACATTTTTAGGAAGAATTAATATGAACATTGAAGAGAATGGTGGTATTGAAAAGAATGAGAATTATTCTCAACAACATTATACTTTTATGTGAAGTAAATTCCACACAAATGGATCTTTACATTAAAAATAAATTTTATCTAGATATCAAGATAATTAAATATATAATAATAAAATAATATGAAATAACCCATGCATGGAATAGAGAAGTTAAATTGTAACATTTTATCTCAAAGAAAAGATATTTTAGTTATCAACAACCCTTACCTTTACTCTCTACATCAATGAATGTTATTTAACCTATAACACAATAAAGATAAAAATTTTAATAACTTATTTTTCTAAAATTAGTCATATATATTAACATTGATATACTTTATTTATAATCATTATTCGCCCATATATTAGTTAGTCATCATTTATTTTCATCATCGAATGTTAATAATTTTGTTCTTTCGCATAGGTTTTATAATGGAAATATTCATCCTCATTCACTGGTTATAAGATCATAATTTAAATACTATTCAAGGTAATATAATATAATATCCCTAAGGATTTATATTTTTAAAATAACATTACATTAGATATTGCTTTATGATTATTAATAATGAAATCTGTGATGAGCATGTTTCAGGTTATTTACCAATATCAGAAAATTAGATTATAATGATAATTTATTTTTGTGTCATCCTTTAATAATAATATTAATGAAATATAATAATCCTAAATATAATATATATATTCATCCAATAATGTTTTATAACCATTCATGTATGGAAGTGATGAAAACAAAACACATCATCCATGAAGACGGTAGTACACACAGACACATGAGTGACATTTTCATTTTCTAATGAATGGGTTGGGGGAGATATATAATAATTTATATTTATAGAATATTAATTATATTAGACAAATATTACTTAATAATGATGTATATTTTTATAACCATCAATTTTATGTAGTGATGAAAAATGAAATAGGTCATTAATGGAGGTTATAGTACGCACGTACAAATGAGCAACATTATCATTTTTAGAATGGTTGGGTGGAAGGTAGAAATTGGATATAACTTAAAAAAATTAATATACTCATGTAATTATGATACTATGGGTATAATAGTTTGGGATGATGTTCATGAAGAAAGAAAGAAATATAAATGAAAAATGATTGAATATGAGATTTTCCAGACTTCTCAGGATATCTCTTTGAGTCATTGTATAATGGTATTTTGATGAATACAACACCTATAAAACCTGGTAGAGAAATTTTGGGAGTGAAACGTGTATATTTGTTCCGATATAAAGGTAGTATGGTGTAATGTGGGTTTGGGTGTCATGTTTTTAAATATTCCTCACATTATATTAAGGCTATGTCACTTTTGAATAAAAGTGATTGCTATAGTAGAAAATAACAGAGGGCATGATATTTTTTTGATCAAATTATCACCCACATGATCAATGTATATTATTTGAGAGATTTTAGGGATTTCACCCTCAATTTAACATGGTAATATAATTTACTTTTACCATGGTAACTATTCTTTTTACTTCTAAAACATAATTTTATACTTTAAAATAAAATTAACCTTATTAAATAATGTGGGTATACAGATTACAAATATGAAAAATATATCTTAATATTAAATTGATATGAGTGATAAAAAACTATTTTAAACTAATTAATGTATAACACATAAAAAACACATTTTGAAAAAGAATAACTTTAGTTCAAAAATATTCAATGTTGGTGTATAATTTAAATTTAATATTACTAATTGTATAATTATGATTTCGAAATAAATAATTTTTCAGGAAAAAGTTTCATAAATTTATAAATCATTCTTATATCAAAATGATGTCATGTTTGTAATGTTATTTGAAAAATGGTATTTTATACTATTCACCTAAAAAACAATATTTTGAGAGAAATTAAATTTTTTTATTCAAATATAACATTCGAGTGATAAGTCCAAAAATTCATTTCAGTTCTCAAATTAAAATCTAGAAATTTAGGAATTTAACTTTTAAATGGAACCATAATATATAAAGAAAACTCTTTTTTATAAGAAATATATTTTGATGAATATTATTTATATTTATTCTTATTTGATATCAACTAATAAATAAAACATTGAAAAAATAATATTAATAACCACAATATGTTGTCACTTTATTTAACCAATATATATATTTTCTCTTAAAATAATAATGCAGTGCGCCTAAAAATGATTTTTTGGAAAATTCATTTCTAAACATAAAATGAATTTATTATTATTATTTTATTAATAATAACTATTAGATGGTTGTATATATTTTGAGTAAATTTAATTAAGATATTTATTTTTAAAAGTAATTAAAAATGCGCAATACATTAAAAAATAAATTTTTTAAAATACCCTTTAAATTAAATGATCTTAACCAAATACCAAAAAATAAATATTTATATTAAAATAATTTAATTTTTTTCCTTCCATAAAAATTAAAATTGTTATTTAAGTTTTGTTATTTTATTATTTATTAAATAAAATTATCTTATAGACATATTTTTTATAAAAATATTTAATAAAAGAAAATATTATATTTCATTATCTAATTCTCATAATGTATTAATTTTTATCATGTATAGAAATATATAATCTCAATAAAATGTTTCATTGTGTATTTTAATTTGATGTTATGTATAAAGTAAGTTACTAAACAGAAAAAGTTTTTAAATAAAATTTCATTTGAAATATCAAAGAGTTAGGTTTATGATCATTGTAATATCTACAAGATCAATTCTCGTTGAATTTCCACCCTCAAAAACCATCACGTTTATCTTACCCTTAGATATTATTTGGAGGGGATTTGTAAGTATAAGTTAATATTATATAATACATCAAATATTAATAAATGTTATATTGTCAATATTACATATATTTTATATATTTTTCACTTCAATAAAATTTTCTGTTATTGAATAATAACAGTTTTATTTTAAATAAATTGATTGATAAAAGTATATTTATATGAAAAAATTAATCAATATTGAAGAATGAGGAATACAATTATTTAGTGATAAAAAACTTATTAAAACGAATTATATATTATATATATATATTAATTATTTTTAGTCCAGCTGATCACTATTGAACAATTTGAAATATATTTATAATATATATAATTAAATTAAATTTATTCTAGATATTTTTACTTTACATGTAATAGGAATACCTTTTTTATGATTTTAGAAAACAATTGTTCTAAAAACGGATTTTATGCATTATACATGCTTACATTAAAATCAATTTTTATCAATTTTAGAAATTGAGTCAAATATTATTATTTATATATATTTAGTAATCATATCCGAATTTCAATATATGGTATCTTTTATATTTGACAGAAATATAAGTTTCCAAAGTAAATATTAGTTTCCATAGTAAAATAGTTATTTTTCATAATTTTTTTTATTAAAGTTTTATAATTTTAAAATAAATTCAATCGTTCTCTTTTTTATGACTATAAAATGATTTTTAAACAAATTATAAAACAAACTAACACTAATTTAATTATGAATTTATATGAAATAAAATAAAAACACTTAATGTATTAAAAGGAATTTTCTACAAAACTACATTTTTGATACTATATATTTTAATTTAAAAGTTAATTCTCCCATATATAGAAATTGAATTATATTAAATGGATTAAAAAAAATATAGTTAGGGATTATCAAGTAATATAAATTCACAATCCATTACCATCATGTAAAATAAAATAATTTGGTAGATTATTTAATCATAATATATCATATGACACTATCAATGATGATGATTAAAAATGGACTTATCTTCTTAAACATTTAATAGATATATATGTGAATCATCATGAAAGGAAAAAATTCCCACCTTAGTGAAATGATTCCTCAACCATTTATCATGTATAAGATTAAGGTATTAAAAAGGGATTATGTAGAGATATAAAACAATATGAAAGAAAATAGGATGGGGAAATTTATTGAGCTTAACTATTATAAATATGGAGTTGTAATATTTGGAAAAGTATTATGTGTACCATATGATCCTATAATATGTATGTTATTTGAACATGATCAAATATCAACATTATCTATCTTCCCAAGAATCACAAATATATATAAATATCTCTGAGATAACTTATAGTGTGACAATATAAATAAGTATATTACAATATATATATCCATGTATATGGTATAAAAGTGTTTTATGATAGAAAAATAAAATTATAAGGGGATTACAAAACTATTACCCATCCAAACATGAAGATGGGAGAATATAACCATACAAATTTTCAAATGTTTTCCAAATATATACAAAGTAAACAATTCCATATGTGTTATGGTGGATCATCATACAAATATTTCAAACTTTATCATTATCTTAAAAGATTTATCACTTGATAAACTTGTAAAGATATATATATATAAATTGGTGAGGGTATATGGAACACAACTATTGAATATATATGATTTAGATATAGGGTTCACCTAAATATTAAATAGGAGTTCTTATAAACTATTGAAAATCATGTTGAAATTTAGTATAACTTATAATCCTTAGGTAGATGGTTAGTCTAAAACGTCCATACAATCTTTGGAATACAAAACTTTAGAATTTACTATGGAATTTAAAGTAATTTGGGAATAACATATTTCACTGGTCATGTTTTCAAAAAATAATATACTCTACTCAAGAATTCATATGGAACCATGTGAATACCATTATGGGTAGAGATGTATACCTTCAAAATGAAAGAATGATTTACATAAAGGAAGATATTAGGACATAAACTAGTGTAATATATGATATAGAATGACCAATTCATTTAGAAACATATCAGAGAAGCACATAGATAACAGAAGATACATATTGACAACTGCTAGTGCAACATAGATTTGGAGATTGGGGAAAATTTTTTTGTAATATCTTTATGAAATGATGTTATTATGTTTGAAAATAAGGGAACGTTATTTCCTAGAAATATTTTCCAATTTGAGATTCTTGATCACACTAGAGCTATTGACTATAACCTTTCCCTTCCATAAAACCCAACATAGACACGGGATGTGTTCCACATATCCTTCTTGAGGAAGAACATATGATACCCCTCAAACATACTAAATTTGAAACAGTTATAATTGGAAAATTCTATATCTTATTAAGAGAATCCCTTGGAAATATTGGGTCATATAAGGTCCATTACATTTTCCACCATTGAACCCAACATAAGGAAATAAAAATATAGTAAAGGTATATGCCTAGAGACCTAACGCTATAACTTACACCTCACCCTTATCCCAAACCACCCCAACTGATGGTGGAAAAACTATTTGGTAATAGAGATAATGTTATATAAAAAAGACCACACATCTAGTAAAAATACTATGAAAAATCACAAGTACGATGAGAAAACATGAGAACCATATGTTGTAATTAAAAAAAGTACCCTCAATTTTTTTTTTCATCTCAGGGCATGTGTTGAAATTTTGAGCATGAAATAGTATATAGGGGGAGGGTGAGGAGAATATAATGGACCAGACCTCTACAATATGATACATTTTCTTCTCTAAATATATATGTTCCATATTTATCTGTACTGTATAGTTAAAATCACATATATTACCTAATAAAAAAAAAATATTATTTCATTAATATAAAACATTAAATGTAAAGTATAAATATAATCCATAAAATTTAAAATAAAATAATGAGCAAAAAAAACATATAAAAATAAGAGAAATTTAATATGAAGTTATAGAGTGTCGTAGTGTACTTGAAATATCAAAGGCGAAACAAACTTTATAAATAAATAAAAATATTTTAAACATGATTCGAATTTATAAATAAAATTTATATAATATTGATATATAATTGAGTTAATTAATAATGAAGTAAAAAAGAGTTATTTATTAGAATTATGATAACTATATGATCATTGGAATTAAAATGATGATTATAATAATAGATGGCCGTATAAAAAGTGACCAGAACATTAAAAGTAGTAAAATGTATAAAAATTAATATTTAAATTGATGAAAATAATTAATTATAAATATTATAACCATAAAAAATTATTTCTCAAATTATGTATTGTAAATCATAAATAAGTATACATTCCTAAGAGGAGTAATTTAACCTTTTAAGAAAAATATTAATTTTAATTTGGAAATTTAAATAACAAAATTATATAATTTTGAAAATTATTTTAGTTAAAATATATATTATAAATTATTATTAATAATATAATAAAAAATAAGTAATAAAAAAATTTAATCATTCATTGTATAAAAATAAGTATTTATTTGAGATAAAATTGTTTTTGATGTATAATATGATTTTATTTATAAGATATATTTATGAATATTAGAATTTTAATTTGATAAAATAGAATTCTTTTTTTGGAATCAATATATTGAAATTATATTAGGGAGATTTTTTTATTTTTTTATAAAATGTGTATCTAAGGAATAGTTAAAAATATATTTTTAACATATACTATATTACTTAAGAAATATTTATGATTTATGTATTACTAAAAATTTATAAAACATATTTCAATAATTAAAATACATTCAATGAGGAAATAAATGCTTTAAAAATAAATTATTGTTAGTTTCATGTATAAAAATAAATTTCCAAAACCAATGTTATATTTCATTTGAATAAAAAACTATAATTGACTCATTAATTTTCATGAAATAGTTCTAAAGTTTCATGATTTTTTAGGTGTGTTTAAGTATAAAAAATACTATATTTTTCATTAATTATTATTAAAATCCATATGAATCCATACTATTTATATTTTCAATCCAAAATAATAAATTAATCAATAGTTTATTCAAATATACCCATCATTTAACCCTTTATCCCCACATAAATGTTTTTAATTTTTTAAAGATCATCCCAAAAACTTCTCTAAAATCCTTTATACAACTTTCTATGGATTAATTATAGAAAGAATAAACCATTAGATGACTTTAATTTTAATCCAATCCAGTTTTACCAAAGAGCAAGGAAAGTATTTGAAATCCCATATCTTCTCATTTCAATTATTTTATAACACCATATATAATATAAGTGATCATTAAAAGTAACCATAAAAACATTTTAATCATGCTCTAATTCTTGTATAAAACTCAAATATTTATTAGTTTCCCCTTATTATTAAAATCATTTAAATAACACTATTCACTCATGGTTGCTTTACCCTACCTAAATGAATGGTGATGTTTTATTTTTCTACTAGTTTATTTTTATCTATTCATAAAAATTGATCTTATGTTTGAATATAACATTATTTATCGAATAATTTCATTTATATGATTCTATAATTATACATTATTCCTGATAATAATGATATTAAAAGTAATCAAATGAATTCTTCTTTAACCGTAAAACCAAATGTACCGAGGAAGATAAAAATAAATATAACTATCTATTAAACTACATATCTTCATTAATTTTGGTGTGACATTAAAACTAGACCATGAATAATATGGTGCTCATATAACCATTGGATTATTTCTTTTTACTGTTACCATTACATCAAAGTGATTTTGTAACTATAAACATGGTAATATCAAAACTCTTGACATGAAAAATATTAATTTATTAAATTAATAAACTAAAATAATAAATGGATTATATGATATGAAATTAATAAGAAGTGGGTTATAAGAAACATAATTGATAAATGAAAATTAACTGTCAAGGAAGTTTGAGCAGAGTCTAAATAAAGTCCAGACTTGTGGAAAGGGGTCTTTACCACTTGTTCTTAATCTTAGGGTTATGTTATCAATTATACACACACACACACTAACTCTCTCTAAATATTCTTATTTCTGCTTATCATTTTTGTTATTTAAATTTTCTTTATACATGATTCCACAATGTATAGAATTATATTGTCCGTTTATTTTCTTGGGATATATATCTCTCTATTCCCCTTTTTGATGTTTTCATTAAATTAAACCTGAAAATAGAACAATTATATTTATTTTCCCTTTCATATTCCACTATTATAAATTCTTTCCAAAAATCCTTCTTTTCTGACATAATTTTTTTTGTAGATACCCTATGTTTTTATCTGTTTCAAATGTTGTCTCAACCTATTCTCAAAAGTTCAATAAAAGAGTTATATATCATTAGTTCTTCATTATATTTTCTTATGTATTATTATTTCTTGTTAAAAAATATTTTCTTGAATCTTTTTTATATATTATAAATGTAATTTCCATGATTTTTTAATCAATTATTTTATTTGGATCACACTATATTTCATGATGGCTAATGATTTATTGAATTATGGTGTTAAATATTTGTTTCTCATAGATTTATTTCATGTTTATGATTTATATATATTTCTATTTTTTATGAGAGACATGTATGTGACACATTATGATGATAAGTGGAAAATTAATTATATATACCCCAATATATTATGTAATTCCTTGTATATCATTATATCCATATGAATGGGAATGACGTGGTTAGATTTATACATAATGTTTTGTGTGGAAATTATATGATTTCCTTCGTTCGAAATCTTATTCAGGGGATATATGTAGTTATCATTTTCCATAATGTTTTCATATATTAGAAGTGGCATTTGACCCTTGTTTATGATGAAATACATTTTTTTCACATTTTACGATTCTTAGTATTTCAGTTATCTAATGATATTTTGTGTCTTATACCACAGTTCCATGAAACCGTTTATAATTCATTACATTTACGATTCTATGTTATTATAATTGACATTCCTGATATATCATCCAATGTTTATCTTATTTTTTCCCATAAATAGGCCTTTTATCTCACATATTTTCTTTTATATTTGTCCTTAGGATATCACATACACTACTACGGGAACGATGATATACCAGTGAATGTCGTGTTAAATTAATTTTAAAATATTTTACTATATATATAATCCTCTAATGAGACTATAAATTTTAATTTATATTCATGTTTTATTGAAATTATATGTAATTCATACATAATTTATATGTATTTATAGAATAAATGGTGAACAAATGTCTCAAGTTGATAAAGGTCGGAACCAAGAGGCCACTTGTAATGATTCACATAGATGTTTTTATTCTCATAATATTGAAATAATCCATTAGATATATGTATTTCATTGATTTTAGTGATTACTTTTCTCATATTACTTGCATTTTAATCATATAAAGTAAATCATATGCCCTTGAGAGGTTTAAATAATTTTGATGATTTTTTGAGAATCAAATAGGGTATGCTCTAAAATTTATTAATCCAACACTGGATTTGAGTAAATATATATATATATTGGTGTATATATTGAGATGTATGTTATATGGTATAAATATAACACTCTATTAAGTCCTTAATATATTATAGTTATAGTAAGGAAGAATTAAATTTTAGTTAACACAGGCAGAACCATGTTTTCAGAGCATAGAGCACTAAAAATATTTTAGATAAAAGACATAAAAATAGCTATTTACTTCTTCAATTGGGGAATTAATAACCCAAAATCATTCAAAACACCTCATTATTTTTTAAATAATTTTATATTAAATAGATTTAAGGTGTTTGATAGTTCAATTAATATGAATACTAAAAACACTTTGGAAAATTTTATTAATGGATCGATGATGAAATTTTACTTAGATATACATACAGGGGAGGATTTTATTGTTGTTACAACAAAAATATTAAAAATATTTTAAAAAAATTTTATTTAATCTTACTGTATGATCATGTTATGTCACGAACAACTTTTCTGATTGATTATGAGATTGAGAAATATCACTGAAAATAGGATGATCAAATGAGAACTAAATTAATTGCTACGTTAGTTTTAAAAAATTCTAATATTTATTCAAAAGATTCAGGGGAATAGTAATTCAAAAAATAAAAAGGCTATAAGTTTTCTATACACTAGAAATATTTATATTTATTAAAAACATTATTATAGATAATATCAAGGTAGATAAAAGTTAATGAACTTTTATAAATTCCAATCATACAATCTTAATTTAATAGGATAATCCAAAAAGTGTTTAAGAATCATGGAATCCTAAGTATAAGATTACTACTATTTAGTAATATTTATATTTGATTGTGAAAAATGACACATTGGAGTTATTTGCATGTCCAAAAGAGATTAAAGGGATTGGTGGAAGATGTGTTTTTAGAAATAAACTAAATGGGAAAAGAGATGTAATATAGAACAATTCCCAATTGGTTTGAAATGATTACTCTAAAATTGATGGTATTTACCTAAATGATTCTTTTTATCCATCCCTAATGATATAAAAAATCGAAACCATCCTTTTTTAAATGTGATAAAATAAGGTAAATATATTTTGAAATGGCTATTAAGACAATGTTCTTTAATTAATAACCTTATGAAGTGCATAAGAGTTTCATTTGTTGTGAATATAGACTGAAGTTCATAAGAGTTGCAATTGTTTTCAATGAGTAGTAAATATTTTATTTAAAGGTATTGATGAAGAAGTTGGTGAAGCCTTGTAGAATTGTGGTTGATTCAATTAATTGGATAATAAACTTGATCATTTCTCCAAGAGGATATAATTATAATGATTGTTGATCTGTTCCTAAGATCAAATACTTGTATCAAGGTGATAAATTGTTACAATGCATGAATAATTCCATGCAGTAGTCAATTGCATGAGGATGTAAATAGCCATCCATTAGATCTAAATGGATGATGTTTAGAAATCAGATGAATGATTGTGTTGATCCTCATGGAAGAAGACATGTGTCAAAAAGAGAACACATCACTCAATGTAGTGATTCCATGCATTAATATTTAATGCAATGGCATAAGGAATAAATAAATGATCCATGAATCATTCATTATTAGATCAAAACAACATATTGAAGATCATTATGAATTTATGATATAAAAAGGTAGGAATGGATTGTGCTTGAAGATGAAGATGATGAAAGGAAACATACATGGGATTTGAATCAAGAAGGCTGGTTTGGAATTTTTTGGAGGAATTCATACATGGTTTTTAAACAACTACTTAGAATATTCCTTTACCAAAAAATTATAAGAAATGTTGAAGAATAGCTGAAGCCCTCACCCAAGGCATATGCGGGACCTGAGGGTCTACCACGCCCAATGGAGAGGCCTCAAAGCCAGCCCGTAAGAGGTGCACATGCGGTCCATGCAAAGCCCGCAAGAGTACGCATGATGATCAAACCATGCACGCAAGAATGCATAGTGTTTTCTAGGTGCACACCCAAGGAGCAGAGTGGGAACGATGAGCATGCCCGCAGGGTGAACATGCTACGAGGCGATACCATGTAGGGATAAAGGAGAATAATGAGTGATGGATGCCAAAAATTAATAGTTAAACCATGACGACCCCGTGTCACAATATCAATGTGGGATAAAAATTTTAAAACCATAACTAATCCTATATGTTCATCAAATCCCTCATATAATCACATTCGCATGTCACATCCGTGTCATGTCTTCTTCATCCCACAATCGCGATGCAAACCAAAACGTCGTAACCACTATCAAACCTCCGAGGTCGTGCTCTTGACCATCGTTGAAGCTCAAATATCTTGCATGGTGATCGTCTGAACAAACTGAATACATAAATGCATGAAACTTTTCATGTATGTATCAAAATGGAGAGTTCGAATGATGGTCGGAGAAACCAAAGGTGAGTGGCCACATCGTGGAGCTCGAAAATTTGATAAAATTAGTTTTTTGTGAACCATATCACTTGCACATGATCTACACACCAATAAGAAGAAGAATAATTCAAGAAGCAGGATCCCGCAATATGTTGAAAATAATTTCCCAGGTTTGAAAATATTAAAACCAAGGATCTCAACTTATTCATATAGATATTTGAAGGGTATCTATCAATGGTTTGAAGATGAATCGAGGTAGAGTCCTCACTTATAAATAAGGGACCCCTAAGCCAAAGGATGGTGCTTCCATTCACAATGAATAGATCTCTCATTTCTTTGAAGAAATAGAGCTACCGTGGAGCGGTCCTCTAGTTCGCAATGAATGAAATGTGAAGCACTTTATGGTTCGTGAAGGAGAAGCCCACATAGCCCATTTCTACGCGAAGAAGAGATTTCATTGCCTCTATTATTCAAAGGATTCCCACACATCCCTTGTGTGGAAGAGAAGAGTGAAACCCTTGGTTCGCGAAAGAATCAGCGAACCATTTGTGGTTCATGAAGATAAGGAATGTGAACCATCTTTGTTCGCAATGGGATTCCATGCACACAATTTTCTTGAGAACAAGAAAAAGGATAATGTACACATACACTACCCTTGGAGAGGATGAATAACCCACCCACATCCATTCATGTTTGTTCAAAAATAGAATATGGATAATGTATTCACAATGCTCATGAATTCATATGCATGAGTTGAGATACCCGAACAAGCCAAAGCGTGGGTCACACCCATTCAGGTTCTGTGTGTTCTTTTATTAAAGAAGAATAAGGGTGCATGAATGGTGGATTTCATGTGAATGAAAAAATAAGAACAAAGTGTGTGTGCACATGTGATGAATGAGGAAGAAATAAAAGGAAAACACACCCTTTGAACCCTAATTAAAAAGAATAAGTGTTTGTTTGTGCAACGACCCAAAAGAAGTGAAAGAGAAAAGGATAAAGAGGAAAGATTGTGTGTGTGTTTTCAATGTGAGTTATACATAGAGGTTTTCACACAAAGACAAAAAGGATTGTGCATGCATGCATGCACACATGCACATTCACACATGAATACACTTAAAAGAATAATCGATATTATTAGTGAACATGAGTAAATATGATGAAGAAATTCCATGCAACTCATGGATGAAGCATATTTAATTCAGATGATTCCAAGTGAGATGATATTCAGTGTTTGAATAATCACACAAGTGTATGTCTTCAGTGGTAGTTCTCATTCACTTCATGCATGTATTTCATGGGATCCAATACCTCTTGTATTTTGATATCTCACTTTCTTATTCCTTAGTGAAATAGATTAATACCCTAAAACTTCTCCTTGTTTTCATGGAATGAATAACATACACATATGTGATTATTCAAACACTGATGATCAGCTAATTTTGCATAATATTGATTAATTATGTTGCATGCTTGAGTTTTATGGAATTGCTACTTCTTGTTTACACACATGCAATAATAATCTTGATTCTCCTTTTAAGTCCCTTATTGTGTGCATGTTCATGCATGAATTCTTGCAAAACCCTATTCTTCTTTGTGTGAAAAACTCTAAGGATAAAACACATTGATCACACACACAATATTTTCTTTTTCTCTATTTCTCTTTATCTTCTTTTGGGTATTATCACACACACACAATTGTTTTTTTTAAATTAGGGTTCAAACGGTGTATTTTATTTTCATTTATTACTCCTTCTTCACATGTTCACACACACATTGTTATTAAGTTTACATGCATGAAATCCTCCTTTCATTCACCCTACTTCTTCATTTAAGTTGGTGATAAGATATTTCTAGGAATTTCTCCACAAAATAAAATTATGTGATTCAGAAAGAAGGGAATCATGATCACTAGGAATATTTTCTCCTTTAAATTCTTGATTTATTTTGGATGATCTCTTACCAATTGGATCTTCCATTAATCCTCTATCAAGTTCAAAAAGTGTTCCATTTATATCTCCAAAATAATTAAATGCACGATCTATCAAGTTTATCTAATATATTTTTACACATGTGATAATAATAAATTCAGTTTTACTCTTAAAAATTCTTTTTATAAATAGAGGTTTTCATTGTGTTTTTCAATGAAATTTTAGAATTATTTTATACCAATTATTGAAATTAAATAAGATAACTTGTATTCTATATTTGGAATGAGGAGGTTCATTTTTTTAAATACTAACCTTTTCTATTTTGGAATTATGAATGGTAACCGTGGTAAAATTTATCACCTCAATAAGGTAATATTGGTTCAATCTAGGTTATATTTAAATGATTAAAACCTAATGCTTGGTCCAAATTATTAATAGATGAAATAGATTAAACATGTATAATCTTACCATGAAATTTTAAAAAATTACGGTACTCTAATCTATAGTAACTACCTATATAATATTTAAATCAATGAGTGTTTCGAAAAGTCAGTATCTTAGTTTTAAATAGATTTTATGTATCATTATATGTAAAAAAGCAAGTTATGAACTAATATAAATTTATATTTGTTGAATAATGAAATTTCATTCAAGTTGGTAATTTATTTTTAATTTTTGGTTATTTAATAATTACCTTAAATGCATGTCTAAAGCGAATATATTGTTTATTCAATTTAGTGAATAATAAAATAAATGATATTAAAACTAATATTGTTTGAGTGAGTTGTAGTGTTCAAAAATATTTCTTAGATAAATATAATATCTTTTTGATGTTTAAAAGAATTTTATTCTAGTTATAGATTTTTATTTTTCTTTTATGTCAAATTAAAATAATTGCGTCAAAATTAATATAATAGTTATTTTATCAGAATTATATTTCATTGAATTATTAAATATCAAATAAATATTTAAAGTGGACAACGTGATCAATATATTGTTAAAAGGATCACCCCTTGTCTATTAATTATTTAATTTAAAACTTATATAAAAAATTATAATCCATTATGTTTGAAAAAAAATTAGTGCTATTTTGGATAGAATAGGTTATCATAAGGGTTAAAGAAAGACATAATGTGTAAAACCCAAAATAAAATTGTTTGGATTTTATTTGTTAAAGTTATTTAAACTCTTTAATATATTATTTTTGAATCTCAATAATTTTGGAGTGATTTGAACTAGAAAATAACTTCATTATATTTAAATATTTTATGAAATTCTGAGAGTGTTCCTCCCCTAAATTATAAATGGTACATATCCTTTCCCATCATCACACAAAATTGAGCCTTATATCTAGACCAAAACCTAATTTATTTTTCTAAATTTTCTAATCCACATTATAGAGGTTTTGGTCTTCCCAAAATACCATCCTTAGGTCCCCAAAGAGGATATCTAAGGGGTCGTTTCAAATAATAGGTAATCACCTAAACTAGTCACTTAATTATTTTTCTTCTTTTAGCTCCTATAAATATTTTATATTTTTAATTAACTAATAATTTTAATATCCTAAATAATCATAAATTTTATTATTATTATTATTAAACAACAATTATTCACCTACATTTTCATTAAATGAGAAGTGAACGTATCACACATTCTTATGTAAGGCTTTCCGTATCTATGTAGCGAAAAAATTCATTTTCCAACACTATAATTTCTGAATGAGTTTTATGATGTGTTTAATATTTATATATTAATTAATTAATTAATTATAATTCTGAAATTATAGTATAATATCTACTATATTACCATCCAAAACATTGAAAAATGATAACATCGCTCATACCTACGTGTGGAGTACCACCTTAACAAGGCTATGTGATTCATTTTCCATCTCCATTTACATGGATGGAAATAAAGATGTATTTAATTTATATATATGATTTATATGTTATAATAATGATCATTAAATTATGAAATATTATTTTAATTTATTTATTTTCATCCATCAAAAAGTGAAAACGACATTCAACCATACGTACGCCGTACCATCTCTAGGAAGAGTGCAATTCATTTTTCATATCTGTATAGTTTATGGATGGCTCAAAATTTTTATGTAATGAAAATATATGATATTTAATTCATTATTAAAAAAATTTAAATGATAAAAACATAATTGATGTATAAGGACCAATACTACCAAAATGACACATGCTTGAAAAACAAAGTACTTATAACCTAGAACATTGATTTTAATAACAAATTATTAGTAAACAAGAAATAAGATATTATAAATATGTAATAAATGGTAGGATAGATATGAATATAGTTCTAGAAAATATGTATAATAAATATATATTTATTGTACAGAAGGATATACTTCATATGATGAAAGGAATGACTTATGGTTAGGGATTTATTCTCGAATCCTATTTTAATTAGTATTGTTTTTAGTAGAATTTATGCTAGGGAAATTATATGATCCTTATCTTAATAATTCATTTATTTTTATTTTACTCTCATAATTTCCTAAGAAAATATATTTCAGATTCAAATTCATCACCTTGTGTGTTTAAGTGACTGAATGACTGTTTGTAAATAAAATTAACTTTATTTCTATCCTGGGTCAATTTTTTTTTCTGTATCCATATTTTTCAAAAATGATTTAAATAATGGTTATTGGGATTATTTTTATATTTATAAATTTATTTTGAACACTTGATTTTTTTTAAATTTTTATTAAAATTAATATTATTATCATTTTGGAAGGAGGTACTTTTTGAATTTTCTATATATGTCTGAATGAAATGTTTTATTTTACCATATATGGAATGAATAGAATTTACTAGCATCATGAAATATCAATGATTTAAGGATTTATTTAAAATTATCCCAATATATTTTCAAATAAAATGAGTTCCATAATATTTTTGATTTTTTTTAAATTTTAAATAATTGATTTTAAAATGGAATATATATTTTCATCTAGAATGTTTTCAATGATATTATATTCATCCATGAAAACAACCTTTATAATTTCTTATATTTTAGTAGGGATATCATCCAACAGAACAGTCCTTATTATTATTTTGGATGGTTTAATGTTATTATGATGATACGTTTATGAAAACAATTTATTTATCATGGGATATGCTATGATGAGATTATGAAATTTTTATGAAACCTATTTTGTTTGTATGGGTTTTGATATAATGATATGATTAATGTTTTGTGATATATTTTAACACATATTTATGATTTTCACTATGTTATGGGTGGGCCTAGAGTCATATATCTCACTAATTAATTGGGTAAAGTATTTTATCTCGCGATATAATTATTTCAAACAAGTCGATATGCTTGATTCATTATAAGAAACAAGATAATGTGCCTGATCAATTATGGGAAAAAGTCAGTGTTCATGATCAACTATGGAAAATTGTGGTTGAGGCTTGACACATTATGATTTTATATCCTTGGTAATTAATGTTGACATGTGAAATATTTTCCACATGTATGACAGTGACACACTTTTATGACACGGACTTATGGTTCCTGATTGATTTAAAAAGACTTCTTCTTATTTTGATTAATGTGTTCTAAAATGAAAATTTTTTATGACATGATTCATTTTAATGATCTTTAAAATATTTGGTATTAAATTTATATGTTATTATTATGATCTCATAACTATATGGTTATCTTGTTCATTAAAATGATAATCAATTGATATCTCTCTTGTTTACCCTGATTGAATATCTAAACTCATCCCTTATTAATTTTCCTTTCCCATGGTTATGAAGAAATGATTATGTATGTTATTTACATTCATATTAAGAAATTGAATGATTGTTATGTGATATATTGATGATATTTTATGAAATAAGTATATTTTGATTCTAGTCTCCAATGGCACTAAACATTTGTGGCCATTGGGGGTTTATTTTTGTAATATATTTAATATTAATATATAAATATGTAATATTTATATATGAAAGGACCATGAATTTAAAACCTATCTCCATTAATAAGGAATGTGATTCATGAATCATAACCATCCTGGCATAGTTCTATACAATAGTCCTGGTAGAAAGCATTAAAAATAGCGAGATTAAAGAGAATGTATGATGTGTGTTGATAAATGGGTATTTTTGATCCCTCACTTACAAAATTTTCATGATATTATTGTGTTTATATTAATGGTTGTAGAATATAAAAAAACTTTACATTGTCTAGAATGTAATGTTCAAAAACAATTAAATTGAGAGATTTCTATGACAAGATTCTTGAGACACGTATCCATGTGTTTTATTTGTTATTTCATGTTATATTAATTCTCAATATGATCTTTAATTTTTGGGAGATTATTTATATATAAAGGGTTTTCATTGTAAGAAATACCTTTCGAGTAAGCACAAAACACATCATGGAATTTAGAAAATCGCGTCATGGTTAGTGTCTCAAAAAACGACTTATGAATTGATTGAGGGAAAACTAACATTTTAGTGGATATAGTTCCAGGATATTTATTTACTGTAATTAATAGTATATAAGTAGAAGGGAAAAATTCATGATTGAGTCCACTATATCATGGTTTAGGTGAAAATATCTATTGGTTTATAGTTTTGTATCTATGGTTTAAGGGTGGATCTACTTGTCTACCATGAGTAGAATAAAATTATATAGTATTTAGATCTATGGTGTAGTTTATGAAAAATATTCCTTTAGGTATTCATTATTTAATGTTAAATTAAATAAAATCAATGGAGTCTATGTTTAGTGAAATCAAATTGTTCTTTTGGATACTATTCTGTGACTAGAAGACAAAATATAATTGTTCAGTGATTGTGAATGATTGGAGGTGCATTGAAAAAACACCATGTCATAAAGGGATCCAACCATTTTATGGTCTCTATAAAGAATAAAATATTAAATATGGAATGAAATATTAAATTCAAGGGAGATAGTTATTTTGGACATGGTTTTTTGATTTTGAATTGACATTTAAAAACCACTGCATGGTACACATCATAACATAATTATTTTACAAGCATGAAATAAATGTAGTTTTTTATTTGTGAAAGTATTGGGGCATGGAGATATACCTACATACTTTCTTCATGATGTTTTTATAAATTTTGTTAATTACTAGAGAGAATAAAAAAGTATCACTCAAAAACCATACTTAGAGGAACATATAGTTAATTTATGATGATTGGTAATTGTTATTGGAGATTTTACTATTTCATTCTTCCTTATATTGTCAATGTAAACTTGAGTTTGGGTTCATTACTTTGTTATTCCCTAAAAGCAATTTTTTTAATTATAATACTACCAAGATATGTAATATGGATTACAACTAGTGAACACTAATGATGAAGGCTCTTGATAGAAATGATAGGGAACCTTGTAAATCTATTATTTTATGTATCCTTACCTCTAATAAATATTATTTTATTGTTGGATTCAATATAATATGATTTAACCATATTGAAAATTCTTTGTTATATTTTTAGTAATTTTTTTGTTGATAGTTATTCACCCCCTTCTCAGTGCCTCTCACTATTCTTTCCTAGGGATCTTCAATAACAAAAATTATTCTATCCTCAAAATTTTATTGAATTATGATTATTATTTTTAGAATAAAAAACATAGACATATCATAGAAAATTATATAAAATATTTTTTTTCGGTTTTTATATTATTGATGAATTTGATTGCTTTAGGCCACATCAAAAATAATAATAGCCCTATATCACTACCCGTGATATTATGTTTCTATAAAAAAAGAATTTTCTAAAAAAATGTATTTATTTGAAACATACCAAAATTTTATTTGATACCACTAATTGGTTTTGGCATATTTTATCAAATATCAATATTGGATGAAAATAAATCCAAAATGTCATGATATATTAAAGAGATGTTTAAAATAAATAGAGCATAAATTAAGGACATACCTATTCTCTTAGTTGAACCTTATTCTACCCAATATTTGATAAAAAACATTAGAAACATATTAAATAATGTTTTATCAATTAGGGATCCACCTAATATAGTAAATAATGATCAATTATAAAAATAACCTTACATATTTTCCGGGAATGATATCAACATCCATTCGAAGAACAATGTGAGAACAAGAGATATTCAGGAAATGATTATTTTATTTTTTGTGGATCCAAGGATTTACTGGATTCAATTATATGTGAGGAAGGGTGAATTAATTTTCACTACCTTTTAGAACTAGTCCTATTAACCTGTGACTATTTTTATAAGTAATATTTATTTATATTTAATTGTTTTTCACAACCTCAATCATATATATATAAATATTATGATCACAATGAACATATGACTTTCTATAGGCTTCAACCATATTTTTGGTTACTATATCCATTACATGAAAGATGCAATCCAAGTAAAATTTGATTCAATAATGTGATAAATTAAAAACATTCCTGTTATGTTGTCTACTTTAACCCAATGAGTGCTTTTATACATTAATATAATAATCCCTCTTATTTATAAATTATTGTTTTGAATAAACTAAAAAAATTATAATTCTTATTTAAAATGTCAATTCATTTTTTTAATTTTAAAGTTATGTTGAGAGTCATAATAACAATAATAAACAATAAATTTTATCTTATTTAGATATATCTACTCTTAATCATAGTTTCTTTATGATCCTATGGTTCTTCGACTTCAGTACGCTCACTCTCTCTCAATTTCCACTCATCCATGTATCATATTCATACAGTCAAATTTTATTAGTCTTTATTCTTGAATAATTAATACATCATTTTTAAATGATTACATTATTTTTCATAATATCATTCTATATATAACTAGATCATTGAAATATATATTAATAAAATATTCAATATCCTCATGAGTAACATGTTTTATTTTCTTTATCATTATTTTGAAATTAACTAATTAATATTTTAATTAAATTAATTATGGAAATAATATATTTAGATATTTATAAAATATACATTCTCAATCAATATATCTAGATAAAAACCCCAATTATATCTCAAAATATATTATTAATATTATAATTATAAAATATCTAAGTGAAATATTTGTGAAATTATGAAATAAATGCTATGTATTGTCTTAAATTTTAAAATATGACATCTCATTTGTGTCACATTTAACTCGGACGAAATAATATTTAACAAATTACAGTATTACTGTGACATCACTAGCTTAAAATACCATCACAACCCTTTCAAAAAATACCAATGACGTAAGAAACATCTTGAATATAATATACAAATTTTGTAAAAATGACATTAAAATATTGTATATGTAATTTCTCATTGAAGATTTAATTTATTATACCTCATGATCACTATGATTTTCATTCAGGACCACATAAAATCCTTTACAATCACCATGATTATCATTCATTGTTACCCAGACTCATCTTGGATCGATCAATTAAACTGATTGTGTACTTTATACTTTGTAAATATTTTAGTCCTGATCACATGATTTGATAAACAAGATCAACTAAGTAGTTGTTCATTAAATTTTTTGACATTCTTTATAAAATCACACAAACACTTCAACATCCATTAATTATTAATTAAAAAACCTTAATGATATATAAAAATATCATTAAAAATTAAAACAAATCATTCATATATTCTCAAAAAACACTCTACAAGTCTTAAAATTTTCAAATGTAAAATATTATGTAGTGAAATTTCATCCAATATTTAGGAAATACCACAAGTATCATTACTACTATTCAAATTATTTTTTATTGAATCAGTAATTTATTTAATTGAATGTGTAATTATATTTACCTGCAACTCCCTCATGTGATCGAGATAGGTTGTTAAATGACCTCAGGCATACCTCTTTATATGCCTCAGGATTCCATCAAACAAAAATGGTGTAAGGAATATTAGGAGGAGATTATTCCATCATGTACATAGATTAAATAACATTGTAAATAATATAGATAATCAAACCTGAATCGAAGAATAATAAAAGGAAAAACCTAAAAATCCCAATAATAATAGATACTATGTAATCACTTGCTGATTGTCACTAAATGATGTGATGAATGTCTAAAAAGTAAATGTTGAAATAGACTCAATAAAAGAATCCAAAGACCCCAGTCTCAATAACCATTTTTTACCATATTAAAACTCTACCCCATGCCACATGTAATCAATCAATACAGGGCCCCTTTCTCATGTCTCGATCTGAAACCACAAAATCTTCCTGGATACAAAACGATGATCGGGAGAAGGTGTGCGTAAATCACTGTAGGACCCCTCCAATTTGTCTAAAAAATATATTCTTAATATATATAGTGCATCAAATAATATTATAAATAAGAGTGTTAATTAATAAATTCTTACAAAACATCAAAAAACCCTACCATCCCTTGAGCTCCTGGATCACATCTGAGGTCCACAAAACCTCCTTCAACTCTATATCAGATGTCTCTATCATGTATTAAATACATCTACATCAAGAGAGATAACCCAAACTATTGGAAGATTTTCTTAAGTAATGATGAATTTCTAGAATAATGTCTCATGTGACCATTTCATACTAAGCCCATGGACTATTCAATATAAATTTATGTCTTCAAAGAGTGCACATCGCCAAGGGGAATGTAACCATATTATACCAAACCCTTAGAATATTATAGATCCAATTAAATATTCCCATGGAATAATTCCAAACTAATGGAAATTCTATATGGAATGATATATCAAACTCTACCCTTAAACTATGCTAGATCCACTTACGTGGTCCCTTGGTACTCTTCCAATCCAAGGGAAAAATTTATTACTTAATTCATTACCAAGTACCAGTAATACAAAATCATAAAAACAAACTTGTTGGATTCTTCTACATATATAAAAATAAAAAATTGTAAGATCTATGTTACTAAACATGTAAATTTTTTCAAGTCATCAGAATCCTTGTTGCTATTTTTTTACAAATACAAATTTTATGATATTTATTATCAACAAGTGAATCCTCTTACATCTGGATGAATCAATGATTCTATATCATTCCAATTTCAAAATTATTAAATCCCAAAAGCTATTACATGGTAACATTTATCATTAATCACAAGTTATTTCAAATCACAATTATTAGAATTCACTTGGTATACTAAATTCACATTAATAAATTCTATCAATTCATCACAAATGCAAGGGTAGGATCACTTATTGGGTGTCCCCAAGTATTGTGTTAATGATAATTGACCCGACCGAATCTATGGGAAGTCTAAGTATGTGAAATTAATTTAATAGTGAATAGTCCAATTATTTAGATTGGTAACACAACATTCTAAAATGATCACACTAATTAAATATAATAGAAGGATGAAATACACATTAGTGTGTTGTTATAGGCTTCCCAAATCAAAATTATATTATCCATATTTATGTACTCACATCCAAGGTAAAATTGGGCTCCACCTTCATTCCCTTCATTGAATAATGAAGGTCCTTCAAACACAAGACTTGAGATCTCAATACTTATTGGTCATTCTATACAAGGGTTCTCAAAAGGAAATATAATGTATCAGGGAGGATGAAAAGAAAAAAATAGCGCTATTAAATTAAACTCTCTTTATATATTTTTAATATCTAATAGAACATGCCTTTTGTTCAGAGAAAAGGTGTCAGAGGATACTGTCGAAAGGGATGAAATATAGAGAATCGAGTGTGTTATAATAATACACAATAATGGTGGTTTAAAAGGAGGATATGCATGACATATTCACAATGTAAATAGAGGATTCATGTTATGAATTCCTCCATTCCCATATATACTGAAAAATGTATCACCTTATATTAAAAACCCATTTCACATCATGGGTTTTTTGATTCACAGGGTCCATTTATGTAGAGAATTAATGTCATGGTGTTTTAAAAAAATTATTTATTAAATGAATTAGGATCATGGGGTCAATTGAAAATCATTCAAGTCCTGAATGATGTTCATATGGTATACTAAATCTATTTGTGGCATAAATTATGTTCATAGGCTATGTCCAGAAACATTCGAGGCATGGATGTGGTGAATGAAGTCTCCCTTGAACCATTAATGTCTTGAATTATGTTTAAATGGTCCTAGTAGAATTATTGAGGGCATAAATGAAGTTCATGGGTCAACCAAGAACCATTTATTCCATGTAATAATGTCATGGGGTCTTCCATGAAGAATTCGTGTTTTAAATCGACAATTCCAAGTGTGAAATCACTATGAATCCAGACTCATCATCATCTTCTATTTCAATATTGTAACAAAAAAACAACCATACCATGGCTCAAAATCATTATTTAAATGAATTCCAACCCAATTTAACAAGGTTTAAAAAAAATAAAGAGTGATGTTCCTGAAAAAATACATGATTTTATAACCACCCCACCATATAAAAACTTATCCTCAAGTTGTGCTCTAAAGAATATTTGTAGGAATTGGTGAAAATGACTGTCCATAGTGTCCACATATCTGATTCCATATCCTAGGTCTTCTCTTGAAAATTATTATTCCACCACTACACTCGCCCAATAGGAACAATATTATCCATATATTATTCTCACAAAAATTCATGAAACAAATCAGATGCACGTCAAAGGATGCACTATTATCCCGATTGATGTTATCAACATATATAAAGTTATAAGGGTTTGGATGATATCTCATAAGCTACAACACATGAAAAAAATAATGCATGATACTATATCAATGTTGAAGGGAGAAATGGGTTTTCACATGATTGACCCTCAACACTATATGTAAAGACTTGAAAAAATGGGTTTTAGCTTCCTCTAATTTATGATACATTGTTTCACTAGCTTAGGAGACACTCTAATAAATACCCAATGACTGATTTATAACACTAGATGACATATATGAGGGCCAACATACAATTTCTATTATCTTTTCATGCTCACCAAATACTTTCTTCTTAACAGAACTTACTCAAACATCTCCAACATGAGACTGGGCCGAACAAGTAATGACTCAACAATATCTAATAATAATTTTCATAATCATCATGAAATTCTATAAAATCACTTCAAGGGATCCATTTTTATCTATCCCAGAAATCTATTAATATAGGAGAACTCCATCATCCTTTGATGTTGTTCAAAAGAACCATTGATTTCCAAAACACATGCTCATAAAATATCCTATAGAATTCAAGTTATCAGGTATGATTGGCCATCAGTCTAAGGATGGTACGCTATACTCAGAAGAATTCTCAATCACAAAGAATTTGGAGGACCCTTTGAAAATTGATATATCATAGAAGTATCATGATTATAAATGATACTCCATAAAACACAAGGATGAAAAACTATCTATCACATATAGAGCCTACCAAAATAATCGACGTGAAGGTCTCTCTAATAGGAAAGAAGTTGACTACCATCATCAGTTGATCCATGATCAAAAAAACTACTTCATTATTGAGATTTTTCTACAGTAATCCTCTCATGAAATCCATAATTAAATCATCTCATTTTCATCTAGGAATGGGTGGGGGCTACAATAACCCTACTTGCCTTTAGTAATCAGACTTCACATACTGATAGGTGAAACTACTCATTAGGAAGATTTTTATCTCCTTTATCATCCCTAGACACCAATACTATTTATTAATATCATGATACATTTGTGTTAGACCTAGATATACAACCCAATTATAAGAATGAAACTCCATTATTATCCCCTCACATAATCTCATAGGAACCTATACATGGACTTAGTTAATATGGACATCACCGCTGCTTTGATACCATCCCAAAAATGGATCCCCACTATATAAGTATTCCCATTTGGATCACCCCTTTGGATTAGATATATTTCATGATCTAGTAAAAGTGCACTATTCTAACAGTTTTCTATTCAGATCTAATATTCCATAGGACTCCGGAATAATGAGATTCATATCTTCAAGGTGTTGCAAAAACCCTCACTAATAATTATACTCCTATACTACATCAATATTCACCTTTTGGATTAAATAGTTGTGAAAAATGTTTCATTTTCAAGGATGGTAATATAATTGAATGTTGAAATACTATAGATACTCTACCCTCCTCCTTTGTTTAATGATTATGTCTCACTGAGAAAATATGTACTTGAGGATATTTTGGTCCATATACACCACAAATATCTCACCCAACATATGGTATCTCTATTATATTAGGCCATGTACCACCAAGACTAACTGCATATTTTGAGTTGGGTAATTCTTTTAATATGGTCACAGCTGTTTGGAGCCATAAGTAACAACTCTATCCACCCTATATAAGAACTCATCTATGCCCAATTTTAGATTTGATAGAATTCATAAAATTCTCTTTACCTAGAATGGTACAGTTGAGGATTAATGATGAGGTTTTATTTGTCTTCAACTCTAGTAAATCCCTCTCACATGTATTTGAAAAAAAATCTTCACCCAATTCTTGTTCATCCCAAATATTAGCATTACTAGATAAGAGAATTCATAAAATAAAAACTAATAGAATCCCACTAGTCCCAGATTTATTTAAAACCTCAAATAATTTCTTGGGTAACTCATAAGATACCATAGCTAAAACCTTATCTAAGTCCACTAACAGCCCATCCTAATAGATAACATGGCCCATGAAGTGTACACTAACATCCTAGAATCTTCATACAGATAGCATGGCATAAATTTGATTCTCTATGAGTATACTCACTATAAGAAAAACAGGTATTGGAGACGGGCCATTTGCGATGGGATCCCGTCGCAAATGGCCCGTTGTGGAAAATGGCACCGCAACAATAATTATTTACGACGGGCCCCTCGATAAAGACATTTTTTGCAACGGGGATCCTTCCCGTCACAAATATTACTCCGTATATTTGTAAAAAACTTTTAAAATAGTAATTGCGATGGGCCCCGTCGCAAATACATGTTGCGACGGGCCCGTCGCAAATAGTATTCGTGACGGGGCCCGTCGCAAATACTATTTAATCAAAAATAAAAAATTATTAATAAATTATTTTAAAGAATATAATAATAATACCATTTGCGACGGGCATAGTATCCCGTCGCAAATACTATAAAAAAAATAAAAAAAATTAAATTATTAATAAATTATTTTAATTAATATAATAATAATAGAATTATAATTCAAAAATAAAAAATAATAGAATATTAATAAATGATTTAATTAATAAAATAAAATTAGAATTATAATTCACAAATAAAAAAATATTAATAAGTTATTTTAATTAATATAAAAATAATAGAATTATTTTAAATTCAAATATTAAAATAATTCAAATATTACAACAAAATATAATTCAATTATAATATTATAAAATTTTAATATATACATATATATAATTTAATATTATAAAATATAAATAATATTCATATTCATATTAATATTGTTATTTCAAAATATAATAATATTAATATTTTATAATGAAACAGAAACTACGAATAAAAAAAATTCATATTTTTATTTAACAAACTTTATAACATAAAAACAAACTCTAATCTGAAGGAGGGGGGAGGGGGAGGGGGGATCTGCAGATGATGGTGGAGGAAACTCCATCCCTAATGCATGAGTGAGTCGGCGCATGTAATCCATCTGCTCCTACTACTGCTACTACCACCGACTCATCTGCTCCTCGTACAGCTGCTGCTGGCGTCGACGCTCCTCCTCATGATACTACTACTGCTGACGCATCTACTCCTGCTCTTGTCGGAGACTCTCTATCAGTGTAGTATGAGATCTCAACTGATCCTCATACTGTGTAGCATAAGAAGATGCACAAGCTCCTCTCGAGCTGGACGCCGACATCGCAGCACTACCATAATAATCTCCAGGAGTCAGTCGAGATCTGATACCAACTACCCAGCCCTTCTCGAATGCATACTAGGTGGCCTTCATCCATGCCGCCTCATCAAACTGACGGCCAGTGGTCTAATCTGATGACTCTTCCTGACTCTCAGGCTAGGTCTGTGACGCTGCGGCCTCATAGGACTCCTGTAGTTGCAATTTGAAATGAAAATTGTGAAAATATTATATGCAGTTAATTTTTAAACAAGAAAACAAATAATACTGACCACGATGTGATGCTGACTATCACCTCTGAGCTCCCCAGTAGCAGGATCACTATACATCCTCCAATATACGTCGTACTCCGTAATATCAGGGTTCTCGACAGCCTATAAGAATAAAAAAATAAACTCTTAATATTTATAGTTATATAACATATTTATAAATAATGTACGTACAAGATGTTGTCTATGAGTACTGAAAGAACGACTCCCAGCTCGATGAGTCACCTCCTGTCTCCCCCGATTCTTCCTCCCCACTGATGATCTCCTCTGAAAGGCACTACTCAACCAGTGCGCACATAATCCATCCCATACATGGGATGAAATGTACTCTGGTCGGTGTGCTCTACATGACTCGTCAAAATCTGACACTCCTTCTTTCTTCATGGAATATTTTCTTAAATTGTGCAAAAACTGACAAAAGCGATCACGCATGGCCACCTCCTATGCCTCGTGGATCGCGTCACGCATGGTATCCTCGATCGGATACCATAAAACCTACAAATAAATCAAAATATCAAGTTAGAAATGAAATAATTTTCAAAATAAAAATTATTTATTTACGTACGTACCAACCAATGGCCGAACATGGCCTGCTGCACATCAATGGGAATCTTCTCCCATGTGGTCCACGACTGAGAGAAATAGTTGCCCAAAATAGTGTTGCCCTGTCTGATGTGTCAAACGTGTCAAATGTTCTCAATGCACATTTTCTACAATGGCATTTTATTTTGCCTTCTGAAACAAATTCTGGATTTGATGCCATTAATGATAAAAAAGTCTCCACACCCTCTATATATACTGGATTTAAACCAGAACCATTTGGATTTCTACGTTGTTTTATCCATATGCGTCACCTAATAATGACTTTTGATGACCTCGTTGTTCCATATTTTTCTATAAAATATAAAAGCATTACTGGTTTTGAATAATTTGTTAGAAAAAACACTCAAGCAAGGATTGAATATGTTGAGAATAAAGCAAAACCTATGACAAATATTGATAATTTTAATATTATATTGATTTTTTATTTTTTTAATAATATTAATATAATGTATTCATAAATATTAATTATATAATAATAATATTATTACATTATTAGAATATCTTATTATTAATATTAAAATAATATAATTTTCTATATTATATACAATTCTCCTTTCATCTGTGTGTTTAACATTCTGTCTCCACATGTAATATTAGCATTCACTTTCACCTCTCCATTGGCGAGTAGTTTGATAACTTTGAAAAAGAATGCAAATATTACACGTGGCGACAGAAAACACACAGATGAAAAGTGAATGGTATATAATATAGAAAATTATATTATTTTAATATTAATAATAAAATATACAAATAATGTAATAATGTAATTATTCCTAATTATTCGTAATTATTCCAAATTATTGGTAATTATTCCAAATTATTGGTAATTATTCAAAATTATTGGTAATTATTCATAATTATTGGTAATTATTCCAAATTATTGGTAAATATTGGTAATTATTGGTAAATATTGCTAAATATTGGTAAATATTTGTAAATATTGGTAAATATTGGAAAATATTGGAAAATATTGGTAAATATTGGAAAATATTGGTAATTATTGGAAAATATTGGTAATTATTGGAAAATATTGGTAATTATTGTTAATTATTGCTAATTATTGGTAATTATTACAAATTATTGGTAATTATTACTAATTATTGGTAATTATTACTTATTATTGGTAATTATTACTAATTATTACTAATTATTGGTAATTATTGGTAATTATTGGAAATTATTGGTAATTATTACTAGTTATTACTAATTATTACTAATTATTGGTAATTATTACTAATTATTGGCAATTATTACTAATTATTGGCAATTATTACTAATTATTGGTAATTATTACTAATTATTACTAATTATTACTAATTATTGGTAATTATTACTAATTATTACTAATTATTACTAATTATTGGTAATTATTACTAATTATTGTTAATTATTACTAATTATTGTTAATTATTACTAATTATTGGTAATTATTACTAATTATTGTTTATTTTTACAAATTATTACTAATTATTGGAAATTATTACGAATTATTGGTAATTATTGGTAATTATTACTAATTATTACTAATTATTTGTAATTATTGGTAATTATTACTAATTATTGGTAACGATTACTAATTAATGTTAATTATTACTAATTATTGTTAACTATTACTAATTATTACTAATTATTACTAATTATTACTAATTATTACTAATTATTGGTAACTATTACTAATTATTACTAATTATTACGAATTATTACTAATTATTACTAATTATTACTAATTATTTCTAATTATTACTAATTATTGGTAATTATTACTAATTATTGGTAATTATTACCAATTATTGGTAATTATTACTTATTATTGGTAATTATTACTAATTATTACTAATTATTACAAATTATTACTAATTATTACTAATTATTACTAATTATTACTAATTATTACCAATTATTGGTAATTATTACTACTTATTACTAATTATTGGTAATTATTACTAATTATTACTAATTAGTGGTAATTATTTGGTAATTACGTCTAATTATTACTAATTATTGGTAATTATTACTAATTATTACTAATTATTGGTAATTATTACTAATTATTACTAATTACGGGTAATTATTTGTAATTATTTCTAATTATTACTAATTATGGGTAATTATTTGTAATTATTGGTAATTATTACTAATTAATATTAATTATTACTAATTATGGGTAATTATTACTAAATATTGGTAATTATTTCTAATTATTGGTAATTATTACTAATTATTGGTAATTATTACTAATTATTGGTAATTATTACTAATTATTGGTAATTATTACGAATTATTGGTAATTATTACTAATTATTGATAATTATTACTAATTATTGGTAATTATTACGAATTATTGCTAATTATTACTAATTATTGGTAATTATTACTAATTATTGGTAATTATTACTAATTATTGGTAATTATTACTAATTATTGGTAATTATTACTAATTACTGGTAATTATTGGTAATTATTACTAATTATTACTAATTATTACTAATTATTGGTAATTATTACTAATTATTACTAATTATTGGCAATTATTACTAATTATTGGTAATTATTACTAATTATTGGTAATTATTACTAATTATTGGTAATTATTACTAATTATTGGTAATTATTACTAATTATTTGTAATTATTACTAATTATTACTAATTATTACTAATTATTACTAATTATTACTAATTATTACTAATTATTACGAATTATTGGTAATTATTACTAATTTTTGGTAATTATTACTAATTATTGGTAATTATTACTAATTATTGATAATTATTGGTAATTATTACTAATTATTGGTAATTATTACTAATTATTGGTAATTATTACTAATTATTTATTAATTATTACTAATTATTACTAATTATTGGGAATTATTGGTAATTATTACTAATTATTACTAATTATTACTAATTATTCCGAATTATTGGTATTTATTACTAATTATTAGTATTTATTCTTTATTATTGGTAATTATTACTGATTATTCCTAATTACCATTTAACTATGAACAATGAATACTAATAATTTAAATTTATTAAGTAACAAAACAATGTAAACATAATTAAATTACAACTAATTAAGAATAATTGAAACTAATAAAAACTTTAAAACTAATATTATATTAAAATGAAAATAAATACCTTTAAAATTGATCTGAGGTTGATCTCTGATCGTTGTTGAAAATTCAATATCAACTCTGGAAAAAAAATTAAACTCAAGAACCGGTAAACTCTAAAAATAAAGTTTTGAGAGAAGTAGAAGATCGATTTTGAGAATGAATGGAAAAAAACAGATGGGGGGGTATTTATAGGTTGATTATTTGCGACGGGATACCCGTCGCAAATAGTAGTATTTGCGACCGTACCTGTCGCAAATACCGTAGCCCGCATTTATTACAGTCAACGGTTAAATAGTTATTTGTGACGGGTCCTGTCGCAAATAATAACCTGCCGACATACTATTTGCGATGGGGGTATATTCCTGTCGCAAATACCTTTTACCGACACCGGTTATTTGCGACGGGCGGTAACCGTCCCTCGCAAATAACTTTCCCGCGATTTAGCGCGGAAAGCGCGCCAGTCCTTCGGCGACGGGGAAAGCTAACCCGTCGCAAATAAGTTTCTAACCGGACTATTTGCAACGGGATTTCTCCCCGTCGCAAATAACCCGTCGCAAATGCCCATTTTTCTCGTAGTGACTCTAGTTGATTTCAAGGTGTTGGGAAGGATTTTCTATAGAATGGGAGTACACTTGTAATTAATTTATGAAAACAACCACAAACTTGTCTGGAAACTAATGAACGATCTGTTTTATCATGAAAATATACACCACCTGTGTGTCCTTCTGATCGTACAACATCACTACGAACTCATATAGGCCATACCTGCTCCCAAAATCACTCTATGGAATGTAAAATAGTCTTAATATAAACTTATGATACACTATCCTCTTGAAAATCTGGGAGAAAATATTTTTACCTCTTAGTATATTAAAGATATCATTGATGAATAGAACGGGACATTGGTTTCTAACCTTCATGTAGTTTAGTATCAAATAATCCAAACAAAATCATAGTGTTCAATCAGCCTTCTTGGTGAAAATAATGGTAGATTCCCATAGATTAGTACTATATTATACGAATCCTTTAGTTTCCAAATATTTCAAATGAAATTTTAACTCACAATGTACTTTCAATGGTGGGATAGAAACAATCTCAATTCCTAAAACCAACTCGTTTATGAAGGTGATATCCCACTCGGGTGGTAATCTAGAGATTTATTATAACAACCATGCCCTTTAGATCACACTAATATATGATTTATTACATAATATTACACAAAATAAAAACCATAATATCGATAAGTATTATTTCTTTTAGAATTATGTGTACTACATAATAATTTAAAAGAGGAAAAACATCATCATTATTGAAAATTTCCTCAAGATGCTCACACTTAAAACTGCATGGTATAACTTGGGGACATACATAATAAAGGAATGAGAGATAAATCCTTTTAAGGAAATAAAAATAAAATAAGGTAATATATGTTAGACAATTATCTTGTTAATGGTGAATAATAGGAACTTGACTAATAAGTAATGATATATCATGACAATCATAATATAGGAAATGTGCCTACAACTTAAAACCCTACATCTTAAACATAGGTCAAGGATAACTTCCAAAACCTCAGGATGAAAAAAGTCTAATACATAAATATAGTTCACTTCTTGCCCCAACATGAAGTTGCATGAGACTGAATCTCACTCAATTCATTGAAGCGTTAAATAATTTTTTGTCACACCCATCACTTTAATTTCATTCTTATATTTTAGTGTGCCACATAGATCATACAACATAGATTCATTAAGCATCATATTTTATTCCCTGATCAAGGAGTGTTAAATAAATACAAGTAACTACCATGTTAATGAATTATAAGACTATAAAGGGTGGAACCATTGATAGGAAATGGATATGGTATTCACTATACAATTGGTTTGGCCTGGAAAATCACAGTGAAGGTTCAACATCGTAATGGAATCACTTAAAAATTCATAAAATGTGTTGTTGAGAAAGAAAGTGGTCTCTATTCATTTGGAATTAAAATGGAATGTAATAGAGACATAGAAAGGAATATCCCAACATTAGGAACTGTAAATATATGGCATAAAATTATAAAGAAACTTGAATAAATAAGAGAAAGTGAGGATCCCTTACTTGATTTCAGCATGGTAATAAGAGTACATAATGGTTAGTGAGAAGGATTAATGATACTAAAAGGGGTCTCATATCACTTAGAAACAAAATTAATAGTTAAATTACTGTAGTAAAACATACCCAAACATCCCAAAATTGAAACTATGAATCATATCATAAATGATGTGAATGAATGGAAATGAGAATAGGGAAATCCCTTATGTGAGTAAGTGGCCCCAAAATCATGGGAAGGGCTTCTTGAGAGCTTGGAGGCACATTGGGAGAAATATAGTGGATGGTGGGGGGTAATATTATGAACATTATAAATGGGGTTTTGTGATTATAAATGGGATACTGGGTGGTTTTATAGAGGGAATGAGTGGGGAATACTTTTTCATTTCTCAAACATGGGTTTTGGACTCTCTATAATAAAATAACCCAAACCACAAAGCATCCCATATTTCTCCCACATTTTTTTGTGAATGGGAGTTTTTCTCATTATTTTATAATTACATGTTATGAACATAACAATATAATACCCTAGATTATGTGGAGGCGAGTCACACTCTTAAAGAAATTATTTTAAAACCATAAAATCTATTTATAGTTCGGGAGGTTCATAAAGAATTTGTAAAATTAATCCAATAACCTTAAATTAAAAATACGTTATATTTAAAAGCATATCTGGTCATGGATACCCTTTATAGTATTTATTACATCACTTTCTGGTCATTATGCTATCTTAATACACACAAAATAATTATTCGATATTTACTTTTAACCCGAAAGTTTGGTTGTCTCAGATAATTATGAAAAATTAACTGTTGTGTAATTTAAATATTAATATTTGAAAAATAATATTTTTTTTATCTAAATAATATCAAAATATATTAAATTTCACTTTTAAAAATTGAAATTCACATTTTTTAGGAATGCTGGGTTTTTAAAAAATTAAATTTTTTAAAGCCTTATAAAAATTACTTTGACTTCATAAAAATTATATGGTAATTTATATTTAATAAAACATATTTTATAAAAATAACTTATTAAAATAGTATTTGTTTAAAAAATTAAATAATTCATCACAATAAATTCCTTAATTGAATTTGATGACTACCCAAAAAAATAATTGTATTTTGTTGTATCGAAATATAAATCATATATAAACTAATAATAATAGGATGAAAATATTTTAATTATATTATAAAACATAATTTATATACTCAAATTTCTAGGGTCTCGTTACATATCTATTTAATACACCATGAAATTCTCTATGAGTAAGGTTTTTTATGGTGATCTTTTCATGGGGTGGTTTGGTGAACATGGTTTGGGCTGTGATCTCGATGAGCTTGAAATTATCGAATAAAAAGTTTTTCTTATACTTCAGTTGTTGGAAATGAGCTTGGGATTGGTCAAATAAAAATACTAGTGATGTTATCTTCCTCAGAAACATCAACAAATGGGCTTCATATGGTACGATCCTAAAGGTTGAGGCCATCACATCCTTTTTCCATGTCAATTGGATTTATGAAAAACATATATATATATATATCTATATAATAATCATGTGACCGTAGTTCAAAAACTATATTATCAGTGGTAAAGATTCTTCATGGTATTTTAAATCAGATAGGATATAATAGAACCAAATAATTGCTTTTGTTTTTTATAACCAAATTATTTAATAATACATTTAATTAAATAAAAAGTAGAATTTTTTATAACATTTTGAGCCATTAAAATATTCTCCCCATAAGAATTTTTCTTCGTCAAAATTTTCTTTATCCGCACTAAAATGGACGAGGGTAATTTTTTCCATTACCACTTTTAGTTCCCACTTTGCTTCTTCAAAATTGTGGTTTCTCCACAAAACTTGGATTAGGAGCATTGTCATATTCTGTAGAACATTTTCTCTACGATCTATGATCTTCACCAACTACCACTCATATGAAATTTCATTCTGCGGTGGAACCACCATTGGATTGTGTACATTTGAGGGCAATGTTAGGTACTTTCTCAAGAGGGATACATGGAATACATTGTATGATTGATATAGTTTATGTGGGAGTGAAAGTTGGTAGACCACATCTCTGATACGATCAAGGATCCCAAAGTGAATTATGTATCTTGGACTATGATTTAATGTCTTTCCAAAAATCATCACTTACTTCCATGTATATATTTGGAGGAATACCATGTATCCAACATCAAACTCTTGGTCTCATCGATGATTTTCAGTATAGGCCTTCTGTTGACTTTGAGAATCCTTGATGTACTGCTGAATGGTCTTATCTATTCCACCACCTCCTCAACCATTTCGTGAAAAATCCATTTTTAGTCCCTGACATTATCCCAATATGTAAGTATCCTACACCTCTTAACATAAAGTGATTTATAGGGATCCATTTGGATGATCGAGTGGAAACTATTGTTGTAAGAGAACTTGAATAGATATAGATGTTTTTCAAATTCTACATTGAAGTCCATAGAACATATTATCAATATGCCTTTTATTGCTTGGATTGTACACTTATATTAGACATCAGTTTGAGAATAATAATCCA
Organism: Viscum album; assembly: GCA_963277665.1. NCBI lineage: Eukaryota > Viridiplantae > Streptophyta > Magnoliopsida > Santalales > Viscaceae > Viscum > Viscum album. The sequence continues at coordinate 111,072,237 of OY728157.1, read as the reverse complement.
TACAGAAGTTCAGAATAGTATTTAGAGTACTTGGAGACTTTTCTAGAAAATGAAGGTAAATTCAGTGTCCCGGTTGGATACAATAGATAGTGTTGTTCCATGAAAAATCACCACTTCTATAATGTATATCCTTATAATCTGATCGAGTGTGAAGTCCTCTCGAATCGCAATGAAGTGTGTAGCCTTTGTACGATGGTCCACCACAAACTAGATAACATTATTCCCTCTAGATGTATTTGGTTGGATAATTGCAATTAAAATGGTGATGTTTTACTATATCCATGTAGGTATGGGTAAGGGTTAAATCACCACCTTGGATGTTTTCTTTTTGCCTTCACTTTATGACTTACGAGACATCACGATCTCTAGGATCTCATTCTTCATATTTTCCCACCAATTGTTCTCTTAGAGATCTCAATACTTATTAATGCTTCCATGATGGATAGAGAAGGTCGAGTGATGATTTTCATCAATTAGATCATTCATTATACCAGGATTTGATGGTATACATAGTTGTGACCCAATTCATTCAACACCTTATTTATTAACTTTGAACTAAGAGGATTTACTTTTTTTATAGTTTTCACTTTCTTTGAATTCCTATATAATCTATTTGAGCATCCTTTATAATTTCTTAAAGAGACATTTGAAAAATAATGTATTAATGGATTTATGATATTCATTCCTTTATGATTACAATGTTCATCCTCATCAAGTTTGTGATGATCGGGTGCCTCCCAATTATTATTAATGATAGAATTGCTGGATCCTTTCTACCTAGACTGTCCACCACCTTGTTCTCTTTCACAATAGTTGTGAATTGAGAAGGCATAGTCCTTGATCATTTCAATCTATATATTTATTGGATTATATTCATCACTTTTTATGTGAATATATAATTGAGGCTTTTTTGACCGATATATATTTCAATGTTATCATATAGTAGATAATTCTTCCATATTTTCAATGTGAAGATCATAGCAACAAAATCTAGATTATGATATTGAGAAAAACTCAATGAAAATAGGATGATCAAATGAGAACTACATTAATTGGTACATTAGTTTTATAAAATTCTTATATTTAGGATCCTCTTATGTCATGAACATCTTTTCTGATCGATTATGAGATTGGGAAATCTAAATGAAAATAGGATGATTGTTTCTGACGCTTTCGCCGGGGCGCATGCATCCGTCCGTCCACGGAGGAGGACGCGCTGCACTGTTGCCCCACATTCTCACTTTCTCAAGGCGGGTGGCATTCGCTCCTTATTTAGGGACGTCTGCTCCTTGATCGAAACGGGATGATGGGATGTCGGTTCATCCTTCGGTGGATTCCTCCTCAGAACTCATCACCTAGTCTAGGTATCCCTCATAGATTTAATACGTTGTTTGTGAAACTCTTCCCAGTGCCATGTTTCCATGGACGCCGGTTAATTACACTGCTTCTTTCGAGACATTTCAAAGGGTCCGGTCAGGGCAGAAACCTTCGGTCGGGGGAGTAGTCACATTGATGCATCAGTAGCATGTCTAGATGATGGGGAACCGTCATGTCTATCTACTATCCCTGGTCATATGGCTTCTCAAGTGCGTGGAAGCCTGAGGCATCCCACATCGAGCGTGGGGAATTATATGCCATAGACACATATCTGAGATTTTACTCAGCTTCCTTTGTTTAACACAGGGTATGCCGCGAGTTTAACGTCCAGCGGAGACGGATCAGCCCGATCAGAGCCTTAACTAGAATGGATCGGATTGAGGGATTTCCCTTAAAGGGGTGTCGATACCAGGACTAGCCCATGGGCGGCTGTGAAGAGGAGCGTACCGACATGGTCTCACCGGGATATGACGGTCCGGGTGAGAATCAAGGTGGATGATGGATGGATGAATGAAGTGGAGGTGGGAATGGCAAGATACTATCGCAAGGGAGATGGTGAAGTTGGGCTTGAGCCTCAAAGAGACTTCCTACATATCCCCATGGCAGGGAATCAAAGTCCACGTAGTTTGGGATGGTGCCGGTGAACCGGCATGAAGGTGGACCTTGGTCCGATGGATGTCGTCAGCGAACCAAAGAGAAGGTGGGCCTTGGTCCGATGCATCAATGAACTGACACGAAGGTGGACCTTGGTCCAAATGGTGCGGGGCTTACACACTAGGCTGCCCGGGTGTGGATGAACCGACGTGAAGAAGGTCGGAGTGACCAACAGGTGGTGGGATTGAACCTCTGAGAGGCTTCCTACGTACCATGCCGTGACATGGATCAAAGACCACGTAGTTCAGGATGGACATCGGAAGGCCGACGTGAATGAGGAGGACCAGGAGGGTCCTAGTGGTGGTGGGCTTGGACCTTGTGGAGGCTTCCTAAGTACCATGTCGTGACATGGATCAAAGTCCATGTAGTTCCGAGGGGCTTTGTCGGCGATCCGACGTGAAGGTGGACCTTGGTGGGATGGGTGGTGGGCTTGAACCGCGGGGATGCTTCCTACGTACCATGCCTTGAAATGGATCAAAGACCTCATATTTCAAATGGTTTCATCGGTGAACCGATGTGAAAGTAGACCCAGGGGTCCACTAGTGGTGGGCTTGAACCACGTGAAGGCTTCCTACGTACCATGCCTTGACATGGATCAAAGTCCTCGTAGTTCGGATGGTGGGTGTCGGCAAACTGACGTGGAGAAGGAGGGATCTTGATCCACAAGAGAATGGGCTTGAACCTCAGAGAGGCTTCCTACGTTCCATGCCTTGACATGGATCAAATTCCTCATAGTTCGGGTTGAAAATGGGGTCTTGGAACACCGACAGGGAGACAGTCTGGGCCAATGATTGTTGGGCTTGAACCTCAGGGAGGCTTCCAACATATCATGCCTTGACATGGATCAAAGTCCTCGTAGTTCAGGTGGTGACAACGACTTGCTGTCGAACTGGAATGTAGTTTAACGTCATGTTGGACGAAGGTAGAACTCGACGTAAATTGGATGACGGGTGGGCTTGAACCTCGTGGAGGCTTCCTACGTACCATGCCTTGACATGGATCAAAGACCTCGTAGTTAAAATGGGTGTGTAGTTTAATGTCATGCGGGACAAGGGCATACAGTTTAACATCATGCTGGACGAGGGCATGCAGTTTCACGTCATGCTGGATGAGGGCATGAAGTTTAGCATCATATTGGACGAGGGCATGTAGTTTAACGTCATGCTGGATGAGGTATCATCATGCCCAATGCCAACTCTAAGCCCACATGAGTCATGTTCGGTGTGAGAAACAAGAGACAGCAAGGGCCTGATGATCATGCCGCGAAGGGTGTGTCCGTGAGAAGCGAAGAGGGGCTTACGCGTTAGGCGGCCCATGGTGTTGGGACTTACTCTAGGATGGATACCCGAAGTGTGGAAAAGCGCAGTGAAAGAGGGATTTGGGACCAATGATTGGTGGTCCCTCATTCCCTATCACGCCCTCCACTGACCTTGGTAGTGGGGAAGTATGGAGATGTAGGGGTGCAGCCATCCGTTGGGGGACTAGGGTCTCCCTTCTCCTGAGAACATACACCTCTCCAATAAGGAGGATATCATCCCTTGTGGAGGGGTGATTCCACTCCCGTGGAGACGAGTGGCATAAAAAATGTTCGAGCTGGGGGGGGACCCTTCGTGTGAGGAAAGAGGTCGGGTCACAGTTTAACGTCATGTGTTGAGGATGTGGTGCTTGGCAGTTTAACGTCCTACAGCTCAGACGAGGCAGGTTCACTCCACACCCCTAGGACTTACATAACTGGTACCCTTTGCTCCGTGGGGGAGGGAAGGTACTTGTAAGGTCGTGGTCAAGGGGGGTTGTGGAGCGAACCATCGAGGGGTCCACATTAGCATGTCTATGCGAAGAATCAATATCTATTAGCGTGCCTATGCGAAGAATCATTAGGAGAAGCAACGCTACGAGTTGTATTGTCCGTGGGACTTTGAAATCGCATCGTGCATACCTGAAGGGTCTCACGGGAAGCGAAATTTCCAAGCCAAGGAGTGTGCTTCGCGAAGCAGATTTCCTTGGCCTTAGCATGGGGCATAGGTGTGAGTGGTGGGTGCTTTGCGAAGTAGAACAGTATTCACAGAGCACTGCCTTGAGAAGAAGAGGTGCCTCGCGAAGCAGGGTGCTGCGAAGTAGTGTGTTTCGCGATGTGTAGCGATCCTGCCTTAGCATAGAGATCACTAGTACATGTTGGGTATTTCGCGAAGCATAAACGCTCCGCGGCTGCCCGGGTTCCCTTGGGAATCCCCCTCCTTCGCGAATTTCCTTGAGCTTCGCAAAGGGCATCCCTCTCAGAAGAGGGGCTCAAAACGAGACAAAGCGAAGGCATCACGCGAAGTAGAAGTACCTCGCCGAGCTCATGATTCCTGAGGGAAAAAGGGTGCTTCGTAATTCGGGAGAGGAGAAGCCGAAAGGTCGGATTGTCCATCTCCGGGACTCAGGGCGAGCCCATTATTTATATGCGAGGGGCGCCATGAAGTAGAACTCACACGACACAAAAAAGCGGCAGTTGCTTCACTGTGGGGTCGCGAACATAACACTCGTTCGCGGAGAGGTACTGCCTCTGGTCCTTCGCGGGGTTCTCGCGAACATCAAATTTGATCGCGGAGAGTTACCGCCTCTGGAGCTTTACAGCGGGCTCGCGAACGTCAAATTCGTTCGCGGAGAGGTACCACCTCCGGAGATTCGCGGGACCGTGATGCTCAGGGTGCTTCGCGTCGGTGCTTCGCAAGGCAGCATGCAGGACATCTTTTTCATCCCTTCCTTTTGTGCAATATTTTGGCTCCAACAAATGCCCCCCCCCCTCAGACTTGGAGCTGCGGAAGGATGAAGGATCGAAGTCTGAGGGAAAATCGCCAAAATTGTCGGCGGTGTGCGAAGCGACTTTACGAAGGGGGCCCGCATGCCGACCGGGGCCACGGATCCGGATGCGCCACGATGCTCCGTGTGGGCGGGGTGCGCCGCGATGCTCTGGGGTCGCCGCTTATAAATAGGGGGGTCGACCTCTTTTGTCTTCACGTGATTTTCTTGTCCTTTTGTGCTCTCGATTTTTCGAAGCTCCATGTACTCCGAGCGTGCTCTCCACGAATCGAGCTTCGCGGAGAACCACGGGTCTCTGACTCCACGACCGCGCCAAGAGAACTCCTGTTTTCTGACCTAGGTCAAACTCTGCAGCTTGGTCTCGCGACCGACCTTCACGAGCCGGCTTCGTGATCTATTCTGAAAAAAATATTTTCTGAGTGCCGGAACTGAAATGGCACATCGAGAAGCTGTATTGGGGGTGCTTGCAGATGCCTCCCTTCGGGATGGGATGGCCAACTGTCCAGGCCCTCGAGAAATGGTCCGATGCCACGCAGACCACGCTTCTTTGACAGATCTGCTATCGGAGGGTCAGAAGAATTATCTGTAGTGTAAGAAGCTGCCATTGTATGGCTTCGGGTTGAGGGATGACATCTTCATCCCTCAGGCGAGTAGAGATGAACCAGTTTGCTGGTTTAGGAGCACGACATGTCAGCACCAATGGTTCAGGGCAGCCGATGGTCATGCGCAGGAGGAATTCACACCCGTTACTGCCGATTGTATCTTCAACCACATGAACAATATTGACGGGAAGCCACTATAACCAGAGACATCCCCTCCTCTCTACCGTACCATGATAAAGGCAGCTTTGCAGGATTCGAAGAAAGGATGGTCCGATGAGAGGGAACTACGCCAGGGCGGAAACTTTACTGATGATTGGGCCTTGGCCTACTAGGTAGGCGCCTCATGCGAGGAGTTTGGGGCCGAGCTGAGGAGAGTGGGGTTATATGAGGCGGCATGGGCCTCCTAATTCCACATTTACCAACCGAAACAAATGATGCCAGAATTACTGAGCAGATGGTCGTCTAGGACCAATACCTTTCACCTGCATCATGGGGAGGTGGGCATAAGCCTGTGGGATGTCCACCATATTTCTGGGGTTCCGATCTTGGGGGCCATGTATGATGAGTTCCTCCCCGTCATGAGCGTGTGGGAGGATACAGATCAAATGTCGCGACTGGTGTTAGTGCTAATGGCACTCATCCCTGGAGAGGACAAGGAGGCAGTGAGGGATGTCCACTTTAAGATATGGTTCAAGTGCTTCCTGAATTTCCCATAGAATCGAGAGTTCCCTACGAGGCCTCGAACTTGTCCGAGGGCGGCCCAACGGGGTAAGGGGAACTTGTATTGGCGGGTCTTGGAGGACAGCCAATGGAAGACTTGGGGATTCAGTGTCAGCACTGAACAACAGCCGATAGTCAGGCTGGCGGCGTTCATCGCGGCTCTCATCTGCCGTTGGATCCTACCGGTGAGGGATACAAGCATGGGGGTGTGGCCCAACTTGTTTATTATGGCGTCCATGTTCGACATGGTGCAGCGGGTCAATCTAGGGACTCCAATGCTCGCCAAGCTGTACAGAATGCTGCGGCATATTAGCGAGGGTAAGAAGCCTCCAAGGATATGTGGGCCCTTCCATCTCCTGTATGGGTGGATTGAAGAGCACATCAGGGGGATCTATGAGTATCCAAACCATATTTCGTCGTTGGGATCAAACTTCCGCCCCACCATCCTGAATGCGTTCGGGAGCTTCCCGTTCAAACTAACCATGCCGATGGTGTTGAATCGGGTGTAGAGGGCGGGTGAGTTTAATTTCCACCCCTTCCCATTACCGACGTGGATACTTACTGACGACGGGCAGGGAACGGAAGAACATTGGGCTTACCTCCTGGCCATTAGAGGTGGAGTTTTGGTGTCATGAGTAGATCATGAGCCACTCTGCGAACCGTACACCCCGCATCGGTTTGCGAGGAAGTTTCGATGCCTCCAGCGACTGACCCCGCAGGTCTACTGGGAGGTGCGTCACGAGGAGCACCCGTGTGTGATGAGGTAGTTGTGGCTCATGTTCACACGGGAATATGGGAAGATGCGAATTGCATTACCTCTATCCACCACCGCTTTTGGATTGGTGAGGTAGTATGCCATTAGTTGGGAAGCTGCTTACCCAGGGGAGATGCTGAAGCAACCAACTATTCGGATCGGTGACGGTGGGCCTCCTTTATCTCGAGGTTGGGGTTGGAGGGCAGCTAGGGCCTCTCGCAGTGGCGGGGCTGCCATGGCGGCGAGACCCGCACCAGCTGAGGGTGTGGAAGCAGCGGTGGATCTGGTGATTCTGGAAGAGGCGGGCCATCCAGAGGGGTAGCCACTGAGGGGATTTCATAGAATATCCACTCAGGGCCCTGGGAAGCGGCTGCGTCATATCGACATGGTAGAGGTTGTCATTTTCCCAGAAGCCTAGGACATTTGGGATGTCAATCGGAAATTCCGCAGCCCACCCCAGATATGGGCGCACTTGAATCGCCTTGGGATGGAGTTACCGGGAATAGGCCCAGTCCGGGCTGGTTTCATGGTGTCTCTGGTGGAGGCAGAGCAATACTTGGACGAGCTGGAGGATTATGTTCACTCCAGTGGTGTCCCTTGTAGAGACCCAAATCTTGACATACATGGACATTACATTACTTTAGCAGAATACTTATTACATAACAAAAAATAGACACACAAAGACCGTAATAGTTTAGTGTCTTTGGAAACATGGAACGTAATCTTCTAATCGTGGTGAAAGATCTTCAACATCGTCCATAAAGATATTCCCCTTTTTTTCTTACCTAAAACCTTTCTTTATATCTTGGGGTAAAGAAAGCATAAAAAGGGTGAGTTCAAATGCTCAGTAAGGGTAAGCATGGATAAAATTAAACATACCATATACATTTGAACTTAAAAACATGAACATAATGTTTAAACATCAAAAGAATGAGAAATGACATAAAACATAGAAGTACGTAAGGCATAGATCATAAAGAAACATTAAGATTGATAAAATAGCATGGGAATAAAACATGTAAATGTGGAAACCATTAAGCACATGATATGATTTCCATAGTAGCCAAGGCATTGTTGCCAAGACCATCTTAGTGGACAAAGTCCCCTTCTGAATCGAGTTCACTCATCATCCCAGTCCTGTATTACTGAACCGGTTTAACTTGTCATTCCAGCCATGTCCATCTCATGAGATATAAATCTTTACCCAATGCATTGGAGGGAGATATAGGTCCCACCCATCTCATAATGAAATCATTCATTCGTGTTCCACAAAATCATAAATCATACATCATAGCATAACCCATGAAATAAAATGGGATTCTTAAACTTCATGCCATTATAACATAATACATAAACAATTGATATCATCTCATCATAAGAAAATTGAAACCATTTAAATCCTAGAGACATTTTACTTGAAACATACACATAGGAAATAATTTCATCTTAGATGGAAAATAGTTTTGACAAAACACTTGAAATGAATTCTTGAGGAAAATATCCTTTCTTCTTTAAAATCATTTTATTTTCACGAAATTCCATGCAATTTTAAAAGATAAGCATTTTGTTGAAAAAAATAATGCAATATTGTAGAGGAAGATTCTTGAAAATGAGGCGTTATGAAACGGTAAAAATCTGTTCACACCGTATACGTTAAAAATAACATTCTCCTCTTACTTTTTTCAGAAAATTCAAAAAGTACCTTATATGGTAACCAAAGGAAAGATTCCATTCATACAATGTGGTAAAGAGTCAATAAAGGGTAAAAATGACTTTAAAAATTCAAGGAAGAACAGTAAACATTTTATGAAAGCATTTTTATAAAAAATGGTCATGGATGATAAACGTAACCCCAGTAAATACTTACGTATAAGCAATCTCGGATAAAAATGAGATTGAAAATTTATCCCTTACCTTAGGTCTGATTTGCTTCATAAGTGTATGAAACTCCTTTATAATGATTTAAATAATGTCATTGACTTATTCCAGAATCATTCTCATTGTTATGATATCATATATGGTTCACTTATGATTTTATATTACCCGTTCTTTTGTAAATTCCCTGTTAAAGACCGTTTTGGGTAAAATCGTTTCATTTGTCATCCGTGTTTTGACATGTAATTATTCATATGATTACTTAGATCATGATTACTTAATTCTAGAATATAATACATGATGTATATATAATATATATTCAGAATATACATATATATAATAGATCAGTAAATGGAAAGAAATACACCGTTCATGGAGACGGTAGGCCATACGTACGCATGAACGCCGTTTTCGTTTCCTTATTGAGTTGAATAAAATTAAGTAGACGACATACATATATATACACATAAATTCAGTATCATCATTATGTAATATATTTCATGATTACTTATTATATATACTTTATAATCATTCATGAATGGTTAATATGGAGAATGAATCTCATCGCGTCGTGGAGATGGTAGTCCGTACGTATGCACGAGCGATGATATCATTCTCATGATCGTGGAATTGTATTGGAGTGTATGTATACTATTTCAGAATCAATATCACTTTTCAATAATCATATATAGTTATTATGTACACCATTATACCCATCCAAGTAAGGTGGTGGTGGAAAATAGATTACACCACGACGTGGAGACGGTATTCCATACGTACGCACGCGCGGTGATTTCATTTTCCATAGGATGGATAGATGGTGAAATAGGGTTGTTTAATAATTATAATAACATATCAGTATATGAATTATACTGATGTTATTACTTCATAATGGAAAAACCTAAGAAGAAGAAGTGGAAGAAGAAATAATGTTGAAAGAATCTGTAATGGACAATACCTCTTCTTTGAAGAGCCTCTTTGAGTCCTCCTTTTAGGGCACTAAAATTGTTATTTGAAGACAACCAGGACCTCTAGAATGTTTCTAGGGAAGTGGATAAGATAATTTCGCAGAGGTTGGCCGAGCTTGAAGGCTCAAAGTGGTGTGAGGAAGAGAGGGAGGAGGTGCCCTTTTATAAGGGAGGAGAGGGGCACCTTTGGAATAACTAAAAATATTATTATATTATAAAGCCAAATTCGGTTTTAAATAGCTCCAAATTGATTTATTTCTAAGATAAGGTGGGGATGGGTCAAAATACTCTCATCCAATAGAATTTAGACAAGTTTAGTGTCCTATTTTAACCTTATCATTTAGATTTAACATTAAGTTAGATAATTTTACTTTTACCGTGTCTTTTTGTTTTCTTACACTATAAGGTTAATAAACTTACTATAAGAAGACAAACGAACCCCAAGTTGTTTATTATTAATATCTATAACCTTATCTAAGTCATTTGTCCAAAACATATATTTTTAAGAATAAAATAACAATTAATAATATAATATTTGTTTTAAAAACTATTTTATGTCAATTTTGGCACGATTTAGTAATTGATTTTTGTGAAAATTATAACAGACTAATTAGTTCAAAAAAAGTTAATTATATCAATACTAAAATGTCATATTAACCTAGAAAATTAGTGGAATGCATAAAAATTCTCAAATTACATTTATTTTGGTATTTATAACTTCAATTATGTCAATATTTCCTTAATAAGATAATTACTGCATCATCTTTGTGTCATAAATAAATTAAATTGTTTAATGTCTAAAAATTAAAAATAAAATAACATTATGTATTAAATCGTTTTATATTTCTAATGAATATTTATAGTCGAATTTAGCTTATGTATAACCATATTTTAAAAATGATATACTTATTAAACATTGATTTTAACTATTTTAACCCTTCTTTAAATAAATTAATAATAAATGTCCTAATCTAATCCAAGTGGGACTAAATGGTCATATTTTATTCCTAAGGTTGTTTTTGGTCGAATTACACTTATCCAATAGAATTAGGACATGTGTTAGGGTAATAATAATATCATTTTTACCCTTAATTACCCTATTTACTTTTAACCGTGGTAAAAAAAGCAAAAAGTTACTACTCACCAAAAATTATTTTAATCTCATTGAACCACATTTTACTTACTGACATCAACCATGTCTCTCGTATTTTTGAAATTCCACTAACAGAAGCGGTAAAGTTATGTTTTTTGAAAAATTCATTTTTCTTAACTACCACTTAGTGGTTTCACTATTCATCATAAAAATGAAAGTTTCCAGAAAAATACCAAAAAGTTGGCCTAAGCTATATTTGATATTATGAAATGAAAAATTATGTCTATTTTAACAAATTCAAAACATATCAGTTGCATTACTTAATTTAAAAATTAATTCCCGTCGTCAAAACAAATAGCGTGTTCTTCAGAGATAATAACTATCAAAAGATTGACACTTGTTTATGTCTGGTTTAAATGTGAAATTACATCCAATGACCAAAATTTTATTAAATTGTAAAAATAGGTTATAAATATACTTTAAAACCACTAAAATTAATATTTTATCACTATTAATTATTTCGATTAAAAAGGTTGTTTTTAATTAAAATTTAGTAATTTTCACTATTCATCAGAAAATGAAAGTTATCCGAAAAGTACCAAAATTTCACCCTAAGCTAATTTCGATATTCCAAATCCAAAAATGAAGTCCATTTTGAAAAATAAAATTTAAAAAATTTCAAAAAGTGGTTATTACTATTCATTACGGCTAGTTTTAATAATATTTTAATAACATATTATTGTTTAGTGAAACTTGTTATTGCGTACTACACACGCTATCGAGGAAGGTCTCGATTGCGTGTAATGCAAGGCAAGTCAAGGACACGAGTTGTGCAAGCTCCTTTTTATGTAGCGTATAACACAAGACATTAATGAAATTAAAAAGAATATTTTTCATAAAATCTCGGGTTGTTACATTCTACCCCCCTTAAAATGAATTTCACCCTCGAAATTCGTCGGGGTTATAAATGGTTTACTACTCAAAAGTTTGTTTAATATAAACCCACATAATAAAAAGGAATACCAAAACATGGCTTCAAAAACTAATGTATGAAATGTAACGGTTACCCAAATTAACTCATCACTGAGTTTCCACGTAGAAGAACATAGGTGAAAATATGGATATGGAAGAAAAATCTAACCATCAGGTTTTGATGGAGAGTGGTAGAGAACATGGCTATGAAAAAGCCAACAATCACAAAGCTATTGATTTGTGATGATATAAGGTACCATCTGATTCATCGGATATAAGGGAACTAGGACAACATTTTTGGTTTTCAAGATCATTTCCCTAAAGTTGATGAATTAAAAGAAATACATGCATGATTTTGGTACAATCTCACTATTGTCCGTGAATTGAACAATTTCCACTTCATCCCTTAAAGAAATGAAGTTTAATTTTTTATTCATGATGTGTTAGCAGATCATGTGATAGAATGATGGGTCATTCCATCTCTTTCAAACAAAAGGTTAGCAAAAGTTATAAGTCCATCTTATGGTTAGATTAATCGTATATGGTTCCAAAAATGAACTTATACTTCATATATCATACCTCTTAATAAAATAATAGTAGTTTCTACTGACTAGGGACTTCCTGTAGGCCAGTGGTAGGTGATAAAGGCCAGTCACACATCTGTTGTGGGTTCGATTCCCATAGCCTTGTCCGACGCGATTGGTTGTCGCCCGTCCTGTAGGTTGTCCTTTTTCAAATACTATATTACTATAACACCCCATCAATAATATCGAAAAAACTTATATCCTTAAAAAATAAAAACTTATGTCCAATAAAATCCATTCCAATCTTTAGTCTTATCCATTATACTACAGTCTACTCTCATAATATAGTGAAAACGATTACCAGAGATTTCATATAACAAGCATGTTAATACCATCGTTGATCCCCATATATCATAAGATATGTCTTGTTGGTCACATTACAAATATTCTAAGGCCTTAATCATGCATTCTCTTGAAAAATGAATACCAATTGAACATTAGTGAAAACATGAATACAGTTAAACGTTAACACCTTCCACATACCAAAATCCTCAGAATTCTATAAACTCAAACCATGATATAACTTAGTCCTTATATCAATCATGAGCTCATGAATACAATCAAACATCTCATTATCTTCTTATTCCTTAATTATGTTCATATCATCTACTTTACAAAGTATCTAAATAACATTCCATGGTTACTGGTACCATTCAACATATACTTTCAAATACTTTTAGGAAAAACAATAGTGTAACAATCCTTAGATGATTCTTTATTCCATAGTACCATTAACTATACAACATAACTCTCGATAAACATACAATCATTCCACTACCTTCTAAAACAACCGACTGAGCTTCAACACTTCTTTCAGCTCATATATCATTTGTAGTCTCCTCATCATCATCCACATAAATACTACTTATATGACCATGCTGATTCTCTTCATGATATTTTCCATTAGGTCATTGGTTTGCATAATGCCCGTACATTCCACATTTAAAACATCTAATCATTTTTGATGTCATAGCAATACCATTATCCTTGTCCATGGTGTTAACTGAACCTTTTCCTTTGCACTTACTGGCTTTGTGTCCTTCTTTTCCACACCCAAAGCATCTTCCAGTTCCTTTGAAACAATCTCCCTGATGCCTCTTCCCCCATGATTTACATGAGGGAAATTGAACTTTCTTTCCTCTATGATCATCATGAAACTCCATCTTTTTCTTATTATCTGAGTCGGGAAATTTACCAAAGTTGAGATTATTGATCATATTATGAGATTTCTAATTAGGCATAATAACGATGTTTGGACTTCCAGATCCCGTTTCATTTGGTTTATCATGAGGAAAATCATTCTATTGTTTATCATATCATCCATTATGGTGAATCTTCCTGTTTCCAGCCATTTTCTAAAACCCAAAAAGAATAGTGTGACAGGCAAAAATCATGCTAGGGAAAACAACATAGTAAAGGGGGAGTATCCTCAATATCTAACATCTTAGGTTAAATTCTATGATCATTACCGTAGTTCTAGGACTGTATCCTATACGTATACTTATCCTTAAGGACATTCCTAGACATACCTTAGAAATATCACTAGGGATCTCACTAATGGTTTCGCATCCTAGTTTCCAAAGGTTGACTAAACCTTTCCTCTGATACCAACTGTAGAGACCCAAATATTGACGTACATGGACATTACACTACTTTAGCAGAATACTTAATACATAACAAAAACACAGAAACACAAGGATCGTAATAGTTTCATGTCGTTGGAAACTTGTAATGTAATCTTCTAATCGTGGTGAAAGATCTTCAACATCTCCCATAAAGATATTCCCCTTTTTTTCTTACCTAAAACCTTTATTTATATCCTGGGGTAAAGAAAACATAAAAAGGGTGAGCTAAAATTCTCAGTAAGGGTAAGCATGGATAAAATTAAACATACCATATACATTTGAACTTAAAAACATGAACATAATGTTTAAACATAAAAAGCTTGAGAAATGACATAAAACATAGAAGTAGGTAAGGAATTGATCATAAAGAAACATTAAGAATTATAAAATAGAATGGGAATAAAACATTTAATTATGGAAACCATTAAGCACATGATATGATTTCCATAGTAGCCAAGGCATTTCTTCCAAGACCATCTTAGTGGACAAAGTCCCTTTCTGAATCGAGTTCACTCATCGTTCCAATCCTGTATTACTGAACCGGTTTAACTTTCCATTCCAGCCATGTCTATCTCATGAGATATAAATCATTACCCAATGCATTTGAGGGAGATATAGGTCCCACCCATCTCATAATGAAATCATTCTTTCGTGTTCCAAAAATTCATAAATCATACATTATAGCATAACCCATGAAATAAAATGGGATTCTTAAACTTCATGCCATCATAACATAATCCATAAACAATTGATATCATTTAATCATAAGAAAATTGAAACCATTTAAATCCTAGAGGCATTTTACTTGAAACATACACATATGAAATAATGTCATCTTAGATGGAAAATAGTTTTGACAAAACACTTGAAATGAATTCTTGAGGAAAATATCCTTTCTTCTTAAAAATCATTTTCTTTTCACAAAATTCCATGAAATTTTAAAAGATAAGGGTTTTTGGTTAAAAATAATCATGCATTCTTGTAGAGGAAGCTTCTTGAAAATGAGGCGTTATGAAACCGTAAAAATCCATTCATGCCGTATAAGTTAAAAATAACATTCTCCTCGTACTTTTGTCGTAAAAGTCAAAAAGTACCTTATATGGTACCCAAAGGAAAGATTCCATTCATAAAATTTGGTAAAAAGTCAATAAAGGGTAAAAATGACTTTAAAAATACATGGAATAACGGTAAACATTTTATGAAAGAATTTTTAGAAAATATGGTCATGGATGATAAACGTAACCCCAGTAAATACTTACGTATAAGCAGTCTCGGATAAAAATGAGATTGAAAATTTATCCCTTACCTTAGGTCCGATTTTCTTCGTAAGTGTCTGAACCTCTTGTATAATAATTTAAATAATTTCATTGAATTATTCAAGAGTCATACAAATTGTTATGATATCATATATGGTTCAGTTATGACTTTATATTACCCGTTCTTTTGTAAATTCCCCGTTAAATAGAGTTTTGGGTAAAATCGTTTCATTTGACGTCTGTGTTTTGACTTGTAATTATTCATATGATTTCTTAGATAATGATTAATTAATTCCAGAATATAAAACATTATTTATATATAATATATATTCAGAATATACATATATATATAATAGATCAGTAAATGGAAAGAAATACACCGTTCATGGAGACGGTAGGCCGTACGTACGCATGAACGCTGTTTTCATTTCCTTATTGAGTTGAATGGAATTAAGTAGACGACATGCATATATATACACATAAATATAGTATCATTATTATGTCATATATTTCATGATTACTTATTATATATATACTTTATAATCATTCATGAATGGTTAATGTGGAGAATGAATCTTATCGCGTCGTGGAGACGATAGTCCGTACGTACGCACGAGCGATGATATCATTCCCATGATCGTAGAATTGTATTGGAGTATATGTATACTATTTCATAATCAATATCACTTTACAATAATCATATATAGTTATTATTTACACCATTATACCCATCCATGTAAGGTGGTGGTGGAAAATAGATTACACCACGACGTGGAGACGGTATTTCGTACGTACGCACGCACGGTGATTTTGTATTCTGTAGGATGGATAGATGGTGAAATAGGGTTGTTTCATACTTATAATAAGATATCAATATATTAGTGATACTGATGTTATTACTTCATAATGAAACAACCTAAGAAGAAGAAGTGGAAGAAGAAACAAAGTTGAAATAATCGGTAACGGACATTACCTCTTCTTTGAAGCACCTCTTTGAGTCCTCCTCTTAGGGCTCTAAAATTGGTCTTTGAAGAATACCAGGAACTCTATGATGTTTCTAGGGAAGTGAAGAAGAGAATTTGGCACGGGTTGTCTGAGCTTGAAGGCACAAAGTGGTGTGAGGAAGAGAGGGAGGAGGTGCCCTTTTATAAGGGAGGAGAGGGGCACCTTTGGAAGAACTAAAAATATTATATTATTATAAAGCCAAATTCGGTTTTAAATAGCTCCAAATTGATTTATTTAGAATATAATGTGGGTATGGGTCGAAATAATCTCATAAAATAGAATTTAGACAAGTTTAGGTTCCTATTTTAACCTTATCATTTAGATTTAACATTAAGTTAGATAATTTTACTTTTACCGTGTCTTTTTGTGTTCTTACACTATAAGGTTAATAAACTTAATATAAGAAGCCAAACGAACCCCAAGTTATTTATTATTAATATATATAACCTTATCTAAGTCATTTAGCCGAACCTTATTTTTTTGGAATAAAATAACAATTAATAATATAATATTTTTTTTAAAAACTATTTTTTGTCAATTTTGACAATATTTAGTAATTGATTTTTGTGAAAATAATAACAGACTGATTAGTTCGAAAAAAAGTTAATTATATCAATAATAACATGTCATATTAACCTATAAAATTATTTAAATTCATAAAAAGTTTCAAATTACATTTATTTTGGTATTTATAACATCAATTATGTCAATATTTCATTAATAAGATAATTACTGCATCATCTTTGTGTCATAAACAAATTAATTTATTTAATGTATAAAAATTACAAATAAAATACCATTATGTAGGAAATCATTTTATCTTTCTAATGAATATTTATAGTCGAATTTATCTTATGTATAAACCTATATTAAAAATGATATACTTATTAAACATTGATTTTAACTATTTTAACCCTTCTTTAAATAAAATAATAATAAATGTCCCAATCTAATCCAAGTGGGCCCAAATAGTCATATTTTATTCCTTAGGTTGTTTTTGGTCGAATTACACTTATCCAATAGAATTAGGACATGTGTTAGGGTAATAATAATATCATTTTTACCTTTAATTACCCTATTTACTTTTAACCGTGGTAAAAAAAGGCAAAAAGTTACTATTCACCAAAAATTATTTTCATCTCATTGAACAAAATTTTACTTATTGACAACAACCGTGTCTCTCGGATTTTTGAAATTCCACTCACAGAAGTGGTAAAATTATGTTTTACGAAAAATTCATTTTTTTGACTACCACTTAGTGGTTTCACTATTCATCAAAAAATGAAAGTATCCAGAAAAATACCAAAAATTAGGCCTAAGCTATATTTGATATTATGAACTGAAAAATGATGTCTATTTTACCAAATTCAAAACATATCAGTTGCATTACTTAATTTAAAAATTAATTCCCGTCGTCAAAACAAATAGCATGTTTTTCATAGATAATAACTATCAAAAGATTGACACTTGTTTATGTCTGGTTTAAATGTGAAATTACATCCAATGAACAACATTGTATTAAATTGTAAAAATATATTCTAAATATACTTTAAAACCAATCAAATTAATAATTTATCACTATTAATTATTTCTATTAAAAATGTTGTTTTTAATTAAAATTTAGTAATTTTCACTATTAATTAGAAAATGAAAGTTATCCGAAAACTACCAAAATTTCACCCTAAGCTAATTTCGATACTCCGAATCCAAAAATGAAGTCCATTTTGAAAAATAAAATTTTCAAAATTTCATAAAGTGGTTATTACTATTCATAACGGCTAGTTTTAATAATATTTTAATAGCATATTGTTGTTTAGTGAAACTCGTTATTGCGTACTACACACGCTATTGAGGAAGGTCATGATTGCATGTAATGAAATGCAAGTCAAGGATACGTGTTGTGAAAGCTCCTTTTGGTGTAGCGTACAACACAAGACATTAATGAAATTAAAAAGAATATTTTTCATAAAATCTCGGGGTGTTACATCCCTCGCCCGATGACAGACCGGGTGAGGGTACTGCTGAATCGAACGGTCCCCCCACAGTTGTCAGACGTAGATCTGAGGGAGCGCTTCCCCCTACTGGAAGAGTCAGAGGACTCCTCTCGGGTGGATGAGGCTGGAGGAGGGAGCCTGTTGGAGGAGGGCGAGGTCGGAGATCAAGGCTCAGATTCCGACTACTTCGCGGAGGCTCTCGAGGTAGCATTCCGAACATCTTTCTTCATGGTCCGTTCTTGGGCCAGTATGGACTTCTCACCGATGTTTGAGCCATGCAGGGGGAACTTGTACGTAGGCCTCGTTCTCACCTCTCGGCGGGTGATGATGCAAGACCCTCAGAAACCGCGCCTATGGCCGCGTCTAGTTCCGCGTCTAGTGGGACCAGGGCACCCGAGGTGGCTCCTACGGAATCTCCAGACCTTCCAATAGTATACGGAGGGCCTTGCCTCGGGGTCCCGTCAGTACCGGATTAGGAGAAGCACCAGGAGGTTGATCTTCGTAAGTTTCCTCTACCGGTTTCCTTGTCGTCATATGTAGACTATGCCAACTAACATTTATGTCCATCTCTGTCGTACAGTTCTTCGACTGGTGTGGGCTGCTGCAGCAAGACTAGTCGGGATGTCTGGTGGCGTCCCTCCTAGGGGAATGCCGGTGATGGTGGCGATAGTCCCCCCATCTCCCAGAGCTACAACACACATCATCACTGGCGGGACCACTAGTAGGTTCGTGCCTGAGGTCATTGAGGTGGACTCTGATGAAGAGGATCGGTTGGCCGGTTCCACTCTTGCCGCGCCTGCCATGGCGCCAGATGTCATGCCAAATTCAACGCCAGATGCAGATCCCACCGAGGAATTCCTGCAGGCGCATCCAGCGTACGAGCCTTCCAATCGCGCAGACTGGGACAAAACGGCCTCTGACGAGGAAGACATTAGCATAGTCCACCGCCAGTCGTGCAAGCTAATCACGCGCTTCATCAAGGACACCCCCCAAGCACTATGGCTGGCCGAAATAGACAGAATCCACTCGCGGTTGCGTGAACTGTGTGCTGGGGGAGTGGATGCCCAACATCCCCATGCGCTTGTCCAGGATCTTATGGCTGAGAAGATCCGGGAGCATGATCTTGGACTCAGTGTGGGATGGCAGCATAGGAAGGCGACTAACATCAAGAAGCTCCAGGAGGCTGAAAGTGAGGTTCAACAGCTGCAGACCCGGGCAGATGAGCACTCAGCCTCTCTTAATGCGCAATATGAGTTGATCTCCCGGTTGAAGACCCAGCTGGAAGAGGCAGAGGTGCTTATTAGGTAGGCTTCCGGAAAGATGGCTGACATTCAGGCTGAGGTAGATAGGGCCAGAGCCAAGGCTGACGAACTGTGCCCGACCGCTGCTGAGGAGGAGTAGGAGCTGAGTCAGCGGCAGCAAGTCTTGGACGCCACAAGCTGAAGGGTGGCAGAGCTGCAATGCTCTTTGGTGGGGTCAACCCGTCCATGGGGGGAGTCGACCCCCGGGTACTGTAACAAACTAAAAACCTTTTATTGGTACTTTCTCGCTTAAATTTCTTCCTTCTTTGTTTTGAATGCCGTAGCATGCATGATTTCCACTGTTTGAATCAGGTCGTTACATCCCTACAATGTTTGCGGGACATTCGGAGATAATTCCCCAGCCCACGTGGGTCGAGCCCGATGTGATAAACAAGACATAGTTTCCTTCTCATCCCACCAAACATAGGAGTGGAGACCATGCTCTGGGCATCCAGGATTTGGATTACCAGTCCAGATTTCCGAAAGATGGGAGAGGCCTGACCGGAGGAGGAACTTTTCAGAACAGCCGAATTACCGTTTCTTCAGCAAGCCCTCATGTACGAATGGTGCAACACCAGGGGCACTGGAATCAGTCCGAACAGACGGAAACGGGAAGCGTGAATTACGATGCCCAAGATTCGGAATACTGTGGGGATGGCATGACAATAAAGGACAACTGTTAACCATGGAGGAGAAGTGGTATTCTTAATATGTTATCCTATAATGGGGACAAAAATGAGGGTAAACCGTTGACCATGTTCGAAACACGGGACCATGTTACAAATATTGTTGGTCAATCATTCGGGACATTGACCCAGGACAGTTGGTGGACCATAGGTCAGACATCCATACTATTAGGGGGTCCTTCCAAACATGACTAGTCTTCCGGATCATTGGCCTAGGACAGTAGGTGAGCCGATGCGGCATTAGACCAGGCCGTTAGGGGTTCCTTCCAGACATGAAAGGGGACGAGGGACCGAATATGGGGCACGCAAAGCATGGAATATGGAGTGATGATTTGTCCGAACAGAATCCAACACTTAGGCAGTTACACCACCGTGGTGGGAGAATTCCAGATGGGCGCATTGGTTTGGTCATGGATCCTTCCTTCTTCGGGACAGGGCCTCTCTAGCGAGGGGTCTGACCAGGGGGCCGGAAAGGGGAAAGATGGGATTGATGATTTCTATGGTCTGGACCCTAGGAAAAATTCCAGGGTGTCTCTATGTATCCCATGAGGATGGGAATCAAGCCATACGTAGTTCTGGAAGTGTATTTTAACATCATTCGGGATGAGTGAATAGCCTGACCATGTTGGTACACATCCCGCCAAAACTACTAAGCCCACGTGAGTCATGCTCGGTGTGGGAAACAAGTATTGGTGGGGCTTTCCCGACATAGAAAAGGGCATGTTAGGGTGAAAAGATGCTTGGTGAATACTGGCCCCCTGATACTAATACGCCCATGTGGCGCACTTGGATGCGTGAAGAGATAGAGCCGAATATGTTGGAATCCCACTTGAACATGAGGAAGTGGAAATGTGTGAATCATGATGCTCAAGATTGGTATCACAATGACGGAGGCGTGACGATAGAGGGTAACTGTTAACCATGGTGGAAATGCAGCATCCATATCGCGTTAGCCTAGAATGGGGACAAACAAATGAGGGTTGACTGCTGACCATGTTTGAAACACGGGACCATGTCGTAAATGTTGCCAACGATCCTTAGGGACGTTGGCTCGAAACGATTGGAGGGCCCTTAGGTCTAGCATCCATGGAGATCCCTTAATCCTAGTATCCATGTCGTCCGAGGGTCATTTTGTATGTGGAAGAGGAGAGGATCCAAATAGAGAGATCACGAATCTTGTTCATGGGATGAAGGGAATGTCCCCATGAAAATTCCACACTTTAGGCTTTGTCAAAACACATCTGAATACGACAATGAGACGTATTAGATAGAGGGAGGAAACATAAGAGGCACATGGTGTAGTAACTCAAACACATGGCATGAAAGAGTACATAGTCCCACATCACACCACACGACCTCCTTGTGATAGGTTTTTGGTCATGGGATCGAAATCGAATGGTAGGCTGGGCCCACGGGGAAGTGCCCAAGCGTTCCTACGTATCTCGGAAGGAAGAGAATCAAGCCTCATGTAGTTCTTGATGGATCATAGTTTATGGTCTTATAGCTCAGACCATAAATGGGTAAAGGGAATAGAGGACACATGGAAACAAAACCTAACGTGAATGAGGACATAGTCCCTACTTACCATGCGTTGTCTGGGGAAATGCTCGAGTCGAGGGACCGAACACGAAGGTTAGGCTGGGCCCGCGGGGAAGTTCCCGGGCACTCCTATATATCTCATGAGGATGAGAATCAATCCATATGTAGTTATGAAGGGTGACATGGTAAGATACCAGTACCAGGGGAAAAGGGGAGTGCGGGCGTGGCCCTTGTACTAAAAGAAGCGGAATTTGATAAATCTAGTTTGTCCATTAAAGTGGGTGGTTTTTTTTTGTGAAGCGACATGCCTAGAGTAGTAGGCCGTGGTGTCTCCACAAGAATCAAGCCGTGATAGGCGTTGAAAAATTGCATGGCACGTGACCAATACCCAACGTGATGTCCTCTAAAATGAGGTCATCACAATGCAGTGCCGTTTTTCATCGTGCAGCCAGGACGATAGTGTCACAGTTTAGGGTCATATGATAGGACCAAGCATGCATTTTAACGTCATAAAGCACAGACATAGCAGAGGAGATGCTAGGCGGGGAATGTGTGTAGTGTTATAAAACACAATTGATGGAGACATGATACCACATCACACTATACACCACTCTGGAAGGGAGACCTCAGGCCGAGGGGCTTATATAGTGGCAAGAGGTGAAAAGAGAGAGGAAGAAACTAGCTCCCTAAATGGGCTGAACCCGAAGACAAGGCATCTGGGCGGTCCTACATATCCCATGAGGATGGGAATCAAGATGAACGTAGTTCTTAAGGGTTCCTTTTAATGACATGCGGGACAAGGAATAGGAGGGCTAACTCTTAGAACGGGGTGCGCGTGGTGCAACTATTGCAAACCCGGCGTGAATGAGGACATAATCCCGCACTACGCCACGCGGTCCTGTAGTCGGGGTCCCGATGGCAGGACCAGAGAGGCGAATTAGCTGAACTCAAGCTGGACCCAAAGACAGGAGGTCTGAGCATTCCTACGTATCCCATTATGATGGGAATCAAGCTGAACGTAGTTCTGAAGGTGTATTTTAACGTCATGTTGGACGAGGAGGCATCTCATTTGGGGATATGTAAGGTACGACAAGTAATCCGATGTGAATGAGGACGTAGTCCCACACCATACCATACAATCCCGGAAGATGGTGAGTCGGCAGAGAGCCCCGAAGGACACCTTTGATGCTGCTTGTTTCCCCAATGCGCAGACGTGCACGGAGGAAAAGTACCAAGAGTTCCGAGACTCCACTTGGACACGATGAAGTGATGAAGGGTGTGAATCGTGTACCCAACATTTTGGGCTTAATGGGTTGGCGTGGCGATAGAGGAAAACTGTTAACCATGGTGGAAACACATCGTCTATATCGCGTTAGCCTGAGGTGGGAATAACAAACGAGCATCGACCACTGACCATATTCGCAATGCAGGATTTTATCAATTTGTTGTCTGAAACCCTCGGGGGTGTTGGCCTGTAACGATAGGAAAGCCCTTGGGAATAGTATCCAGGCCATTCTTGGGGGTCCCTCCAGGTGTGAAAGATGATGGAAGCCCTGATGTAGGGATACACAATGCCTGGAAAGCGGGTGCGGACGTGTTCGAGTAAAGTTTGGCATTCTAGGTAATAGACCAGAGTCCCCTTGGGCACATTGGTGAACCGCCGAAAAGGGGTCGATGAAACAGCTCAGGAGGGAGAGGTACATGGTGTGGTCATTATGAGACTGACATGAATGAGGACATAATCCCACACCACACCATATAATCCTCTCATGGAGGAAGGGTAGACCAAGGGGCCAAGGTGGGATAAAGATTCCTGAGAGATGGGGCTGGACCCGAATCCTAGACATTCATGAGTTCCTACATATCCCATGAGGATGGGAATCAAGCCACACGTAGTTCTCTAGATGTAGTTTAACGTCATATGGGATGAGTGGGGGAGTAATATACCCCCAAATAAGGGAGGTGTACGGTACGGCGAATAAACCGATGCGAATGAGAAAATAATCTCACGCCACATCATACACTCCTATAAGAGAGGACTTGGTCTAGGGCTTGAAAAGGCCAAGGGGCTTGATGGTTAGACATTGGTCAGGAAGGCCTGACCTGCTTGCAGTTTAATGTCTTGCAGTGATGACGAGGGCCGGGGACCCGAGTAGGCCAAGGGGCCTGAGGCTGGGCCTCGTAAGGGATGGCGTATAACATGGTACATGATCCCAACGTGAATGAGGACATAGTCCCACACCACACCGTAAACCTCGGGTAAGAGATTGGGCAGAGGGGCCCAAGAAGGCCAAGGGGCCTAAGGTTAGGCATCAGTCAGGAAGGCTTGACTGGTTTGCAGCTTAACGTCTTACATGACGATGGGGAAAGAGATAACTGTATCTAATCCGGGGGTGTGTACGGCATGGAAAGTAACCTAACGTGAATAAGGACGTAATCCTAAACCGCGTCGTACATTCCTTATAGGGGAATCGGGGCTGTGGCCCTGACCGCTAGCACTGCCCAGAGGGAAGTTTATCACTTCGGGATGGGGTAGAACGAATCACTGCACTCGATGTTTGGGACATATCGGGGTAGACCCGAAGATCCAGGACATTGTTGACCATGTTCAAAACACATCTTTCCTATGGTGACCTAATATGGGAGCAAAAAATGAGCATCGACCATTGACCAAATTCGCAACGCGAGACTTGTATCGGCTTGTTGCTTGAAAACCCTCGGGGGCATTGGCCGTATCGGTAGGAGAGCCCTTGGGCGTAGTATCCAGGACATTCTTGGGGGTCCCTCTGGGTGTGAAAAAATGATGGAATCCCAGTCAAGGAGTGGGTAAAGCATAGATGTATCCATCCACGAAAGAGGCAAACATCTCCAGGGGGGATGTGCAGCCAGGTCGAGGCTTGATCGATGTGAGTTGGGGAAAAACTGTG
Source organism: Viscum album (assembly GCA_963277665.1). NCBI lineage: Eukaryota > Viridiplantae > Streptophyta > Magnoliopsida > Santalales > Viscaceae > Viscum > Viscum album. The sequence goes on along the minus strand of OY728157.1, from coordinate 111,047,503 downwards.
CACCCTTCCATATATCTTGACCTGAGGGGAAGATTTTGGATTTTGGGATGGGCCAACGGACGAAATGCCCGGGCATTCCTACGTATCACATTAGGATGGGAATCAAGACATACGTAGTTATTGAAGACCATGCAGTTTAGCTTCATGCGGTGAGGACGTGGGAGGATAGAAGAACGGGAGTGGGCACATGGTGCAACCCTTACAATCCTTGTATGATCGGGGTTGTATGAGCGGGGCTAAGAAATTCTACTCCTCGCTACACAAGGATCCTCCGAGGAAACTATTCCTAGGGGGGATAGTGGAAGAGAAAAGCTTGGGGCTGGGCTCAAGAAGAGGCGTCGGAGCATTCCTACGTATCCCATTAAGATGGGAATCATGACACACATAGTTCTTGAAGCGCGGTTTAGCATTGTTATGGACAAGAAATGTGTCTGAACTGGGTATATGTACGGTACGGTGGGTAACCCGACGTGGATGAGGATGTAATCCCACAACACACTGTACAATCCCATTAGAGAGCCAGAGTCAACACAGGACAAGGGGCCAGACGCTGAGCCTCAGTTAGGAAGGTCTGACTAGACTGCAGTTTAACGTCTTACAGTAAGGACGAGGGATGGGGGACTGAGGAGGCCAAGGGGCCTGAGGTTGAGCCTCGGTTAGGAAGGCCTGACTGGCTAGCAGTTTAACGTCTTGTATTAAGGACGAGGGATGGGGGCCCAAGGAGGCCAAGGTTCCTAAGGCTGAGCCTTGGTCAGGAAGGCCTGACTGGCTTGTAGTTTAACATCTTACAGTAAGGATGGGGGCTGGGGGCCTGAGGAGGCCAAGGGGCCTGAGGCTGAGCCTCATTTAGGAAGTTCTGACTAGCTTGTAGTTTAACGTCTTACAATAAGGACGGGGGGAGATCTTAGTTTAAGGTCATAGAGCACTGACCATTTTGCAGTTTATCATCTTGTAGGACGAAGATGCAGTTTAAGGTTGTGCAGGACCCTTTTTGCCTAGGAAAAGTATCGCTTGAGGAACTTGGAGTTGGTGGGAGGGGTTGTGCACTCTCCATCCGTGGTCACCAAGGCGTATGCTCCATTGGGGTAAACCTTATGGATGATATAAGGCCCTTCCCATTTGGGTTCTAACTTGGGCGGTTTCCTACCAGGGATCATTGGTGCTCGAAGGGCCAGTACTAGGTCGCCCTTTAGAAAAGAATGGAGATGAAACTTCTTGTTGAAGGCCCTTGCTATCTTATCCTGATGCCTTTTCAGATTGTGCAGGGCACGAAGCCGGTTCTCGTCCAGTGCTTCTAATTCAGCTAGACGGATTTCAGCAACCTCATCTGATGTCTGGTGATCATAGACTGTAGTGTGTAACAATGGCAGCTGGATCTCAATGAGTAGGACGACCTCAGCTCCATACACCAGGGAATATGGGGTCACCTGTGTAGATTTGCGAGCCATCGTCCGATAATCCCAGAGGGCATTGGGGAGCTTGTCTGGTCAACTTTCTTGTTCTGACCCACCATCTTTTGGAGAATGTTAGAGAGGGTTTTGTTGAACTCCTCGATCTGTCTGTTTGCCTGCGCGTGGTAGCGGGAGGTATGGTTCGAACAGATGTCATACATGGCGTACAATTTCTTTAGTTCAGCTGCTTGAAAGTTGGTTCCGTTATCGGTGAGGACTGCATGAGGGACCCCAAACCGGTGGATAAAATTAGAGCTCACAAAGTCGACGATGGAACGGGCCTTGACCTCTTTGAGTGGAACTGCATCTGCCCACTTGGAGAAGAAATCTGTAGCAGTTAGGATGAACCTACACTGGCGGGCTGTTGCCGGTGGATATGGTCCCACTACATCAAGTCCCTATACCGAAAATGGCCAAGAGTACTTGGTGGGGTGGAGGGGATCTGGCAGCCGATGTAGGAATTTGGTGTGAACTTGCCACACGTGGCATCTCTTGGCATACCTGATACAATCGTTGATCATAGAGGGCCATAATTACCCCAACCTCCGGATTTGATGGGACAGTTTCGGCCCAGCTTGATGGGCGCCACAGGAACCGGCGTGAACCTCTTTCATAACATGAGGATTCTCTACTCCTTGAATGAAATGGAGGAGGACGCCATCGAAGCTCTGCTTATAAAGGACATGTTCAAGACTGGGGCCACTCTGGAGGGTAAATTGAAGTGTGCGGCGTCGGATTCGCTTGTGCTGGGCCCGGTCGTCCGGGAGGTGACCATTTTGGAGATACTCGACAAAAGGTGCCCTCCAGTCGATAGTGGCTTCTACCACTGTATCTGACGAACCCAGGACCCCTGACGTAGAGGGTCCGACGGTGAGATGACTTACCCGCAGGCCATCATTGTCCTCTTGGGTGACGGGGGCAATGACTCTCCGGTGTGCCACATGAATTATCAAATCATCTTGCTCGGGTTCTGTGAGCGACGCGGCTAAGACAGCCAAGGCGTCTTCTTGACCGTTCTGTGACCATGGGACATGGGTAATCTCTGGTCGGGAAGAGAACTGGGCCATTAGGCGGAGGGTGTACTCCAGCAACGGTACAAGCTCTGGATTCCTGATGATGTAGTCGCCATTAACCTGTTTGATTACCAGTTCGGAATCTCATTTCACATGTAGATGGGGCACATTGATGTCAGGGGCCAACTCGAGGCTGGTGATGAGAGCCTAGTACTCTGCCTCGTTGTTTGTACAGCCTTCTGACAACAGGAAAGAGTATGGCAGGATGGCTTGCGCCGGGGTAATGATGACAATACCCATGCCCAATCTGTTGAGCTTAGGATCATTGAGCCTCCTACCAGTGGGGCTCCAGGAGGCACCGTCGAAATGCATTTTCCAACACGAGACGACATGATCGACTGAGAGGATCATCTCATCAGGAAAATCATGGTCCATGGATTGATCTATGGAGGTTGGATGGGCAGCTAAAAAGTATTCCAACGCCTTCCGCTTAATGGCATTCTGAGGTACGAACCTGATATCAAACTGCTAGAGAATCACGTCCCACCGTGCTAGTCAGCCAGTCAGCATGGGGCGGTTCAGGATGTACTTCAGTGGGTCTACCCGGGAGACCAATTGCACCTCATGGTGCTACAGGTTATGTCGCAACTTCGGTATGGTGAAGTCGAGCGCAAGGCAACTCTTTTCGATAGGGGAGTATCTGACCTCCATATCGATAATCATGCGACTAAGATAGTAGAGACTGTTCTCAGTACACTCGTTATTCTTCTGGGCGAGCAGTGCACCGAGGGATCATTCCAGGGTGGTCATGTAAAGGACCAACGGCTTTCCAGAGATGGGTGGAATCAAAACCGGAGGTTGGAGAAGATACTTCTTGATTTCCTCGAAGGCGGTCCGACACTCCTCATCCCATTCGTAGGCGATGCCCTTCTTCATGAGCTGGGAAAAGGGCTTACAATTGCCGGCCAGATTCGCGATGAATCAGCGTATATAGGCTAAGTGGCCTTGGAGGCCTCGATGTTCCCGAATGTTGCTCAAGGGAGGCATTTGGCTGATGGCCTTGATCTTCACTGGGTCAATCTCAATGCCTTGGTATCTAACAAAAGATCCCAGAAACTTCCCAGAGGTGACCCCGAAGGCACACTTCAACGGGTTCATCTTCAGTTGACGAGAACAGAGGAAACCGAACACCTTCTCAAGGTCTTTGAGATGGTCCTGACACTGACATGATTTTACCACTAGGTCATCCACGTAGCATTCCACCAGCGTCCCATGAATCGGATTGAATATGCGGTGCATGGACCTCTGATAAGTGGCACCTGCATTTTTCAAGACGAATGTCATAACCTGGTATCAAAATGTACCTTGGGGAGCCCTGAAGGCGGTGGACTCCTCGTCCTTAGGGGCTATCCGAATCTGGTTGTACCCGGAATACCCATCCATGAAAGAGAGAGATTGGAACCCAGCCATGGCATCAATCAATAACTCTGTCACCGGGAGTGGGAAGTCATCATTTGGGAAGTGGTGATTAAGGTTGCGGAAGTCAATGAAGACTCTGATCTGCCCATTCTTCTCCCTGAATTGCATAATTTTGGAAAGCCACTTGGGGTACTGGACTTCCTTAACGAAGTTGGCTTCGATAATCTTTTCAACTTCGGCCTCAACCATAGCACCATGAGAGGGGTGCATCTTCTTGGGAGGCTGCTTAAACCCATGATGGTTTGCTGGGAGGCCCAGACTGTGAGCAGCTACTTGGGGATCTAGTCCTGGCATCTCGTTGTAACTCCAGGAAAACACGTCACGGTGTTGTTTGAGGTAGTCTACGTACTGCTGTCACTCCTCGGGGGACATGGCTGCACTGATCAATGTGAGTTTCAGATCTACCTTTCTACCAAGGTTCACCTGTACCAGTTCATCAACCGTGGTAGAGAAACCCTCCTCAAAGGTGGGGGGAGCATCCTCCAGGTCTTCCTCTCCACCCGTGGGGGGATTTCCCACGATGAGAGATACTTCTGGGCTATCAATGCCTGAGGGGAAGCTGGTGACGTCTTGGGCGATAGTGGTCATAATATCAGGAGACTCACTCGCCATTGAGACCGTAGCAATGAAGGCAGTCGACCCTATGCCATCTGGCCTTCAGCCTAAGGGGCCACGTTTGATGATATCAAAGCAGTGGTGACGTGTCGGCCTGAGTAGGTTGATTCCAGACTGGCGGAAGAGTCACGTATGGCATACCGCCATTGTCATAAGCTTGACATTCCGGTACCATACAGGGGTAGGAGGTTCCGGGATCACCTGAGCCTGGTTGATGTAGGAGTACGAGGTGATTTTCCACCGTCGCTTGAACATAGGAACATGCCTTCCTTGTGTACCCGAAACAACAAAACATTGACCCATGTTGGGGGTCGTGGCCTCCAATCGGTGGATCGGGAGGATGTAGGTGTCATCCATGCTTGCACAAGGATCACTTGTGACCGGGGAGGGTTCATCCTCACTTAATAAGATTTTATTATCCTTACTCTTGTAATAATTAGCATCCAGATAGCAGGCCTCAAAAGAGGCGAAAGGAGACACATCTCCTTGCAGCATGCCTACTCGACCGTTGAGTGAGTATTTGAGGCACTGGTGATGTGACTAAGGGACCGCTGCATGCAGATGGAGCCATGGCCTACCCATAAACGCATTGTAGGCGGTGTCCTGGGAGACGACCATGAACTCGGTGCTGGCAATTAAGACACCAAACTGAGTCTTCAGGTGGATGTTGCCGACTGGGGTTGGCTCGGTCCTGTCATACCCCTTGATTCTGAGGTCAGAGGGAGTTAAATCACCTTCAGAAAAAACCCAGCTTTTGCAGTGTCCGAGTCGGAATTAGGTTGATTCTGGAACCTGTGTCAACGAGGCAGCGGCGGACTTCTACACCATTATAGTGGCCAGTGATGTACAGTGGGTGAATATTCCCCTGTATAGGAGGGTCCTCATCTACACCGGAGAATGAGATAACCGCCTGAAATTTGGCATTCTCAATTTCCCCGGCATGGAAGGCTTCTGCAGCTGTTATCTCCGTCTCAAACTGGAGGGGGCTCCTTAGGGCCTCGGCAAGTGCCTATCGCATTTCAGATGACAAGCGAAGGGCCTCAAGGATAGAAAGCCTTACCGGAATTCCGACCAGGTTCATCAGGACATCATAACTTCATGCCAAACGCGAACCTCTGCTTATAGGAGGTCGTTCGACAGTTGGTGGCATAGCGGGTCTTGCCGGTTGAACCGGTGGTCGGCTAGCGCTGGGTACATCATGCTGCCTACTTGTTGAAGCCTGGAGAGTAGTCGTCGGACTAGGATCGGACAGCGGATACTGGCCTCTAGCCGGGCAAGAATGACTATGATACAAACGAGGCAGCAGTCCCTGATCTAGTATCACACACAGCGGTGGAGGTAGATCTGAGGGCGTTAGATGGGGTTGCAGCTGCTGAGCTCTGCACTGAGCCTGCTGTCTGGTCTCAGTAGCGTGCACGGCTTGGCTGAAAGTTCCCACTGACGTACCTCGATGACCGGCGTGGTTGTGGTTCCACTGATGTTGACGTCAGCTGGAAATGTTGGGGAGGTTCGCCTGGCGTTTCCCCTCGTCGGGAGTCATATAGGGCTTTACCAACTCCACGGTGTTAACCGAAGCGCACCCCTGGCTGTCGCTCGACGAGTCATCCACCACTGGGAGGAATCTGGGAGGAATCCCCATTTCATGGGGCATAAAGTCACCGAGAGTGCGGGATGACGACGACACCGGCGGAGTGCATTGCTTCTTCCGTCATCACTGCTTGCCCTTTTGGGAAGAGTTCGACTGTGAAGGCGATGCAGAGGTGATGGCTACTTATTCTGAAGGTTCCGGCTGCTTTAGGCGTGCATAGATGATTCCATGGGCACAAACAATGGTTCATCGAGCCTTCCAGTGGTCGTATTTCTGGGATCCACGGCTGGGCACCTACTGCCACTCGCCTTCGCTGTCGCTACCGATCTATGACCCTGCAAAGACACCCGCCACTTGTGTCATTGTCGGGCCCAACCTGACTGTGTTGTTGTTGACCTGGTCTTGAAGCCAGTCTTTAAACACATAGCATTGCTTGAGGGTGTGCCCCAGAATCCAATGATAAGGATAGTAGTTGGGGTGATCGGTGAGATTCTCCTCTGCTGGCCCTCTGCACTCGGGCAGGCGCACAATCCCTTGCTCTAGAGCACTTGGAAGTAGCCAGGGACCTGATTTTCATTGAACGAATATGTCTGGTGCCTTCTATCCAGATAGGGGTCCCTGGGGGCCTGGCCCTGATGAGGAGCCGGAGCGGCCTGCCGAGGAGGCGGTGCCTGATTATCTCGCCTAGGTGGAGGTGGCGCATTGCGCGGGGGAACCTGTCGATTCTGAGGCGGTCGCTGCTGGGCAAGAGCCTATGCTTGAGGTGGAGGAACTCCGTGGGGTAGCGGGGATGGTGCCACTGGTAGTAATTCCAGCTACCTAGGGGCTTCTATTCTGGCCACCGTAGTGAGTTCGGCTCTGGCGGTCCTCCTGGCTAGGATCATAGGGGGCAACGAACGTGCCTGACTAGCCTGTTACAGTGCCTCCTCAAGGCACTGAGCCTTATCTGAGAAATCTATGAACCCTCCAGGGTAGTTCTAGGTAATCTGGGAGGGTACCAGCTCCGTTTTGACGTTCCCTCACACACATCATCAGTAATTTCTCCTGAGTCAGTGGCATATCGAGGGAATACGTAAGTCCCTTCCACCGGGCGATGAAATCTGCGACACGCTCATCAGGCCTTTGCTTTCACTTGAAGAGGTCTGCAATGATGGTCTTCCGCGTGGTGGAGCTGAACTTCTATGGGAACTGCCGGAAGAGATCCTCCCACCGGTCACCGATCCGATAGGGAGCTGGCTGTACCAGACGAATGCGGGACATTCCAATGTATGCATGAAACATCGGAGCTTGCCAGTTTCTTGCTGGGCCGGGGTTCCCAGCATGGGGCCACACCTGGAAGAAAAATGAGCCAACTGCTGCAGTGGGCCCCCTGTCCCGTTGAAGGGAAAGAATGTGGGGTTTCCAAAACCGAGGGGTGCGGGAATATCATCCACCCACGCGGGATACTGCTTGCCATTCGATGGGACCGCCACCTGTCACGTTTCCAATGCATTGAGGCGGGCTGTGAGTGCCGCTATAAGATCATCCAGGTGGGGGTCCCTGTCTTGACGGGGATCCCTAATCACAAGTGTGTTGCCAGGTTCTTAGACACGGTAGATGGCTTCAGCAGCTCATGGATCGACTGGCGGATCGACTTGTGTGGCGACTGGGGGAACCCGGACTGGATTCTTCAGGTTGCCCCGTCATTCGGGGGGGGGGGGGGGGGGTTGGCAAGACGTATCACGCCCTCTTGCCTTAAGTTCTGGCTTCTGACCTGTCTGCGGAAGTAGCATGATCAAGGTGTCCCGGAGGCATCTCACCAGGGGGAAATTGTTCCTGCCCCTACTTCCCCAGCCTGGGATTACCATAGTCAGGTCGCCGCTCTGCAACGCGCTCAGCCAATAGTTCGTCAACCAGCCTCTTCTGCTCAGCAAGCTGCTGGCGTAACGTGGCCTTCTCAGGATCTTCATTCATTTTCTGCACAGAGGCAGACAGGTCGGAGTGCTTGAAAGATTTGACGTCCTCCTTACCCTTGCTGGTATTTCGACCGAGTACCAGTGACTCGGTGGGTACAGGGAGGCCTAGCAGGTTCCTCTGCTGATGGGTAACCCTCCCTGATGGGTCCAGAAGTGGCGGTACGCCCTCGGTAGGTATGTATCCATCATGAAATTCAATCTCGTCTTCCTTGTCAACTACGTCATCCATGTGGACCGTGACCCCTCTCGAAGGAATGTCCTTAATGTCTCATAACGAATCGGGCTTCCGTCGGATAAGGTTGAAGAGGAGAGCAGCATAGAGTCCCCAACCACGGACTTGCACATGGGGGGTAGCTTCCCTGATGACTCTACGGAGTACGTTGAAACTATGAACATATTTCCGTTGAAGGGTGCTCTGATGGCCTGGTGACTCAAGGTGTTGGGCCCCAAGGAGTGCGGACAAGTCAATCAGGCTGCATTGCTCGCCGATTTCTTCAAAGTGCTCTCGAATTCTAGGGTACACCACCTGCTCGTAATGAAGGCGGAAGTGTGTCGCCCATAGGGTTCGACAAAAGCACCCACTTCTTCAGAGGTAAGGGACTCTGGTGTGAGAACGTTCAGTGCCGCCGTCGGCCAGAACTTCTCCGGGAAGTAATCCGCTGCGAGAATGCTCTAGAAGCTCCTGGGTTCGGACCCAGGGTCTGGCCCTGTATTTCTCTACTCTTCAACCGGGGGCGGCTGAGGGACGGGTAGCGGCACCGAGACGGACCTCGGGGATAGTAAACTCGGCGGTGGAGAATACGGCGTATGAGATGACTGGCCGCCGAATTCCGGGCCATCCTCTGAAGAGTGAGGTGACCTGGCCACGATATTGCGATACGATGGGCTGATAGCCACAGCTTCCGGCACAGGAGTCGTGGCTGCTAGTGATAGGTCATGTCGTTTCTCTACCATCGTTGGTCCCCAAAATAGCTCTCTGTGACATCTGGTAGAGGTAGAGGGCACATATGGTGACAATGGTGGTGATTGAACGGTCGAGACCCGCGGAATTTCCATGATTTCTTCATCCTGGATGTACCTGCGAAGAGAGATGGGAATCTGGTGGACCTCACATTCCAGGAGAATGAGGCTAACACGCTTGGTTCCTACCCCAGTCCTTGATATGGAGGATCGGGGAGAAGGTTCCATCGCTGAGTCGCATTCCGCTTCAGAATCCGAGAAACGGGCCAGTTTGATCTCCACCTGGGCCTTCCCAGGACTCTTCTTGTGGTGGCAACGACTCGCTCTTCTACCCCGGGGTGGCTCTTCGGGACAGGATTGATTCCCAATAGGTATTCTTGGGGAAGATATGGCGGCGTGGCAGAGAGGGTCCCCACTCGAGGTGGCCGGGGTGCGAAGGGCACCAGGGAAAATGTCGAAGGGTACATGGGGAGGACCTCCATGGATGGTTCGGGCGGAGCGAGGCTGACCTTCACTCCCCAAGTTGTCGGGGCGAGGAGGAACTTCACCAGTTGCAGAGAGGACGTAGGGAGGAACCCCACATTGGAGAAGGACCATATGGATAGTGCCTTTAGATCGGCGGTCGGGGGTAGGTGGATGGACTCCATACCCTGTATAGTGGGTGCGGGAAAGGTTTCTGTGCCGAGCGTCACTACCGCGAGTCAGGTCTTCCTTTGGGATGGGGGTAGCACGAGGCATACCTCCATGATGAGATTCGGAGTGGGGAAGGCCCACGAACTATGGAATAATGGTATGGGGAGGGCCTCCGTACGAGGTGACATCACCACGGGTTAGTTCGCGACGATCACCACTCAGGCCTGCAAACCGGAGAGTCAACCCAGCCTGCCCGTGGGGCGGTTGGGGTCTCGATCCTGGTTGGGTGAAGGAGTGACCCTGATCAGTGTATGCAGGGACTCCATGATGCACTTCGGTGGTGGATCGGGCCACTGTAGCTATTGACGTCGACGCATCTGGGCGAGCGTCCTCAGCCCAGGCCCGACGCTGACGTCGGGTCAGACGAGCTGACGCAGGTGGTGTAGGGGCATGGCCTGCCTGCTCTTCCTGCGGAGTCGGACGGCAGCACTGATGCAGCCGAATGAGAGCCCCTGCCTGTCGCCCTTGGGTCGGGACCCTGACCGGGCCGAGCCGGACATCACCTGCCTCATCAGCGTAAGGCGAGGAGTCATCGAGGCGTTCCGAGGACAGGCACCCGAAATGATTGAACGTTGGGGTTGGAAGCAAGGGCTCCCTGCGTGGCCTGTTAGGGCTGCGTTGACAGTGGGGACTGGATGACTCCAGGTCCAGGCATGCCATATCCCGAGTTGTGATGACCCCTTCCTCCTCGTACCTGCGTACAAGGTTGTTGATCACCCTTCACTGGATGATCTCTGGTGGGGAGAGGGGACATGGGTGCCCCGTATTCCGAGATGTAGCGGCCGTCATGGCAGTAGCAGAGCCATGCGGGGTGGCTATGCTGGTGTTTCCCCTGCCCCTGCGTAGGAGAGCGGGTGGTGATCGTGTCTCCACAACAGCAACCTGGTTCCTGGGAAACGAAGAGATCAACTCATCAGCACTACGAGGAAAAGGATTGACAACCAGTTCCCCAATGTCCTTACATTCTCCATGTCTGTATGAAGGGTCCATGCCAACACGTTGCAGAATGGAGTGCCCCACGTTCTACTACCCCGACTTCCGGTGAGTTTCACAACAGGCTTGTTATTTCCTTGGCGGGACCAGGCGCTGGATATCTGGATCTGGTGACACGTCAATCTACTGGTGTCTCGAATGCTACTAATCTCCACATTGAGGAGAAGGACTTCACGTCGGGTTCACCATTTCTGTTTCCGACGCTTTCGCCGGGGCGCGCGCATCTGTCCATCCACGGAGGAGGATGCACTGCACTGTTTGCCCACATTCCCGCATTCCAAAGGCGGGCGACATTCGCTCCTTATTCAGGTACATCTGCTCTTTCATCGAAACGAGATGATGGGATGTCGGTTCTTCCTTCTGCGGATTCCTCCTCAGAACTCGTCACCTAGTCCGGTTCTCCCTCATAGATTTAATACGTTTTTTGTGAAACTCTTCCCAGTTCCATGTTTCCATGGACGCCGGTTAATTACACTGCTTCTGTCGGGATATTCCAAAGGGTCCGGTCAGGGCAGAAACCTTCGTTTGGGGGAGTAGTCACGTTGAGGCATCAGTAGCATGTCTGGATGTTGGGGAACCGGCATGTCTGTCTATTATCCCTTGTCATAGGGCTTCTCGAGGGCATGGAAGCCAGAGGCATCCCACATCGAGCATGGGGAATTATATGCCATAGAAACATATCTGAGGTTTTCTTCAGCTTCCTGTGTTTAACACAGGGTATGCCGCGAGTTTAACGTCTAGCGGAGACACATCATCCCGATCAGAGCATTACGATATGACGGTCTGGGCAAGAATCAGGGTGGATGATGGATGAATGAATGAAGTGGAGGGGGGAATGGCAAGGGACCATTGCAAGGGAGACTGTGAAGTTGGGCTTAAGCCTCGAAGAGACCTCATACGTATCCCCGTGGAAGGGAATCAAAGTCCACGTAGTTTGGTATGGTGCCGGTGAACCGACATGAAGGTGGACCTTGGTCAGATGGATGTCATCAGCGAACCAAAGAGTAGGTGGGCCTTGGTCCGATGCATCAATGAATCGACACGAAGGTGGACCTTGGTCCAAATGGTGTGGGGATTACACACTAGGTTTCCCGTGTGTGGATGAACCTGCGTGAAGAAGGTCGGAGTGACCAACAGGTGGTGGGCTTGAACCTCTGAGAGGCTTCCTACGTACCATGTCGTGACAAGGATCAAAGACCACATAGTTCAGGTTGGTCATTGGAAGTCCGATGTTAATGAGGAGGTCCAGGAGGGTCCTCGTGGTTGTGGGCTTGGTCCTCGTGGAGGCTTCCTACGTACCATGCCATGAAATGGATCAAAGGAAACGTAGTTCAGGGGGTATTTGTTGGTGAACCAACGTGAAGGTGGACCTTGGTCCGATGGGTGGTGGGCTTGAACCTCAGGTAGGATTCCTACGTACAGTTCCTTGACACGGATCAAATACCTCTTAGTTCAAATGGTTTCATTGGTGAACCGACGTGAATGTAGACCCAGGGGTCCACTAGTGGTGGGCTTGAACTTCGTGAAGGCTTCCTACATACCATGCCTTGACATGGATCAAATTCCTTGTAGTTCAGATGGTGGGTGTCAGCGAACCGACGTGAAGAAGGAGGGACCTTGATCCACAAGGGAATGGGATTGAACCTTAGGGAGGCTTCCTACGTACCATGCCTTGACATGGATCAAAGTCCTCGTAGTTCGGGTTGAAAATGGGGGGCTTGGCACACTGAGAGGGAGACGGTCTGGGCCAATGATTGTTGGGATTAAACCTTAGGGAGGCTTCCTACGTATCATGCCTTGACACGGATCAATGTACTCGTAGTTCAGGTGGAGACAACGGCTTTCCGTCGAACTGGAATGCAGTTTAACGTCATGCTGGACGAAGGTAGAACTCGACGTAAAGTGGATGATGGGTGAGCTTGAACCTCATGGAGGCTTCCTATGTACCATGCCTTGACATGGATGAAAGACCTCGTAGTTCAAATGGTTGTGCAGTTTAATGTCATGCTGGACAAACGCATACAGTTTAACGTCATGCTGGACGAGGGCATGCAGTTTAACGTCATACTGGACGAGGGCATGCAGTTTAACGTCATGCTGGATGAGGTATTTTCATGGCCAATGCCAACTCAAAGCCCACGTGAGTCATGCTCGGTGTGAGAAACAAGAGACAGCAAGGACCTAACGATCACGCCGTGAAGGGTGCATCTGTGAGAAGTGAAGAGGGGCTTACGCTTTAGGCGGCCCTTGGTGTTGGGACTTACTCCAGGATGGAGGCCCGAGGTGCGGCAAAGCGCAGCAAAAGATGGATTTGGGACCAATGATGGGAGGTGCCTCGTTCCCTATCACGCCCTCCACTGAACTTGGTAGTGGGGAAGTATGGAGATGCAGGGGTGCAGCCATCCTTTGGGGGACTAGGGTCACCCTTCTCCTGAGAACATACGCCGCTCCAATAAGGAGGATATCATCCCTTGTGGAGGGGTGATTCCACTCCTGTGGAGACGAGTGGCGTAAAAAATGTTCGAACTGGGGGGGGGACCCTTCGTGCGAGGCACGAGGTCGGGTCACAGTTTAACTTCATGTGTTGAGGACGTGGTGCTTGGTAGTTTAATGTCCTGCAGCTCAGACAAGGTGGGTTCATTCCACACCCCTAGGACTTACATAAATTTTACCCTTTTCTCCTTGGGGGAGGGAAGGTACCAGTAAGGCCATGGTCAAGGGGGGTTGTGGAGCGAACCATTGAGGGGTCCACATTATCATGGCTATACGAAGAAGCAATAGCCGTTAGCGTGCCTATGCGAAGAAGCATTAGGCGAAGCAACGCTACGAGTAGTATTGTCCGTGGGACTTTGAAATCACATCGTGCATACCTAGAGGGTCGCACGGGAAGCGAAATTGCCAAGAAAAGGAGTGTGCTTCGTGAAGCAGAGTGCCTTGGCCTTAGCATGTGGCATAGGTGTGAGTGGAGGGTGCTTCGCGAAGTAGAACAATATTCGCAGAGCACTACCTCGCGGAGAAGAGGTGCCTCGCGAAGTAGGGTGCTGCGAAGCAGTGTGCTTCGCGATGTGTAGTGATCCTTCCATAGCATAGGGATCACTAGTAGAGGTTGGGTGTTTGACGAAGCATAAACGCTCCACAGCTGCCCGATTTCCCTTGGAAATCCCCCTCCTTCGCGAATGCCCTTGAGCTTCGCGAAGGGCATCCCTCTCGAAAGAGGGGCTCAAAAAAAGACAAAGCGAAGGCGTCACGCGAAGTAGAAGTACCTCGCGGAGCTCATGATTCCCGAGGGAAAAGGGTGCTTCGCGATTCGAGAGAGGAGAAGCCGAAAGGTCGGATTGTCCATCTCCAGGACTCTGGGGAGCCTAGTAATTATAGGCGAGGGGCGCCGTGAAGTAGAACTCACGTGGAACGAAAGGGTGGAAGTTTCTTCACGGCGGGGTTGCGAACGTCAAACTCGTTCGCGGAGAGGTACTGCCTCCAGTCCTTCACAGCGCGCTCGCGAACGTCAAATTCGTTCGAGGAGAGTTACCACCTCCGGAGCTTTGCGGCGGGCTCGCGAACGTCAAATTCGTTCGTGGAGAGGTACTACCTCCGGAGCTTCGCGGGACCGCGATTCTCGGGGTGCTTCACGTCGGTGCTTCACGAGGCAGCGTGCGAGACATCTTTTTCATCCCTTACAATCGTGCAATATTTTGGCACCAACAATGATCAAATGGGAACTACATTAATTACTACCTTAGTTTTAAAAAATTCCTATATTTATTCAAAATATTAAAGTGAATAGTATTACATAAAATAAAAAGTCTATAAGTTTTCTATACACTAAAAATATATATATTTATTAAAAACATTATTATAGATAATATAATGGTAGTTAAAATGTAATGAACTTTTATAAATTCCAATCATACAAGCTTAATTTAATAGGTTAATCCCAAAAGTGTTTAAGAATCATGGAATCATTAATATAATATTACTACTATTTAGTAACATTTAAAATTGATTGTGAAAAATGACACATTGAAGTAATTTCTATATCCAAAAGAGATAAAAGGGATTGGTGGAAGATGGGTTTTTAGAAATTAACTCAATGGGAAAAGATATGTAACATAGAAAAATGTCCAATTCGTTTGAAGCTATTACTCTAAAATTGATGGTATTGACCTCGATGTTTCTTTTTATCCATCCCTAATGATTTAAAAAATTAAAACCTTCCTTTTTTATATGTGATAAATTAAGGAAAAAATATTTTAAAATGTTTGTTAAGAAAATGTTCTTAAATTAATAACTGTATGAAGTGCATAAGAGTTTCATTTGTTGTCAATATGAACTGATGTTCATAAGAGTTTCATTTGTTTTGAATAATAAGTCAATATTTTAATGAAAGGTATTGATGAAGAAGTTTGTGAAGCCTTGTAGAATTGTTGTTGATTCAATTAATTGAATACTACACATGATAAATTCTCCAAGAGGATATAATTCTAATGATTAATGAACTGTTCCTAAGATCCAAGACTTGTATCAAGGTGATAAATTGTAACAATACACGAATAAGTCCATGCAATAGTCCATTGCATGAGGTAAAAAGTAAAGAACGATCCATTAGATATAAATGGACGAAGTTTAGAAATCATATGATTGATTGTGATGATCCTCAAGGAAGAAGACATGTGTCTAAAAGAGAACACATCACTTAATACAATGATTCCATGCATTAATATTTAATGCAAGGCAATGAGGAATAAAGAAATTATCCATGAATCATCCATGATTGGATCAAAACAATATATTGACGATCATTTTGAATTTATGATCTAAAAAGAAAGGAATGGATTATGCTTGAAGATGAAGAAATAGAAAGGAAACATGCATGGGCTTTGAATGATGAAGGATGGTTTGGCATTTTTAGGAGGAATTCATACAAGGTTTTTATACAACTACTTAGAATATGCCTTTACCAATAAATTAGGCGAATTCTTGAAGGCCATATGAAGCCCTCACCGAAGGCATATGCGGGACCTGAGGATCTACCAAACCCAAGGGAAAGTCCTCGAAGCCAGCCCGCAAGAGTTGCACATACGGGCCATGTATAAGCCTGGAGGAGCATGCAGGATGATCATCCCATGCGTGTGAGCATGTATAGTGTGCACTAGGTGCACACCCAAGGAGAAGAGTGGGCACTAAGAGCGCACCCGCAGGGTGAACATGGTACGAGGTGATACCGTACATGGAGAGAGGTGAATAATGAGCGATGGAAGCCGCAAATTAATAGTTAAACCATGAGGATCCCATGTCTCCATTTCAATGTGGGACAAAAATTTTAATACATGTAACTAATCCTAGTTGTCCATCTAATCCTGCGTATATTCACAGCCGCAAGTCACATCCATGTCGTGTCGTCTTCATCCTGCAATTGCGACACAAACCAATACGTTGTAACCACTACCAAACCTCCGAGGTCTTGCTCTTGGACATCATTTAAGCTCAAATCTCTTGCATGGTGATCATACGGACAGACTGAATACATGAATGCATGAAAATTTTCATGCATGTATCAAGATGAAGAGTTCTAATGATGGTCGGAGAAACCTAAGGTGATAGGCCACATTGTGGTGCTCAAAAATTTGATAAAATTAGTTTCCTTTGAACCATATCAGTTGCACGTGATTTTCACACCGATAAGAAGAAGAATAAGTCAGGAAGCAAGATCCCACAATATGTTGTAAATATTTTCACAAGTTTGAAAATATTAAAACCAAGGATCTCAACTTATTCATATAACTATTTGAAGTGTATCTCTCGATTTTTTGAAGATGAATTAGGTAGATTCCTCACTTATAAATAGAGGTCCCCTGAGCCGAAAGAAGGTACTTCCATTCACGTTGAAGATATCTCTCGTTTCTCTGAAGAAATAGATCTACCGTGGAGTGGTCCTATGGTTTACAATGAATTAAACGCGAAGCACTTCCTGGTTTGTGAAGGAGAAGCCCTCATAGCCCATTGCTACGCGAAGAAGAGATTTCCTTGACTCTATTATGAAAAGGAGTCCCACACATCCCTTGTGTGGAAAAGAAGATCTAACCCATTGTTTCGTGAAAGAATCAGCGAACAATTTGTGGTTCTTAAAGAGAAGGGCAATGAACCATCCTGGTTCACGAAGGGATTCCATGCACACCCTTTGC
The DNA here is from genome assembly GCA_963277665.1 of Viscum album. Lineage (NCBI taxonomy): Eukaryota > Viridiplantae > Streptophyta > Magnoliopsida > Santalales > Viscaceae > Viscum > Viscum album. Next base: position 111,030,574 of record OY728157.1, on the reverse strand, counting down.
TTGAGAACAAGAAAAGGACAATGTACACATACACTACCCATTGATGGGATGAATAACCCAACCACATCCATTCATGTTTGTTCAAAAATTGAATAAGGATAATGCATGCACAATTATCATGAATGCATATGCATGAGTTGAGATACCCAAACAAGCAAAATGGTGGGTCACACCCATTCGGGTTTTGTGTCTTCTTTTCTAAAAGAAGAAAAACGGTACATGGATTATAGATTTCATGTTCCTGAAAACATAAGAACAAAGTGTGTGTGCACATGTGATGAAAAAGGAATAAATTAATATAAAACACACCTTTTGAACCCTAATTAAAAAGAACAAGTGGGTGTGTGTGCAAAGATCTAGAATAAGAGAAAGAGAAAAGGATAAGGAGAACAGATTGTGTGTGTGTGTTCAATGAGTTTTATACTTAGAGGTTTTCATAGAAAGATAAAAAGGATTGTGCATGCATGCATGGACGCATGCACATTCACACTTGAATACACTTAAAAGAATACTCGATATTATTGGTGAATATGTGTAAATAAGAAGAATAAATTCCATGCAACTCATGAATGGAGCATATTTAATTCAGATGATTCCAAGTGAGATGATCTTTAGTGTTTGAATAATCACATATGTGTGTGTCTTCAGTGTCAGTTCTCATTCACTTCATGCATGTATTTCATGGGATCTAATACCTCTTGTATTTTGATATCTCACTTTCTTATTCCTTAGTGAAATAGATTAATACCCTAAAACTTCTCCATGTTTTCATGGAAAGAATCACATACACTTATGTGATTATTTAAACACTGAAGATCAACTAATTTGGAATCATCTGGATTAATTATGTTGCATGCATTGGTTTCATGGTAATGCTTTTTCTTGTTTACACACAATCTCTAATAATCTTGATTCTCCATTTAAGTCCCATCACATGTGCATGTTCATGCATGCATTCATGTACAATCCTATTCTTCCTTTTGTGAAAAACTCTAAGGATAAAACACTTTGATCACACACACAATCTCTTCTCTTTCTCTATTTCTCTTTATCTTCTTTTGGGTCTTATCACATACAAAAAATTTTTCTTTTTTAATTAGGGTCAAAGGGTGTGTTTTATTTTAATTTATTACTACTTCTTCACATGTTCACACACACATTGGTGTGGATCATTATGTTATATAAGGAATATGCTTCTATTATCATGTAATATTTCTGTATTTTAATTTTTGTTTAGTATAGTTGGTATTAAATAATGGTTCAGTTAACATTCTAAAAATAGGATTAGAAAACATTGCGGAGATCTCGAACAATATATATAATGATTATTTTAAGGATAATTCAATGTATTAGAAAATTTCTATAAATTTTGGTGAAGCATAGAGTTTGTGGTTTCAATAAATTTCGTACCTATCTGAATACTCCATGTGGATGTGGCTCTCAAATAGTTTTAAATTCTGGTAATAACTCCAATAAATGTGCATTGAGTTGGACTTGATCTTCACCTGGTACACACAAAGGGGCATTATGTACACCAAGTTTGACAAACCTATGGGACATGAGATTTCTATATAAATGGTAGAAAAAGTTCAATCTATTCAATATCACATCAAGGTATCTCAGAGTTAATAGAAAATCTACACTGATATTCCTCAGCATGATCCGAAATTGGAATTTGGTGATAAGGTTTTTCTAGGATTTTCTCTACAAAATAAAATTATGAGATTCAGAATGAAGGGAAACATGATCACAATGAATTTTTCTCCTTTAAATTCTTGATTTATTTTGGATGATATCTTACCAATTGGATCTTCCATTAATTCTATCTCAAGTTCAAAAAGTGTTCCATGTATATCTCCAAAAGAAGTAAATTATTGATCTATCAAGTTTATCTAATATATTTTTACACACATGATAATAATAAATTCAGTTTTACTCTTAAAAAATTATTTTTATAAAAAGAGGTTTTCATTGTGTTTTTAATAGAAATTTTGAAATTAATCTATACCAATTATTGAAATTAAAGAAGATAACTTGTATTCTATATTTGGAATGAGGAGTTTCATTTTTTAAAATAATCCCTTTTCCTATTTTGGAATTACGAATGGAACCGTGGTAAAATTTATCACCTCAGTAAAGGGTATATTGGTTCAATATAGGTTATATTTAAATGATTAAGACCTAATATTTTGTCCAAATTATTATTAGATGAAATATATTAATCATGTATAAGCTTATCATAAAATTTTAATTTTTTGCGGTACTTTAAACCATAATAACTTCCTATATAATATTAAAATCAATGAGTGTTTCAAAAGGTTAGTATCTTAGTTTTAAATAGATTTTATGAATCATTATATGTAAAAAAGAATGTTATGAACTAATATAAATTTATATTTTTGGAATAATGAAATTTCATTCAATTTGGTAATTTATTTTTATTTTTTTGTTATTAAATAATTACCTAAAATGCTTGTGTAATGAGAATATATTGTTTATTCAATTTATAGAATAATAAAGTAAATGATATTAAAACTAATATTTTTTGAGTGAGTTATAGTGTTCAATATATTTGTTAGATAAATATAATATCTTTGTGATGTTTAAAAGACTTATACTCTAGTTATAGATTTTTATTTTTATTTTATGTCAAACTAAAAGAATTGTGTCATAATTAATATAATAGTTATTTTATCAAAATAATATTTCATTAAATTATTTAAATATAATATAAATTTTTAAAGTGGACAATGTGGTCAATATATGGTTAAAAGGATCACCCCTTGTCTATTAATGATTTAATTTAAAACTTATATTAAAAATTATAATCCTTTATGTTTGAAAAAAAATTTAGAGCTATTTTGGATATAATATGTTATCTTATGGGTTAAAGAAAGACATAAGGATTAAAACACCAAATAAAACTGTATAGATTTAATTAGTTAAAGTTATTTAAATTCTTTATTATATTGTTTTTGAATCCCTATAATTTTTGAGTGGTTTTCTATAGAAAATAACTTTATTATATTTTAATCTTTTATGAAATTTTGAGAGTGATCCTCCCCTCACTTATAAATGGTTCATATCCTTTCCCATCATCACACAACATTGAGACATATATCTAGACCAAAACCTAAATTTTTTTCTAAATTCTCTTATCCACATTATAGAGTTTCTGGTCTTCCCAAAATACTATCCCTAGGTACCCTAAGAGGATATCTAAGTGGTCTTTTCAAAGAATAGGTAATCACCTAAACCAATCACTTAATTTTTTTCTTCTTTTAGCTCCTATAAATATTTTATATTGTTAATTAAATAATCATTTTAATATCCTAAATACTCTTAAATTTTATTATTATTTTTATTAAACAACATTTATTCACCTTCATTCTCATTAAATGAGAAGTGAAAGTATCATACATGCTTATGTAAGGCTTACCGTATCTATGTACCGAAACAATTCATTTTAAAATACTATAATTTATGAATGAGTTTTATGATGTGTTTAATATTTATATATTAACTAATTAATTAATTATAACTCTGAAATTATAGTATAATATCTATTTTACTACCTTCCAAACCATTGAAAAATGATAACATCGCTCATGCTTACGTGTAAAGTACCACTTCAACAAGGCAATGTGATTCATTTTACACCTCCATTTTCATGGATGGAAATAAATATGTATTTAATTAGTATATATGATTTATATGTTATCAAAATGATCATTAAATTATGAACTATTATTTTAATTTGTTTATTTTCATCTGTCAAAAATTGAAAACAACATTCATGCATACGTACAACGTACCATCTCTAGGAAGAGTGCAATTCATTTTTTATATCTGTATAGATTATGGATGGCTCAAAATTTTTATGTAATGAAAATATATGATATTTAATTCATTATTAAAAAAATTTAAATGATAAAAACATAATCAATGTATAAGGACCAGTACTACCAAACTGACACATGGTTGAAAAAAAAAGTACTTATAACCTATAACATTGATTTTAATAACAAATTATTAGTAAACAGGCAATAAGATATTATAAATAGGTAATAAATGGTAGGATAGATATGAATATGGTTCTCTAAAATATGTAAAATAAATATATATTAATTTTATATAACGATATAATTCATATGATGAAAGGAATGACTTAAGGTTAGGGATTTATGCTCGAATCCTATTTAAATCAGTATTGTTTTTGCTAGAATTTATGCTAGGGAAATTATATGATCCTTATATTAATAATTCATTTCATTTTATTTTACTCTCATAATTTCCTAAGAAAATATATTTCAGATTCATATTCCTCACCTTTTGTATTTAAGTGATCAAATGACTGTCTGTAAGAAAAATGAACTTTATTTCTATCTTTGGTCTAAAATCTTGTTTTTCAGTATATATATTTTTTAAAAATTATTTAAATAATGGTTATTGGTATTATTTTTATATTTATTAATTTATTTTTTACATAGGATTTATTTTTTAAAAATTTTCTTAAAATTAATATTATTATCATTTTTGAAAGAGGTACTTTTTGGATTTTTCTATATATATGTGAATGAAATGTTTTATTTTACCATATATGGAATTAATAGAATTTACTTCCATCATGAAAGATCAATGATTTAATGATTTATTTAAAATTATCCCTATATATTTTCAAATAAAATGAGTTCCATAATATTTTTGATTTTTTATATTTTAAATAATGGATTTTTAAATGGAATATATATTTTTATCAAGAACGTTTACAATGATATTATATTCATCAATGACAAAAACCTTTTTAATTTATTATATTTCACTAGGGATATGGTCCAGCGGCAGAATCCTTATTATTATTTTGGATGGTTTAATGTTATTACGATGATACGTTTATGAAAACCATTTATTTACCATGGGATATGCTACGATGGGATTATGAATTTTTTTTGAAACCAATTTTGTTTGCATAGGTTATGATATGATGATATGATAAATGTTTTATGATATATTTTAACACCTATGTATGATTATCACTATGTTATGGGTGGGCCTAGAGTCATATATCTCACTAATAAATTTGGTAAAGTATTATATATCATTATATAAGTATATAAAACAAGTCAATATGCTTGATTAATTATAAGAAACATGATGATGTGCCTTATTAATTATGGGAAACAAGTAAATGTTCGTGATCAAATATGGAAAATAGTGGTTGAGGTCTGACCCATTATGATTTTATGTCCTTGGTAATTAATCATGACATGTGAAATATTTTCTACACGTATGATAGTGGCACACTTTTATGACACGAAATTATGGTTCAAGATTGATTTAAAAAGACACCTTTCTCTAATGATTAATGTGTTTTAAAATGAAATTTATTTATGACATGAATCATTTTTACGATCTTTAAAATATTTGGTATTAAAATTAAATTTTATTATTATGATCTTATAACTATATGGTTATCTTGTTCATTAAAATGATAATCAATTGATATCTCTCTTGTTTAACCTGATTGTGTATCTGAACTCATCCCATATTAATTTTCCATTCCCAAGGTTATGATGAAAGGATTATTTATATTATTTCCATGTATATTAATAAATTGTAAGATTGTTATGTGATATATTGATGATATTTTATGGAATAAGTATATTCTGTTTCTAGTCTCCAATGACACTAAACATTTGTGGTCTTTGGGTTATTTTGGAATTTATTTAATATTCATATAAAAAGATGTAATATTTAAATATAAAAGGACAAAAACTTTAAAACCTATCTTAATTAATAAGGTATTTGATTCATGAATCATACCCGTCTGGGCATAGTTCGATACAACAGTCATGGTAGAAAGAATTAAAAATAGTGGGATTAAATAAAAAGTATGATGTGTGTTGATAAAGGGATATCTTTGATCCATCAATTAAAAAAGTTTCAATATAGTATTGTGTTTATATTAAGGGTTGTAGTATATAAAAAAACATTACATTATCTAGAACGTAATGTTCAAAAAACAATTTAATTGAGAGATTTCTATGACTAGATTATTGATACACGTATTCATGTGTTTTACATGTTATTTTATGTTATATTAATTTTCAATATGATCATTAATTTTTGGGAGATTATTTATATATAAATGGTTTTCATCGTAATAAATACCTATCGATTAATCACAAAACACATCGTGGAATTTAGACAAACACGTCATGGTTAGTGTCTCAAAAAATGAGTTATTAATAAATTGAGGGAAAATTAACATTTTAGTAGATATAGTTCCTGGAAAATTTCTATTGTGATTACTAGTCTACAAGGAGAAGGGAAAAAGTCATGGTTGAGTCCACTATATCATGGTTTAGGTGAAAATTTCTATTGGTTTATAGTTTTGGTTCTATGGTTTAAGGGTGGATCTACTTGTCTACCATGAGTAGAATAAAACTATATAGTATTTATATCCATGGTGTAGTTTATGAAAAATATTCCTTTAGTATTCATGGTTTAATGTGAAATTAAATAAAATCAATGGAGTATATGTTTAGTGAAATCAAAATTTTCTTTTCGATACAATTCAGTGACTAGAAGAAAAAATATAATTGTTCAGTGATTGTGAATGACTGGAGGTGCATTGAAAAAACACCATGTCATAAAGCGATCCAACCATTTTATGGTCTATATAAAATATAAAATTTTAAATATGGAATGAAATATTAAATTCAGGGGAGATAGTTATTTTGGACATGGTTTTTGGATTTTGAATTGACATTTGAAAACCACATCATAGTACACATGATAACATAATATTTTTACAAGCATGAAATAAATTTAGATTTTTATTTGTGAAAGTGTTGAGGTATGGAGATATACCTACATACTTTCTTCATGATGTTTTTATAAATTTTTTAATTATTATAGAGAATAAAAAAGTTTCACTCTTAAACCATACTTAGAGGAACTTATAGTTTATTTATGATGATTGGTAATTGTTATTGGAGATTTTACTATTACAATCTTCCATATATGGTCAATGTAAAATTCAATTTGGGTTCATTACTATGTTATTCCCTAAAAAAAATTATTAATTATAATAATACCAATATATGTAATGTGGGATCACAACTAGTGAACACCAAGGATGAAGGTTCTTGACAGAAATGACAGGGAACCATGTAAATCTATTGTGTTATGCATCCTTATTTTTTTATACCTCAAGTAAATATTATATTATTATTGGATTCAATATAATATGATTTATCAATATTGAAAATTCTTTGTTATATTTTTAGTAATGTTTTTGTTGACACTTATTCACCCCCTTCTTAGTGCCTCTCAATATTATTTCCAAGGGATATTTAATAACACAAATTATTATATCCACAAAATGTTATTTCATTATGATTATTATTTTTAGAATACAAAACATAGAAATATCATAGAAAATTATAAATAAATAAATAAATATATATATTTTATGTTATCAATGAATTTTATTATTTTAGGCCACATCAAAAATAATAATATCCCTATATCACTACCTGTGATATTATGTTTCTATAAAAAATAATATTTTCTAAAAAAATGAATTTATTTGAAACATACCATAATTTTCTTTGATACCACTAATTGGTTTTGGTAGTTTTTATAAAATTACAATATTGGATAAAAATAAATCCAAAATGTCCTGATATATTAAAGAGAAGTTTAAAATAAATAAAGAATAAATTAAGAACATACATATTCTATTAGTTGAACATTATTATTCTCCCGACCCATCCTCGGGGCCTGTTCCATGACTACCACAGGCCCGAATTCCATAGGCCAGGGGCTGGCGACTAGCACCAAAGGCGTAAATCCTGATAACTGGGAAGGAATTGCCTTTATAAAAGTAAACAAAACACCACAGAGTACAAGTGGAAGTAAAACACTAAGTACAAAGAGAAGTGCTGAAAGGTAAATGCGCCAGAATACAAACCCAAATGAAAGTACATCTACAACTGAACAAAGTACAATAGAAAAAGACAACAGTTGGAAGGAAAGAAGAGGGTCCTAGGTCGTCCTCCTCAGATTCTACCTGAAGGGTAAGTACAGATGGCACAACTCCTGGATCGTCCACCACGGATCCTACCTGAATGGTAGGTACAGATAGCCTCCACAACGCTCTCGCCCGTCAACCTCCTCCGAGCATCGTCTCTCCGTGAAGTCCGCCTCTGGATACTGACTCGTCGTGTAGTCCACCTATGGGTACTGACTCGTTGTGTAGTCCACCTCCGGGTACCGTCCAGTCCTCGAACAATCGACCTCCGTCAGCACTGCCCGTCGTCTGCAACCAACACAACGAGGTGCGGGCATAACCCGTGCAGGGGTGAGTATAACAATACTCAGTAGGGACCCCGAGACCCTCAAGGTCTCACTAAAACCAACAAGGATAACCACAAAGAAGATCTCAACAGATAACCTGTTAGGTCCACAAGGCTGAATACCCTGAGAGGGGGGTGAATTAGGGTATGACTAATTTAAAATTAATGCCTGTTCTGATCTTGTTATGCTGTTGAGAAAAACTCTCTTCTCTCTTTTTCCTGTTGAAAAAAGTAAATAGAAAGCGAAGTATGCACATGACACATCAATTTTACTTGGTTCACCGCAAAGGGCTACGTCTAAGGAGCATACGCCGACAAGTTGTCGGTCGTACCAAATTCCACTAATCTTCACTAGCTGTGGATTACAGGGTTCGGGCTAGATCACTTCTAAGCCCAGGCTCACTGCCTTTACAAGTTTAGGGTCAGCTCACTGCTTTCCCAAGGGTCACTCCCTATTTCTCTCTCTCTGGCTCACTGCCGGTGGAGAGGATCACCTTCTTTCTCTTCCTTTGCTCACTGCTCTTGGAAGGAATCCACTCACAGTTTATAGACCTCTAGGTCTTTTCATTATCATGAATGAATGCATTTTTTTTCTGTATGTAGATTCTCTGTTGAAGTACATCTTTCACCTGGAGATGAATATCTCTTTGCACTGAAGGTATCGGGAAAACATCCAGCTTCCACGCAGTTCGAAAATCACTACTGGAACAAAAACATACTTTGCGCGCAAGTCAATCTTGGCGCGCAAGTATCGGCGCGCAAGTCACAACGAGCGTGCAAGTATACCTCAGACGCTTGCACGACACAAGATTTCTCAACTCCAAACTTGCGCGACTCTCTTCCTTTTATGCCCAAACCAATATTGGCGTGCAACTTCCAACCGGCGTGCAACTTCTAACACCGGCGCACAACTTCAACCACTGGCGCGCAACTCCACTGGCACGACCATACACACCACTTGCGCGACCACCACACCTGCATGACAGGAGCTCTGATTTCTCAATGTTTTGAACTCCATTGAGAAATGAGGAGGTGTGGTCCAGTATTTATAGGCAATCTGATTACCCTACGTGACGGCGCGCAAGTCACCTGCGCGACCCAGTTTCAGCGAGCAACTCCACCTGTCATTTAGACACTTGTGCGACCAACTCCCAAACTTGCGCGAACCTTTCTACATAGGAATATTTTGATCTTATGATGTTGAAAAACATATGGTGTGCAAGTTTCCTGTACTCCTTGTCCGCGGCGCGCAAGTCCCTTTGCCAAAAACACTTTTCTTCATTTGTCGATTTTCAGGCCCAAAAATTTGGCAAACACTGGAAAACGGCGCCACCTTGTATCAGTTCTTTTGTACTGCCTCCAGATCATCCATTCCTTCTATCGACGTTCTTGAATCAAACATGGATCGTTGAACTCAGCTCTTGAACTTAACATTCCGCCATGAATTCCTCTTTGTCAACAAATTTGTATTGCATTTTTTTGCTTTGTCAACAATCACTACTTAGATGTCCACTTTTCCAATAATTACAATCACCTCAAAAATTCTTCAATGATACCTTGAGGGATTTTTTCCCAACATAACCTCTACATAGGTATATGCCCATACATATACCTAAGTTATCAAATAACCCATCTCAATCATGAGGAAACACAGGGATTATGAAATCAACAGATAACCACTACCCAGGTATATGCCCATACATATACCTAAGTTATCAAGTAACCCATCTCAATCATGAGGAAACACAAAGGTCATAGACTCATCTCAAACCAGGATTTTCATTATCGAAACCGTAACTACTGAATAGCCCCGTCTCTGGAGGGTACAGTGGTCCTGTCACGACTCCGAGGTGCTACTCACTAACCTAAGACTACTGAGGTACTCCTCCTGTTGAGTACCGTGGGTCAGCCACCCAAACACAGTAGTGCTTCCCACCAGGGTATGCCACCCAAACACAGTGGTGAACACCCCCTAGTAGCCTGTAGAGGTACTCTCCGGACGAGTACCGTGGGTCTGCACTGTCCCACAGGTAGTGCTCCATCCGCCATGGGTCTGCACCTCACAAAGTAGTGCTCCGTCCACTGGGCTAGTCGACTCACTCCAAGTCGAGTTGGTCAAGAAGTCGTCAGGTCTCAGTCAGCTACACGGTCTCCGTACTCCGCACGCTCGTCTCTAGTAGGGTCCGATCCATGAGTTACAGTTAGATACTCCAAGTATCTCAAAGTCCCACGAAGAAGTATCCCAAAGGACTGCCTCGTCACAGGGGTCTCAACGCAACAGACGACGCGTCAATCGAACGCCCTGTCTGTGAGTTACTAGGCCTTTCGTCCCAGGGGCCCGGTTGGTTTCGTGTGCGAACCAACCATGTCGTATCTCAACTGTACCCCAATTCTCATAGGGTAAACTAAAAGGGACCGTTTCTCAACGTGATCACCAACGTGATCACCAACGCCACTGACGGTTCGTCTAACGGACGTCCGGTCTGAAAGATATCAGCTTTTCCGTTCCAGGGGCCCGGTTGAATTTCGGGTACAATCCAACCCGACCACTATCCAACAGCAACCAACAGTCAGGCGAAGTATGCCAAAAGTTCCGTCTCATCAAAAGAAAATCAACGAGATAGATGGCGCGTCAATCGGACGCCCGGTCTGTGAGTTATTGGCCTTTTCGTTCCAGGGGCCCGGTTGGATTTCGTGAGCAAACCAACCCGACCGCACTCCGACGGCATCCAAACCTCAAGAGGAGTAAGCAAAAAGATCCGTCTCACTTAAAGGAATCCATCAAAGTCGACGGCACGTCAATCGGACGTCCGAAGCTCAAGTTACGAGTGTTTCCGCTCCGAGGGCCCGGTTGGTTTCGTGTACGAACCAACCCGGCCGAACCCAAAGTATTCCGAAACCTTGAGTGCGATATTTCAAAATGACCGCCTTGATCCAAGGGGCACATCTCAACTGACGGTGCATCGATCGGCGGTCCGTAGCCCACGATATGAGCATTTGACAGAAAGTGATCCAAAAACGGTGGGTCTGGGCCCGGACCGACCCGGCTGGGCGCGACCTGGCCCGGCCAGGGTGGCCCGGCCCAGCCTGGGTGCAACCCGGCCCGGCCGGTGGGTCGGCTCGGCCGGTTACGACTGAGTGGAGCGGAGCAGGGCGCTGCCCCCGCGTGAAGAAACGCGGCCCCGCGTGGGGCCGCCCGTGCCTGCGGACGTGGTGGCCGGCCGCGTCCCGCAGCCCCCCTCCTATCCCGCGCGGTCACGGGACCGCACACCGCCGCCGCGGAATCAGCCGTGGTGGCTTCTTCCGGCGGCGCACCGGGTGCCGCCACCACCCGCCGCCGGCGCCGCCGTGCTGGTGAGGCGCGCCAGTGGGCTATTCCGCGGACCACCGGACGAGTTCCGGTGGTCAGAAATTTGTGCCGTCTTCGCCAATGGCCCTCCCGGGACCCGTCCTTCACTGCGAGGATCCCACAACACCAGGGCGGCTTCGTTTCTCATTTTCCGGCGCGGCGCGACGGTGCCGCACTTCTTAGCCCTTCCTCATAATTTCCGTGCGGTGCAACGACACCACACCACCTTTCACGTGCCACAACAAATTCAAACAACAAGGGGGAGGAGGTTCATCCGTGTTCGTGTGGTCCGACCTCCTCCTGTTATAATGATAGCAAGCGGCCATCTAATAGAAGTCGATGTACGACAAAGAAATAATTCACGGAAAAAAACAATAATCCTCAACATCAATCCGCATTAACCAACGATCCGCGGATCAACCTGGAATTGGTTGGTCCGCGCTCGTCATTCTTTTCTCAAAAGATAAGAGAACACCAAATAAATTCCCCTACTTGGATATTTGGCGTCGCACGTCGGGTGACGCGGAGAACGACATCTCGGGGTCAGATGTAGATTACGTGGACGTCGGGGTGCGTCTGAGGAGGAAACGACATCTCCTCACTTGTTGCTATGATAAAGAAGGAAGGTACGTTGTCGTTGGCGATGTTTACCGCGGTCGGCGACTTCTCCCTTATTGTGGAGGAAGATGAAGATGGAAGAATCCGGGTCACCGAGTCTTCTAAGTCGAAGGGTCGATGTTCTTCGTCAGAGAATAACCGTTCTTCACGTTCTTCAACGTGGAAGATGAAGTTCTTCAAAGTAATGTACTCTCCCTCTCACAATTCTCCACAACAAAAACCAAACTTAAATAAAATAAGGCTTTGCCTTATTTTATTTACTTATGCGAACATTTTCAAAAATTCAAAATTCAAAACACATAACTCACTTAATTAAGTAAATGTGTAGGCTTTGAATTAAAATGGGGATAGGGAAAGTCACCCTAATCAATGGTGAGTTTTTAAGGGTTACACACTTAAGAGGGAGTTTTAAGAATTTGAAGGGGTGGGGCTCGTGTGGGCCCTACCTCACAAATATCCTAACAAGAGAAGTTAGGCTATAGTGGGTCCCACCCCAACTCCCTCACATCGAAGTTAAAGCACTTAGAATAGAGAAATAAAGTTGTGACACAAATTTATTTCACTTAACACTTAAACCTCTTAGTAAAGAAATAAAATAAAATTGTAAAACAATTATTTTTATTCCTCACATTTTTAACAACTCCTCCCAAGTAAATGCACCTTCAGAAAAGGTGCTCCTAAGAAAATACCGGCGATGTGATTCCATCGGTGCCCTCGGAATTCAATTCTGAGCACCGGTTCAAAAGTTAGAAAAAACTGCTCGTTCGTTCACTGAACGTACCCGAGCTAAAGTTCAGAAATTAATTCCGGGCACACCGGGCCTCGGAATCAGGCTCTGTCAGAAACTGCGTTCTTGTAAAATTCCAAAGAAAATTACGAAAAAAATTTCCTTGAAATTTCCAGGTCTTTACATTACTCCCACCTCAAGGATTTACGTCCCCATAAAGCTTCAACACAAACTAGGATCACAAAAGCGTTACAGAGAATGCATTTGAGCCTTCCGCTCCCATGTGCTCACCCAGAGGTTCACGTACTGCCAAATAAAGTGCACCCGAGGAATCGATCATCCTCATAGGATCCACTCCTGTCGATCCTCGATCCCCACTGGAACCTCCGTGAAAGACACCCCATCGCCATCATCCAACTCCACATGGTCGATGATATGCGAAGGGTCGAGCACATATCTCCTCAGTTGAGATACGTGGAAGTCGTCGTGCACCTGGTGCAACTGAGGTGGATGGGTCAAGCGGTAAACCACCCCGACTACCCAACTGAGGACCTAAGAAGGTCCCATGAACCTCGGATATAACCTACCGCCATGGTCACATCCCGTAAACCTCATCGAGGTGAGACCCGTATAAGGACGTGATCGTCATCCTCGAACTCCAGAGGTCTCCAATTCCTGTTTAGAACTGGAACTCAAAACGACTGCTGCCACGAGGGTAAGGTTGACTTACTCAAGAGTGATCGGTCACACCCTCTTGTGCATGAGTTACCCTGTGCTGCCTCTGGTTTCCCCTTTTTTTCGCCGACCAAGGAAAACCCATTCTGACGTCGTAGTTAAACCACAACCTTTTTGCCTAAAATTGTCAATTTGTGTATGAACTGTGATTGCCCAGTCCATACTCAAACCAACGTCATAAGGCCTCGACGCTACCACCAAGAGATTCCAACCAAAACTCTCGCCTCGAGGGTCTGACCACACTGTCGGCGTAAGTGTGATTATCGAGTCTTCTCCCAAGGTATCTCCAGACGTGACGGTCAAGTCTATGGCTTAATGGAAACTCTAGGTTTGGGACAAGATTTGTGGAAGGAAGGAATGATTCATATCAACGCCTATTACTACGGCAGCTAGTAGTGGACATAGACAGTCCCTTGAATCATTTTTAGAGCCATTGGGTCACACTCCTTGATGGCATGAAGCCACACTCTTCCTCCGCCCTCCAGCTCCCTGAGCCTGGCAGGGATAACTAAGGCGGGTGGTTGTAGCATGTTAAGATGTACACCACCTCATGCTGCTCTCCTAGATTTGCCTCCACGTCTGCCGCTTCACAGACTCATCTCTCCTTAAAGCTTCCACTTCTTGAAACATATAACATGCTCGTGTCTCTATGACTGGTGCCAGTTTCCTATTTCATACTACACCGTGCAGTCTTTATCCGCTCCTGGATGACCTGCACCTTCTTTGCCTATGATCTGAAAGAGCTGCTAAAAATTTCTCCTTTGTCAAAAAGAGAAACTCGGTCTCATCCCCTGGATGAACCATGCCCATTGCCTAATACAGTCTATCCCGACATGAATGATGCATTCATGCCATGGATTACGTCTTAAGGCCTCAATGTAACTACCAAGAGATCCAACTATCACTCTCGCCTCCAAGGCTCGAGTCACACTATCGGCATCAGTGTGAGGTCACTGGGTCTTCTCCAGTAGAAATCTCAAAAGTGAGGGTCAAGTCAATAGTCTTAACCAGAACCACTCAGTATCAACCAAACAAAAAGGACAGGAAAGAAAACATCCCAAAGATAAGTGTATTTTTATTATTGTAGCTCATAGTACAAAGACACGAATACAACAACAACATGGAACTAGAAGTACAAGGGATGTATCCACTAGTTCCTCTCCTGTCCACCTACTCCTGGAGCTCTACTGCCTTGTCCCCTGCTTGGATGTTGCTCAAGCACCAGCCGCTGCTTCTGTCTCGGTGGCTCCTCCAACACCCGCTGATCAACTGTTCGGGAGGGGGGGGGGGTCATAAAGTCACGTGCCAGGTGACCGTTCCTGCCGCAGGAGAAACACTGTCCGTTTCTGGCACGCCTGGCTCTGACCCCACCCCAGGTGCCCCGCACCACCGATCCTAAAACCCGAGATCGCCCAACTGTTGGCCTGGTCCTCCTGGACCTCTGCATCATCTGTCTATTGCCCACAGATGACTCATCTACTGATCGAAAACCCTGCGGAAAAGGCAGAAGCTCCTGTACACGCTTAGGGTGTAGAGCTACTGGCACAAACTCCACCCTGAAGAAGGACTCAAAGTCTTCCCATGTGAAGGTCACACAATCGCAAAACTAGAACAAGTGGCTCCACCACCTGCATGCTGCTTCCTGAAGAAGGCTGGCAGCAAAGATCACCATGAAGTCTGCAGGTTTCTCCACTAGCATGAAGACTCTCACCACAGCCTCCAGCTAATCCTCAGCCGCCTGTGGGTCCATCTCTCCCCGGAACCTGGGTGGCCTCTGGCGCTAGAACTCGTGCAACGTGCTCAAGTGGCGTGCAACGCCTACTGCTGGGGCTGGTAGAATCGGTGGCCCAACGTATGGTAGTACCGCTGGTGCCTCAACTGAAAGGGCCCTGTATCGAAGCCTTGTCGCTCGACAGGCTGTTAGTACGCACATCTCTATGGGCTCTAGCTGGTCGTCCGTGAAAAGGCATCTTGAAAGAAACAACGTGACACAGTCAAACGATTATACCTGGTGAGCTGACCTGGTTTGAGCTGACATTTGAAAACTTATGTAAACACACACGCAATCAGTGTTTTCATGCACAAAGTCGGAAATCAGTTGTCAGGGTCCTGGTGTAAGGATATGTTGGCTGCCCGCACCAACACTGGACTCCCTAAACTGAAAACCACACTCGGTACTCTTAACACTATTGCTTCACAGAAATAAAATATCAGAGTTATAAGTTATACGGTAGAACCGACTCCTCTGATACAAATTTGTCACGACCGGTCCTCGGGGCCCGTGCTGTGACTAACCCAAGCCCGCCTTCCATAGGCCAGGGGCTGGCGACTAGCACCAAAAGCGTAAATCCTGATAACTAGGATGGCATTGCCTTTATAAAAGTAAAAAAAACACCATAGAGTACAAGTGGAAGTAAAACACTAAGTACAAAGAGAAGTGCTGAAAGGTAAATGGTCTAGAATACAAACCCAAATGAAAGTACAACTACAACTAAACAAAGTACAACAGAAAAAGACAACAGCTGGAAGGAAGGAAGAGGCTCCTAGGTCGTCCTCCTCAGATCCTACCTGAAGGGTAGGTACAGATGGCACAACTCCTGGATCATCCACCACAGATCCTACCTGAAGGGTAGGTACAGATAGCCTCCACAACGCTATCTCCCGTCAACCTCCTCCGAGCGTCGTCTCGCCGTGAAGTCCACCTCTGGTTACTGACTCGTTGTGTAGTCCACCTCCGGGTATTGACTCGTCATTTAGTCCACCTCCAGGTACCGTCCAGTCCTCGAACACTCGGCATCCGTCAGAACTTCCCATCATCTGCAACCAACACAACGAGGTGCGGGCATAGCCCGTGCAGGGGTGAGTGTAACGATACTCAGTAGGGACCCCGATACCCTCAAGGTCTCACTAAAACCAACAAGGATAAACACAAAGAATATCTCAACAGATAACCTCTACTTAGTTATATGCCCATACATATACCTAAGTTATCAAGTAACCCATCTCAATCCTGAGAAAACACAAGGATTATAAAAACAAAAGATAACCACTACCCAGGTATATGCCCATACATATACCTAAGTTATCAAGTAACCCATCTCAATCATGAGGAAACACAAAGGTCATAGACTAAGCTCAAACCAGGATTTTGATTATCGAAACCGTAACTACTAAAGAGCCCTGTCTCTGGAGTGTATAGTGGTCTGGTCACGACTCCGAGGTACTGCTCACCAACCTAAGACTTCTGAGGTACTCCTCCTGTCGAGTACCGCGGGTCAGCCACCCAAACACAGTATTGCTTCCCGCCGGGGTATGCCACCCAAACACAGTAGTGTACACCCCCTAGTAGCCTGCAGAGGAACTCTCCGGACGAGTACCACGGGTCTGCACTCTCACACAGGTAGTGCTCCGTCCGCCATGGGTTTGCACCTCACAAAGTAGTGCTCCTTCCACTGGGCTAGTCGACTCACTCCAAGTCGAGTCGGTCAAGTAGTCGTCATGTCTCAGTCGGCTACATGGTCTCCGTACTCTGCACGCTCATCTCTGGGAGGGTCTGCTCCATGAGCTATAGGTCGATACTCCAAGTATCTCAAAGTCCAATGAAGAATTATCCCAAAGGACTTCCTCGTCACAGGGGTCTCAACGCAACAGACGACGCGTCAATCGAATGCCCGGTCTGTGAGTTACTAGACCTTTCGTCCCAGGGGCCCGGTTGGTTTCGTGTGCGAACCAAACCGGCCATATCTCAACTGTACCCCAACTCTCATAGGGTAAACTCAAAGGGACTGTTTCTCAACGTGATCACCAACGCCGCTGACGGTTCGTCAAACGGACGTCCGGTCTGAAAGATATCTGCTTTTCTGTTCCAGGGGCCCAGTTGAATTTCGGGTACAATCCAACCCGGCCACTATCCAATAGCAACAAAAACTCGGGCGAAGTATGCCAAAAGTTCCGTCTCATCAAGAGGAAATTAACGAGACAGATGGCGCGTCAATCGGACGCCTGGTCTATGAGTTATTGGCTTTTTCGTTCCAGGGGCCCGATTGGATTTTGTGAGAAAACCAACCCGACCACACTCCTATGGCATCCAAACCAGAATAGGAGTAAGAAAAAGATCCTTCTCACTTAGAGGAATCCATCAATGTCGACGGCACGTCAATCGGATGTCCAGAGTTGAAGTTACGAGCGTTTCCGCTCCGAGGGCACGGTTGGTTTCGTGTACGAACCAACCCAGCCGAATCCAAAGTATTCCGAAACCTTGAGTGCGATATGTCAAAACGACCGTCTCGATCCAAGGTTCGCATCGCAACTGACGGTGCGTCGATCAAAGGTCCATAGCCCAAGATATGGGCATTTGACCGAAAGTGATCCGAAAACGGGGGGTCTAGGCCCGGCCCGACCCGGCCCATCCCCCCCTGGGTCTACCCGACCCGGCTGGGCGCGACCCAGCCCGGCCCGGCCTGTGCGTGACCCAGCCCAGCCCGGCCTGGGCGCGACCCAGCCCGGCCCGGTGGGTCGGCTCGGCCGGTTACAGCCGAGCAGAGCAGAGCGGGGCGCTGCCCCCGCGTGAAGAACCGCGGCCCCGCGTGGGGCCGCCCGTGCCAGCGAACGCGGCAGCCGGCCGCGTCCCGCCGCCCCCCTCATGTCCTGCGCAGTCACGGGACCGCGCTCCGCCGCCGCGGATTCAGCCACGGTGGCTTCTTCCGGCGGCGCACCGGACGCCGCTGCCACCCGCAGCCGGCACCGCCATGCCGGCGTGGCGCGTCGGCGGGCTGTTCCGCAGACCAACGGACGGGTTCTGGTGGTCATAAATTCGTGCCATCTTCTCCAATGGCCCTACTGGGACCCGTCCTTCACTGCGAGGATCCCACAACACCCGTACGACTTCGTTTTTCATTTTCCGGTGCGGCGCGATGGCGCGGTGGCTTGTTCAACATCATCGGCATGGCGCGACGGCGCCGCGCTTCTTAGCCCTTCCTCAGAATTTCTGCGCTTTGCAACGGCACCGCGCCGCCTTTCACATGCCGCAACAAATTCAAACAACAAGGGGGGAGGAGGGTCGGCCGTGTTTGTGCGGTCCGACTTCCTCCCGTTATAATGATAGCAAGAGGCCATCTAATAGAAGTGGACATACGACAAAGAAATAATTTGCGGACAAAAACAACAATCCTCAACATCAATCCGCATGAACGAACGATCCGCGGATCAACCTGGAATTGGTTGGTCCGCACTCGTCGTTCTTTTCTCAAAAGATAAGAGAACACAAAATAAATTCCCCTACTTGGATATTTGACGTCACACGTCGGGTGTCACGAAGAACGGCGTCTCGGGGTCGGATGTAGATTCCGTGGACGTC
Organism: Viscum album; assembly: GCA_963277665.1. Classification (NCBI taxonomy): domain Eukaryota; kingdom Viridiplantae; phylum Streptophyta; class Magnoliopsida; order Santalales; family Viscaceae; genus Viscum; species Viscum album. Next base: position 111,011,426 of record OY728157.1, on the reverse strand, counting down.
GGGGTGCGTCCGAGGAGGAAACGACATCTCCTCACGTGTTTCTATGATAAAGAAGGAAGGTACGTTGTTGTTGGCGATGTTCACCGCAGTCAGTGACTTCTTCCTTATTGTGGAGGAAGATGAAGACGGAAGAATCCGGGTCGCCGAGTCTTCTAAGTCGAAGGGTCGATGTTCTTCATCAGAGAAGAACCGTTCTTCACGTTCTTCAATGTGGAAGATGAAGTTATTCAAAGTAAAGTACTCTCCCTCTCACAATTCTCCACAACCAAAACCAAACTAAAATAAAATAAGGCTTTGCCTTATTTTATTTACTTATGCAAACATTTTCAAAAATTCAAAATTCAAAACACATAACTCACTTAATTAAGTTAATGTGTAGGCTTTGAATTAAACTGGGGAGAGGGAAAGTCACCCTAATCAATGGTGAGTTTTTAAGGGTTACACACTTAAGAGGGAGTTTTAAGAATTTGAAGGGGTGGGGCTCGTGTGGGCCCCACCTCACAAATATCCTAACAAGAGAAGTTAGGGTTTAGTGGGTCCCACCCCAACTCCCTCACATTGAAGTTAAACAACTTAGAAGAGAGAAATAATGTTGTGACACAACTTTATTTCACTTAACACATAAACCTCTTAGTAAAGAAAAAAAATTGAAAAAAAATTATTTTTATTCCTCACATTTTTAACAACTCCTCCCTTGTAAACGCACATTCAAGAAAGGTGCTCCTAAGCAAATACCGGTGCTTTGATTCCATCGGTGCCCTCAGAATTTGATTCCGAGCACCGGTTCAAAAGTTAGAAAAACTCACTCGTTCGTTCACTGAACGTACCCAAGCTAAACTTTGGAAATTAATTCCAGGCACACCGGGCCTCGGAATCAAGCAACGTCAGAAACTACGTTCTTGTAAAATTCCAATGAAATTTAAGAAAAAAAATTTCCTTGAAATTTCCAGGTCTTTACAATTATACCCAATATTTGATAAAGAAACATTAGAAACAAATTAAATAATGTTTTCTCAATTGGGGATCCACCAAATATAGTAAATGATTATCAATTATAAAAATAACCTTACCTCTTTTCTGGTAATTTTATCAACATCCATTCAATGAATAATGTGAGAACAAGGGATATTTAGGAAATGATTATTTTATTTTTTTTGGATCCATGGATTTACTGGATTCAATTCTATGTGAGGAAGGGTGAATTAATTTTTTCAACCTTTTAGAACTATTCCTATTAACCTATAACTATATTTATAAGTAATATGTATTTATATTTAATTGTTTTTCACAACCTCAATCATATATATATAAATATTATGATCACAAGGAACACATGATTTTTTACTAGCTTCAACCATAGTTTTGGTTACTATATCCATTACATGAAAGATGAAATCCAAGTAAAATTTGATTCAATAATGTGATAAATTAAAAAAATTCGTGTTACGGTGTCTACTTTAACCCAATGAATGCTTTTATACATTAAGATAAGAACCCCTCTTTTTTATAAATAATAGTTTAGAATAAACTAAAAAATATCATTCGTATTCATAATATCAATTCACTTTAAAAATATTAAAGTTATGTTGAGAGTCATAATAACAATAATAAACAATAAATTTTATCTTATTTAGATATCTATACTCTTAATCATAGTTTTGTTTATGATCATATGGTTCTTAGACTTCAGTATGCCCGCTCTCCTTCAATTTCCACTCATCCATGTATCATATTCATACAATCATATTTTATTAGTATTTATTCTTGATTAATTAATATATCATTTTTCAATGAATCCATTTTTAATATCATTCTATATATAACTAGATTATTGAAATATATATTAATAAAATATTCAATATCCTCATGAATATCTTGTTTTAATTTCTTTAGCATTATTTTCAAATTATCTAATAAAAATTTTCAATTAAATTAATTATGGAAATAATATATTTAGATATTTATAAAATATAAAGTCTAAATCAATATATCTTGATAAAAACCCCAATTATGTATCCAAAATTTTTATTAATATTATTATTATAAAATATCTAAGTGAAATATTTGTGAAATTATGAAATAAATTCTATGTATTGTCTGAAATTTGAAAATATGACATCTCATTTATGTCACATTTAACTCTGATGAAATAATATTTAAAAAAATTACAGTAATAGTGTGACATTACTAGCTTAAAATACCATCATAAACCTTTCAAATAATATCAATTAAGTACGAAACATCTTCAATATAATATACCAATATTGTTAAAATGAAATTACAGTATTGTATATGTAATTTCTCATTCAAGATTAAATTGATTATACCTCATGATCACTTTGATTATCATTCACGACAACACGAAATATTTTATAATCACCATGATTATCTTTCATTGTTACCTAGACTCATCTTGGATCGAATCGATTAACCTGATTGGGTACTTTATACTTTGTAAATATTTTTTTCATGATCACATGATTTGATATACATGATCAACTAAGTAGTTCTTCATTCAACTTTTTGACATTCTTAATAAAATCACACAAACACTTCAACATCCATTAATTATTAATTAAATAACCTTAATGATATATAATAATGTCATTAATAATTAAAACAAATCATCCATATATTATCAAAAAACACTCTACAAGTCTTAAAATTTTCAAATGTAAAATATTCTGTAGTTTAATTTCATCAAACATTTTGGAAATACCATAAGTATCATAACTATTATTCACATTATTTTTTATAGAATCCATACTTTATTTAATTTAATGTGTAGTTTTCTTTACCTGGAACTCCCTCATGTGATCGAGATAGGTTGTTAAATGACCTCAGGCATACCTCCTTTTATGCCTTAGGATTCTAACAAACAAAAATTATGTAAGGAATATTAAGAGGTGACTATACCGTCATGTACATAGTTTAAAAAACAATGTAAATAATATAGATAATCAAACCTGAAACCAAGAATAATAAAATGAGAAACTTAAAAATCCCAATAATAATAGATACTATGTAATCACTTGCTTATTTTCAATGAATGATGCGATGAATGTCTAAAAATTAAAAGTTGAAATAGACTCAATAAAATAATCCAAAGACCCCAGTATCGATACCCATTTTTTTACCATATTAAAACTCTACCCCATCGCAGATGTAATCAATCAATATAGGCCCCCTTTCCCATGTCTAGACCTAAAACCATGAAATATTCTAGGATACAAAACGATGACCTAGAGAAGGTGTGAGTAAAACTGTGTAGGTCAACTCCACTTTTTCTAAAAAATCTATTCTGAATATATATAGTGCGTCAAATAATATGAGTAATAGGGGTGTTAATTAATAAATTATTACAAAACATCAAAAAACCATACCATCCCTTGAGCTCCAGGTTCACACCTGAGGTCAACAAAACATCCTTGAACTCCATATCAGATGTCTCTATCATGTATTAAATACATCTACATCAAGAAATATAACCCAAACCATTGGATGATTTTCTTATGTAATGATGAATTTCTAGAATAATGTCTCATGTGACCATTTCATACTAAACCCTTGGACTATTCTATATCAATTTATGTCTTCATAGAGTGCACATCGCCAATGGGAATGTAACCATATTATACCAAACCCTTAGAATATTATAGATCCAATTAAATATTCCCATGGAACACTTCTAAACTAAGGGAAATTCTATATGGAATGATATATCAAACTCTATCCTTAAACTATGCTAGATCCACTTACGTAGTCCCGTGGTGCTCTTCTAATCCAAGGGGGAAAAATTATTAGTTAATTCATTAGCAAGTACAAGTAAGCCAAAATCATAACAACCAATTAGATGGATTCTTCTACATCAGGAAAAATAAAAAATTGTAAGATCCTTGTAACTAAACATGAAAATTTTATCAAGTCATCAGAATACTTGTTGCTATTTTTTTACAAATACAAATTTTATGATATTTATTATCAATAGGTGAATCCTTTTATATCTGGATGAATCACTGATTCCATATCATTCCAATTTCTAAATAATGATATCCCAAATGTTATGAAATGTAACTTTTATCATTAATCACATGTTATTCCAAATCATAATTATCAAAATTCACTTGTTATACTAAATTCACATTAATAAATTCTATCAATTTATCACAAATGAAATGGTAGGATCAATTATTGGGTGGCCCCAAGTATTGTGTTAATTCTAATGGACCCGACCGAATCTATGGGAAGTCTAAGTATACGAAATTCATTAAATAGTGAATAGTCCAATTATTTATTTTGGGAACACAACATTCTAAAATGATCACACTAATTACATATACTAGAAGAATGAAATACACATTAGTGAGTTGTTACCGGCTACCCAAATCAAAATTAGAGTATCGATATTCATGTCCTCACATCCAAGGTACAATTGGGATCCACCTCCATTACCATCAAGGAATAATGAAGGTCCTACAAGAACAAGACATGAGATCTCAATCCTTATTGGTCATCCCATATAATGGTTCCCAAAAGGAAATATAATGTATCAGGGAGGATCAGTAGAAAAAAATATAGGTATTAAATTAAACTCTCTATCTATATTGGTAACATCCAATTGAATGTGCCATTAGTTCAGAGAGAAGGTGTCAGAGGATACTATCGAAAGGGATGAAATATAGAGAAAGGAGTGTGTTATAATAATGCACAATAATGGTGGTTTAAAAGGAGGATAGGCATGACATATTCACAATGTAAATAGAGGATTCATGATATGAATTTTTCAATTCCCATATATGCTGAAAAATGTTTCACCTTATATTAAAAACCCATGAAAACCCATTTCATGTCATGGGTTTTTTTATTCATGGGGTCCATTTAGGTGGAGAATTAAATTCACGGTGTTTAAAAAAATTATTTAAAAAATTAATTATGATCATGGGGTCTACAGAAAATCATTCAGGACATGAATGAAGTTCATAGGGTATGCTAAATCTATTTGAGGCATAAATTATGTTCATAGGCTATGTCCTGAACCATTTGAGGCTTGGATGTAGTGAATGAAGTATCCGTAGAACCATTAATGGATTGAATTATTTTTAAACGGTCCTCCTAGAATTATTGAGGGCATAAATAAAGTTCATGGGTCAACCAAGAACAATTTATTCCATGTATTAATTTCCTGGGGTCTTCCATAAATAATTCATGTTTTAAATCGACAATTCCAAGTGTGAAATCACTACGCTTCTAGACTCATTATCATCTTCTATTTAGACTTTGTAACACATAACAACAACAATAACATGGATCAAAATCATTGATTAAATGAATTCCATCCCAATTTCAAAAAGTTTAAGAAAAATAAAGAATGATGTTCCTAAAAAAAATACATGATTTTATAACCACCCCACCATATAACAACTCATCCTCAAGTTGTTCTCTAAAGAATATTTGTAGGAATTGGTGAAAATGATTGTCCATAGTGTTGACATATCTGATTCCATATCCTAGGTCTTCTCTTGAAAATTATTATGCCACAAATACATTCGCCCCACAGAAAAAATATTATCCATATATTATTCTCACTAAAATTCTTGAAACAAATTAGATGCACCTCAAAAGATGCACTATTATCCAGCTTGATGTTATCAACATATATAATGTTAGAAGGGTTAGGATGATATCTCATAAGCTATGACACATGAAAAAAATCAGGCATGATACTATAGCAATGTGGAAGGGACAAATGGTTTTGCACATGATCGACCCTTGAAACTATATGTAAAGACTTGAAAAAATGTGTTTTAGCTTCCCCAACATCCTGATACAGTGTTTCACTCATTTAGGAGACACTCTAATAAATACCCAATGACTGATCTATAACCCTAGATGACATATATGTGGGCTAACATACAATTTCTATTATCTTTTCATGGTCACCAAATACTTATTGATTAACAGAACTAACTCAGAAATCTCCAACATGAGACTAGGCCCAACAAGTAATGACTCAACAATGTCTAATAATAATTTTCATTATAATCATGAAATTCCATAAAATCCCTTCAAAGGATCCATTTTTATCTAATATTAAAATCTATTAGTATAAGGGAGCTCCATGAGTCTTGTATGTTGTTCAAAAGAACCATTGATTTCCAAAACACATGGTCATAAAATATATTATAGAATTCAAGTTATTTGTTATGATTTGCCATCGGTCTAAGGATGGTATGCGATACTCAGAAGAATTTTTGATCACAAATAATTTAGGGGACCCTTTGAGAATTGATATATGATAGAAGTATCATGATTATAAATGACACTCCTTAAAACACCAGGATGAAAAACTATCTATCACATACAGAGTCTACCAAAATAATCAAAGATGAAGGTCCCTCTTATAGGAAAGAAGATGACTACCATCATCAGTTGATCCATGATCATAAAAACTACTTCATTATTTAGATTTGTCTGCGGTAATCCATTCATGAAATCTATAATGACATCATCTAATTTTCATTTAGGAATGGATTGAGGATTCATTAATCCTACTTGGCATTAGTGATCAGACATCACATACTGATAGGTGAAAAAACTCATTAAGAATATTTTTATCTCCATTATCATCCCTAGCCACCAATATTAATTAATAAGATCATGATACATTTGTGTTAGACCTTTATATACAACCCAATTATAAGAATGAAACTCCACTATTATCCCCTCACATAATCCCATAGGAACCTATACATGGACTTGGTTAAGATGAAAATCACTACTGCTATGATACCATCCCAATAATGGATACCCACTATATAATTTTTCTCATATGGATCATCAATTTGGATTAGATATCTTCCATGATCTAGTAAAAGTGCACCATTCTAATCGTTTTCTATTCCAAGATAATATTCTATGGGACTCATGAACAATGATATTCATATCTGCAAGGTGTGACAAAAACCATCACTAATCATTAGACTCCTATACTACATCATTACTCACATTTTGGATTAAATAATTTTAAAGAATGTTGCATTTTCAAGGACAGTAATATAACTGAATGTTGAAATTCTATAGATACTCTACCCACCTCCTTTGTTGAATGATTAAGTCTCACTGAGAAAAGATATACTTGGGGATATTTTGGTCCATGTACACCAAAAATATCTCACCCAACATATGGTATCTCTATTATATTAGTCCATGTACCACCAAAACTAACTCCATATTTTGAGTTGGGAAATTCTTTTAATATGGTCACAGCTGTTTCGATCCATAAGTAACAACTCTATCCCCCCTATATAAGAACTCATCTATACCCAATTTCAGATTTGATAGAATTGATTAAATTCTCCTTACCTAGAATGGTAAAGTTGAGGATTAATGATGAGGTTTTCATTGTCTTCAACTCTAGTAAATCCCTCTCACATGTATTTGAAAAAAAATCTTCACCCATTTCTTGTTCATCCCAAATATTAGCATTACCAGATAAGATAATTATTAAAATAAACACTAATAGAATCCCACAAGACCCAAATTTATTTGTAACCTCAAATACATTCACGGGTAACTCATAAGATATCATAGCTAAAACCTTTTCCAAGTCTACTAAAATCCCATTCTAATAGATAACATGGCCCATAATGTGTACTCTAATACCCTAGAAACTTCATACAGATAGCATGGCATAAATTTGATTCTATATAAGTATACTCTAGTTGATTTTAAGGTGTTGGGAGGGGTTTTCTATAGGATAGGAGTACACTTGTAATTCATTGCTGAAAATAACCACAAACTAGTCTAGAAACTAATGAACGATCTGATTTATCATGGGAACATACACCACCAGTGTGTCCTTCAAATCGTACAACATCACTATGAACTCATATAGGCCATACCTGCTCCCAAAATCACTCTATGGAATGTAAAATAGTCTTAATATAAACTTTTGATACACTATCCTCTTGAAAATTCGATAGAAAATATTTGTACCTCTCATTAGATTAAAGATGTCATTGATGCATAGAACGGGACATTGGTTTTTAACCTTAATGTAGATTAGTATCCCATAATGCAAACATAATCACAATGTTCAATCAGCCTTCTTGGTGAAAATAATGGTAGATTCCCATAGATAAGTACTATATTATACGAATCCTTTAGTTTCGAAATATTTCAAATGAAATTGTAACTCACAAAGTACTATCGATGGTGGGATAGAAACAATATCAATTCATAAAACCAACTTGTTTGTGAAGTTGATATCCCACTCGGGTGGTAATCTAGAGAATTATTATGACAACCACGCCCTTTAGATAACACTAATAAATGATTTATTACATAATATTACACAAAATAAAACCCATAGTATTGATAATTATTGTGTCTTTTAGAATTATGTGTACTACATAACAATTTAAAAGAGGAAAAACATCTTCATTATTGAAAATTTCTTCAACATTCTTGTAACAGCCTGAGATTTTATGAAAAATATTCTTTTAATTTCTTTCATATATTCTTTTGTACTCAACACCAAGATTATCTTGCACTATACGCAACACCATATTAGTTTGCAGTATACGCAACACTAATCTTGGATCCTGTTACACAAAATTTCAAGTTTATTTGATAGTAGTTATTCTACGCAACATTGAGTGTATATATATATATATCCAATGATTAAATGAAATATGGTTGGATTATGTTATATGAAACAATGAAGGAGTCTTTCACAACACGCAACCCTGACTTGGCTTGCATTACATGCAATCACGACCTTCCTCGATAGCATGTGTTGTACGCAATACCAAGTTTCAATAAACAACGTTATATGGTTATAATATTATTATGAACCAGACGTTATGAATATTATCAACTACATTTTGAATTTTATAACATTATTATTAATCTTACACATTTTCTAGAACATGGTATGATAACAAAATACATGTTTCGGGTAAAATATGTATTTTTCAAAAAATGCAGTTTTGCCGCCTTTTGATGGCTCACCCACATTAAATCTATTTTTTGACATTTTTATAAGTTCAATGTGAAAAAATAAAATTCTTTCTTGGAATCAGGATATAAAAATTTAATTTGTATTAATTTTTCATATTATTCTGAAAACTATCATATTTTGATGAATAGTAAAAACACGCTATATTTTAATTAAAAACAAATTTTTTATCTCAATAATTTATATGGTTAGATTATCTTTTTAATTTGTTTTAAAGAGTAATTAGAATATATTTTTACCATTTAATCCAATGTTGTTCATTGGAATTAATTTCACTTTGAATTTGGACATAAACAAGTGTCGATCTTTTGATAGTTATTGTTTCTTAAAAAAACGCTATTTGATAACAGGAATTAATTTGAAAATTAATTAATTCCACTTCTATGTTTTGAATTTTTAAAAATGGACATCATTTTTGAATTCGGAATATCAAATATATCTTATGCTGAATTTTTTGTATTTTTCTGAAAACGTTCTATTATTGATGAATAGTGAAAACACTAGGTTACTATTTAAAAACATACTTTTTATTTAAATAATTATTTATTTTATTTAAATTTATTTTTGGTCAAAATTGATACATAATACCTATATAATTTCAATGTAATTAATTTGAGTCATTTTATAATAATTTTAGATATATAAAAACTTTATTGAACTTTTCACCGTCTTTTACCCAACTCATAGGAGAATTTGGAAATTCACATAAAACATAATTTTACCGTTTCTGTGAGTAGAATTTTGAAAATCCAAGCGACACGGTTAATATCAAGCACTAAAATCTGGTTCAATGAGATGAAAATAATTTTTGGTGAATAGTAACTTTTTACTTTTATTTATTGTGGTTAAAGGTAAATAGGGCAATTCAAGGTTAAAAGAATATTATAATAATTCAAAATTACCTTAACACTTGTCCAACCCTTTTTGGGTGAGTAATGGCCGACCATGGGCATCCTTGGGTCGATTTTGGGACCCCATGGAGCCACTTATGAAAGACTATGACACATTAGAATAATTAATTTAATGTAAAGACAAAATTGACATTAACAAAAATATTTTAGTATATAATTTTTATAATGGGATATATAAATTATCTTTTCAACTATAAATATTTATTGGAAAGATAAAGAGATTTCCTACATCATGTTATTTGTTTCATAATTTTTAGACATCAAATGAATTAAGTTATTTTTGACACAATAATGATACAGTGTTTACCTCATTAATAAATGATTTAAAAAAATAAGATTATAATGATTAAAATATTATCCAAAACATGTCAAATTATGATTGGATGATAATATTTTGACCATGCGTCATCTTATCTTCGACTATAAGGATTTTTGGACCATTAGAAACCGAATATCATTATATTATAAAATAATATTTTCACTATTTCTTAAAGAGCCCCTCCTCTCCCTTATAAAAGGAGACCATTTCTATCCAATTACTCACACCTCTCAAGCTATTTGGATCATCTAAAATCTCTTCAATTAAGCTCTCTACGTCCCTCTCATCCCCCTATAAGCCTTACATTATGCAGAAGGCACTTCAAGAAGTCCTTTTGGTTCAAACCAAAGGAAGGAACCCAAATTAAAGGTAACAGTTTTTCTTAAGTTGTTTTCTTTTATTCTACATCTCTAACCCCTAAGCTCTTTTTAATCCTTTATTTTTTAAAAACCCCAAAATCCTCAATATACTAGGTTTTTTTATTAAATGTATTCTAACTAAACATACACACACCTCCATGTAATGGATGAAGAACATAATGTTTCTGTGGATGGAAAACTAATGCCTCACGAAATGATGATTGTTAAATTTTCTCCTACCGCCTCTCATGGTTTCCATTATAATGGCACTATATTCATATATGATATATATTATGTTGATGATTTCCTTATGCTTATTTTCTTCCCAATTATATCAAGCCTTTATGGTTTCCATAGTCGGCAAATATGATAATCCCATTTGAGGAAGTGCGGACTACCGCCCCCTCAAAGTGATGTGATTCGTTAATGCCTTATGTGGGATGTATAATGGATTTAGTTAATGATATTATATATTATATTATACTGGAATTCTAATATATTTATGTATCATTATGTTTTAATTCCATTAAAATAAGAAATAGTAATAAAAGTAGCATTCATGTGTACGTACGACTTACCATCTCCATGAACGATGCATTTCATTGCTTACCTCCATATGTTATGTACAAATATAAATACATGTATATTATGGATATATATGATATATAAATCATTAATATAATTCTTTATATAATTAAACTTTGACCACATGAACAACATGTAATTATAAGAAGTTCATTTTTAACTCAAGTGCCAAATATCGACAAAACGAACATTATTAACATAAATGGTTACATAATGTTTATAACATGGTAATAAGTGATATAAATGGAATAATAAATTTTTAAAAGGTTATTAAGCAATTAGAAATTAACTTTGGTTTATTATTCAGGAGATTAAATAATGATCGAGTCATGTCAGACAGGAGGTAAGGGAACATCCTAACCTAATTTTCGTTCTTTGGGTTGATATTCTCTTTCTTGTGTATGTCGTTATTTGATTATGTGAGAAATGAATTTTTATATCCTTTCATGTATTTATAATTTCTTTATGTGACCTTATAGTGAATACACATAAGTGATCTATTTACAAAAATATCTTTGTAAGGGAAAACTTTTCCAATCTCATTTTTATCCGAGATTGTTTATTCGTAAGTATTTACTGGGGTTATATTTATCATCCATGTCCCTATTTTCTAAAAATGGTTTCATGAATTTTTAAAGTCCTTTTTACCCATTTTTTATTTTTACTACATGGTATGTAAGAAATCATTCTTTTTTTAGGTTACGAGGTACTTTTTTGACTTTTTTGGAAAAAGTACAAGAAGAATGATTTTTTAACTTATACGACATGAAAGGATTTTTACGGTTTTATAAAGCCTTATTTTCATGAAGCTTCCTACAAAATATTTTATGACTATATTAAAATAAAACTCTTTATATTAAAATTGCATGGAATTTTGTGAAAAGAAAATGATTTTCAAGAAGAAAGGATATTTTCCTCAAGAATTCATTTCAAGTGCTTTATCAAAACCATTTTCCATTTAAGATGACATTATTTCAGATGTGTATGTTTCAAGTATAATGTATATATGATTTATATGGTTTATCTTTTCTTATGATGAAATGATATCCATTTTTTTATATGGATTCAGTTATGATGGAATTATTTTTATGAAACCCAATTTATTCTTTGGGTTATGATGAATGATTTATGATTGTTTTGTGGAACACGTAAAAATGATTTCAATATGAGATGGGTGGGACCTATATCTCCCTCAAATGCATTGGGTAAAGATTTATATATCATGATATAGACATGGCTGGAATAGTAAGTAAATATGGTTCAGTAATACAGGGCTGTAATGACAAGTAAACCCAGTTCAGTAAGGGACTTTGTCCACTAAGATGGTCTTGGCAGCAATGCCTTAGCTACTATGGAAATCATTACATGTACTTAATGGATGCCACAATTACATGTTTTATTCCCATTCTATTTTATAATGATTAATGTTCCTTTATGATCTATGCCTTATGTACTTCCATGATTTATGTCATTGCTCATGATTTTGATGTTTAGATTTTATGTTCAAGTTTTTGCATTCAAATGTTTATGGATTGTTTTATGTTCCCTATTTTTACCCTTATAGAGAATTTGAGCTCACCCTTTATATGTTTTCTTTTCCCCGGGATTTAAAGAAAGGTTTTAGGTAAGAAAACAAAAGGGGAATATCTTTATAGGAGATGTTTAAGATCTTTCACCATGATTGGACAATTATATTCTGAGTTTCCAAAGACACTAAACTATTACGGTCCTTGTGTGTCTGTTTTTTGTTATGTATTAAGTATTCCTCAAATGTAATGTAATGTCCACGTACGTTAAGCTTTGGGTCTCTACAATGCACACACATAAAACAACATGGTATAACTTGGGGACATACATAATAAAGGAATGAGAGATAAATCCTTGTATTGAAATAAAAATAAAATAAAGTAATATATGTTAGACAATAATCTTTGAAATGGTGAATAATACGAACATGAATAATAAGGAATGATATATCATGACTATCATAACATAGGAAATGTTCCAACAACATAATAAACACTACATCTTAAACATAGGACAAGGATAACTTCCAAAACATCCGGATGAAAGAAGTCTCATACATAAATATAGTTCAGTTCCTACCCCAAAATGAAGTTGCATAAGACTAAATCTTACTCAATTCATTGAAGCATTAAATAATTTTTGGCACACCCATCACTTTAATTTCATTATAATATTTAAGTGTGCCACATGGATCATACAAACGTGGATTCATTAGACATCATATTTTATTCCATGATCAAGGAGTGTTAAATAAATACAAGTAACTCCCATATCATTGAATTATTAGTTTATAAAGGTGAGAACCATTGATAGGAAATGGATATGGTATTCACTATAGAATTGGTTTGGCATGGAAAATCACAGTGAAGTTTCAGCATCACAATGGAATCACATAAAAATTCATAAAATGTGTTACTGAGAGAGAAAGGGGTCTCTATTAATTTGGGCATAAAATGGAATGTAATAGAGACATAGAAAGGAATATCCCAACATTAGGAACATTAAATATATGGCATAAGATTATAATGAAACTAGATTAAATAAGAGAAGGTGAGGATCCCTTACTTGATCTCAGCATGGTAATAGGAGTACATAATGGTTCATGAGAGGGATTAATGAGACTAAAAGGGGTCACAAATCATGTAGAAACACAATTTATAGGTAAATTATTGTATCAAAACATACCAAAACATCCAAAAATGGAAACTATGAATCATATCATAAATGGGGTAAATGAATGGAAATGAGAAGAGAGAAATCCCTTATGTAAGTAAGTGGCCCCAAAATATTGGGAAGGTATTCTTGAGAGTTTGGAGGAAAATTGGGAAAAATATAGTGGGTGGGGGGGTCATATTATGAACATTATAAAAGTGGTTCTGTGATTATAAATGGGATACTGGGAGGTTTTATAGAGGAAATTAGTAGGGAATTCTTTTTTATTTCTCAAACATGGGTTTTGGACTCTCTATAATAAAATAACCAAACCACAAACCATCCCATTTTTTTCCCATGGTTTTTTTGTGAATGGGATTTTTTCTAATTATTTTATAATTACATGTTCTAAAATTAATAATATAATACCCTTGATTATGTGGAGGCGAGTCACACTCTTAAAGAAATGATTTTAAAAACATAAAATCTATTTATAGTTCGGGAGGTTCCTAAAGAACTTGTAAAATTAATTCAATAACCTTAAATTAACAATATTTTATATTTAAAAACATATATGGTCGTGGATACCCTTTATAGTATTTATTACATAACTTTTTGGTCATTATGATGTCATAATACACACCAAATAATTATACGATATTTACTTTTAACCCGAAAGTTTGGTTGTCTCCGATAATTATGAAAAATTAACTACTGTGTAATTTAAATATTAATATTTGAAAAATAATATATCTTTTATCTATATAATATCAAAATATATTAAATTTCACTTTTAAAAATAGAAATTTAATTTTTTTTATGGAATGCTAGGTTTTTTTAGAATTAAAATTTTTAAACCCTTAAAGAAATTAAATTGACTTCATAAAAATTATATGATAATATATATTTAATAAAACAAATTTAATAATAATAACTTATTAAAATATTATTTATTTCAGAAATTCAGAAATTCATCAAAATAAATTCCTTAATTGAATTTGATGATTACCCAAAAATATAATTGTATTTTGTTGTATCAAAATATAAATCATATATAAACTAATAATAAAATGATGAAAATATATTAATTATTATATAAAAATAATGTATATACTCAAATTTATAGGGTCTCATTACATATCTATTTAATACACCATCAAATTCAATAAGAGTAAGGTTTTTCATGGTGATCTTTTCATGGGGTGGTTTGGTGAACATGGTTTGGGTTGTGATCTCGATGAGCTTGAACTTATCCAATAAAAGTTTTTTCGTATACTTCAGTTGTTGGAAATGAGCTTGGGATTGGTCAAATAAAAATACTAGTGATGCTATCTCCCTCAGAAACTTCAAAAAATGGGCTTCATATGGTACGGTCATGAAGGTTGAGGCCATCACATCCTTTTTCCATGTCAATTGGATTTGTTAAAAACATATATATACATATACATATATATTCTAATCATGTGGACATAGTTCAAAAACTATATTATCAGTGGTAAAGATTCTTCATGGTATTTTAAATCTGATAGAATATAATAGAACCAAATAATTGATTTTTTTTTTTATAACCAAATTATTTAATAATACATTTAATTAAATAAAAATAGGATTTTTATAACATTTCGAGCCATTACAATATTCTCCCCATTAGAATTTTTCTTCGTCAAAATTTTCTTTATCTACACTAAAATAGATAAGGGTAATTTTTTTCCATTACCACTTTAAGTTCTCACTTTGCTTCTTCAAAATTGTGGTTTCTCCAGAAAACATGGATTAGGAGCATTGCCTTATTCTGTAGAACATTGTCTCTACGATCTATGATCTTCACCAACTACAACTCATCGGAAATTTCATTCTGCAGTGGAACTACCATTGGATTGTGTACATTTGAGGGAAATGTTAGGTACTTTTTCCAGAGGGATACATGGAATACATTGTATAATTGATATTTTTTAGGTGGGAGTGAAAGTCAGTAGACCACGTCTATAATATGATCAAGGATCCCAAAGTGGATGATATATCTTGGATTATGATTTCACTTGTTTCCAAAAATGATCACTTTCTTCCATGTATATATTTGGAGGAATACCATGTATCAAACATCAAACTGTAGGTCTCATCGATGATTTTTAGTATAGGTATTCTGTTGACTTTGAGAAACCTTGATGCACTACTAAATGGTCTTAACTTTTCCACCATCTCCTCAACCATTTCTTGAAAAATCAATTTTCGGTCCCAGACTTCAGCCCAATATGTAAGTATTCTACACCTCTTCACATAAAGTTATTCATAGGGAGCCATTTGGATGATCGAGTGGAAACTTTTGTTGTAAGAGAACATGAATAGATGTAGATGTTGGTCCAATTCTACATTTAAGTCCACAGAACATATTATAAATATGACTTTTAGTGTCTGGATAGTACTCTCAGATTAGACATCAGTTTTAGAATAATAATCCATAGATAAGTTCAACATATTATTTAGAGTATTTAGAGACTTTTCTGGAACATTTATGTAAATTCAGTTTCTCGGTTGGATACAATAGATAGTGTTGTTCCATGAAAACTAACCACTTCTATAATGTATATCCTTATAAGCTGATCGAGTATGAAGTCCTCTTTAATCGCAATGAAGTGTGCAGACTTTGTACAATGGTCCACCACAAACTAGATAACATTATTCCCTCTTGATGTATTTGGTTCGATAATTGCAAAGACAATGGTGATGTTTTACTATTTTCATGTAGGTTTGGGTAAGGGTCATATCACCACCTTGGATGTTTTCTTTCTACCTTCACAGTATGACTTACAAGACATCAGGATCACTATGATCTCATTCTTCATATTTTCCCACCAGTAGTTCTCCTAGTGATCTCAATAATTTTTAATGCTTCTATGATGGATATAGAAGGTCGAGTGATGATTTTCATCCATTAGATCATTCATTATACCAGGATTTGATGGTATACATAGTTGTGACCCAAATCATACAACACCTTCTTTATTAACATTGAACTAAGAGGATTTCCATTTTGTATAGTTTCCAATTTCTTTGAATTCTTATATAATCTATTTGATCATCCTTTATACTTTCTTAAAGAGACAGTTGAAAAATAATATGTTAATGGATTGATGATATTAATTCCTTTTTTATTACTATGTACATCTTCATAAAGTTTGTGATGATCAGGTTCTTCTCAATTATCATCAATGATAGAATTTCTAGATCCTTTCTACATAGAGTGTCCACCACCTTGTTCTCTTTCCTAATAGTTTTGAATTGAGAAGGCATAGTCCTTGATCATATCTAACTATATATTTATGGGATTATATTCGTCTCTTTTTATGTGAATATATAATTGAGGCTTTTTTGACCTCTATATATTTTAATGTTATCCTATAATAGATAATTCTTCTAGATTTTCAATGTGAAGATCATTGCAGCAAACTCTAGATCATGAGTTGGGTTGTTCTGTTTGTGAAACATCAACTATCTTGAATTGAATGCTATCAAATTGTGATTAGCCATTACCACACAACCCAATATATTATTCGATGTATCTCTGGATGAAACTAAAAGTTATCCATTTGTGGGTAGTATAAGCACAAGTACAGCATTACACTTCCTTTTCAGCTCTTTGAAGCTCTCTTCACATTCATCATTCGATGATAACATTACTCTTTTTCGAGTTATCTTGATAATAAAGACCTATAATCATGAGAAAATTATCAAAAATAGGTCATAATACCCAACTAACATAAGAAAACTACATATATTTTTCATATATTTTTCCATCATCCATCCATCAATTTGTTTTATATTTTATTAGTCCATGTATATCCCATTTCAAGTGATGATATACCCCATGAAAGAGACTTCCTTCAACCACAACTCCCATTTTTTTGTACTTAGCATAAAACAACTCCATTTGTAGTGTCTTTTTCATAGTTTTAGGATTATTCTCATGCTCCTCCTTGATTTTAGATTATATTAGAAAATCATCTATAAATACTACCAAGATATTTTATAGGTAATCTCTAAATACCCCATTTGTCAACTCCATTAATATTTATATAGATATAGTGAGTCATAATTGAATCAATATGAACTCATAGTGACCATACCATGTACAAAACAATTTCTTGGGGATATCTTCCTTCTTTACCATAACATGGTAATATCCCAACCACATATCCACCATGGAGAGGTATTATGCTACACATTACTGATCAAACAATTCATCAATCCATGGAATATGATTCTTGTTCATTATCGTGATATTTTTTATCTTACAATAATCAATTAAAAGGCCCATTGACCCCTCATTCATCTTGATAAAGAGGACTGGGGAACCCCATGGTGACACACTTGGTCGTATGAAACCTTTATCTAGATTCTCCAATTGTTGTTTTTTCAGCTCATTGTGTTCCTCAACAACCATTATATACAGATTATAGGGTAATGGAAATACAATAGGAATAATATGTATTGAATATTAAACATCTCAGATAGGAAGAATGATAAGACATTCATTAAGAAACACATCATCTGATTCCCTCACAATAGAAATTTCAAGGAGGATGGTTCTTTCCTTAGAATCAGTTATTTAAGCTAGATACACATTCTTGTGGGGAAATAATTTCCATGCATGAGATTTTAGTGCTAAATAATATTCATCCTCCTCATTACACTTCTATAGAATTGAGGATTGATTCGCAACATAAGGAGTTATTTCCTTATT
This sequence comes from Viscum album, assembly GCA_963277665.1. Taxonomy (NCBI): domain Eukaryota; kingdom Viridiplantae; phylum Streptophyta; class Magnoliopsida; order Santalales; family Viscaceae; genus Viscum; species Viscum album. Next base: position 110,992,813 of record OY728157.1, on the reverse strand, counting down.
GGATATGTTGGATCTATATAGGGAAATATAATCCAGGCACAAAATTGAATCAAATTCCACCAAAGAGAGTACGAAAATGTTTTCTAGGAATTGTAAACTATAAACTATAACAGGAGAGGAGTTATATTCTTGGGATGAAATAATTTCCCCATTTTATATTTTAACCAACAACTCTACTTCCATGCATTTATGGTAGTGTTTGGAAAGTAACATAATGTTCCATGATATAAAGTATTTCATAAGACTAGAATAAAAATTAATGTTCTCTAATATATAATGAATAAATAGAATACTTATGTACACTTCTTTTTTGAGATCCACCTTGGTGGTTTTGAGGAAAAAAGATCTCCCTTTCTACCTTGGTGGTTGTAGGTTTTATATAAAAACCCATGGATTAGTGCTTTGGTTTTCATAGTTCCATAATATGTTATAGCTGAAGAAATGAACAATGCATTGAGGGATTATTGTAGAATTTCATCCCTCTATTGAATTAATGAGTTTCTTCTATCGACAATCATTATCAACATGTCCTTCCTTCCGAAGCCTAAATAATTCCCTTTTTCCCCTTATAAAATTTCTGGGGTTCTTCTTTCTACCCCATAGAAAAGTGGGATGTTTAAATTTCATGGAACTATTAGATTTCTCCATAAGATTTCTAGATTTAATCTCCACTTATACTTCTTATCAACATGATACCCATAAGATTAAATGATCTACATTTTTAATTTTAGGGAACATCCTATAATTACCTCATAATTATTAATGCCAAGGATCGTCAAGGATTATTATAGAGTGGGTTTTAGCCCACCAAGGAAACAATCAACCTTAAATTCAAGGTTAATGAAAAATCTGAAGGAATATCATGAAATTATTGTGAATGTTTCCCCATTCGACTCTAGATATTCATCATATTTTTAATTGAGGGAAAATAAATACCTTCCCATTTTATGTCTGAGAGTGTGATGAATGTATTTATCGATTTTTTTAGTAATTCCTTCCACCCCTTTGATTTGATCTCTTCCTCATGTTTCTTATTTTTGATCAATGTACACCACATATGAGATTCACCATCCATCTGATAAAAAACATATATAACCTTCTTCTCTTCGGATCATCGAAGGATGGATAATATCTTCTCAATGAAGATGATATATTTTTATGTTATTAGGGGATCAAATGATCCATTGTAATTATGATTCATTTATTGAACAAAATAATCAATTGTAGCTCATTCTTTCTTTGGAGAATTTGGATGCTTCTACTGATCCATGTTTTTATTTTGAACATGAGTCAACTGAGAGATTGTATTTATAATGTTCACGATTACTGCTCCCTTTGCTTTGGGGACCTAATTGGGATAGTAATCAAATTTCCCTCCTCATTGGGTGCATACCCAATTCCTCTTATTTTTGGCCATTGGATTGAAGAAAATGAAAATTATGGATGAGTATTTTTAAACTATTAAACAGATAAATATAAGTGTAATGACATTAATGGGATAACATATACTTACCATATGAATTTATAGGCTTCAATATGTGTTATATATGATCTATTTCCTATCATATATTTTGATGGGAGTTTTTTCCTTAACAATGTTTCGTAATGTGATAGTGAAATTACCATATCATATCCCCCAGGAGTATGAAACCAATTGAATGGTAAGGTTCTTTGTCATGCACTAGACTATACCGAGCTAATCCTAGATCACCTTGTCATATTTGTTACCCCTAGGTAAATATGTTCTAGAACCATGACCACTTGTATTAACCGGGTATAGATTTATTCCTTAGATATACCACTTAGTTTATACTTACCATTATTTATTATTGTTTTATTATACTTATTATTATACCTAATATTTTCTCTTATAAATTTATAATTATAATACAAAAAAATAATTAAATATATTATTTGACACCAACTATAACATACCCATTCATTATTTAAAATTAATACATGATTTTATTCATAAGATTACACTTAACACAAGCTCACACATAAAACTAAATTGGATAACATCCTGACATACCCAAGAAAGGGGTGAGATATAAAGGATAGTAAGAGAATAATCATGTAATAAGGTAACAAATGTTATAAAATAGGAATATTAATGGGTAATAAAAGGAACATGAAGGAAAAGGATTGATATTGTTTGATGATCATAACATGGGAAATGTGGAAACAACAAAAAATCCTACATTTTAAACATAGGTCAAGGATAACTACCAGGACATTTTGATAGACAATGTACCATAAGGGAATTAGGTTCAATTCATATCCCAAAATGATGTCTCATGAGACTAAACATTACGCAATGCATTATTGTGCTATATAATTACACGTGCACCAGTAACTTTCATTTAAATCTAATGATTATGTGGGACACATAGATCATACGACAAGGATTCCTTCATCATTATATTTAATTCAATGTTCAAGGAGTGGGGAATTAATATATTTACGTTCCAAGGAAAATAATTATATGTATATAAAGGTGAAAAATATTAATACAAAATGGGTATGGTATTCACTACAAAATTATTTTTGAATTGAAAGTTGTGGTGAAACTTTGGAAGTATAATGGCATCACAAAAAAATTTATAAAGGGGGTTGATGATAGATAAAGGGGTATATAATCATTTAAGAAAGAAATTGGTATTAATAGGGACTTTTAATGACATTTATCAATATTCATAATTTTAAATTTAATTCATAACAAAATAAATAAACCTAAATAAAGAAGAGATTGTGAATATCTATTACTGGATTTTTTCTGGGTAACATGTGTACATAAAGATTCATGAGAGGGATTAATGAGAGTTAAAGGGATATATAACCATTTATAAATTAAATTTATAGTAATGGTGCTGTAGAAAAACATACACAAAAAACCACAAATTGAAACCAATATTCATAACATAAAAGCGGTGATTGAATGGAAATGACAAGAAATAAATTCCTTACTTGAGTGTGTGACTCCAATTGCTTGGGAGGGGATTCTTGACAGATTGGGGTCACCTTAGGAGGACCACAGTTAGTGGAGGGATGATTATTTATTTTCTATATAGAGTTTTAGTGAATAAAAATAGGATCTTATGTGGGTTTATATAGGAAATGATGAGGGAATTCTTCACCATTATTCAAATGTAGGTTTTGGACACAATATAAAAAAATAACCAAACCAAAAAAATTGTCCAATTATTTTTTAACATGGTTTCTACAAAATGAGAGTTATTTTCAATATTTTATAAGTCCAGGGTCTAAACATAATTAATAATACTCTATCTTATGTGGAGGTGATTCACATTATTAAATAAATTATTATAAAACCATAAAATATATTAATGGATTTTGAGGATTCATAGAAGATTTATAAAGTTATTCAAATAAACATAAACTCACATTATTTTAAAGTTAAAACATAAATTTGGTATTTTATAACCTTTATATTATTTATTACATAATTTTTGAGTCATTATGATGTCATAATACACACCGTATATTAATATGATATTTAATTTTTACCTGAAAATTTGACAGTCTATGAAAATTATAGAAAATTTACTGTTGGATAATTTTGACATTCTAACTCTTAATATAATATTAATTTTATCTAAATAATTTTCAGAATATTTTAATTTTAATTTTTAAAAATAAATATCGATATTTTTTGAGAAATGCGGGGGTTTCTTGACAATAATAGTTTTTAACCATTATAAAAATTACTTTTGACATAATAAAAATTATATGATCACTTATGAATAATAACAATTATTTAATAATACAATTTTATTAAAATATTATTAATTTAATAAATACATTTCTGATCAAAATATATTTATTAATTTAATCTCACTATTACCCAAAAAATACAATTTGGTTTTGGTGTATAAAAATAAAAATCATTATATAAAGTAAAAATAGTGGGATAAAAATATACAAATCATTCAATAAAAAATAATTTAAATTCTCATATTTTTATGGTCTTCAAACTTATCACATAAATACACCAGAAAATTCCCTTAAGAATAAGTTGCGTGATAATGAGATTCACATGGGGTGGTTTGACGAACATGGGTTGGGTCACGATATCAGTGATCATGAACTTTTTATATAAAAAATTTCAATCTTTATTATGTTATTGGATATCATATTGGGATTTTTCAAGGGAAAATCATATTGACGTTATATCCCTTAGAAGAATGACTAAATTTTCTTTATAGGTTACGATCGAACTGGTTTAGGCCTTCACATACATTTTTTATGTCAATTAGATTTGTTAAAAACTACTATTTATAATAATCGCGTGTCCTTTGATAAAATGTTATATTATCAATGGAAAATATGATTAACAATATTTTTAATAAAATAAAATATAATGAAACCCATAGGGAATTTTTTTATATATCTACATTACATAATAAGGCATTTAATTAAATAAAAATGGGAACATTATGTATAACTGTTCAGGTCGTTACGATTATTCTGTAAATAAATTGGTAATTTGTCAAAAACTAGGTTTAAAATATCATTCTATATTCTAATATCATCTAAAATAAGTCATGTTATCTAGGCCTTGAGTCAATATAATCTACACTCAATCGAACCTACAAAACCAACTCAAAGATCCCAATATCTCAAGTGATAATAGCTGACTCCATTTAAGGATTTAATGATAAATCATTTCCAAAAATATATGATATTATCCTCTTATCAAACTATCCAATACATTCCCAAATTAACATTTAATCAGTTATTCATAGTACTAAAATAACCCAACAAAAATGGTAGCCAAAAATTTCAAAAAAATGCATTCTTTATAGGGCTTGATATCCTCCGATCACACTCCCAATGGGGAGTTGATAGTCACAACACAATAAAAAATCTCCATAGAATATTTTTTAAATTAATCATACAAAAATTAATTTTATTCACTTATATCAACTAAAACATGTTAAAGGGTATATAATACATTAATTATACCTCTGATGATAGAAGGTCCTACATTAAAACTACCCCGAGAAGACTGTATATCATGTAGTTGACCCACACATCATCCATTTGATCTATTATGAATCCATTGTACTATTCCACTATGTTGGTACAACTTCTCATGTGCTAGGGAACCATATCCCATACCTCATCCTGAAGGTTTTATGGATCTACCAATACATGTGAGCTGAGGAGTAGATGGGTCCTTTCTAGACTCTCGTGCCGATTCTAATACTCTTATACTACTCTACTAACACATACCCCTATAAAACATCTATAAGAGTCATAACCCATCACAAGAAAGAAACTCCATAGTTTGGGAAGAACATCGTATGTACATGTGGTCTAAAATTACACACTAAAAGAACTATAATGGTTTATGTTTTGAGATGGTTACCCACTACCCTAGATACTCTACCAACTGCTACCATAGTGGAAATCACAATAGTAGTAATTCCTACTATTAGAAGAATAGAATCTAGATATCCCTTTCTAAAACTACCTATCCACTACTCATCTCTTTCCTTAAGTTCCCATCCATAATAAGATCGTAATTCATCACTTTTGTGAAGATCCTCAGGTGAAAGATGAAAATCTATGATTGTATATCATAATGAATCTCATAATATAAATGGTTCTCACTAGATATATCATTAACTACTATATATGGGTAAAAATATTTTAGGTTAGTGATGAATCCATAAAAATTTCACGACTATTATGTAACACAACATCTGGTTTATGATCTCCCAAACATGGCTATCCCTAAAATTCTCTAGATAAAAGTGTCTTTAGAACTTCACCTAAAATTAATTCTGGGATAGACCCTCTGGCTGACCAGATTTAACCACAATGTATCAATAATTGTTTTTGTCATCATAACACATAGGAAACAATATTTACTCTCTTATTAGTGGGGTTTTTATGGATATAAAATATCATATTGTCAGAATTGAACTAGAACTGAACTACCTGGGGGGACTCTGTCCCCAATGAACTTAGGTTGATATTGTAGATAGAACTATTTTTTCTGATAAAACATCGATTGAATGGGAAGAACAGTATCCCTCTCCATGGATCACATAACCCTTAGGAATATATCATGGATAAGATCATCCATATGATTCTTTAGAGCTCTAAGGAGTACCATCTCAGCAATGTTAGGAGCATGATTTTGTTCACTCTTATGATTCCTAATTCGAATATGAATAGGAATATTTTTTCTACAAATATCATCACTCTCCTTATAAGAAATAAACAAAACAAGGTCAAACATAAAAGAAAAGAATAAATGAGGTCCATTGAATGATGGGTTATCTTTTCATGGATTAACGAGTGAATTTTCATTACAATATATCTTCTTTCTTTTCATTTTATCAAGCATATCAACATTCTCCACTTCCTAGTTTAGATGAAGGAATGTGTAACATGGAATAAACATGTCCCTAACATGAAAAATAAATGTGGAAATATATTTATATGTTCCTATCGTGAATAATGTATAATCATCTCCTCCCATAATGACCCTTTAGTAAAATATCAATAAATGGTAACTTCACACAACAAGTGAATCAATAAAGGTGAAATTACATAAAAATTGTAATAAGTTGGTATCTGGATCAACAATCCCACCTATAGGTACTCATTCTTTCTCTCATTAATCGATTAGATACTCTCATGAATGATCTCATTGTGAAGATTTTCAAAATACTAGTCTTTTATATACATTTCCAAAATATTAAATGAACCGAAAAAACCATCATCCGCTACTAATTTGTAATATACCTAGCTCAATAAACTATTCCATGACACACACAAGGGGTTAGTGACCTCTGGCATGCCTCCCCACATTCCAAGGGATAAAGTCTACCAACGAAGGTGTAAGGAATATTATGGGGGATTTTATATCCTATGGTAAAAAATTGAAAATAATAGTAGAAATAATATAGATAATAAAATATGCAACGAAAATGAATAAAATTACAAAATTGAAAAATGCAAATAATAATAAATACTATGTAATCACATGTTGGATGTTACTAAAGGATGTGCTCAAATTTACACAAATAAAATATGAAACATACTCATTATAAGAGTCCAAAGTCACCTGTCTTGAAATCCATTTCATCCCTATCTTTATGCTCCACCTTATATAGCATGAAATCAATCAATGTAAGGACCTTTTCAAATGTACACACCTATAACTATAAAATCCTCCTAGGTAACAAAATACATCTTGAACAGGGTGTGAGTTAAACATAGTAGGTAAACAACACCATATATAGAAAATCATGAATGAATATATATAGTGCATGAAATACTATGATAAACATGGGTGTCAATTAATAAATTAACAGAACACCTCAAATAACCCTTTTAAAAATAAAGATATGAATTAAAAAACAGGGTCAGGAAAACCTATATTATCTTCATGACATATGTATCTATCAAGTAGTAAATCCTCATATATTAGGAAGGATCACCCAAAACATGAGTGGATTCTCCTATGTCATGATTAATTTCTATAGTCATTTCTAAAGAATCCATTTCATACTAGACCCCTATACTACTGTAAAGTCACATACCTCTTCTCATAGAACACATCGCCAATGGAAAATTAACCATATCATATTACAACATTATATTATGAAATAGTGACTTATGTGTTCCCATGGAATACTTCTAAACAAAGGGAAATTCCAAATTTTAGGGAATATCATACTGAACTCTTAGACAATGAAATATCCACTTACATGTTCCCATAGCACACTTCAAATCCGATGGAAAATAATTAATCGAGTAATTCATTAGAAATACCAAATAAACCAAAAGAATAAATACCAATTTTTATGATTCTAAAATGTAAATACAAATCACCAATGATAACAATAATGTATCTTAGTATCAACATTTTATCAAATTTTTATAATCTAGGATAGAATTATTTTCTAATTTCCAATTTTCAAGACATTTATTCTCAAACGGTAGATCGTACTACTTCATGAAGAATTGCTGATATGACACAAGTAAAGTTCAAAGTTATAAAATCTCATAAGTTATGATAGGTTAACATTTGTCACTATTCACATGTTATTACAAATAATAATGATCACAATTCACTTAACATGCTAAATTAAAATCAATAAGGGATCCCAATTCTTCACAAATTCAATGGTAAGATCAGCAATTGGGTGGGAAAGTCTAGTCTCAACACCAATTGACCCGATGAAATCCATGGGAGGACTATGTTTGTGAAATTAATCAAACAGTTAATTATCCAATTATCTATGTTTATTGGATTTCATTCTAGCTTGATAACACTTATTACACACAATGGATCTATGAAATACATTTTATGTAGTTTTTTAGACCACCCACCTCAAATGTAGAGTAAATGTGGGAAAATCCCCATATCCAAGTTACAATTGAGTTCCTCCTTCCTTCCATACAATGAAGATCCCGATTCAAACCAATACAAGAATTGAGAACTCAATCTGAGATGGTTGGTCTGTACGTGGGTTCATAAGAGGTAATCCAATAAACGAGGGAGGAGAAAAATAATAGTAACCTAAAGATCATCATTATAATCTCTATTTATAACTCCATGATCCAAAAAAACATGCATCTAGTTCAAATATAAGGACTTAGAGGTCATCCATGGATGTTATTTAGTCGAGAGAAAGGAATAGATTATTTGAATGCATGGAACTACTGTAGTGACCAGGACCCAAGTATCGTAGATCCATTATTTTATTTATTATATTGGAATAAGATACAATGAATAACATCCCCAATGTCTGAATCATTTAGTATTCTTGGTAAACTAGATATATTCATGATTCCTATATTAAATTTGAAAAAAAAAATTATAACATAATTTTTTCCTAGAATTAAATTAATCCCTATAGCATATCCATTCACATCAATTATAGTACTCTTCATAAAATTGTGTGGAAGGGAAAAAATAAGTTTTAGATCAAATGGTCAGTAAGGGTTTTGTATAGTAGAGGCTATCATAAATCAATAATGAAAAATCTAAACAAAAATTTAAGTAAGATAATAGTCAATAAATTTAAACAACTTGAAAATTATGATAATATACGGTATAATGAAAATTTTCAGGTAAATAACTAAAAACCCATTTCATTTAATCAATAAAGAGAGAATTCAATAAACATAGAGATAATATCATAACAAAAATATCATGGGTAATAATAACTAAATTCATAATTAACAAAAATTTCATAATTATTATACCTCATGTCTCAGTAACATGAAACCTCTACCATCATGATATATCTTTAATTTTTTTTAAAACTACTGGGTATATACTCATTTTTTTTCCAGATGATTTTATACTAGATTACTAACTCACCTAATGATACTACGAATGCATTTAGGGGGTTTCAATAATTGTTCCTTACACATTATTTTATGTAAAAATAATTTATTATATATTTTGGGTTTGATTTATTTCATGAGCAATGTACTATATCATCAAATAACCATATTGAGTAAAGAACATGGATTTATCAAAAATTCACCTGATAAAAAAATAAATTTTAATATATAATAAAATATTAACAAATGATATATAGTTTAAGAAATAAAAACACCTTAAAAATTAATATGGATATTTAAGGGAAATTTAGTTTCTAATGATCACATGAAAGAAAATATTTCAAGATAATGTTAATGAAAAAAATGAATCTATAAAGTGAATATTTATACTTTCCTTGATAAAAATGATTATAAACCATATAGAGGAAGAATAAGGATAGTATTAATAAAAAATATACCCATTAGTGTAATAATAAATCATTTTTTCCATTAATGAATTCATATAAAATAAATAGATACTTAAAACATTCTCAATGGAAATATCCTTTGAATTTTAAAAATTGATTTTAAAAACTAAATGATCATTTTACTTGAAATAATTTAATTTTAAAATAATTTTTGAAAATTATAATGTAAAATTTAAAACATTTGAATGATCATGAAGACTGGAAATTTTGTTTTTGCTGTATACATTAAAAAAATGAGTTATTTCACTTTTTTCTGTAAAATACAAATAAGAATTGTTTTGAAAAAGAAATGAAGATTCCTTTTAAAAAATATTTAATGTTAAAATTGGTAAAAATGTATTTAATAAATCATTTTGAAAATGATTTTTTTTGGAAAACAAGGTTTTGGAAGAAAATGGGTTTTTAACCAAAATATGAATGGTATTTTTATTTAATTAGATAAACTTTTTCAATCATTTTAAGTACCAAAGAGTGGGAAAATGGGAATATTAAATGAAAATATTATAAATAAAAGTGTGAGAATAAAATGAAATGGGATTTTTTATAAAAAGATGAAATAATTTTCTTCAACTAAAATTAATGAATAAATAATCTCATTTATAATGATACTATTAAATAAAACTATATAATGATAATAACATTGATGTGAGAGTTAAACAATGAATAAAATATGTGTTTGAAATGTAAATGCATAAAAAAGTGGAAATATAAAAAAAATACTTTCAATAGTCATTACAAAAAATTATTAGAATATCAAAGATAATGAAGGATTAATATAACCTAATGAAACAAAATTGAGTTACAAAATTCTTTAAAACCTGGTAACTTTGAGGACAAACCCCCCATAGAAGAACTATTTCACATTTAATATTAAAATAAAATGAATAATTATTTATTAAATATATCACATGTCAAAAGAGAATTATTTTCCTCATATAGAATACGTTATGTTCATAACATTACAATATGCCTCAATAAAGGTAAATTGACACAAAGTCCCTTACCTCACGCTCCCTTTTGGTTGAACATGATTTAACCCCTATATGGTGGTTTAAAAAAAATTATTTATTTATAATAGAACCATATAAATATTTATATTACAATATATAATAATTTTATAATATTTTATAATCCTTTCATTAAAAATCATTCAATGTTTTTACTATTTCATGTGTTAATTGTCTTTTTTTCTCATGCATGTATTTTTCAGAAGGATATTTTTCTTGCACATATTATATAGTTTAATTATATCCATTATAATAATCATGAAATAGTTACCATAATCATACATCAATTAAAATTTTTAGTCAAATCATTAATGATGGTTTTTGGAAATGATGTTTGTTATTATCATGGAGATGGTAGGCCATACATATGCAAGAGGGGCGTTTCCATTTTTCAATGATCATTATGGAAAAGTGGAAAGTAATATTTTTTTTATTAAAATTTATCATATTATCATACATACCATAGTATATATTTAAATATACTGATATATATAAATATATATATATATATATGTATCATTCATGGGGTTTGGTTATTAATATAGGGTCCTATCGATTCGTGAAGGCGGTAGTCCACACATACAAGAATGACATAATCATTTTTAAGTGAGTGAAAAGGTAATAAATTAAATTATATCTTATTTTATCATAATGATAAATATGTTATGGATATCATAATTATATAATATATATATATCCCATAAATTTATAAAATCTATCCTATTTAAATTCCATGTAAAGTGTTAGTAAAACACAAATCACATTGCCTAGGGAGGCGGTAGTCCTATGTATACACATACAAAGTTATCGTATCCCCTCTAAAATGAAAAATGAAAATAAATATATATAATAAAATGAACCTAGATATGTAATTATATTATTATTATAATATATATACTATATATATTCATCATCATCCCAAATTGTGAAAGGAGGTAATGGAAACATTCATGACATTGGTTCGTGAGGTGATAGTCTGTCGTACACATGAATAATGTTTTCAAAACCCATTTTACATAAGTTTGGATGGTTATAGGTCATGAACATAACATTAAAATATCTTTGTATATGTATGATATTTATTTCATTATATAATCATGGTTTAATAATAATTTAATGAGGTGGAGAGGTAAATAAAATAAAAACTCTCACTGAAGAACGTTACCTCTTCTTTGGGGTATCCTAAATATTTTTTCATCAAAAGACTTCATATGATGAATTTATTCCCAAAATAAAGATTCTAGGATGATTTTAGAGAATTTATTAACTGATGTAAGAAAGTATTGGACGATCCAAAAGGGGTTTTTTGGTGTTAATAAGAGTTGATAGGGGTGGACTTTTAAAAGAGATGTGAGTTGCGTACGTGTATTTTTTGAAAACAATAAGGTATACCAAAAATTTTCTCTTTAAAAAAATTTCAAACATGGATTAATATTTATAAATACAAATTTTATGTTTAAAATATGTACATAAAAATATTTCTGACTTGTTTTTATATCATTTTAACACTTACCTTTTTAGTTTAATCTCCAAATAAACTAACTTTCATAAAAAAAAAATTATTACCATAATAAAATTTTGATAACCTGATATAAAAAATTGATTTAAAATTTTATATTTTATTATTAATTTGGTAATAAGTAATTTTAAATTTTGTGTGTTAATATAGACTAATTCATCTTATAGAGAAATACACTTTTTCATTAAAAATTTCTATTTTATTTTAAATGATTTTTATTTTATTTATAATAAGTAGATATTTTTTCATAATATAGTTAGTAATATTCACTTTCTTTTATTTTATGATTATTTTATAATGGAATACTATATTAATGTTCACTTTTCCATGAGGTTGTTTGTTCCACAAGCTATTAAAGAGATTAAACTTATCGAAATATATTTTTTGAGTTCTTTAGGATCAGTATATCATGTTCCATACACTATTTAATTTAATGTTATTATTTTATAATATTAGGGTGTTACATTCTCTAAAAAATAAATAAATTACATACTCCCAATTTAAAACTCATCATGGTAATCAAGGGTTTTATATTTGAGAATTCGTTTATTGAAATCCCCTATCTTAAAAAGATATAATAAAATAGTCTCATAGTAAGAGACAAAGAAAGTCCCGAGTTTATATGTAATAACACAGAATTATGTTTCCATGTGGGCTAAAATTGGAGTAAAGTGAAGATATAGAGATAGAATAAAATATTATATAATTATTGAGAGTGATTGAGGTCATCTATAAAAAGATTGTGAATGATCAATTGAGTGTTAAGAGAATAAAAACCATAAATTTGTGATGATTTAAAAGATGGTTTAATTTTTGAGAAACGAATTTAATAGGATAGATTTTTTTAAGATCATTTTCCTCAGTTTGAGAATTATTTTACTATCTATGTAACCTTATAGTTTTATATTTTTTAACCACAATTTGATAAATTTTTATTATTTAATTAATTTCAAATTTATCCCATTATCTTTGAAATGAATTAAAAAAATGATTTTTTATGATCAAAGCACTAAAATTAACATTTAAAAAATCATAAGATCCATGAAAGAGAGAAAAGTATTTAAATTTGTTTATAACAATATTCCCAAACCAACATGGTTATCACCAGTTATCCAATATAATTCATTAATATTTAAACCTCAACAATAACACCACTGGATCATCATTAATATTTATTTTTCCAATCATTTAACTAATGAAATATTAACCATGATATCATATAGGCTAGTGGTAGATGTTAAACCCATATCGAATTAGGTCATGGGTTCAATCCAATGGCCTTACTAGATGTGATGAGTTTTTACGCAGCATGTGGGTTAATATAATTACTATATTATAGCCAAAACAATTTAATGTAAATCCTTGAAATAAATTGATCTTCAAAAAACCTTTTTACTCAGGTATTCATTACAACTTTTTTTCTCACAAAGGAAAATAATATTATATTAATATTATAATAATTTCACTGATTGTAATCTTAACCATTAATGTTATAAATACCTTCAATATTAGGTCTATAAATTCTAAATTCAGCATTCCTAAAATATATTCTCTAGTAAAACATATGTTTTTCATAAATTAAACCCAAAATATTCGCAATATATGTAGACTCTCATCACATGAAACATAAAAACAGGGATTTTAATGAATTTTAACTTATTATTAAAATTAAACTCACAACCCCATGATGTTATCGATAACTATTATGTTAACCAAGATTCATATTCTTCTAGAATTTAACATAATCCTCAAATGATTCATAATTTTTATCACCAAAATAACATTCGTAAGAAATACTTACATAATATAATTCTATAATCCTTATACTTAAATACTTCATAAATTTTAATTATTAATGGGACTTTTTAGGATTTGGTGTTTAATCACTAGAATAAGGTTTACATTGGGATAATTCCGAGGTTCCCCAAATTATGGACAACAAATTATAAATGGATCTCTTCGATGAGATTTATTTCTATTCATCATACTCATCATTTTTTCTCAGAAATTAATTACATTATTCCCTTATTTTACATATATAATTTTCCCCATTCCTTAGATACAACTTCTTTTCAATCATATAAACCATAGCATTAAACAAGGACAATCATTTTCATTATCTATTAAAATCCTAAATAGTCGTTCTTAATGAGAAATTGAATTATCCTAAGAATATTCCAAGATTTTGTTAAACTAAGCATGCAATAAGTCACATTTTCATGAAGAATGAGTTAATCGGGTCCATCCAAATACACCCTTTTGGAGTAATTACACCTAAGTACAACTATTCTAGAACTGACATCACTTGTAGTGTTTATATGTTGATGTATTTATAGGGAAAAACACATAATAATTATCTTACAAAAACTTTAGGATGTTATTACATAGTTATCCTCAATGTATGTCATATGGATATGTTACCTAAGATATGTTTTCCTTAATCTAGTTCCCATGGGTTTTAATAAACATACCATGATACCTACGGTAGTGACCCCAACCCCAGTTGCCTGATGATAGTTTATTATTTATTAACATGGTATATAATACAAGGAATACCATCCTAAAATAGTATTAGTAAACTAGATACACACATTACTCCCATATAAATGTTTAAAAAAATTACAATTTTTTTTAAGAACATAATTATTCCCTCTAGAATATCCTTGCACATCAATAATAGTCCACGTCATGGAATCTTTTGTATGATAAAAAATAAGGGTGCACTCAAATGATTTGTAAGGGTTTAGTAAAATAGAATCTATCATCAATATATAATGGTTAATAATTTATTCAAGATAAACAATTAAATAAATATTTCATTTATACAACATTACTATCATTATATGGAATGTAATGATCAATATAGGAAGTTAAATCACTGAAAACAATAGCCACTTCAAAAATAAATTGAGAATTATTTGCATCCATAGATAAAATCATAGTGAAACTATCATGGATAATAATAAATTATTTCTTAATTAATGAAATTACATAATTATTGGATGTCATGTATCCAACACATGATACCTCTACCATCAATATATATCATCATGTATGTTTAAAAATACTAGGTACAATCTCATTTTGTTTATCCAACTAATTTTATTCTGGTATATTAATTCACCTAATGATACTCTCTATGTATCTAGGGGAAATCAATAACATGAACCCACCCATTTATTCCTGTGCAAATTGATTTTCATATATTTAATATTTGATTAAATTCACGAACAATGTACCATATAATAAAATATCCATACTATGTAAAGAATAATAATTTATCAATATTTACATAGATAATCCTATATCATTTAATATATAACAACATAAATGTAAATGATATATATTTTAATCCATAAACTTATCATTGAGAAATAGTATGGATATTTATTTCAAATATATTGTATAATGGTCACATAAAATTTAACATTTCTAGGTAAAGATAATATCTACAAAAATAAATTAAGAATGTGATAGTAAATACTTTCATTGGTCAAAATGATCCTAAGACATCTAGATAAAGAATAATAATGGTATCAATACACCATATACCCATTGTATTAAGATAAATGGGATGTTTTCATTGATGAATATAAATACCATTAAATTATATTTAAAATCTTTCATCAGGAAAATATCCATTTCATTTTGAAATTAAATTTGAAAAAGTAAAATTAAATAATTTTTTTTTTGAAAATAACTTTATTTGAAAATATTTACTGATTCTTAAAAATTAATCCATAAACATTTTATTTTTCATGACAGATAGAAATTATGTTCATGTAATACATGTTAAAACATAGATTCATTTATCTTTTTGGATAAAATCCAAACTATATTTTTTTTAAAAATACATGATGATTAATTTCATTTTTTATAAAAAAAATTAAAAATGGGTATAAATTTATTTAATAAATAATTTTAAAATGTATAAAGACATTTTTAAAACAATTTTAGAAAAAATGGTATTGGATGAAGTCTAGTTTATTACTAAAGTGAGAAATAGATCTGCTATTTTTAAAAATATTTTCTGAATAATTTTATGAACTAAAGGAATGAAAAGTGGTAGTATTACATGAAATTATAATTAATAACTATAAGATATGAAAATAAATTGGTGTATTAAAAAATTATCAAAAATTGTAATTCAAATAAAATTTAAGAATAATCAATCATGATTAGAATATGATTGTGAAATAAACACTTATAATGATAACAATATTGAACTGGTAATTAAAAAATGAATCTGTTATGTATATCAAATGTTAATCCAAATAAAACAATTGAAATAAATAAATAAATAGTAATAAGTCATTACACACATAAACATATAATATCAAATAAAATGAAGGAGTAATATAACCCATTAAAACAAAACATTGTTATGAAATTTATTACAACTTGATAACTTTTATATAAAACCCCATTAGATGAAATATTAAAAATTTAAAGTTAAAATACCATTAACAATTAATTGTTCATGATATTACAGTTGATGGGGTAGTATATACACCATATAAAATATATTAGATGCATAACATTAAAATACACCTCATTGAAGGAAAATTAAGATGAAGTCACATACCAATGTTTCATTTTGGATTAAATTTAATTAAACTCATTTATAGTGGTAATAAACATGTTATTAACATATTTAAAAACCATATTAATATTTATAATATCATATATGATCATTTTATAAATCTTACCATCATTTCATTAATAAATCTTCATTTGTTTCATTGTTTCTCATGATAATTATCTTTTTTTCATTCATTTTTTGTCAGGAATGATCTCATTATTTAAAATATCATTTAGTTCAATGATTTAAAAAGAGTAATAATAAAATAATTATCATATTAATATATAAGATATGTTGTTAATACTAAACATGAATTGTGGTTTTTATATATGATGTATGTTAAAATCCAAGAGATAATAGGTTATACATAAGCATGAGTGACATCTCCATTTTTAAATTATCATTATGGAAAAATGGTAAGTAATATTTTATCTTTAAATAACAATAATAATATAATATATTCCCCATAAATTATTTATATATATATATACATCATTCATGTGGAGTGGTGATGAAAAGAGAGTCACATCGCATTGTGAAGGCGGCTTTCCACACATACCTGAATGATGATATTATTTTTAAGTGAATGAATAGGAATAAACGAAAATTATATGTGACATTTTAAAAATGATAATATTTCTTCAAATAAAATAATATTTCAGGTATATCACATATATTTTATAGCCTTTTCCTTATCATATTCCCTGCAAAGCATTAGTGAAATATGAATCAAATTGCATAGTGAGCCGGTATTACACCATACACTTGAGCGACCTTATTGTATACCCTAGTGAATGGAAAGTATAATAATTATATAGGTATTATTATTTAATAATTATCCTATATATAATTTAAATCCATCATCATACCCAAAGGTAAAAAATATTATTGAAAAAAATGAAAGACATCAATTTGTGAGGTAGTAGTCCACCACACCAACTAATGATGATTTAAAAACCTATTTGATGGAAGTGGGTATAGTTTAGGATCCATAAAATAATAAAATATATTTATATGGAGTATTATTAGTTTATTATATCATAATATTTTAATAATTATTGATTTAGTTATAAGAAGAAATAAAATTGATAATTGAATAACGTAACCTATTCTTCAGGCAAACTCCATTATTTTTCATAAATATCTTTCATACATGTGATTTATACCCAAAATAAGGCTTCTTGGAAGAGAAAATGGTCATATAGATGGAATTTGGGTATGTATTTGAAAAAATATGGTTTTTATTTGCCACAAAATAGTAAATAGGGGGTGGCTTTTATAAGTGATATGAGTGGAAAACTTGTTATTTTTGGAAGTGAAATATAAACTCACATTTTTACATGAAAAAGGGTAAATAATTTGTTATTATGGAGCCTTTTATATTATAAGGTCTAAATTTTTCAATCAAATATATTTTATAGATGTTTTTATTTACTTTTAACCTTTACTATTTTAGTGTAACCCCCGACAAATCCATTTTTGTCTTAACTCCTGTAATTAATTTTTAATGCTTTCACAATTAATTTTGGAAAAAATGTTGAAATAATTATATAATAAAAAATATTCATTTAAAAAATATAAAAACAAAATTTTCAAATTACATTGATATAATTTTAAAATTTTAATTTATAAGTAATCTCGTGGATGCGATAAGAAAGAGGATTTTTATAGGGTAAATGTTGAAAAGATTATAAATTTTTCATATAACAATTCAATATAAAAATGAATAAAATATATTAAATTATATTAAGATATATATTATTGATCTAATTTTACATTATAAATAAGTTAAAATATAATTTAACTTTACAAATAATTTTTATCGAATGGTAGTTCACAATTAAAATATAGTGTTTCTCACAATTTATAAAAATAAAACATTTCAGAAAAATTCCATTAATAAAAAATATTCTATTTTGATATTGTAATTAAATTATTTAAGTTAATTTTATAATGTAAATATTTTAACATAGGTCAAAATTAATTTTAAAAAATGTGTCGTAAGCATGACTATTATTTCTTTTAGAAAAATACAGTTTTTCCAGATAACATTTATTTCTCTCTTAAATGATCTTCATTTTATTTCTATTTAATAGATTACTATAATTTTCATATTTTATTTAGTATTATTCATTCTGGTAAATGAAATTAATAGTTTATAATGGTATAAATCATTATGGTTCATTTATAATCGTGGTTTCACACTAATAAAATTATGTTATTACCACATTATAAAACTAGGTAAATATAACCAAAATAATGGTCATAGATTAATACTATAATTTGGGATGATAGTGGGTCATATTTCTATTGATATATGTTCCTACTATAGCCAAATTTAAAATGTGGTAATATATGGATATTGACGTGGTTTAAATCAGGGTATTATCTAGATAACACCATATTAAAACCATGGAAGTAAGTCTTTTGTTACCATTTTTTATTCCATGAAAAAAGATAGGTACCACCAAGGTTTAACCATTCATATTTAAGACTACATACATGTTTTAAACCATTCTAGTAAATTATCTATTTCCATGGTTTAAACCATTTAAATAGCTTGGAATAACTACAGTTTAACCATGAAAAATAAGCCATAATTCTATGGTTTAAACCATGTAAGTATATAATGTATAGCCTTAGTTTATAATAGTTTGAATTTGATACTTCAATCACGGTTTACAAAATGTAAATTAGAAGAGACATCTATTGTTAAAACTGTGGATCTAACCTTCATATTTCATAAAAAAAATCTTACCTACAACTTCCTGAACTCATATCCTCCATCTCATGGCAGTTACCACAACACATAACCTCACATGCCCCGACTAACTTGAAAAATATCATGATATAATATCATTTGAACTAATTTTTTAATGTCATGTGCATTTTAGAGTTAGAAACTATCCTTAATTTAACTAAAACAACTAAAATTATAACGTGTATGAATTTTTTCAAAAAATGTTACTCATATGGTTTTTTTCAAACAAAATGAGACATGAGTTTGTCACCAACCCATATATAAAAAAAATTCGAAAATAAGCGTTGAAGGGAATACATGCGGTGTAATGGGATTACACAATCTAGAATTTGATAGTGGTTACAAATAGAAAAAAACATATAAAGCATACTGAAATTTAAAAATTATTAGCCCGTATACAAAATTTTCCATCCCTTAGAATTTGAATATCCATAATCTATTATGAATCTTTAAACAATTAATTCTATATCATAAAAAATATAATTTTCACTCTAAAGACATAAAATTAAGGAATAATATAATGAAACCAATTTATATAAAAAGACATAATTCAACTAATAATGTATCAAGAATAATATAATTTCTCAGTTAAGTTTCCATATCAAAAAATATTCCCATTAGATTATAAAAAACAAAAGAAATACTTCATATGATAATCCCAACTAATCTTAGACTAAAGTTCCATTACAAAAAAAATCCAACTATATATGAAATATTAGTTTCCAACATTAATAGTACCAAATTCACTGAACAATCCACTACCCATCATCCAAAAACCACATTTTCAAATTCCCAACACAATATTATGAAAATAAGACACATTAACATATAATAAGGAAGTAAAATATGAAGATAAAGTCAACATAAATATCAAAAAAAATGTACAGATCTAAATATTCTACAAACCCAAATAACACATGTCAAATAATATTAATAAAAAATTGAAAAAATTTAAAATACTAGTCAAAGTAGAAAATTATCAAGATAACTAAACATAATTATAATTCTATGGAATCTAGCTTCAATACGGAGAAAACAAGAATAAACTATTTCCATAGAATGTAATTGAAATTAAAAACATGATTTAATTTTTATTCCTCCATCATATTAATGAATATTAAATTTCTAAATTTAATGTATGATTCTATAATTATTTCTCATGTTTCGTAGATACTTCTAATAGGTTTTAGTATATTTAACCCAAACTATAATCAACTTCCTATAAGGAAATATCATGATTCGATAAAAACTCCAATGTCAAGTCTTCTAGGCCTTCTCTCACACATGGATAATGAGCTCCAAATATATATCCTAGAGTGACTCTTGGATATTTTTTTCTTTTTAATTTACTATATAACTGAAATATACATGGTTTTATTTATTTCAATCCCTCGCTTCTATGGCTTTTGATTCCTATCTCAGTGAATGGGATTTCTGTAGAATATGAATAAATAGAGGTGTGAATAGTGTAAAACCTCACTCAAGGATGACTAAGGGTATTAATTATTAATAAGAATAAGGTAATCAGAAGACTAGGGGCTACAATATATTCTATTGGATGTATTGGGTTATTGTAGGGTAGGCTTGGTTTAAAACTAATTTTTTATATTTAACCAATATCATTTGAGTTTGTTGGGGGTGGTGATCATTTTTATTTGGAAGGGTAGTCGACTTGATTTCCATGATCCATTGATAGGGTAATAAGTAATGGAATAAATATATACTTGGTAAGGGGTAATCGAAATTTATATGTGTTTGAAAATGGAGGTAATGATTTTAGAGAATATTTGGGATTTTGTGTGTTGGTTGGGATATGAAGATATATATGGGAGTAAATAGATGTAGAGAAGGGTATGAATCAACTCATTTAGATTTTGGAGGGTATACCTAGTCAATTAATGTTTTTAATGGTGTATTTCTGTGAGGAATGGGTAGTTTGGAGGTGGAACCAAGATAAGCAAAGGGTGTGGATATCAGGATAAAATAAAGGGTTTACGTTCAACAAATAAAAATAATTTCAAATGTTATGATGTGACACCATTGGCTGTGATATAAATCATTTTTCTTTCAATAGCCATGAATTTTTTAATATTATTTTTTTAAAGGGTTGTATTGTGGGATGATCCATCATAGTATAACTTTATCAACAATTTTTTCAATTTATATCTTGTGTGAATGATTTTAACATGGAGTGACCCTATGAATGTTTGGATCCATTATATTTACCAACACTTTTTGATTGTAAAACGACCTATAACACAACACCATGATTTATCTTGGAAAAAACAAGTAGGTTTCCACATTGTTATGTTTCATAGATAGCTCTTCCCTATAATTTTCACCATATATTCCATGATATTAATATTTTTATGCTGGTTGTGAATACTAAAACATTACCCATTATTCAATAACCATCATTGAGGTTGTGGGTCTCACCATATATATATATTTATAATATTTTCAACCCCTTTAATTATTGGTACTCCCCTAATTGGTTGCACATTCAATGAAAATATATGGTTCCACATATCAATTAAGGTACACATGAAACATGTGAGATTAAATCATTATAGGATACAAAATAAAAAATTCCACTAATATAAATCATACTATACTATTATATTCATGGGAAAATAAATAATATTGTAACATGAAAATTAAAAAATTAATTTCATGGTATCATGTAATGACTTGACTACCTTGACTCATGACCCAACCATGTTTGATCATCATTATTTAAGTATAATGGTTTAATGGAGAACATAACATAGAAAAAATTGGGTAATGGTAAAAAATGAGTTTATCATTTTTATATAATAGTATGGAGCCCATGAAACACTATCAATATGACTATGAAATAGACCATAAAGTTTATAATTAATATAACTATTTTATTTAATTCATATACTAGAATGTATTTATAATTACAATATTTTTAAATTGAATCCTTTTAGTAAAAGTGATTAATTATAACAAAAAAGGTTTATATAATTGATAGACTAGAATATATTTTGGTTTACACAACCATTTTTTCTACTATATAATCTAAAAATGATACCCAACATAATATTTGTATATCTAGTAATCTTTTCTCAATAAATAAATTCGAGATAGATAATAAATACCCCAATGAAACTATATTCTGGACCCATAGTTTTCCCTTTGTTTTCATGTATGTGAATCGCCATCATAAGATCTGCATCATATCAAAATAATGTTTTACAACAAAATGAATAAGATTGTATTCAAATTAACATACGGAATATAGAACCCAATCCTATTACTCTACTAATATATAGAATTTCTCGAATGACTATATCCTGGGTGACATATATCTAATACTTCACATCGTATCATGGAATATTTTATTAATAGTAATATAACCTATCACTCACTAATCAACATAGGTTAACCCTTATATAGTATTCTATGATCTATAATCCATTTTAAAGTGAATATATTAGATATCCCACTTCAAACACTAGAGTCTATCACACTTTTGTCTATAAAATATATTTAAATTCCGTACCTATTAAAGCACACCCATTTCATTCCCATCATTGGTTGTTAGAACATAACCATATCCATCTCATGAAAACTACCTATATCCCATTAGTAATATAATCAATTTAATACTACTTCTATAGTTGTTACCACCTGTGGTTTTATTACCCAAACAAGCTCATTCATCTATTATTTTAGTGATCCCATTAATGAACCTACCACTGATCCAAACCTTAGGATAATTACTATCCCATTCCCAATGAAACACTAATGGATTTATATCATTGGTTATTACTCATAATTAATTGTAACATTCTAAATTGGGAGATTATATATCAGGAATGTCATTATTTCAGTCACTCTATAATGATTTCAATAGGTAAAACTATTATAGACTACCAACCCAGTGATACACTCCTACAGTTGTAATTATACAATTAGTAGTATATAAAATACATGTTAATTATATAATCAATCATATGCTATTTTTCTCATTAATAATGAGATATAATTTGAGACACATTATTCTTTTAATATATTTTTGTCAATATTTGTTGTTTAAATTATTTTTTTAAAAGGAAATGAAAATCAAATACCATTATTATATATGAAATAAAATTGTTTTTAGATTAATAATAAATATTCTCAACACTAAGCTATATTGTTAGATGAGGTAAAAATGATATTAAATACTCTTTACCAATAGGGATGGGATTAAAATATTTCCTACCCTAGACACTAGAGACATTTATTACAAGACTATCAAATGACTATAGCCTGTTAAGAAATAAAAATATGATTGCAATTTTTCTACTTATATTAATAGATTAAATTATAAGATAATAAAATTAAAAATTTTAAGTATTATAAATCCAATATATGAATAAGAATTTGGAAATTATAGTGGAGTAACTAGTTACAATGTGAATCATTGGTAATAACTTTATTCCATATACCAGTCACCACAACTTATAATTAGTATGGAACATATAATTAAAACCATGCTTTGTAAAAAATATAAAGGCAATGAACTGGAGGTAGCTAAATTTTAAAAAAAATAAAAAATACTTGATATAGTTACCTAAAAACATATAATGATTTATAATAAGTTTTTTTTATCATGATATATAGGGAAAGTGTATAATTTTCAGTCTTAATTATTTTTGATGTAAAAATGATAAGGTTAGAAGATGTTATATGTGATGACATGAAATAGATGATCATTAATAACCAGATAAATGAAAAATTATTACATATATTGTGTATAAGTATACAATTTCTAAAAATTCACTTAGAGAAAGAACTACCATTTTATATTTTATAAACATTATGTAGTGAAAATAGAAAAATCAAAACTTCTAATCTCAAAATTTATATATTAACACATAAAATAAAAATTCACAATAAAACATATGATAAAGATGTATAATGCATCAAAATACACATTGATAATGAACTCAAAATACCTTAGATAAATATTTATGTTTCTAGTAATTTATTATTTATTTATATAAACTATAAAATATATGTTGAGAAATAAAAACCTTACCTTAATACAATTCATTCCTCACTAATTAGACCAGCGAAATTATATAGAATTATGTAGGATCATCTCATCCTCGAGTGAAAAAACCTTTTAGTGAAATAATATAATGGAAATATTTAACTTCTCCAAAAATAAGTAATAATTTATAAGAAAAAAATTAGGGGAAATGAATTATATAAATCAAATTAAATAAATAAAATTGAAAATATTAAAAAACAAAATGATAATTCATATAAGATACCATTTGTAAATTGGTTTACTATATTTCATAACATATGTTCTTAAAAAGAATTTTATTATCCAAAAGAATATCTTTTTTACTTCTATAATTACTTTCTCAGCATCTAAGGGAACATATTTGGTGTGTATCTTCTAAAAATCATAAATAATAAAGTCAATAAAATTCATTATTGTTTTAGTTAAAAATATTTTAATAATAAAGAGTTTTATTTCTCAATTTTATGCATTATCTCATACTTTACAATAATAAATGAATCTTTTATATGAAAATTTTAATTTTTAATGATGTAAAAAAGTTCATTATACCTAATAAATATAAAAAATTATATAATTTTTAATGCCAAATATGATGCCCTTCAAAGGAAATTATTTTTTGAACATAGATGAGAATTAATTAAATTACATATCCTTTCTAGAGTCCCAAAATCATTTACGTTATTAACTAATGTATGGTAACTAACTGAACATTTTTGATATCTGTTAATACATAGATTTCATTTAGAATGGTGTAGGTGAGGTCCTATTTGAAGAAATGGATGATAAAGTTAATACATTGAATTTTTTAGAATTATTCCTCTCACTGATTCTCAATTTAATTTCAAGGGTAGAATCACTAGACTACTTACTGATAGGTTCACTAAATGTATATTTCATTATCCTATATAGAGTTATAAAAATAAAATCAATGCATCTAGAATTAGAATAGTGATTTATTGAAATTATATTTTTGTCAGGAATTACAAATTATCATTAGATTAAAAGGATTGATTCATAATCATAAAATGTTTAACAAACACACTGAAATTAGTTTATAAAAATCGAAAATCAATGTAATATTTCTAAAATAAAATCTTCTTAATGTGTACCTAAATAATAAGACATAAGAAATAGAAAAATAAATAACATATTATGAGATAACTAAATATCATATTCGCAGACACATTAATAATATATTATTGTAATTGAAATAAATAAATCATTATAAATAAAAAAACTAATTAAATTATTTAAAATATGATAAATAAAAGACTAATAGATTTCAAATATCATATTATAAGTAATTGAAATAAATAACACACATATAATATAATGTAGGACATATAGATATTCAAAACGATAATTGAGTGATTGCTATTAGAAGATAATAATTCCTAATTGTTGTAATTTAAATTTAATATTAATAGAAAACAAAATCTTTTTTATTAATATGATGTGATGAACACATTGAAACATTGAATTATATAGTAAAAAAGTACCTATGAACATTATTTTAGGCTAAACCCCCAAAAATTGATGTAAATACTAATCATTAAAATTAAAATAATTTGTTATAGGTAAAGTCTAATTCCAAAATTATATCAATGAAATTTTAGATTGTTAGTATACATACTATAAAAATGTTTTTTTATAAATAATATAAGAATTAGACATTGGAATATTTACGCATTCATAACCAAATTATCTATAGAATGTTATGTAGACTGAACTCAAAAAATGATGTAATCATTGATCATTGTGATTAAAAGAATAATTTATAGGTAAATTATAATTCCCATATCATGTCATCATTAATAAAAATTATTAGTACGAAAATTATCAAACAAATTTGTAAATGATATGTGAAGAAAATAATGAATCATTGATGTAGACCACATCAAATTATTTGTAAACATCGACGCAGTATAACCCCATCAATAAACATTACATCAATTGATGATGATTAAAAAAACTCATGGAAGAATATGATCATAATGTAATTACTATAAGTATTTAAGAAAATATTTATCAATGTATTGAGAATTAGAGATCATAATAGAGAGTGTGGTTCTCAGTAGTTCGCTAATGTAGATATATTGTCACGATGGTACAAACAAGAAGAGTTTAGGGAGACACATAATGATTCCAAAAAATGGATACATTTTATTGATTTAGTCTATTAAAATATAGATACAACAGCAATAGTATATAATCACGAACCTACCACTATGTGGGAGAAATAAGAATAAATTTTGACATGTAATATAGAAGAATCTGGTAGACCTACATTCAGAATAATTTGGATTTTCATATTAAACAATGCTTCAATATGTAGAGGGGGTCTAATGAAAAATATGTTGGGAATGTTGTGAGATAATGTGCAGAACAAATATTGAAGGGTGGGAAAATCAGATTCAATAATATAAACTATAAAAACCTGTCCTATGATTGGGGATTTTTTTTACAGTGGTATATGAATTTTTACCTCCTCCATTAAAAGGATAGTCCTACCCTGAGTGCATAAAGGAGTAGCCCAATTCTATTTTTAAGAAGAGTTTCCAAACAATGTCATCTTGTATGCATGAGAAATCATCACTCACAAGAATAAGTATACTGTTCGGGAAACAAAATGGAGATCTTCTATAATTATTCCTTATTAGCCAAAACATACCGCAACACCTATACAAACTATTTCTTCACCTCCAACCCAAAAAGAGTCCCTACACACACTAAAAACTTATTAAATTTTTTTTAATATCAAATATGATAGATATGTATCTTTATTTCATTAATATTCTGTAGAACTCAATAATAATAATGGAATGCATGTGTGTGTGAGCATTGTGAGCAGGAAGAAGCTCTATGTGTATGTTAAGATTAGAGATTGGTATCCCACTTATCATAATAGATTAAGATGAATCAATTACACATGAATCATGTTAGAACATTTTGGTAAAAGTATGATGAAATTTTCCAAGGAAGCTCCAAAAATTGAACAGTAATATAATATTCCTTCAAAAAACTTATACAAGTCCCTACAATACCAATTAAAATTAAAATCATTAAAATATGAAATATAATTGAAATGATCTAATTACTAAAGAGACATTAGATATTTCATATACAATTATATGTGAATTACAGAATCAGATTCCAACTTCCTGAATATTTAAAAATTAATATTTCATTTATTACAATTCCAATATTGTATGAAACATTCAAAAGTTATTTAGAAAATTGATTTTTCATTATTTATGGTATTGAATATTAGCGTTTAAATAAATGCATAGAAATAACACATGAAATATTTATTATATATAAGGTTCATTCCCAATATAATTTTGTCACTATATATACTATAATCATAATATACCCCATTTAAACTATTTTAGATGTGGAGGAATATCACTGAACTACAGTAACAAAATTTTTTATCGAGATACTATCATAGTGTTTATCTACCTCTAAATTCAAAGATAAAATCAAGAGTTGCTATACTAAAACAGTAAAATATGTAAATTAAATTTTAATATAAAGTCATGGTTGATTTAATACTCAATCAATCATAATAAATACACAATAAAACTCAACAATTTAATGTATTTTATCACATATGATTTAACATTATAAAGAGAATACAATATAATTTTTAATAAATGAATTATTGTTTTCAAAAAAATAAATATTAGTTATGTTAACTGACAAAAAAGAAACATATAACAGTTAACATTTTCTTAGTGTGAAAAAATATCATTGGATTGAAGTCATCAATTAGTAGCTTCAATAAAGTTCACTCTATTATCACTATTGATCCCTTTATTTTACGATATAATTTTTACTAAGAATTATACGTCAATGCATGATTTTTTAGAGTGATTTGGGATTATCTATAAATATGTAATGTATTTTATTTAAATGTGGGGAAAAACATGGATACAGTCCCCCAAAAAATTTCAAGTAACATTCTAAATAAATAATGGGGAGGTTTGTAGAGAAGAATTTGGATGTATACTTGATCTATACCATGTGTATATGAGAAGGATTTCAGAATATTAATCAATATTATAGGTTCACAATTTATATTTTTCTAGTATTATAATTCAAGACCATATTCTCGATCCAAATATGCTCTTTCTTGTTTATAATATGATAATTATGTGTATCGCAACTGGGGAATTGGCTATATAATTTTATGACAATTAGCGGTGATGATTTAAGGAAAATATACAGTGGTATAAGGAATTTAAAAATAATAGGAGATACAAAAAGATATTCTAAATATGAGGAGGTTAAAAGTTGACATTAATATTTTTGATAAGGATATTACACACGGAGTCATGCATTATGAGAGTGGTTAGTAGTTATTGGAAATGAACAATATATTTTAAAAGTGTACCTGGAACCTCATTTGATGAATATTATCAAATTATTATATATGGAGTTATAATATAAACTAATATTATAAGACTATAAAAAGATTCATTAGTCATGATTTTAAGAAGAAGTATGAAATTTTTATTATGTTTGAGAGTTTCTAAATTCAACATGTAGGATCAAAGTAGTATTTGTAGATTCTCAATTACAAGAGGGGGGTGAATTGTATTTCTAAAAACTTTTGTTTTTAACCTTAATAAAAACTTCATTTAACATAGTTAAACAAGTTAAATTCAAAAAACCTATTTGGTTTATAATAATAAAACAAACTTGCTTAGGGTTAAGAAATATGGATTCAGAAGAGAATCTTAATAACAATTTACCTAAAGAAATATTCTACCTTTGAGTGTATAAAATCTTACTTATTAGAGTATATAAAAGTAAAATAAATTATAATAATGTTATACATTCTTAAAAAATTAAAGCATAAATAAAACATGAAACAACAATCAAGTAAATAAGTTGGAAATATTATATCCCAATGGGTAGGGTATCCAAAAACCTTCGATTAATGTCCCCTGATTTATACTTTAAAGATTTCCATCTTACCCACACCCAATTAATAAATAGATAGTAATATTTGTGTTTGTCTTGCTATCCCCACAAGCCCTTGAGCTTTAATCTAGTTGGAACCTCTATCATCTAATCACTAGAAGCCCCTGATTGTACACATCAACAATAAAAGTTGCATGAAGCAAGCTAAAAAAGATGTTCATACTATGCACAAGGAATGACAGTCTTTCTCTCTCTAGAAATCACATCACAACAATTAATCTCTAGGATCAACAGTCTATATATGGACAAATTCATAGATTAATGATCTTGTTCTAATGAACAATTATTTATAGGAAAAACATCAATGACCGACTCCCTCCTCAAATAGTCATATTTTTCCTTGAATCATAGAGGGACATGTACATGTGTCACTCAACCAATAGTTAGCTAGAAAAAATTGTACAAAATCATTTTATAGTGACAAATCCACATGTAAATAAAATGAAGTAGCTTGACTAAATATGAATATCTGTAATCTAGGGAAAAATAGAATTTCGAGTCTAAACATATAAACAATCAGATTCTAGAAACATGGATATTCAGAATCTATTATTTCATAGAATTTTGAATTTGAATTTGGAGGAGTTTAGATTCTGAATTTTAGTGAATTCAGAGTCTAATTATATAAAATATCAGATTCTAAAAACATGGAGATTCAAATTCTCTTTTTTTGAAGAATTTAGAGTTTGAATTTGGAATAATTCAGAGTCTGAATTTTAGACAATTTTGAGTGTGAATTTCATGGAATTCAGAGTATGAATTTTAAAGAATCCTGTGTCTGAATTTCAAAGTATTCATAGTTAGAATTTCATAGAATTCAGAGTATAAATTTCATGGAATTTGGAGTCTGAATTTCATAGAATTTAGAGTCTGAATTTTATAGAATTCAGGGACTGAATTTCATAGAATTCAGAGTATGAAATTCGGAGAATTCAATGTCTGGATATCAGATATTTCTATGTATGAAATTCAGAGTCTAAAAAATAAGACTTGATATCGAAGTAACTATATGATTCAGAGGGTTTAGATAAGGAAATTTTTTTTGACTTAGTTAAAAAATCACTAGACTTGGTTTTGAGAAGACAGAAAAACGTGAGAATAAGTTAATGGTAACATATTCTGTAGAGAATGGAAATTTTCCTTTTGAAAATAATTCATATAGAAATATAAGTTCCCTTAAAAAAGTTTTTGTTATTTTTAAAACATAGATTAATGGAAAAGTCATAAAGAAACTTTATTGACTCAACACAACATATAATCATGGATTGAGTTTTATATATTTTTAATAAGATTTAGTGTATTTTTTCTATTAACTTCTATTTTTACTGTTGTTAATTAATTGTGTTGTTTTTATTGTATTTTACTACTATAGTTTAGAAACGGGTTATGTTACCTAGGAATAACCAATGGTGAAGATATTTTACTAGAGTTACTTTTCCATAAATTTTCATTCAAAAAGTATTCATGTTAGAAAATCAGATGACATAGTGACATTAAATATACCTTATTGTGTTTTTAAGGAAATAAAAAAAATTCAAGAGTAATTATGAAAAGTATAAAATAATATAACAAAATAAAACCAGATTACTTCCAGATTCAGAATATATCAATGTTTTGGCCCACAATAAATAGTATAAATATAATCTGAGTGTAAACCCATATATTGGATTAAATGTGGATGTTCTGATCTTGGATTGGAAAAAATTACATATGATTCAACAGAGAAATATTTATTTATCAGAAGAATCATAAAAATGAAATTAGTTTCATGTCAATAGAAGAAAATAGTATTCCTTATAAATACGGTATGAATTTATGTCAGGTGATAAAAAACAAGAATCTGAAAAAAATATATATATATAAACATTACACAGAATGAAATCAGTTTTGAACATATTGTAAATAAAATAATTGGATGGAACCATTAAATAAATATATTCTTGAGAAATTATGTAAATGATATCTTAATAAAAGAAATTTAAAATTAATCTATGATAATGGTGGACATATATATATTTATTATATTATAAATTAACATATGGAATTGACAGAATGATACTTTAAAGAATAAAATTTAGAAATAGGTAAAATATATTACTTCATTATTGTTTCATTAATGTGAAATGACAATATCATACAGAAAATATACCAGCCATATGTGGTGAAAATTGATACCCAAACAGTTTTTAGTAATTATTTTTTCGAATTTAATATACCCAAAAAAATTGAGACGAAATTAAGTAACTCCTGAATTAATGATACCGGAAGAATGAAATTTTTTTCATTTATTATTGAATAAAATTCATCAATCAAATTATATTTAAATATAAAAACTATGGAATAATTTTTAAGGAGTCTATTTATTGAGTTAATGTTGAATCTATAGTATTCCAACTTGAAATACATTTAAACAAATCAATGATCATTTATTTTTATAATTTCTTGATGTTTATAAAAATTTAAAGATATGATGTACATTGGGTAGAAGAGAACTAGAAAAAAATAGTAAGCAATTCATTGAGAATTATATATTATAGAATATAGTAATTAAAGAGATTGTTGCAAAACATAGAAGGGTAACTAATCTATAATGGTAATTGGGGAATGGCAGAATAGAGGTCATGTATAACATAATGATTTTTTGAATGAAAATATTAAAGGAGTGATTTGTATTACAGAATAATTCAATTCATTGAGAATTCAAATTAGCTATGAATGTTAATGGAGACTAATAAAGGGAATTTGGGCATTGAATATCCTGGGAAACCTAAATTTAGACAACATACACTCTAAGAGTATAAAATTTGATGTAGGGAAAAATCATATGAATGGTTAGGAAAAAATATCATGGTATGAGTGAATATAGATATGTAATTATAGCGGTGAATGGAGTAATGAAATTTATATGAAAATAGAGGTTGAAGGAATTTCGACAATAGATTTAAAATCTAAAACATACTGAAATTTGGGTTTGTGGATATAGAAGTATATACATAGAGAATAAACAAAACTTGTATTTCTAGAGGGAAGATGATTAAGTTAAATTGGATGGGTCAAACCGATTAAAATTTTATGGAATTCTAAAATAAGATGAATGAATAATGAAGGATGATAACAGAAATAGAACTGGAGGAAAAGGTGAAGGGACATAGTCGATGGTGGAGGGGGAGTCATATGTAGATATGGTGTTGAATTATTATAGGAAGTGGTATGGATAATGATAAAAGGAGGGGATAGAGGCAGTGGGGAGGGGGAGACAAGAACCAGGGATGGGGGATGGCAGGGAAGAAGATATAGGAAGTAGAGATTCATTTTCCAGAGGAATAGATTGCTCATGAGAATTGTGTGGATGGATCGATCGAGAGTGGATATAGTGAATTGGTCAATCTCAATTGGTAGGGGATGGAGTTGAACGAGTACCTACAATTTCAAATAAATCGTGGTAGTAGATAATCTATATCCACGGTTTTAATAAACCATAGAAATACATGTGTGGAAATAGGGAATGTTTATAGTTTAGTTTCATGTTTCCAAGCATTCTATGAGGACAAATTTAAATAAATATATTTAATGGGTCTATTACGCTCGGTGTTTTATGTCTCATACGCTATTGAATATTATAATAATATTTTAGAATTTTGGTGTCTTATAATGGGTGGATTAGAAGGAAGATGAGAATGAAATATTCTAAATGTGAATAGGGAATTCATGTTGTGAATGCCTCAATTCCAATATACACGAAAAAAATCCATTTTGTTGGCTTAAAAAGAAATAAAAGTAGCTTTCACATATTCTTCACATTTCTGAGAATTCTTTTTAAATTAATTTGGTTTATTCAAGGGGTGAATAAAATTCATGGGGTCTATATAGAATTATTAGGGGCATGAATTATGTTTATCAGGTCTTCCCATAACCATTAATGGTGTGGAAAAAGTTCTTGGGGATCTTCCTAGAACTATATAGGAAAGGATTTATGTTAATGAGATCAACCTAGAAGCATTCAGGGTGTGAATGAAGTTCATGGGGTCTTCCATGAACATCGCAGGGGGTGAATTATGTTTATGGGGTCTTCCTAGAACTATTTAGAGAATGAATTAAGTTCATGGGTTCTTCCTATAATCATTGAGACAATGTATGGATTTTATGGGGTCTTCCTTGAGGAATTCACATCAAGATTAATTAATTCATAGTGTGAAATCACAATACATCAAGACTTATCTCCCTCACCTATTAAACCTCTATAAAACATTACCCATCTAGACCAAGGCTTTAATACCAAGGTTTAAATGAAATACAACCAGACATGAAAAGGATTTCCATAACATAATTGGGATGTACCAAGAAAAAGATACGATATTACAAATTTATGACTTAAATAATTTCATTTTTTTGAAATAATATAGATCCTCGATAATTCATAGTATATTTATAAAATATGACTATATTAAAAAAAATCCTTGAAATAAATTTAATTCCATAAAATCCTTTAGGTACCTATAATTATATGGAGTTTTAGAATAAAATTAGTATAATAAAACCTATTTTAATCTCAAATGTCTTTAGAAATCCTATAATTTTTTAGTTTTTTTATCTTACATCAATGGTTGTATTTGAAAAACATATTTAAAATTTATTCACTATATATTTAAATAAAAAAAATATAATCAATCTATAGGTTATTCAAAACTCCTATAAATATATGCGCTTTTGAAAATATTATAAAATAACACGATGCCAACTTTAATCAAACCCTTTAAATTTTTTATCAATTTCATGAATTATTTAATTTTATTTTGAATAACTAATTAATCATATATTATAAAATAAATAATATTTATCATTGATGAAAATTAATATGACAGAAAAAAATCATCGTAATCAGGCACTAAACTAAAATTTTCAGAATCTTATAATTCAAACTCACTTTTTATTTTCTTTTCCTTTAATTGTTTTCTTATTCTTTTGTTCAATAAAAATAAAATGAAAAACCATTTCACTCCACCGATTTTAATTATAAATAGAAATAGTTACTAATAAATATAATATTTATGATTTTCATTCTTTTTTTATATTTATAATCTAAATCATATAGAGGGAAAAGTGTTCAATGAACAAACGTTAGTTTTTTAGTGGGGAACCCTAAATATTAATTTTAATCCTTAACTCTTAGAATATTTATATAGATAAATTATTGGTATATATATTTAAAATATTCCCTTTGGATACCACATAATCCAAAATTACAATACCACATACAATATTATCTTTAATGAATTTATATTTATATCATGTCTTTACATTATATATCTAATTATAAACATTGATAGATTAATTTAAATATCATTTTCATAAAAAATTCTCACCGGTATTAAAATTTATAATTTTTTTTCCATTATCTAAATCAACTGTGTAATTATTTGATTATATGGAACATACTCAACATCAGGAGTACTAAGTGTTATAAATTTTTTCTTTTTTGAGTGTTAACTCACACACTTTTTCTAAAGAAAAATTTATCACACAAAGTATATTTTCAAAAAATATTATAATGGTAATCAACATCTATATAACCAAAAAAATAATTATGAATTTCTCCTTTATATACCAGATGATTATCTATTGTTCCATTGGAATAGTCTGATATCATAGATAATGATTCACATATAAAAATGTCAAATATGGATGTAGTGAGTTGAAATAATCATTATTTAATATTTCAAAAAAATATAATCAATAATTAGCCCATTTTCATGTTTTACTTGAATCATATCCTTTATGATAGGTTTTGATACCACTTTGTATTCTTAGAATCCGAACATCTCCAATAACTCTCTGATATATTTCTCATGGAATAGAAAAAATTCAGTTTTTATTGTACACAGCAAGAAATCCTAGAAAATGTACATCTCTCCAATAATTTGAATCTCAATTATTTTATTTAATGTATATGAAACATCTATACAAATATGCTCCTTATCACATGCAAAAATAATGTCATTAATATACATAATCAAAATAAGATTATTTTCCTCTATTTTTACACATTAATTATTGGTCATAATTATTTTATTGAAATCCATATTTTTAAACATGAATTGTTTCTTAAATACAAAACCATTAGATATTTATTTAGACTATGAAGGCAATATTTAAATTTTAACACATTTTTTTATATTTATTAAGAACAAATAATTTTGGTTTATTATTGTAAACGTCTTATTATATCTGAGTATTTGGAAATAAAATTTTTAAAAATATTTTGTCTAATTTGTATTTTATTTTAGAAATAGTAGATATGAACATTTTCATATGTTTTATTTCTAAATCAGGGAGAAATTTTTCCCAAAAAAACTACTTTTATCTTGGTAATAACCCTTGTATACTAGTTTGACCATATTTTTCACCACATAATCTTTATCAATGAACCAATTTTTATACACAAACATGGTTTCGATTATGTTTCTTCCATTTGTTTTGAGAATATGATACAATGTTGAGTTCTTATTGATATTATATTGTTTCATATTCATTGTAAAGACCTATAAAATTCAAGGGAATTTTTTTCTTAATATTCTTTGGAATTTTACAAGAACACAGTTTAAGACGGCACCTGATTCCGAGGCCTGGTGTGCCTAGAATTTCTATCTGAAGTTTTGCTCGGGTACGTTTAATGAACGAACGAGCGGGAATTTCAAACTTTTGAAATGGTGCCCAGAATCGAATTCCGAGGGCACCGATGGAACCGCAACGCCGGTAATTGCTTAGGAACTCCTTTTCCGGAGATGTGTTATCACGGGTGTGGATGATAAAAATTGTGGAAGTAAATTTATTATTATTCTACAATTTTTATTCTAAGTGTTTAGTTCTTGATGGAAGTTGGGTAACCACCCAACCACCCTTGGGAGGTTATGAGGGTGGTGGGGCCCACAAGAACCCCACCCCTTCATATTCTATAACCCCTCTCAACTCCCATTAAATTTTGTTAGCTTAAGTTATAACTTA
Organism: Viscum album; assembly: GCA_963277665.1. NCBI lineage: Eukaryota > Viridiplantae > Streptophyta > Magnoliopsida > Santalales > Viscaceae > Viscum > Viscum album. Next base: position 110,956,103 of record OY728157.1, on the reverse strand, counting down.
TGTCTTTAATGTAATAAGTTTAATGTGTGTTTTGAATTTCAAAACTCTTGTTTTGTTAATAGAATAAGTTGAGAACTTATTTTATTTGGGTTGGTGTTGGGTTGTTTGAGGGATTTTGGTGAAAAAGCTAAGGAAGGTTTAGTTCTTCATTCCCCTTTGACGAAGAACACGAAGAACAAATGATCTCCGACGTGGAGCACCAAGCCTCGAAGACCGTTTTCCGCGACACCGACCCGCGACGTGACGTCTTCTTCCACAACGTTTTTCTTCCATGTCGTCTCTTCCGCGATGGTTTTCCGTGACGAAATCTCCATCAACATCTTCGAATCCTCGCTTCGCGACGTTGAAATTCTATTTCCGCGACGCTCGACCTCCGCGATGCTCGTTTTCTGCAACTCGTTGACATGCACCGTTCTTGAAACCGAGGTAGGGGTTTTATTTATTTATTTTTTTCGTGAATAACAACTTGACGATCTTCGTGGATTAAAACCAATAGTTATCTAATAACGCGAGGGGGCCGGACCGCACAAACACGGCCGACCCTCCTCCTTATTTTCATCTTGGTTCCTTTGTGATTTGGTACAGGAAGGCGTGGTGCCGTCGCACCACGCAGAATCATGCGACAAGGAAATGCGCAGCGCCGTCGCGCCGCGCCGTGGAAAAAAGATCAAGGATGTGACGTCATCACACTGCGCCACGAATTAAGGACGCGACGCCAACATGTCGCGTTGGAGACACCCAAAAATACCACGGCCGGTACCGGGTCTGCGGCGGAGGGGCGCGGTGCTGGACGACAAGGGCCGCGGTGGAGCAAGGTGACCAGCGGCCGGACTGGGCCGCCGGCGTCGGAGCTGGAAGGGGACCGGCCATCGCCGGTCCCGTTGAGCAGGAACCAGCCGGCCAGGTCGGGCCGGCTGGACAACGAGGAGCTGGTGGAATTAATTCCCCCGGCTGGACATCAATGCGTCCCCAATTAAGGGGTCGCGGTTAAAGAAAACCGGGGGGGGGGGGCAGCGCCCCCGCCCCCCCCCCCCCCCCCCCCCCCCCCCCCGCACGAGACAAAATGGCTCGGCTGTTTTGGTCGAGCAGCCGACCAGCGCGCGAGTCGCCGGACCGGGCCGCGCTGGCCGGGTAAGGCCGCGTAGGGACGGGTAGACTCGGACCGGGGCGGGTCGTCCCAGTTCGGGCCGACCGGGGGGTCTCGGGCCGGGTCGGTCCGGGCCCAAAACCCATGTTTCCGGACCTTTTTGGTCTTTTTCTCACAACATGAGCTACGGGCCTCCAAACGACGCGCTGTCAGCGGCGATGCGATTCTTAGATCGAGACGGTCGTTTAGGTATATCGCACTCAAGGTTTCGGATTACTTTGAGTTTGGCTGGGTTGGTTCGTACACGAAACCAACCGGGCCCTCGGAGCGGAAACACTCATATCTTGAGCTACGGATGTCTGATTGACGTGTCGTCAACGTTGTTGGATTCCTCTTAGTGAGACGGATCTTTTGGCTTAATCCGCCCAAGGTTTGGACGCAGGTGGAGTATGGTCGGGTTGGTTTTTCATTAAAAACCAACCGGGCCCCTGGGACGAAAAATCCAATAACTCTCAGACCGACCGTCCGATTGACGTGCCGTCTGCGACGTTGAGTTCCTATTGACGATACAGAACTTTTGGATACATCAACTCTGGACTATGTGTCAGTTGATGTATCAGCCTCTCGGCTCATGGAGCGGACCCTCCCGAGTGAGCTTGCTGTGTGCGGGAACACTTGAGCTGGCTGCGACTACTACTATAACAACGACGAGTGTACATAGATCCTCAGTGGATTCGACGACGACGACTACAACACTCAGCGATCCTATGTGGATCAGTGCTACCGATCATGTGTGGGTCTAATTCTGTGTGGGTCAGCGCTCAACGGTTCTCTATGAGCCAGCGCCTATAGATCCTGTGTGGGTCCGATCCTGTGTGGGTCTTTGCGGGGGTTAGTTTCCTACCGATCTTGTGTGGGTCTTTGCGGGGGTTAGTACCAAGCGATCCTTTGTGGGTCCAACGACTTAGATGGATCAGTGATCATCTCTATCGTCTTCGAAGGAGTATACATGTGTGAGATGAATCCTGTTTTCTTTCCTGTGTGGATTGTGTTGTGCTATCCTGTGTGGATTACGTTTTTCTTTCCTGTGTGGAATACGTATACTTTCCTGTGTGTACTGGGTTGTACTTGGGCTCGGAGGTTGGAGGGTATTGGAATTGATGACTTAGGTATATGCATGGGCATATACCTAAGCAGTGTCGGTTGTTACTTCGTGATTGTATCTTTCCTTTGTGGTTTATCCTTTGTGGATTTTGGGAGACCTTCGCGGGTCTCGGGGTCCCTACTGAGTAGCTTATACTCACCCCTGCATGGGCTATACCCGCACTACATTGTGTTGGTTGCAGACGACGGACATCGTTGATCGTGGTTGAGGCTTGCAGAGCAGGACGGTACCAGGAGGTGGACCGCTGGGCGGGACATACTCGGAGCGGACGGCAGGACCCGAGGAGCAGTGGAGCTATTTGTACCCACCCTTCAGGTGGAATTTTCAGTAGACAGCTCAGTGTTGCGGCTTTACTTTACAGTTGCTGTTTTCCCTTTCGAGTTTTAATTTACTTTCAGTTTGGGTTTGTATACTGGCCCATTTACTTTTTCCGCACTTATTGTTGTACCAGTTTTTACTTAGTGTTTACTTCTTCTGTTGCTTACTCTATGGTGTTTGTTTACTTTACAAAGGCAATGCATTCCCTTTTACCGGGATTTTATGCCTTGGTGCTAGTCGCCAGCCCCTGGCCTATGGAATGCGGGATTGGGGTAGTCACGGCACGGGCCCCGAGGACGGGTCGTGACAAATTGGTATCAGAGGAGTTAGATTCTACCGCGAACTCTGATCTTTTCTATGTGAAGTAATAGTGTTTAGCGTATTGAGTGTGGTTATCAGTCCAGGGAGTCCAGTGTTGGTGCGGCGGCCGACGTATCCGTACACCAGGACCCTGACTTCTGATTTCCGACTTAATGCATCAAAACATTGATTGCATATGTGTTTCAAGTTTTCTTTGTTATACATTGTGTCAGCTCACCAGGTATACTGTTCTGACCATGGTGCACCTATTTCCTTTTCATAATGGCCCCATGACGGCAGCCAGCTAGGGTTCCGAGAGTCGAGCGTGACGACATCCCACCGAGCGACGAGACCTCGGTGTAGGGCCCTTTGTCAGCAGTAGCACCGGCGGTAGCTCCACCCGCTGAGCCACCGATGCTTCTAGCACCAGCCGCTGATGATGCATGTCGCCTCAGTGCACTTCATTAGTTCCAACGCCAGCGACCGCCCAGGTTCCGTGAGGAGACGGACGCCCAGGCATCCGAGGACTAGCTGAAGGCAGTGGTATGAGTTTTTAGGCTAGTGAGGACACCAGCAGACCTCGTGGTAATCCTTGTAGCAAGCCTACTGCACGCAGCAGTGGGCCGATGGTGGAGCTTGATGCAATAGGTGCACGATGAGACATCTCTTCTCTGGACGGACTTTGAGAGCCTCTTCCACTCAGAGTTCGTCCCAGCCACCCTCCGTGCGGTACGCATTCAGGAGCTTCTTCAGCTGCGGCATGGCAGTATGACGATCGCCCAGTACTCGGCGAGATTTACCGATCTATCGCGCTTCTCAAAAGACATGGTACAGGACCCATTTTTCTGGGCCCGGACCTTTGAGCAAGGATTGAGACACGAGATCAGGGCATCACTGATCTCCCTTAGCATTCCGACTCAGACAGGAGTACTAGAGCAGGCACTTTTGATCGAGAGTTTTCTTGCTAAGTCTACACCATCACGGAGACCCACTGCAGGGCGACACGTAGCAGAGTCTTATGCAGCAGGCAGTCGATGGATGACTCTTGGGTCCAGGCAGACCAGACCTTCAGGCAGACGACCTCAAGACACTGGCTCAGCAGGGCGGGGTACACAGCGTGGAGCCAGTCTTTCGAGAGGCAGACAGTGCTACTCGTGCGGCAGGCAGGGCCACATGGCTCGTGATTTCCCGACCCGCCGTGCCGAGGAGCAGCAGACTGTTGAGGGACCATCGAGGCAGAGGCAGAGGGTCGACCGTGGCGGTCCGCAGGGAGGAGGCAGACGAGGCAGAGGAGCTGGCCGAGCAGCAGGTGGTGGGCGACACTTTGAGGATCTACCACCACCACCACCACCAGGAGGTCCACCCCGACCACAGGGAGCTGGCGGGCAGAGACAGGCACAGCTCCAGGCAGTAGAGACCTATGACCACGGCACACCCGAGATGATTCGAGGTACTATCTGTGTCTATTTCACCCTTGCTACAGTTCTTATAGAAACAGGAGCGAGTCACTCTTTCATAGCCGCTGCCATTGTTCGGAGATCGGAGATTCCGACAGAGCCGTTGGCTCGATCCTTATGGCTAGAGACTCATACGGGAGCAGACTCGACGATTACGGACTGGTGCCGGCAGTGTGAGCTTACTCTAGGAGGCGAGAGCTTCGGCTGGGATCTTCTTGTAGCAGCGTTGAGGCCTTATGACGTCATCTTGGGTTTGGATTGGTTGTCTACATTCCATGCACAGATTGACTGTATTAGGCGCAAGGTGCGATGTGTAAGCACCGACGGGAGAAGGTTCACCTTCACTGGTGAGAAGAGAGCCTTTGCAGCACAGGATGGACACTCGCAGAGGAGAGGATAGCCGATCACTCATTAGTTGGATAGCCTGATCCTAGGAGCTGTTGACGTGCGGAGTCCTATTTTTCCTATAGTGGTGGATCAGTTTGCGGACGTTTTTCTTGATGACATTCCAGGGTTACCTCCTCGTAGAGAGGTAGACTTTTATATTGACCTGTACCCCGGGACAGCCCTGATATCGACTCCAGCATTTCAGATGGCCCCTGCCGAGCTTCGAGAGCGGCGCGTACAGTTGGAGGACTTGCAGGGAAAGGGGTTCATCCGACCCAGTGTTTCACCCTGGGCTTCCCCGATTTTGTTCGCCAAGAAGGCGGACGGAAGTTTGTGACTTTGTGTCGAATATCGTCGCCTGAACTAGGTGACAGTGAGGAACAAGTATCCGCTACCGAGGATTGATGAACTATTCGATCAGCTCAAGGGAGCATGGTGGTTATTGAAGATAGACCTCAGATCAGGCTATCATCAGCTCAGAGTTCGAGATGAGGACATGCAGAAGACGTCCTTCAGATGTCGGTATGGCCGCTATGAGTTCTTGGTTATGCCCTTCGGCGTAACCAATGCTCCATCAGTGTTCATGGCCCTCATGAACATGATCTTTCAGCCATACGTCGATCGATTTGTCATGGTCTTCATCGACGACATTTTGATTTACTCGACGACTAAGGAGGAGCACGCCTACTACTTGCGGGTTGTACTAGACACACTCCGAGAGCACCATCTTTATGGTAAGCTCTCGAAGTGTCAGTTCTGGATATGTGAGATCCACTTCTTGGGACACGTCATCTCAGTGGCGGGAGTTGCAGTGGATCCTGTGAAGATCGATGAAATGCTAGCTTGGGAGCCACCCAAGAGCGTGACGGAGGTGCAGAGTTTCTTGGGACTAGCTGGATATTACTGGAGATTTTTGCCAGACTTCTCCAGAGTTGCGGCACCACTCTCAGCTTTGACGAAGAAGGGGAAACCCTTCGTGTGGTCAGACAGATATCAGCAGAGCTTCCAGGAGATGAGAAAGAGATTGACCAGCACACCTATCTTGAGGTTGCATGGGGAGGGAGTAGAGTACGTAGTCTACTGCGATACATCAGGGACCAGACTCAGTTGTGTCCTGATGCAGGAGCAGGTAGTGATCGCCTATGGATCACGTCAGTTGAGGCAGCATGAGCAGAACTACGCTACCCATGACATGGAGTTAGCAGCAGTGGTATTCGCTCTGAAGACATGGCGACACTATCTGATGGGCGAGCACTTTACAGTCTTTTCTGACCATCAGAGTCTCAGATACATCTTCTCTCAGAAGGATCTGAATTTGAGACAGTGGCGATGGCTCGAGTTCCTCCCAGACTATGACTTTGAGATAGTCTATACTCTTGGGAAGGGGAACGTGGTAGCCGATGCTCTCAGCAGGAGGACAGGCATTCAGCTACTTGAGGAGGCGACAGAGTAGCTAGCCACGTTGCAGATATCTTTTGTGGATAGGGATGGAGCAGCCTTCCTTCAGTCTCTCACAGTTACTCCTCCACTACTGTTGTGGGTCAGATAGGCACAGCGTGGGGACGCTGACTGTGAGACGCGGCGTGCACAGATATCCTTAGGACAGGCACCTGATGGTTTCTCCTTTGGAGCAGAGCACGAAATCCTTTTCAGAGGACGTACCTTGGTACCAGTTGCATTACGGGAGGAGGTGATGAGAGATTTTCACACCTCTCCTTTGGCGGTACATGCTGGAGTGGCGAAGATGTACCGGGATCTCAGACGACAGCACTGGTGGCCAGGCATGAAGAAGGCTGTGGCAGAGTTTGTTTCACGATGCCTCACCTGCCAGTAGGTGAAGGCAGAGCATCAGGTACCAGCAGACTTGGTACAACCCTTTGAGGTTCTGGAGTGGAAGTGGAACGACATATCTATGGACTTCGTGACTAGAATTCCACGCACTTCCAGAGGTCATGACTCCATTTGGGTGATTGTCGACCAACTCACCAAGTCGGCTCACTTCTTACCCATCAGAGGGCAGGGCTAAGTGGAGATCTTGGGACGACTTTACGTTCAAGAGATTGTTCGGCTTCACGGTGTTCCATCATCTATCGTCTTCGATCGAGATGCTCGATTTACTTCCCGGCTATGGAAGGGATTAGAGGAGGCGTTCGGGACACAACTACATCTGAGCACAGCCTTTCACCCTCGGACGGATGGTCAGACGGAGAGGACCATTCAGACTCTCGAGGACATGCTCCGCACATGCGTCCTCAACTTTGGTCGCAGCTGGGAGGACCACCTACCCTTGGTGGAGTTCGCATACAACCACATCTACCACTCCACCATCAGGATGGCACCATACGAGGCATTGTACGGCCGACCCTGTAGATATCCTTTGTGCTGGACAGACCATGGTGAGTCAACACTTGTGGGACCGGAGATGGTCCAGGCCATGATAGAGAAGGTCCAGGACATCCAGGAGCATATGAGGACAGCTCAGAGCCGGTAGAAGTCATATGATGACAAGAGGCGGAGGCCACTAGAGTTCGAGGATGGTGACCACGTCTTCTTGCGTGTCTCACCTCGACATGGATTACGAAGATTTGGCTGAGGCGGAAAGTTGTCTCCACGCCTCATCGGACCATTCCAGGTCCTCATCAGGATTGGCGAGGTGGCTTATCGCCTTGCTCTATCACCTTAGTTGCACCGGGTGCACGACGTCTTCCACGTATCTCAGCTGAGGAGATACGTGCATGACCTGACGCACATCATTGACCATGGGGAGCTAGACGTTGATGATGGGGAGACTTTTGTGGAGGTCCTGGTGGAGATCGAGGATCGACAGGAGCTGGTCCTACGTGGACGGTCGATTCCTCTAGTGCATATCAGATGGCAGCACGGGAACCTCCAAGAGAGCACTTGGGAGCGGGAGGCTCAGATACGTGCTCAGTACACTCATTTGTTTCCCTAGTTTTCGATGTATCTTTACGGGGACGTAAAGCCATGAGTGGGGAGTAATGTAAAGAAACATAAAATTCAAGGGAAATTTTTTCTTAATTTTCTTTGTAATTTTACAAGAACGCAGTTTCCGACGGCACCTGATTCCGAGGCCCGGTGTGCTCAGAATTTCTATCCGAAGTTCAGCTTGGGTACGTTCAGTGAACGAATGAGTGGGAATTTCTATCTTTTGAACCAGTGCCCGGAATCGAATTCCGAGGGCACCGATGGAACCACAACGCTAGTAATTGCTTAGGAACTCCTGTTCCGGAGTTGCGTTATCACGGGTGTGGATGATAAAAATTGTGGAAGTTAATTTATTATTATTCTACAATTTTTATTTTATGTGTTTAGTTCTTGATGGAAGTTGGGTAACCACCCAACCTCCCTTGGAAGGTTATGAGGGTGGTGGGGCCCACACGAACCCCACCCCTTCATATTCTCTAACCCCTCTCAACTCCCATTAAATTTTGTTAACTTAAGTTATAACTTCTGACTTTAATGTAATAAGTTTAATGTGAGTTTTGAATTTCAAAACCCTTGTTGTGTAAATAAAATAAGTTGAGAACTTATTTTATTTGGGTTGGTGTTGGGTTATTTGAGTGATTTTGGAGAAAAATCAAAGGAATTTTGAGTTCTTCATTCCACTTTGACGAAGAATGTGAAGAACAAACGATCTCCGACGTGGAGCGCCGAGCCTCAGAGACCGTCTTCCGCGACACCGACCTGCGACGCGACGTCTTCTTCCACGACGTTCTTCTTCCGCGTCGTCTCTTCCGCGACAATTTTCTGTGACAAAATCTCCATCAACATCTTCTAATCCTCGCTTTGTGACGTCTACCTTCATTTTCCGCGACGTTGGACCTCCGCGAAACTCGTTTTCAGCAACTCGTTGACGTGCACCGTTCATGAAACCAAGGTAGGGGTTTTATTTGTTTATTTTGTTCGTGAATACCAACTTGACGATCTTCGTGGATTAAAACCAATAGTTATCGAATAACACGAGGGGGCCGGACCACAAAAACACGGTCGACCCTCCTCCTTATTTTCATGTTGGTTCCTTTGGGATTTGTTACGGGAAGGCGTGGTGCCGTCGCACCATGCGGAATCATGCGACAAAAAAATGCGCAGCGCCGTCGCGCCGCACCGTGGAAAGAAGATCAAGGATGCGACGACGTCGTACCGTGCCATGAATTAAGGACGTGACGCCATCGCGCCGCGTCGGAGACACCCGAAAATACCGTGGCCGGTACCGGGGCCGCGGTGGAGGGGCGCAGTGTCGTCGCGCCGCACCAGACGACAAGGGCCGCGGCCGGTTCCGGGCCGCGGCGGAGCAAGGTGACCGGCGGCTGGACCGGGCCGCCGGCGTCAGAGCTGGAAGGGGACCAGCCATCGCCGGTCCCGTTGACCAGGAACCGGCCGGCCGGATAGGGAGGAGCCGGGGGAATTAATTCCCCCGACCGGACATCAATGCGGCCCCAATTAAGGGGTCGCGGTTACAGAAAATCGGGGGGGGGGGGGGGGGGGGGGGGTGGGGGGCAGCAGCCCCCCCCCCCCCCCCCCCCGCGCGACCCAAAATGGCTCGGTCGTTTTGGCCGAGCAGCCGACCAGCGCGCTGGTCGCCGGGCCAGGCCACCCCGGACCAGGGCGGGTCGACCCGGTTCGGGCCGACTGGGGTGTCTCGGGCCGGGTCGGTCCGGGCCCGAAACCCCCGTTTCCAGACATTTTCGGTATTTTGCTCATAACTTGAGTTACAAGCTTCCATATGATGCACCGTCAGCGGTGGTGCGATCCTTGGATCGAGACGGTCGTTTCGGTATATCACACTCAAGGTTTTGGATTACTTTGAGTTCGGCTAGGTTGGTTCGTACACGAAACCAACTGGGCCCTCGGAGCGGAAACACTCATATCTTGATCTACGGATGTCTGATTGACGTGTCGTCAACTTTGTTGGATTCCTTTTAGTGAGACAGATTTTTTAGCTTACTCCGCCTGAGGTTTGGACACAGGTGGAGTACGGTCGGGTTGGTTTTTTCTTTAAAAACCAACCGGGCCCCTGGGACGAAAAAAGCCAATAACTCTCAGACCGGGCGTCCGATTGATGCGCCGTCTGCGGCGTTGAGTTACTATTGACGATACGGAACTTTTGGATACATCAACTCTAGACTATGTGTCAGTTGATGTATCAGCCTCTCAGCTCGTGGAGCGGACCCTCCAGAACAAGTTTGCTGTCTGCGGGAACCCTAGAGCTGGCTGTGACTGCTACTGTGACGACGACGACTGTATAGAGATCCTTAGTGGATTCGACCGTGACGACTACAGAACTCAGCGATCCTATGTGGATCAGTACTACCGATCCTGTGTGGGTCTGATCCTGTGTGGGTAAGCGCTCAACAGTTCTGTGTGAGCCAGCACCTGCCGATCCTGTGTGGGTCCGATCCTGTGTGGGTCAGCGCTCAGCGGTTCTGTGTGAGCCCGTGCCTACAGATCATGTGTGGGTCCGATCCTATGTGGGTTATTGTGGGGGTTAGTTTCCTACCGATCCTATGTGGGTCTTTGTGGGGGTTAGTACCTATCGATCCTTTGTGGGTCCGACGACTTAGATGGATCAGTGATCATCTATATCGTCTTCGAAGAAGTATACCTGTGTGAGATGAATCATGTTTTCTTTCTTATGTGGATTGTGTTGTGCTATCCTGTGTGGATTACGTTTTGCTTTCCTGTGTGGAATACGTATACTTTCCAGTGTGGAATGGGTTGTACTTGGGCTCGGAGGTTGGTGCGTATTGGAATTGATGACTTAGGTATATGTATGGGCATATACCTAAGCAGTGTCGGTTGTTACTTCGTGATTGTATCTTTCCTTTGTGGTTTATCCTTTGTGGATTTTGGGAGACCATCGGGGCTCTCGGGGTCCCTGCTGAGTAGCTTATACTCACCCCTGCACGGGCTATGCCCGCACTACATTGTGTTGGTTGCAGACAACGGACATCGTTGATCATGGTTGAGGCTTGCAGAGCGGGACGGTACCTGGAGGTGGACCACTGGGCGGGACATACTCGGAGTGGAAGGCGGGACCCGAGGAGCAGTGGAGCTATCTGTACCCACCCTTCAGGTGGGATTTCCAGTGGACAGCTCGGTGTTGTGGCTTTACATTACAGTTGCTCTTTTCCCTTTCGATTTGTACTTTACTTTCAGTTTGGGTTTGTATACTGGCCCATTTACTTTTTCCGCAGTTACTGTTGTACCAGCTTTTACTTAGTGTTTACTTCTTCTTTTGCTTACTCTGTGGTGTTTGTTTACTTTACAAAGGCAATGCCTTCCCTTTTACCGGGATTTTACGCCTTGGTGCTAGTCGCCAACCCCTAGCCTATGGAAGGCGGGCTTGGGGTAGTCACGGCACGGGCCCCAAGGACTGGTCGTGACATTCATATCATGTATTAATTATTTATGTTAAATTATTTCGTTATTATAATATAGAATAACATTCAATGTTGAATGATTAAGGAATTTCCATGTCCCTCTTACATGGACTTCTAATTATCTATATGTAAAAATTATTTCAATAAAAACATTATTATCACATATTATTTATTTTTTATGAATTCAATATAATATTTTTCATCAATGGTATAAAATGAATAAACTTCACTAGTATGTTTTTCAAAATTTCACTCTTCTTCAGAGAAATCCTCAGAATTATATAGACCATGCTATACTATTTTTCTCTATCTTGCTCATGTGATAATCTCACCATTGGTTTAGATTAAATGTTCTTGAATATCATGTTTTTATGCCATTTTATCCATCTTTTTGTTCTACCTTTTGCAACCACTTTTATGTGATAAATAACCAAATATGGTCCCTTCATCACCTTTATCTCTTAATTTATCAGGACTCTAATATTGTAATCAAAACTGAGATTCAAAATACTCAGAACTAATTTTAAAATTTATTTTTATTTTATTATAGGAGAAAAATAGTATTAGTAGTATTTGGAGTAAACAATAATATACATTGAATATATATAATTATGGAAATAAATTATTTCTTAAATAATTTAGAATTTTTTTCCACATTAATCAGGGTTAATCCCACATACACTACGATTCTTCGTAGCATAATATATACTACTTTTACTATGAAGTGTATTGATAATTGTACTTATTTATTCTATTATTAGTAATAAATAAAACTCAAATAAATAAAAAGTGTATATATTTACATTTTTTATAAATTTATTGAATAACAAAACTGAATCATTTTTAAGGTCCCCTCTAAATATCATGAACATATTAATTAACTTTTAATTATATTTTATGAACATAATATTATTTATTCTATTTAAATTATCATTAAAATTAATGAATAATGATTCATATTTGTTTAACTTATTCCACATATGTTCATATAAATATTATTGTATAATACCAAGTGACCTGCTTTATTGGATTTCAACACTTTCGTGACGTCCCTATTTTATCTTCCCTTTTTAAAATTTTTTAAAAATCTTTATGTCATTAATTTGGAATATATCATACATCCACTTCATTTTGGATATTTTTTATTATCTTTTTTTCAACATGACTATGTCTATTATTCCATATCTTGATCTTAATCATATTATTGTAATAATGTAAATCCTATGAATTATCAATTTGAATATATATTTTTTACAAACTTTATCATTAGTTTTCAATTTTCAAAATTACAAAATTTCAATCATATTTTAGTTATCATACACATAACATATTGTATTTGATTCCATAAATAAATATCACATAATTATATTTTAATTTTTGAGCATTAATCTAAAGAGTGTTTATTCCATTAATTTTTATGGCCTTATAATTATTGAATATCACCAAACATCTAATATTACCTTCAATATTATTTAATAAATTTGTACATACAATCATATAAATAACTTTGTGGAATATATTGACTACATATATGGTATTTTAGTTATTGGATTTTCCTCACGAATAATTTATTTAATTTTTTTTCCTTATTGGGAAATATTTTGAGAATCTTTTAAACAATCATGTTTTAATGGGTCCTTACCCTGACATAAATACTTTATCATGGATGTTAAGTCATGATTCCACATCACATAGTTTATTCCTTTTCTAAAAAATAATAATATATATTAATTATCTTATTATTTTATTTTCTTCATAATTATAAAAATTATCCATTAAATAAGTGCATCATATTATTGGGTCATCCTATCAAATTTTCTTTCTTCCCTATCCATAATTATGTTTTTTTTAATAATATAAAAAATATTTTTGCAAAAAAAAATGATCAATATCTCATTCTCCCTTCTTGATTTCATGTTAGGTACCATAATGAAGAAATATTCATCTATTATTTTTTTTTATTTTTAATATTTATTATTTATAATTATTTTGGAAATATAATCATGATATTTTTAGAACTATGATTAGTATGATCATATTTTAACGTGTTCCTTTTAAAAATTATATTTATATTTTATATATATAATAAAATCTATTTATTTCTTATTACCCACTTTATCTCAGTATAGTTATTTTTTTATTAATTGAATATCCTTCATATTAATCCACCTCCATTTTAATGGGAATAAAAAATTTAACCCAAAACTAAAATATTTCTTCTATAATTTCTAAAACACAAAAAATTTCTTAAAAATCGTTTATTTTCATTGAAAAAACTAGTTTTAACAATATATTTTCAATTATTTTTTCTGATCCAAACAAGTGTCTTATGGAAACTCTATGATTATTTATTTATTATATAAATATTCTCATTATCATTTTATATATGAGATTTCATTCAGTAAATTTTCTTAACCCATCGAATTCTATAATTTTTCATAGAACCTGTACTATTAGAATAAATACTTTTACATTTTTATGAGATTTTCAGAAAAAATGTTTCATAAATTTTTAGAGTATTTAATGTATATGAGTCATTATAGAGAACTAAGACAATATATCATATATTATAAAGTCACTAAAAATTAATTCAATTATTTAATTTCATTGGGAAAATTTTATTTTATAAGTAGTGTTTAAAGATTCAACATGAGAATATTTTCATTATACAATATCGACATTTATCATATTTATAGTGACATATGTTTTGAGGTGCTTATATATTATATGGAACATAACCGTTTATTTATATTAATTAACTAGGACATGTTAAAAAATTTCCTTCTAAGATTTAGAAACATGTACTTTCAGAATGTTAACATTTTCATTATATTCATCTTTCAAATTATGAAACTCAAATAATATTTTTTCTTATCCAATATATGTTTTTCACTATAGTTTTCATTTCTTGAGTTTATAGTTTTTAGGAATATATTAATCTTGTTGAACATTCTATCTGCATAATATATATATATATATTCCTTTCATTTAAACTAACCCGCATTATCAAATGTTATTATTTTATCTTAAATTTTAGTTTTATATCTTTTAAACTATTAAATGTTATTTATCTATTTTTATGAAAAAATTTAATAGGTAGGGGAAGTAAATAAACTATGTTTTTGTGTAGAGATAGAATGAGCATGTGATTAATTATTAATAGGTACATAGGGGGATTTGGTGTGGGTAAAAACCCCACTAGTTTTGAATATAATCTCCTAGTGGACATACTCTGGGAACCTAGTGTCTCACAAGGTCATTGGTGGTGTATCACTAGGTAACTGATAGATACCTAATGGTTATATTTTAAAAAAAATAAGGAAGAATGGTTGTTTTTATTAAAATTATTAACATCATTTTTATTATTTTACACATGATTTTTAACTAAAAAAATATCATTACCTTCATCCTTAGGTACTCCCCTTTCTATAATTCACCTCTAAGTGATCCCGTTATTCAATAAAGATTCAAATAGTTCACTAAGATGATGCATGTATAGTTTTTTATCAAATCAATGGCTGGACATCCATATTTCATTTAATTTTTGTTTACTTTTAAAGAATTAACTAATTCTCTAATAAACCACTCGTTTTGTTTTAGTGAACCCAAAATAATACGAAATATTTTCTTTATGGAAGTTTCAAATTAGGGTAAAATAAGCTATTTTTTAGGTGAACTTTCATCTATAAAATAAAGGTAAAATACTTTTCATCAAAACAACATTCCTAATATATTCTATTTTGAAATTAAATTTGAAAAAACTATCATTATTCTATGATATAATTGTTATTTTCTATGATATATTTCGTCAGTTTATTATTTTCCATTTATTTTTATCCACCTTATGTGTAAAGGTTTCTATATCTGTATTTGGTTTATGTATTAATGAAATTTGATTTATATGGATTATTAGAGTAATTCAAGTTATGGGAATGATGTATTACATCTTATATATATATATATTTATATCTATGTCTTTATTTGTGGTTATTTCCTTCATAAAATGGATTTCTAGTTTTCACTAACATGAATATTGAGTGTGGATAAGAGTATGTATAATTGGTTTTGTGAATGGATTTTTAAGAACATGAAAATAAACATCCAAGGTTTACTAGTATATTTTATATCATTCATTCTAGGATTAAAATGAAAATGTTAAATTTTACTAATTTCATATATTGTGATACTACTTTATATAATCAATCTTATGATAGATAGTTCAGGTTTGTGTGGTGACTTCCTTCTGAAATCTTTTTACTCACACCAACCATATTCCCCCTTATGATGCATATATGTAATTTTTCCTCTGATGTAGTTAAGAAATTTTCACTTGGGTGCGGGGGTTGATAGATACATGAGTTAGGAGCCTTGGTGATTTTTGGAGAGTGTTACAACCATCTACTTATTTTATGGTATCACTTCTTGGGATGCATAATAAATATTTATAGTATTGTTTAATATCCATTTACGATATATATTTATATTAATGATTTATCATTTTTTATAATTGATTGGTTGTGTATGATTTTTTTTCAATTTCTTACTTGGGGAATCCATTGATATAAATAAATAAATTAGATATTTATTCATTTGAAATATGTACCCCCTATGGATTGATTTTAAAATTATGTACTATTAAATATATTGGTTTATCATATTATAATTTCAATATAATTTGTTAATAACCTTTTTCTAATTATAATAGTGGGTCATTCAAACTATATACAATTTAATTTATCATCTAACATTTAAAAGTTTTTCTATAGATCAATATAAATCCATGAGGACTTATGGAAAATCATATTTGAACCTTCAGATCCAAGTATTGTTATTATAAAAATGTATCGAAGTATAGCTAGAGTAGTGGTATTATAAATAACCATGACATATGATTTTTGGGATTGAGAAATAGAAAATATAATTTTTACTTGAAGAATAATCGTGGTTGGATATTATGTTTCCGTGGGTAGTCTATGTTTGATTTTAGTCTCTGTTTTTTTCATTGAAATATTCCTTTTGATACCCATTCATCATCAGAAAGAACTTATTTGTGTGTGCACATAATTTAGCATGATAATGAGTGATTCGGTTTGTTTTTTACACTATTTTTAAAATAACATAGAGGATTATATTTAATTAAATTTTATAATAAATAAATAGTGTATTAATATATATTTCTAAGTGATTACAATGCTAATATAAATCATTAAGTGACTTAATTTTTCTTTCTTCATTGTATAAAATTTAAAATTACTCAAAGAAATGTTTTATTTAAACCATTATGTTTTGATTTAATTTTTATATTATAATGGTAAATGAAATAAATTAGATATACCTATAGGTTTCTCAAAGGATTATGATTCCATCATTAAACATTGATAAATTCTATTATCCTTGTTTAGGTATAAAATTTAATTATCTATGAAAATGAAAAATATATCATCTCACCAACCATTTATATCAATATTGGAATGGTTTTGTGAAAATACAAATCCTACTAGGAATTACATTAATACTTAATTCATAGAGGGGCTTGATATACCATTTTTGGCTATATGTAAGTTAGTTATATGATAGAAAACCATTTCGACTAGTGTGATGTGATACTTCCAAATTCATTATCCCAAAACTTTTTAGGGTGATGTATAACCTATGTAAAAAATAATATTATTTAATTAGTTCATTACTTCTTCAAGATCATATAGAAAATTTATTATCATATGGTACTGTACAAAACTTTTATACTTGAAGGGGATGTCCATTGTTAGTGGTTCATTATGATTGAATCCAATGAAGACTGTGGGATAAAATATATTGAATTTAATAGGTTTTTATTTGAGAAATTACATCTCTATATTCTTAATTGGGTAAATTATCAAGAATTCACAGACAATTTTTAGGGGTTAATGTTATGAATTATGCTACTATGTATAATAATTTTCACTTTTTCACATTCAAATTGACTGGTGATTAATAATAAATGTATAGGTGACTTGTGGGGAGATTAAAGGTGTCATTTCATGTAAGAAGCAAAACATAATAATTAAATATTCTATTTTTTCAACTTTAATTAACTTTATTATGTTTTTATATTAATCTTTCAGAGGACTCAAGTAAACTATAAAAATGTAAACTCAAACATTAAACATGGAAACTTATATTAAGAATTCATTTTTACCACTAAAAACATTTAAATATAAAACATTAATTCTTTTCATGATAAATCATTACAACATTCATCTTTATCTATTACATTACCATACCCATAATTAAATATATGGAATGAAATTTAGAAACATGGGATGAGTACAAAATTCTTAATAAGGGATATTAAAATAATGAAATAAAAAAACTATTCATTCTTAAAACTAAAAAATAATTTTCCTTTTTCAACTTAAAATTTATCTTTATATAAACATTTTCTTACTCAATAAATCATATTTTATTCCCAATGTTTCCATTAATAATTTCATAAGAAATATTAATTTAAAAATAAAAAAATTAATGGTATATTTGAAAAAATTATTAACTTGAGAAAACCTTTTCACAAAGTTATACTTTTTACACTTTAAAAGTAATATACACTTTCTTTTGAAAAAAACCCAATAACATACCCTATGAAAAAAATATTTATATAATACCTAACAAAAATAAATAAATAATATAAGTAAATTGGGAAATCATTTTATCATACTTCCCTATGATTTAATCCTTCGAGATACCATAAAATTACCCTCATGGTTATACTCAACATAACCCTCATGGTTACACTTGGATGTAACCATATTAATTACACTAAGAATAACCATCGTGGTCAAGGAAAAACATACCCAATTAATTTTAGGGATATCATAGAACCACCCATCAATATATTATAGTGGAACCACACATCATCATAAAAAATTCCCAGGAACTATAACATAATCATAAAACATGAATGATTGCATCATAAAAACATTAATCATGAAAAATCTCATATTTCAAAAGAACACTTAACACACACAAAGGGAAAAAATTTATTTTAATATGAACATTTAATATTTTAATAGAAACTTTAATCATTAAGGAATAATTTAAGTAGAAAAATCCGATCAGGCTTTATTTTTTTTAAAAACATTCTTTTTGACTTTTGTAAAAAGAAACATTAAACGGTTTTTTCTTAAATAAAGTGCCTTGAAAATATCAGATCGTTGAAGTGGTAATTTAAAATAATTTATGATGTGTATAAGATAAAATTAGAAATAAAAAAAGTTAAAATTCAATAGTAGATAATCAACATTCATTCCACACATAATCTTATCGTGCCGTAGTCAACAATGTAAAAGTTAAATATAAAGAAAGAAAATTGAGTTAAGAATTACCTTTCCTCGAGTCTAATTTACCATGTATGTAATTTATCATCATGAATAATAAAATTAGTTTAAATATTTTACTTATGGGGAATATTTTTCATGTTATTATTAATCTATATCTCTTATTACAAAATTATAACCATTACATATTTATTTGTGTTCATAATGACCATTTTGATGATATTCGGTTCATATGTCCAAAATGACTTAGGTATGTGAAATATGGGCAAAGAGGTCATAATTACACCATATCTTGAGTAATAATAATTGAATAATTTTATTTTATAACATAAATAATACTTGAAAATCCATACATTAAATATCATTATGAAAAATGAACTATGTTACAATCATGGAGACGGTGGGCCGGGCATAGGCATGAAGAAGGTTTCCATTTTCAATGATTTTTATGTAAATAACGTAAGTATTATTTTATCATTACATATTGATCATAATATTAATAATTTAAATTGAATTATACACATAATCCATGTCGTGTGTTGATGAAAAAAAACCAATTCGCTTCGTTGAGGTGATTATTCACATGTACACACGGATTACATTATCAATTTTCTTTGTATAGAATGATAAAAATGTAAATGATATATTATCTTATCATAATGATATTTATTTCATGAATATAATATATAAACCTTAATTCCATAATTATAAATATTCATTAATGTTGGACCTGGAATATGTATTATATTGGTTTATGTGGTGGTACTTTTTCGCACACATGATTGATGTATTCATTCTTTCATTTGATAGATGTGAAGATGCATATGTTTTATGAAACTTAAATAATAACATATATTTATATTTATGATACTATTTTTATTATTTTTAAATGGTTTTATTAGATTTTAAAGAGGTGGGGGACGAAATAACTCATAAACACTTGATAAAATTGATACTTCTTCTTTAGGAAACTGCCTTTGACTAAAACATTAAAGCTTATAAGGTTAGTGTTATGACTAAAATAAGGCCTCTATAATGATGTTATGGATAATAAGAAACTATTTTAGTAGGTATAAGTAGTAATAATATTCTTTGAAGTTTGTAGGATTGAGAATAAGAGGTCCCCTTTTATAAGAGAGGGGAGGGGAACTCTTTGAAATTCTCAAAATATTAAAATATAATAAGACTATTATATATATAAAAACATACAAATAGACTATAAATTCATAAAAGATGGAATTTTAGACTATATTTTATCTTATTGGGTAATATTTAATATTCTTATGGTTTATAAATAATTTAATAAAATATTAATCCCATAGAAGAACATTATTGTCATATTGGATACATTTCATTACGTTGACAATAAAAACATCAAGACAACTAGAAAAAATTAAAAATAAACTATTTCATTATATCATTATCATGTCAAGGTAATCTATTATATTCTTTTTTCAAGTTAATTATATAAAATTTTATTCTTTTAACATTTTTAATATAACATATTTGATTATTCAATTAATTAAATAATTACTATCTCATTAGTGTGAATTAATTCATGGTAATATTTATGACATAAAAATTAAAAATAAATTAACAAGATGAATGTTAATGTTTTATTTTTAAAAATATTATTTATTGTATAATATATATTCTATATATCTATACATTGAAAATGATATACTTATTATAAACATTTGTGTGACATGTTGGAATTTTTTTTAAATAAAAGACTATAAAAGACTTAATGTCAACCAAGTTTCTCACAATGGTAGAAAATTCTACCATTGGATGATTTTTGGTAAAACCATACATTCAAAATGGAATTTGAGTTAGTGTTATAGAAATTTTATAATCCTTATCATATTGTTGTTTACCCACAATTACCCAATTTACCCTTAACCATTGTAACAAAAATAACACATATTAATATTCATATTATCCAAAATTAAAAGGGAGGTATTTAATAAATATAGAACCACTATATTCAATTATTTAATATATTTTTATAAATTCAAAAAATAAAATATGAAGAATTGAATTTAAAATTAAATGAAGAAAATGCAACAAAAAACCTTTTTTCGAAAAAATGCAATTTTTAGATATAATTTTCTTATTCAAGTATAAGATCAATTTAAAAAACCATAATTATATTATTTTATATCAAAATAATATAATTAATATTATAAATTAATAAAAAAATAATTTTACCCTATAGATGAAATAATGTTTTCATTAAAACCAAAATATATTCACTTTTAATTAAAAAATAAATATTTTCATAAAATTACAAAAAAAATTCATGGACTATTTTGATATTTTGAATCCAAATATAGAATAATTTTATTGAAATTAAAATTTTGTAATATTAAAATCGAGCTTTTAAATAATATTTTATATGATTATAACTACATTTTTCAAGAAGGCTAATAAATATTATAATGATTTATTATATCATTACATGGGTTATGATCTACATAACTTTTCTCCCCTGTGATATTTTATCATGTACTACTGAATCATTTTTACCTTCTCAGCCAATTCCTCTTCAAATTTTGGTCCCATTGACTTCCTTGCAACCCCTTCATCCCAAAATGTTGACGTTAAAAATTTATTTCCATACAATTTCCCAAAAGGACATATCATTATACGAGTATGATTTTTTTGAAGAGAAAACTGAAGCAAGGAAAGATATTCATCTCGACTTCCCTGATAATCTATTGAATAGAACGTATCATGTGTTATAAGGAATGAATTTTTCATTCTAATTGTTAATATGATTGAGCATGAAAATCAATAATGAAATTTAATTCAGTAACCAATGACTTCTAATGAACATTCCATAAAATATAAATAAACCCATGGATATGGTTTGATACAATATAGATAAGAACATGATGAAATGAGAATATTTCCTTCAGGTATTGTCAATAATGTTTAACTAAAGACATTGTTTCATAGATAAGAAGGAAATGAGCAGATTTTTTAGTTGATAACAAATGACCAATATTTCATTATTAACTTGATATATCTTCGGTAGTAGAATAATGAAATCTGTGGATATATTTTCCAATTTACACAATGGTACTGTAAAGGTTTATAAATCCCCCATATAATTTTCATTATATTTAATCCATTTGAAACTCTAAAAAAAAGTAAATTCATAAATATATATTTTTATTCCATCCCAAAATTAAGATTCCCACAGGTCTTTATATATCTTTTTGATGCCTAGATGATGAAAACAAAGAGAACTATTAGATTCAATCAACAACACTTTCTTCAATTGGGAATCATAAGGAACACATAATATATTTCCAAATCTCAAAAAAATTTCTTATTAACACTAAATTCATGGAACATAGCCTTATTAACATATTCAACTTTTTTCTATATATCTCAAGGTTCATTTTTAACATTCTTAATTCTGTCTGAATGAAATGATTACACTAAAACCTATAAAAAAATAAGAGAATTTCTTACACTGGAAAATTTCAGGTAAATATTTATCAAATAATTAATGAAAGGGTCATGTTTCATATATAACAATATTAATGATCCATGATGTTTTTGAACCCTATATCCCAGGAATTTATTTTATTTTCATGGATGGTAATTGATTGTGCAATAAAAATCCTTTATAAATTCTATCCATCTTATCTGCCTCATGTTTAATTCTTTTTCTGTAGATATATATATATAAAACTTTTATGATCAGTATGTATTTTTCAATATTCACTATATAAATATTTTACACTATATTTAATATAAAAACCATAATAGTTAATTGTAAATCATGTTTATGATAATTTGACTCATGAGGTTTTAGTATCCTTGAAGCATAATCAATTACTTGATCATTTTTCCTTATAAAAAGACAAATTCCAATAAAGGAACCATTAATGTAGATTCAAAAATCATCATTTTTTAAGAGAACGTAAAAAATTAGAGCATTCTCTAATCCCATTTTTTGTTATAGAAAATAATCATTAAATTTTTTTTCGTTATTAATTTAACTCCCTTCTGTGTTAATATAGTTTCGAGTCTAGAAAACATATAAATGTTGTCAACAAACAATCAATAGTAAACTAATTGTCTATGAAAAATCTAAATTTATGTGACATTGTTAGGATGTTTCCACTCTTTAAACACTTTAGTTTTAATGAGTTTAACTATAATTCCCTATTTAATAAAAATTATTCCATTGAAATAAAAAATTTATTACCAAAATTATAATTTTCTAAATTTTTTTATAAAGTAATTTTTGTGCGTTTTAAGAACAAGAATTATATTATTTTCATGATCCTCATAAATATTAGAATATCTTTAATAAAAGAAACCAAAAACTTGTCAAAATATTATTGATATACCCTATTCAGAAGATAAAAAAATATAGTTGGTGAATTTGTCAAATCAAAGTGAATAACTACGAAATCATAATGCCCATATATAGTATAGAATTAGTTTCTCAAAATTTCACACTCCATGACCTTCAGTCCAGGTACCTTGACCTAAAAAAATCACCGAACTGTGATCCTTAGAGCTAATAAAAAATCGTTTATGTGAGGAAAATGATACTTTTTATTTATAGTGATGTTATTTAACTCTTGATAATAAATTAATATAAACTTGGACCATATTTATTTAGGGACAAAATAAGATCACCCTAAGGTGAAGTACTCAAACAAATGATACATTCCTCTAGTAATATTTACTATTTATTTTTCAGTTCTAATAGTTCAACATGATTCAATAGATAAGGGTGTTTTGTAATATATTTGGCTTTAGGGAATAAATAAAGATTGAAATAAACCTTCTGATTAAGAATGGCACTAAAAAAATCCTTTGGAAAAATATCCAAGGATTCATTCACTAATGGATCTTCAATAATATGAACAGTTACATTATTTTTAACAATATGTGAATGATAGCTTTACTTTACATTTATTAATTGTTTCTCATATTCCTAATATTTTATCACTGGTATGAGTTTATCCTTGCCTATAATCTAAGTATATTTCTAAAAAACAACTTCATTAGCTCTATAAACTATATCAGTATGTTAAAAATGATGTAAAACCATACCCATACTAACATCAAAATATTCTTGGGGGAAAAAAATTCATGTAAATCCCTTATACAACACAGATAAGAATATTCTTATAATTTCATTTATCCTTAATAATTCCATAGGTGATTTTAAGAAACGTTTTGATTCCATTTCCTATTTTTTAATTTCAAATTTAACAATAAAACATCTCATTTATTAAAGAATGTGTAGACTTGGAATGATTCCTGACATTTTTAGAATCCGAATAAAAAAAAATCTGATTTCACTTTGTTTGATGGCCTAACATCTATTGATATTGATTAAAATGATTTTACAACACCTTTGGGATTATAGTCTAGTTTGTTCCTATCATTCGGGTCCTTCTTTGGTAATGTTTATGCATATTGACCCATCCCACCACATTTAATACCCATTATAATTTTCCTTTCAGAATTTAGCATACCCTAACTAATATCTTGTTAATTTCAATCACAGTCATACGTATAAATATGCCATTGTGTAATAACTTCCTATATTTTATAATAAATTCCTTAGGGTTATTTCAACCAAATTCTCTACAAACTAGAATCAAGATTTTCTTGTATTCCATGTTATTTGATAGGTTCATTCCAAAACCATTCCATCTAGACCTTTTCTCCTTCTTATGGTCATTAAATACATGATCACCATAAAAAGCATTTTCTACAATATTATAAAATCAAAAAATATTATCATAATTGTTTGATTCATTGGAACCCAATTCCCTTCAATATCATAGCTTATATCTTGAGTAAAAATATTTTATTTTATTATCTAGATCTTGTACAATATATTGAGTGTGTCTTTCCAATTGAGTGATCTTTTCTTCATACATGGATACAAAATCTTCCTCACATTACTTCAATTCTATATATTTATTTTCCATGTTATTTTAGAAAACCATTGAAAAATATTTATCATGGAAAATATTTTGAAATTAACCCCATTCCAAGGAATCAATATTTTCCATTTCCCTTATATTCAAGACTATGGACCACCACTAGTCATGTTAACCTTCCAAACAATCGATTTAAAGGTTAAAATTTTGATGATCAGAAAACCCTATGACATAGATAATATATTCTACAGAAGTAATCCACCCTTTATCTACCATATAGTCAGAATAATAACTAATTATTAGAGGTTGTTAAATCAAAAAATTCTCTAATATGATAATGTTCCCTTTTGTTAGATCCAGATACTATTAAATATAGACACCACCTCCATTTATGGATTGTGTAAAATGATCCATTACTGTAAAAAACTACACATATCTAGTTCAAACCATATTCTGATGCTGATTTGGAGATATATTTCTAGCTTTATTCATTCCTACTGCAGATTCCCCATTTTATCTTTAGCAAACCATTCTGAACATACAATATTTATATGAATAAAAATGGTAATATTTTAAATTTATATCAATACATAAAGAAAAACCTTCTAAGGGTATTCAATTAACATTATCCTAACCTCTTTGTTATCTAAAATGACATCTGATACCAATTGTTAGGACCCAACCTTAAGAATTACATATTTTATAGTTTTTTAACCGTAATTATCTTTAAAATTATGAGGATCAATTCAGTTTATAGATGTAGAGGATTTGAAAAAATCCATACAAAGTAAACCCATATATTACTATTGGACAATTTTACCCAGTATCAATATTTCCCAACAATCAAAACAAATAAAAACAAAATATTGTTTCTTTTCATGACAAATCTTCACAACATTTATCTTTATCCCTTCCTCTACTTTACCCTTCCTTAAATCCTATGAAAAAAGTTTTATATTTGGGATGAGAAAAAAATCTAATTAATGGAAATAAAAAAACATAAATAAAAAAACTGTTACTATATGATACATAAATATGATTTTCCTTTAAACAAATAATATATAGGATCAAAATAAACATTTTCATATACAATTAATTGTCATTTCTACCAAAAATTTTCTATAAAAAATTTCATAAAAAATATTACAAGAAAAATAAAACCCATAAATTTTATTCAAGAACATTATAATATCATGAAAATATTTTCACAAATTTATACTTTTTACCCATTAACAGTAAAAAAACGTTTCTTTGAATATAAACCTAATAACTTACCTTGTAAAAAATATATTTATAAAAAACCTATAAAGCATAAATATTCATAAAGGTAACATGTTAAATCATTTTATAATCATACATATTATCTATGTAACCCTCTTAACTACCATAAAATAACACAAATATTTATACTTGACTTGAACATCATGATTATACTTTGATATAACCCTCAAATTTACGTTAGGAAAAACCATCACTCTAAATATACAATATTCACAATGCATTGGATGAATATCTTAGACCCACATATATTTGGTTTATAATTGAACCACCTGTCATCATAATCAATTCCCAATAAACATAACAAACCCAAAATACATGAATTATTGCAACATAAAAGCATTCCTTGAGGAAAATCACTTATTTTGAAAAAATACTGCCCATATACAAAATGAAAAAATTTATTTGAAAATAACAATTTAATATTATAATGGATGAATAAAAATGTTAAGGCCTTATGAAATTCAGAAAATCCACTCATTCTGTGTAAGATAAAAAACATTCTTCTTGATTTTTTAAAATGAAATAATAAAAGAGGATGTTTAAAATAATGTTCCTTAAGAATATCATATAATTAATTTGATAATTAAAAATAATAGATTACGTTTATAAGTTATAACTCCATAAAACACAATTCAAAATAAAACATCATATAAGAAATACTCGTTTAACATGTAATCGTATCACGACATAACCAATCAAGTTGCATTTCAACACAATTAATGGAAATTGAGTTAAGAATTCCCTTAGATTAAGTATGATTTTCATGTTTGACCTTTATCATCATCATTAATAAAATTATGTAAATTATTATATTTCTTGAGAATAATTTTCATGTTTATTATTCCTTTTATATCTCCTATTACACTTTTATAACAATTATGTAATTATTTAATTTCATTTTAGACATTTTGACAATATTCGATTCACATGTCCAAAGTGACTTGTGAATGTGGACTATGGTCAAAGAGGTAATTATTCCACCATATAAAGAATGGTAATAATGAAGTAATTAATTTTTTAATAATCAATTATACTTTTAAAACCATCCATTAAATGTGGTTATGAAAAACGAACTATGTTACAATCATGGAGATGGTAGGCCTTAAGTACACATGAGTATCGTTTCCATTTTCAAAGATCATTATGGAAAGAAGTTAAATATTAATTTATCTTTATATAATGATAATAATATCATTAATATCATATTATTCATTTCAATATACTTATATATATCATATATGTGTTGTGGTGATGAAAATAAGTCACATCACTTCGTGGAAGTGATAATTCACATGTACACACGAACGACATTATCATTTTTCAATGAATGGAATGATAAAAGCATAAATAATATATTATATCATCCTAATGATAAATATTTAATTCATATAAAAAATAAAAAATCATTCCATCAATATAATATTATTTAAATAACTTAATGGAAAAATAATAACATCGGTTCACGAGGTGGTAGTACACCGTACAAATCAATGATGATTTCTTTCCCAAATTAATAGAAGTGAAGACAAATATGGTTCATGACACTAAAATAATAACATCTAAGTATATTTATGGTACTAGAGTCATTACTTTATCATGGTTGATGAATATCTTTTTGTGGAGTGAGAATAAATAAAACAGAAACACTTGATTAAACATGTAACCTCTTCTTTGGAAAACCACCTTTGATTAACTCCCAACCCTTATAAAGACAGTGTTATGAAAAAATTATGGTCTCTAGAATGAGATATGGGATTCAGTTAATTTATTTTTAAAGGTATTGGCTATAAAAAATGGGTTTCAGGTGTATAGGATTAAGAAGAAGAACATCCCCTTATAAGAGAGGGAATGGGAAATCTTGGAATTTCTCAAAACATTATAATATAATTAGACTGTTGTAGGGAAAAAAATCCAAATAGACTATTAATTCATAGGTTATTAAGTATTATGTGATATAATATACCATTTATGGGTATTTAATATATTTATTATTTATATATAATTTCATAAAATATTAATCCCATAAAATATCCTTATTGTAAAATTTAAAACTATTCATTACATTGACATTAGAAATGTCAACACAACAAGTAAAATTTGAAAAAGAAATCATTATATAATAAAAATATCATGTTAATATATAATATTATTTTAATACATTAAATATATAAAATATTATGTATTTTAATATTTCTAATATCATTTATTTTATTTTTCATTCATTTAAATAATTATTCCATCGGCGTTGTGACAACATTTAAGGTAATTATTTATTCCATATAAATTAAAAATAAATAATCACAATGAAGATAAATATTTTACATTTAAAAATACTTTTACAGTAAGATATTTCTTTTTTACGTACACATATTAAAATTTTTATACTTATTAAAAATAATAGTGCGACATGTTTGACTTTATGTTAAATAAAATACTATAAAGGACTTATCATCAACCAAATGGCCCAAAATGATCATAAATTAAACCAATGGTTGAATATGGTCAAAATTTAATTATAAAATAGAATCGGTTAATGGCTATCGTTCATTTTCTAAAACTAATCATATACTATTTTACCCTTAATTACCTGAATTACCATTAACTGTAGTAACAAAAATTATGGATATTACAATTCATATTTTAAAAAAATAAATGTAAAATATTTATTAATTTTTAAACCCATTATTACAAATATATAATTAATTTTTAAAATATAATAATACATAAGATTAATAATTTGATTTAAAATTATATCATAAAAATGTAACGAAAAACAATTTTCCCGAAAAATTCCATTTCAAATATAAAATATTTTTATTCCACTATAATAACCATTTAAAAAAATTAACAATTATAAATACAATTGAACTAAATAATATTTAAAACTAACTAATTAAATAATCTTACCTCTTAGATAAAATATAGTTTTCAATACAAACCATTATTTATTAACTATTAAATGAAAAATAAATATTTTTTTGAATATTATAAGGAAATAATTCTAAGATTATATTAACATGATGAATTCAAAATTGGTTTTATGTTTTTAAAATTAAAATTCTATAATTTGAAAGTTATACTTTTAACTAAAATCTAATAATTATAAAACAACATATATCAAGAATACTAATAAATATTAAAATGATTTATTTAAACATTACCTGATATATTTCTTCTCATATTTAGGTGATTTAATTAAACTTGTTTTCCTTATAATAGGTTATTAGAAAAGAGATGATTTATTATATGGGTTTTGAGGGGTGTTAGAGAGACAATAGATTTCATTCGGGCGAGATCATATGCGGATATGTTGAAGATGAAGAAGTAGTGCTAAGAAGAAATTAGTTGAGGTGAATCATTATATTGAAGTTAAGGATTAATTGATCTCATTACATATATTTTATGGAAATATTATATTTCATATATCTAGTATTGTAGTTTGGGACACCCTATGACTAGTTGACCCTATAAATAAATGTAGTTCCATTTGTTTTGTTAGTATGTAATCATTCAAAGTTTATATCAGGCCACTACTTTATAGAGTGTTATATAGAAACTTCGAAAGAATCAAATATTCCATGTTTAAATTGGTTGGGTTTTAAAAATGGTTAATTTTCTTCAAAAGGTATAACTATTTGTAGAAATTTATTGGGTAGTTATATTTTTTAATAAGAATAATCTTATTATGGCGAGGGATTTCAGCTACATTTTCATCATTCTAACACCCTATGTTTTTATAAACATTTATTTGATTAATTTTTTTTCTTTGTTTGATTATGCTATACTCTTTATAAATACTAGATTAAGTTATATGTTAATCCTTGATATGATTGTGATACATGTAACACCATCTTATCTTGTGTTATACACAACATTGTGTTTTTACAAAAGGACATTTTATTTATAATTATTTAAATGTTACCTTTAAAACATAGTCATTAGAAAGTGAAATATTGAATTGTAGTATAAATTTTTAAAATATTAATTAATATTTTTTTACATAATAGAAACATATTTATAACAAAACATATAAGTTTTGGCGAAGTCTTTATATGAATGAAAATATAAATTTCTCAAAAAAACTTTATTTCATGTCCTTTTGTGAACAATAATAAAATTAATATATACAAATTTTAGATAATTATATTGATAAAATAAGCATTAATATTGATTTATTATTTTCAAAATTATATTAAGGTGAATTTTTGTTATTTTTATGAAATATTTTATTTTTTGATGAATTTCAATTGAAAACTAATTTTTCATTTAATTTATTTATATTTATAAATTTTATATTTATTTATTTCTCGAGAATATTTAGATAAAATATAAATTAATTAATACAATTTGTTTAATTTTAAACATATTAAAATTAATATATGATCGAAAATCATTCCAAAATTTTGAATATTTTTCATATTAAAAAACTAATAATTTCATCCAATCTGCATGATTAGTTTAAAATTAATTTATGTAAAGACCCGCCCCCCCCCCCCCCCCCCCGAATGCCTGGAGCCGGTGCCCATGAGACATGTTGTGCAAAAAAATTTACATTAGATTACAATTCATTCACATAAATCACATCATGTCCCATGCTATAGAGGATCGTGAGGTTCAGGTTCGGGGGAAACTAGCTCCATTCTGAAACATCATTGAAGACATGACTGATACCTGAAAAATTTTCCTTTAATACATAGTGTGAGAATTGAAATACTCAGTAAGGGTTTTGAAAAATACATAATACAGCTTTTGAAGACTACTTTTAGAAATACTTTCTCTTACGTAAAATAATTCCTTTAAAGAAAACAACAAGACATTTAAAAGGATGATATAATACCGTTAAAGTACTTCATACATAAGTAATTAAACATTTAGCTGAATGCCACTAGATGAACAAAGTAAGCATGCTTGTATAAAAATGAATAAATTCTAACAACTAAAGTAGTCATAACATGAAAGGTATGGAAGTACTATTGAGCATGAAAATTATCAGAGATGGGCATAAACAATTTCACTTCAAATTATAAAAATGCACATTATAACATGATATATGTAATGCTAACATTTACATTAAAATTCGGGAAAGGTAACCTGATCATGCATCAACACTATCTTTTCATGTTCCATGTCCACTTTAATCCCATACTCATAGGTAATGGCACTATAGCCAAGGATATTCCTCTATTCGAAATAATCACTTTGTTGGTCAAATAATAATACATAATGAAAAAATGTATAATGAAGGACTCATGGTCTCTATGTTAAGGCCTTGTGCCTTGACCTAAGGGTAATAACCCAATCTGACTGTCTCAAGAACTATTGATGCATCAAGGAGCTTACTTTTACCGGTCTCCAACCCTGAGGGATTACTTTAACCAGTCCCCAACCTGGATTGCTTACTTTAACCAGTCCCCAACTTGAAGGGCTTACATTAACCAGCCCCCAACCTGGAGGGATTTATTTTAACAAGACCCAACCCAGCAGTCCAATACATTCCTCACATGTCAATATGGTCTAATATTCAACGTGTCTCATACCACTTTGAATATTTAATTTTATTTCTCATTACCCAAGGTGTCCCATACCACTTTGGGTAATTTAGTTCTTAGTTCATTATCATGGTATATCATATGCATGCATGATGATCTATAATACGAACAAGGAAACCATTATACAACTGGTCTACAAATACATGATAGGATAGATAATATTGCAAATATGAAATAATTAATCAAAAGAAGGCTTGGTTTGGTAAACAATCTAGGTACATATGATAATTACTAACGCACATAAAAGGGTAGGGTTTTCCACAAGAGGTGTTAAATGGTAACACTTTAAAATTCCAATACATGTAAATGAAAATCATAAAGAAAATACTTGTCATTACTTAGTATGATAAACATGACTTTGAACTTGCAATTTAACCATAACCAGATTAACCACTAATAAACACTGCTGCAGGTTTAACATCAAATAATAAATGGATATTACATGATAACATAAACCCATGATTTCTTGGTCCGTTAATTTAAAATTGTTCGAAGAACATTCTCATAAAACATAAATTACATATATTTTATATGTTAGAAATACTTCTTTAATTAAAAAGGCTCAATAGTGTATGCTTATATGAAAAATACAAATAGACTTAAGAAAACACTAATAACCTACATGTATCAAAATATTAACTAAGTCCTGATAGTTAATACTCGAAAATAAGGTTTTATGAGATAATCTAATATATAATTACATATATAACCATTTATTTTATTTGAGACTAAAACCATATAAGGTTAATTATCCTTGAAACCGTATGTACATTAATATTAAAAAACTACGGTTTTACTCTATAACATAAATTCACTTAGACCAAAAACCTAGTTTGCATCTTAAATATTATTTAATGATGGGTATTCATCTCTTAAAAACAAATAATTTATTTTTCATGAAATAAATATATAAAATTATATAGTTATATATATATATATATTCATCCAAGGATTACATAAAGAATATGCATGTTAAAGGTAAATTCAAAATAACTTTTATAAGTATATAAATATTAGTACAAAATACTGAATTATTTGGAAATATTTGAATTAGGTTTGAATTAGGAATATATACACATAAATACTTAAACCCCCTAATACACCTATATTAAATTGTGGGTTTGAAAAAAATGAAAAAGATTCAAAACCAATACTTACATAAATCACTAGAGCACACAAAACATGAAAACCCCCCCATGGGAGCCTTTAAATAGGGAGAGTGTAAGGTGTATAAAAATATATACTATAAAATTATATATATATAAAGTGTATCATGCGGGATTTAAAATAAAAACCGAACATAAGAAAGACCCTTATACCATTTAGGAAAAACCATTTCAAAATTATTACACCCATTTTGAAAGAGGAAGAGAATGATTCCAGTACATGAATGAATCTATATATACACATATATATATATATCATATATCTGATTATACAAAGGGTGTGTATAATAAGTTTTTCTTCATAAAAATAAATGGATTTATCCCTTTAACTGGATTGATGAAGCCAAACAGAAGGTGTTCTATTACTGCGGACTCCTTCTAGAAAATAAAATTTGTCTCTCACAACCTCACTTTAATCTGTTTCCCCCCAAACTAAGTTGGAGATGGTGATATAAATAAAGGTTCAATCTTGCAAGATATGGATGAGAAAATAATAATCATGTAAAAAGTGAAGCCAGTTCGATACCATAGTCTTGGCAAAGCCACAACGAGTAAGGGATTCGACTATTCCCAAAACAAGGTCCCCCCGTGCAAATAAAGAAATAGACAACACATTTAATTTACTAAAGATCCACTAATGCACACCAATTATCCATCCTCGGTTCATAATATCAGAGCAAGACAACCATTGAATTTAATATGATATGTTAAGTAGTCGTGTGATAATGAATGGGGGTTGAAAAAAAACAATCTGATCACAACTGCATGCTGATAAACAGTAATGTATGGAAAAATAGAAAGGATATAAAAGATTTTATTCCATCAACACCCTATATATGGAACAAAACAAACATCGATCTAGGTCCAAGAATTTCGAAACCCTAGTTGGTCGGACTCGCTTGACATCACACCAATAATCCTTGACATCGACTCGATCTGGAACTCATGACCTGGACTGCAGAAGATCACCCCACAAAAGCCACCACATCTCGAATCGACTGAACCAGGACCTCATCCAGTGCCTCGACTTCGATTGTAAGGCACACGACCAGATGCACCCCGTCGTGATGCTTCTCCCTTCACAGCGCTACACCTTCTCTAGCCTTAGTCGACCTCGGACCATGCTCGGACACCTCTGGCTCGCGATGATGGCCACGACAGCTCGAACTAGCACCCTGATCCGGCCTCACAAAACTCCACCCAATGCTCTCCCAACTAACAAATGGCTGAAACGCGGCCTCGCCCTCAACTTCCCTGATCCTAACCGGTGTATATAGGCAACACGACACCTAGACTTGGCCTCAACCACACTTAACAACCCCGGTGCCAGCCAGCGCGGCACCCCATCCATGGCCTGTTCCCCGGAGAGCGATGCATCCCCTCTCAGACACCTTTGTAAATTTTTATTATCTTTTAATTATCCTTGTTTTATCCAACCCGTGATTCCTTATGTTTATTTTATTCTAATATCACCTATTGTTACTTGTTTATCAAATTTACTATATTTATATCATAATATATCTTTAATGTCTAAAGTTAAAAAGTTTAACAATAATCAATATTAATGTTTTATCAATACTTTTTAGAAAATTAAAAGCTTTGATTCTTTTTTTATTAAATTAATTCATATATATTTATAATTCATAAATCATAATATTATTTTGATATATAGAATAACATTATAATTAATTTGAAAAAAATAAAAATTTGTTTATTATTATTAATTTTATTTCTATATACATAGAATTTTAAAATTAATAAAAATTTTATTAGATTTATTTATTTTGATAAAACAAAAAATATATCATATTATTTTAACTTAATAAAATTATATAAATCAAATAATAAACTAATTTTATAAATGGTTAAAAACATATTATTAATAATTTTATAAAATTCTAATCTAAAAATAATAATTATAATTTCATATATATATATATCATTTTTTTAAATTGTATGAAACCTTCATAATTTTTCATTCGTTTGCATAAAATAATGTATTTCTCTAAATAATGTCATATAATAACTTAAAATTGACTTATATAATAAAATTATAATTTGTAGAAAATTAATTTATTCATAATTTAATAATGATAATAGTTCAAAACATAATATATAAAACAAATAAAATACATTTATTATTATTATTACTAAATATATATTTTTTATATGTAAATATATTACATAAATTTATTACATATTTAATTAAATTATAAATTATTTAAAATAATTATTTATAATGAGACTCGTGGCATTACAATATCCCCCTATTAACAAAATTACATCCTTGCAATTCGATTGGCATACTCTTACCGACTCACTGACATTGCCTCCCGAAGTCCCTTTACTGGGAACACCACCGATGGTTGGATGCTGACGACCTCAAGTGAATTCTTAAGGTTTTATTCAGCTCCTCAATCTCTTTGTCCCAGACACACTGCGAACAACTGGGGTCATACCTGTGCCTAAAGCAGTCAGCCTTCCATAAAGAGGCACGATAAGTGAGGAGGTCGGAAACTTCATCGTGGACTAAATCTCTATAAGTCATATACACCACGTACTTTATGAAAATATTGATTTTGAAGATTTCTTCGTACAAACTAAAACTCAGGACCTGCAATAGGTAGGCCGCTCGATGGTCACCATCCAAAGAAGCATCTAGAAATTTACCTACAGCTCGGTATTTATCAGCCAGAGTGAAAAATATAAATAGAGCTTCATGAAACTTCTCTATTTTACTATATGCCGCAAATTGTGCTATATCTATGTGGTAAAAGAGAAGATTTCTTCTTTGGTAAAGATGGATAATGTTTGGGCGGTTCGACACCCGATAGAGTTGTTTACAAGACAATCGAATGTTTTTTAAAGTCTCATAGTCCCCTGGACATGACTTGGACACTATGATTTCTACAATCTTTGTTGGGAGAGACAGAAGGAGTGATTCAATAGCCATCTGAAAATTATAATAAAACCACTTATTAAGGTTTAGTCATAGCTAGATTACCTGGTATTCCAGAATTGTCTGAACCTATCCTATGATACCAACTGTAAAGACCCAACCCCCGAATGCCCGGAGCCGGTGCCCATGAGACATGATGTAAAAAAAATTATTACATTACATTACAATTCATTCACATAAATCACATCATATCCCATAATATGGAGGATAGTGAGGTTCAGGTTCTGGGAAATCCAGCCACATTCTGAAACTTCATTGAAGACAAGATTGATACCTGAAAAAATTTCATTTAAAACGTGGGGTGAGCATTGAAATACATAGTAAGGGTTTTGATAAATACTTAATACAGCTTTTGAAAACTAGTTTCAGACATACATTCTCTTACTTAAAATAATTCCTTTAAAGAAAACAACAAGACATTTCAAAGGTTGATATAATACCATTAATGTACTTTATACATAAGTAATTGAACATTTAGCTGAATTCCACTAGATGAACAGAGTAAGAATGCTTGTATAAAAATGCAAACATTCTAACAAGTAAATTAGGCATAACATGCAAGGTATGAAAGTATTACTAAGCATGAACATTTTCAGAGATGCGCATAAAAATTTTCACTTCAAATTATAAAAATAAAAATTATTAAATGATAGATGTAATGAAAACATTTGCATTAAAACTCTGGAAAGGTAAACTGATCATACATCAACACTATCTCATCATGTGCCATGTGCACTTTAATCTCACACTCATAGGTAATGGATCTATAACCAATGATATTCCTCTAGTCAAAATAATCACTTGGTTTGTCATATAATAAAACATAATTGGAAAATGTATACTGAAGGACTCATGGTCCATATGTCAAGGCCTTGTGCCTTGACCTAAGGGTAATAACCCAATCTGACTGTCTCGATAACTATCGATGCATTGAGGAGCTTACTTTTACTAGTCTCCAACCCGGAGGGCTTACATTAACCAGTCCCCAACCTGGAGGGCTTACTTTAACCAGTCCCTAACCTGGAGGGTTTACTTTAACTAGTCCCCAACCTGGATGGATTTCTTTTAACTGGAACCCATCCCAGCAGTCCAATACATTCCTCATATGTCAGTATGGTCTAATATTCATGGTGTCCCATACCACTTTGAATATTTAATTTTATTTCTCATTACCGAAGGCGTCCCATACCACTTTGGGTAATTTAGTTCATAGTTCATTATCATGGAATGTCATATGAATGCATGATGATCAATAATACGGACAAGGAAACCATTATACAATTGGTCTACAAATACACGACATGACAGATAACATTGAAAATATGGAATAATTAATCTAAAGTAGGAAAGGTTTGGTAAACAATCTATATACATAGGATAATTACCAAAGCACAAAAAATGGAAGGGTTTTCCACAAGAGGTGTTAAATGATAACTCTTTAAAATTAAAATACATGTAAATGAAACACATAAAGAAAATACATGACATTAATTATTGTGATAAACATGACTTTGAACTTGAAATTTAACCATAACCAGATTAACCACTAATAAAAACTATATAAGGTTTAACATCAAATAAAAAATGGATATTACATGATAACATAAACCCATGAATTCTTCATCCTTTAATTTAAAATAGGTCAAAGCATATTCTTTTAAAACATAAATTACATATAGTGTATATCTAAGAATGAATTCTTTAATTAAACAGGCTCAATAGTGTGTTCTTATATGCAAAATTCAAATAGACTTAAGAAAACACTAAGAACCTACATGTATCAAAATATTAACTAAGTACTGACAGTTAATACTCAAAAATAAAGTTTTAGAATTTAATAATATATATATTTACATACACAACCATTTATTTGATTTGAGAAAAAAACAATATAAGGTTTATTATCCTTGAAACCCTATATACATAATGATTAAAAAACTAAGGTTTTACTCTATAACATTAATTCACATAAACCCAAAACCTAGTGTGCATCAAAAATATTTTATAAATATAGGAATTCGTCTCTTAAAAACCCATAATTTATTTGTATTGAAATAAATATATAAAATTATATAGTTATATATATATATTCACTCAAGGATTACATAAAGAATATGCATGTTTAAGGTAGATTCAAAATAACTTTTATAAGTATATAAATCTTAGTAAAAAATACAGAATTATTTGAAAATCTTATAAATAGATTTCAATTAGGAATATATGTACATAAGTACTTAAACCACCAAATAACCCTATAGTAAATTGTGGGTTTGACATAAATGAAAACCTCTCAAAACCAAACTTACATAAATCACTTGAGAACAAAAAACATGAACAACCCCCCATGGGAGCCTTTAAACAGGGAGATTTTATGGTGTATAAATATATATATTATATAATTATATATATAAAAAATGTATCATATAGTTTTTTAAATAAAAACTGAACAAGAGAAAAACCCTTATACCATTTTGGAAATACCATTTCAAAATTCTTACCCCGTATAGAATGAGTAAGTGAAAGATTCCATTATAGGAACGAGTTTATATATACACACATATATATAGTATATCGAATTATACAAAAGGTGTGTATAATCAGTTTTTATTCATAAAAATAAATGGATTTATCCCCTTACCTGGATTGATGAAGCCAAACAGAAGGTGTTCTATTGCTACGGACTCCTGCAGGCTTCTTCTGGACAATAAAATTGGTCTCGCACAACCTCACCTTACTCTGCCTCCCCCCAAACTAAGTTGGAAATTGTGATATAAATAATGGTGCAATATTGTAAGCTATGGATGAGAAAATAATAATCAAATTAATAGTGAATCTAGTTGGGTACCAGAGTCTTGGAAAAGCCACAACAAGTGTAGGATTCTAATATTCCCAAAACAAGGGCCTCCCGTGCGGATAAAGAAATATAAAATGCATTTAATTTAGTAAATATCTAGTAAGGCAAATGAATTATCCATACACAGTTCATAATATCAGAGAAATACAACCGATGAATTTAAAATGATATGTTAAGCGGCCGTGTGATAGTGAAAGGGGGTTGAAAGAAAAAACAATCAGATCATAACTGCATGATGAAAAATGGTAGTGTATGGAAAACTAGAAAGGATCTAAAAAATTTGATTCAGTCAACACCCTATCTATGGGACAAAAAAAACATCAATCTAGGTTTAGGAATTTTGAAACCCTAGTCGGTCGGACTCGCTCGACATCTCCCCAATACTCCGTGACATCGACTCGATCTGGAACTCATGACCAAGACTGCAAACAATCTCCCCTTGGAAGCCACCAGATCTTGGATCGACTCCACTAGGACCTCATCCAACACCTCGACTTCGGATGTCAGGCACACGAACAGATTCACCCCATCGCTACGCTTCTCCCTTCACAGCGCCGCACCTTCTCCAACCTCAGTCGACCTCGGACCATACGCTGACACCTCTAGCTCGCGACGATGGCCACAACGGCTCGAACCATCACCCTGCTCTGACCTCGCATGACTCCACCCTAAGCTCGCCCAACTCGCAACTGGCCGAAAGGCGCCCTCACCCCTGGCTTCCCTGATATGAACCGGTGCATACCAGCAATGCGACGCCAAGACTCGATCTCGACCACACTTGAAAACCCCAGCATTATCCGGGGCGGCACCCCATCCACGACCTGTACCCCGGAGAGCGACACACCCCCTCTCAAACACATTTTTAAATTATTATTATCTTTTAATTGCCCTTGTTTTATGCAACCTATGATTCCTTATATTTATTTTATTATAATATCAATTTTTTCTACTTATTTATAATCATTAATATATTTTTATCATAATATATCTTTAATGTATAATGTAAAAAAGTTGAACACTAATCAATATTAATATTTTATCAATACTTTTTTGAAAAGTAAAAGTTTTTATTATTTTATTATTAAATTAATTCATATATATTTATAATTCATAAATCATAATATAATTTTGATTTATTAAAAAACATTAAAATTAATTTGAAACAAATAAAAATGTGTTTATTATTATTATGTTTATTTCTATATACATAGAATTCCCAATTAATATAAACAATTTTATTAGATTTATTTATTTTGATAAAACATAAATATATAATAATATTTTAACTAAATAAAATTTTATAAAGAAAATAATAAACTAATTTTATGAATGGTTAACTACATATTATTTATAAATTTATAAAACGCTAATCTAAAAAACATAATTGTAATTTCATATATATATATATATATATTTATATATGTGTGTGTGTGTGTATATAATTTTTTAAAAATGTATGAAACCCTCATAATTTTTCATTCGTTTGCATAAAATAATGTACTTCTCAAAATAATGTCATATAATAATATTAAATTGACATTTCTAATAAAATTATAATTTTATAACAAATTAATCTATTCATAATTTTATAATGATAATAGTTCAAAACATAATATATAAAATAAATAAAATACATTTATTATTATTATTATTAAATATATTTTTATATGTAAATATATTACACACATTTACCACATATTTACTTAATTTATAAATTATTTAAAATTATTATTTTTACTATGACTCGGGGCGTTACAATTTATACCACTGATGTGTTTAGAATTTGGAACATTGGATTAAATACTTTTAATTAAAATCTTTCATAATTTATCATAAGGTATACATAATTTTTGACCAAGATTATTAGTGAACATAATTAAATATTAATTAATGTGATTAAGGTTAAAATAATGTCACATGGTGGTTTACTTATAAAATAAGTTATAGACTGACCTTAAACATTAATTAAACCTATATTTTGGAATTTTGACCATATAATGTCTAATGATCTATGTCTAGAATTTTTTTACACTATTTCAATTTGAAAAAATTAAAGTATAATTCTCTCTTTAAAAAATTTCCCTGTTTTCCAATCACATCACTTACAAAAGGCTACCCACTCTCCACCTCTTTTGAAACCTATCATGAATATTTTATTGGAAAATAAATATCTATATATAATCCCATATTAAGTCCCCTAATCCTAGAATCATCACTTTTGGCACTAATACAACCAAGGGAGTCTATTGTTGCAAACCAACGAGAGATACCCGGAGAAGAGGTAACATTCATAAATAGATGTTTTTGTTTTATTTATTCCACAGACACGTGTAATTAGTTTTTATATCATTATTATATGATAACATAATTATATTAAATATAATTATACCTTTTTATGTGGATCATTGTGATGAACCATTGCTGAAGGGTTGTTACCCTCCCGGACGCTCTGCCATCTCGGCTGGCAACGACTCCTTCCCCGGCTGGGGAGTTGCCTTCTGGTACTACCCCTTCAGGGGGAAAGGGGTTTCTCTGTGTGGAGGGTTCGAAAAGGCCACACTGGGGAATTCCCTTTAGAAAAATTTATACCTTTTTATGTTATGGGTATGAATGAAAAATTTACACACTTCCATCAAATTGGATACATAATCAACGTTCATGTGTAAGGTGGATTACCACATTATGAACCGATGTCATTTATTCTTCCACTACAACCTTATAATGTTGGTAATATTGATTTATTTATAGCTTCTATATAATATTTTGAATTTTTATGTTATTTTAACCATTATTGATTTATTATATCACACACACCTTCATACTATTCAATTTATTAAAATATGATAATGTCGGTCATGTGTACGATTGACTATGGCCTCACGAAGCGATGTGATTCATTCACACATTACATGGAATTTATTACTCATTTTTTTAATAAGATATGTTATATATATGAAATAATAATTATTCTACAATAATAATATATCTTATTTTTTATTTATTTTAATCTGACAAGAAAATTAATGCAACATTCTTCCGTACGTACTACCTATTATCTCCCTGAATGGTGTATTTCATTTCCTAATTCTATATTTATTAAATTATTATTAGTACATATAGAATGAAAATATATTATACTTATGTCATATTATCCATTCTTGAGGAAATAAAATCCAGATCTATTTAAGAGGTCGATGAATGACTTGTCAAAACATGTTTGAAAAAATCAATTATTACCCAAAATATAACATTAACATGGAATTGTTAACAAATGAGTAATATAAAGTTATAAGTAAATCATAAATGGTATTATATATATATAAATAGGGTTTTATTAACTATTTATAATAAATTTATATTTTTTATATAGTATGATTAAATGAGTACGATGAGATTCAAGACATATGGTAAGTGATGTGTCTCAATTTTTCTTTCTTTGAGACACATGTTGTTATACATATCTATATTATTTTATGTTGTGTATATAATTTACATTTATTTGTTATAACATGAATATAAATCTTTTTATGATATTTTATGATCTATTTAATTTTATTCTCTAATGTAAATTATGATTCAAAGTTACCAAAGTGGTAAGAGTTTATTTCTAGAATGTCAAAATTTATCATGACTGTTTACAATTATGATTCATAAATGAAATATAATGAACAATCCATCAATAGATATCATGAATTTTCTTTTATAATGGTTATTTGTGATATTTTAATGTAATGTTACCCCCTTTTCTATATTTTTAACTAAATATAATTAAGAAATATTTATATATGAAAATCTGACTTTATTTCTCTCTCCAGTTTGAAACATTTTTCTCAGAAAACTATATTTTCATAAAATAATTTTAAAATTGTTCTATCAGTATCCTATCATATTTAGAATAAATTTTTATCATTATTTTACATTTTAAGAAAATGGTTTTAAAAATAATATTGTACTTTTTTTCTCTTTAAGTCTTTTTTGACTTCTACCGACAATATGAATAAAATAATTGTTTCAATGTGTACGAAATGGTTGAAACTCTCTAATTCCATGAAAAAAACATCTTTGATTATTAAATGATATATTTTTATACCGATATTTAGGGAAAATTATTTTAATATCGTTTATTTTTCATTAATCAATTTTTGAAAGTAGAAAATATATTTTACACAAGAAATGTTTTTAAAAGAATGTTTATAATTATTTTTTATCTAAGAGGGCATCTGTTGGTGTTACCTATTCATTTATAGGGATACAATACAAGAATAAAATTCATATTATTTATCTAAATTGTTTATATTTTGATGTAATTATTTTTATGACACCATTTTCTCTTCCATATGTTACACCATAATAAAACACATATGAAAACCGCTTATTTTCATAGGTTATACCTTCATGAAATGATTATTAAACTATATATTTATCATATGTTTTAATAGGATTAATTTTTTGTGAATCAAAAATCATTTCATGTTTTATTATATGATGATTTTCTATGTTAAAGGGGAACACATATGAATTCTTTCATTATGTGATTGGTGGGACCTATATATCCCATCAATGCATTGGGTGATTATTTATATCTCATGAGATTGAGAAGGGTGAAATGGGATGTGGACTTAGTTCAGTAAAGGAATTTTTCTTCTAATATGGTGTTCAGAGTGAACCATGAATACTAATATGGTTTGGGGAGTAAACCTATAAAACTAATACAACCTTATCTATGAGTCTTGACTACCATGGAAATCATATCATATATTAATGTGTTTTCCTCAAATTTATGTCTTGTTCTAGTGTTATGCTCTCATGGATCATGTTATTTGATTCCCTTATGATTCATTCATTTTGAAATGAAAATATTTATTCCATGACTCATGATAATAATCATTTATATGTAGGGTATTATCATCTATTGTTATTCTTATATAATTGTACCTTATTTTCATAATTATTCTTATGCACCTCCCTTTCTTACCCATAATATGAATCTAAGATCTTCTTTTATTATGTTTTATTTCATTGGGTTAGAATATATGTATTTTGTATAATTTTTTTAAGATGTGTGCTAAACTAGTGTAAGATAATCTCATTCAAATTTGGACAAGGGTATATGTTTCTATGTTTCTAAAAGAAATAAACAAAAACAGTGTTTGGGTGTATTTTTTGTAATGTAATAAATATTACAAAGAAGATATTTATTGTCTATGTATGTAAATCCTGGGTCTCTATAGTTGGTATTAATGAAATGTTTTTGTTAAAAATTTTATATTAGAATGAGAAAACCGTAATAATATCCGTAATGATATTTATAAGGATTATTCTGAGGATGATTCAATGTAGAGGAAAATGTACTTGCATTTTGGAATAGTATAGAGATATTTGTTTCCTATCAATACATACATGTAAGGATACAACAAGATGATGTGGATTTAAAAGATATATTCCTAGGGTAAATGACCTCTAAAACACCATATTGAGCTAGACTTGTTCAAGAACTAGTGCAACATCCCAGGTAAATAAAGAATAAATAATTTTCATATTTATTAATATTTATGAATTAAATATTAATTTTAATTAAAAGGGGTTTCTACGTTCGATAGCGTACTCGGTACGCAACGATGAGTTTCTTTGAAAACTTACGTTGCACACAAGTAATAAAATAATATTATTTTAAATGTTAGTTAACAAGTAGCCATTGTACTGGCGGGAATGGATAGAAACAACTAAAATATGATTATATATGTTTTTAAATGTTTTTACATTTACCCATTAAAAGATAAAGGCTTAAAATACGGGAAGAGATCAATTTTAGGCATTTATACCCTAATTTTTAACTAAAGGTTCATTTATCGCCTTTTGATGGCGAACCCTCTTTAAATATAGTTTTGGTCACTCTTATACATTCTTTTGGACCAAATAAAATCGTTCCTTATAATTGGTACATAAAAATTTAATTTGTGTATGTTTTTGTTATTTTTCCGATAAAGTTCATTTTTTATGAATAAGTGAAAAATGTTGTATTCTAATTCAAAACCACTTTTTAATATAATTTATTTATATGATTAGATAATATTTTTAATTGGTTTTAAAGTTAAATTAGAAAATATTTTTACCATTAAATCCAATAGTGGTCGTTGGAATTAATTTCACTTTG
This sequence comes from Viscum album, assembly GCA_963277665.1. Classification (NCBI taxonomy): domain Eukaryota; kingdom Viridiplantae; phylum Streptophyta; class Magnoliopsida; order Santalales; family Viscaceae; genus Viscum; species Viscum album. Next base: position 110,911,785 of record OY728157.1, on the reverse strand, counting down.
AAATCGGACTTAAACTAGTGTCAATCTTTTGATACTTATTGTTCCATAAAAACACGCTATTTGCTCTGACAGTGGGAATTAATTATTAAATTAATTAATGTGAATTATATGTTTTGAATTTTTTAAAATAGACTTCATTTTTGAATTCGTAATATCAAATATAGCTTAGGGTGAATTTTTGGTAATTTTCTGAAAAACTTCAATTTTTGATGAATAGTGAAACCACTAAGTGGTACTTATAAAAACTGATTTTCTGTTTAAATGAAATTTTGCCATCATTATGTTTTGAATTTAAAAAATCTGACATACATGGTTGTCATTAAGAAGTAAAATGTGGTTCAATGAGATTAAAATAATTTTTTGGTGAATAGTAACTAATTAAGTTTTTAATCGTGATTAGTGGTAATTAATGTAGTTTAAGGTAAAAATAATGCTTTAATAAAATAAAATGAGCTTGACACCAGTCCTACCCTCATTGGTTGTGTCATGGCCGACCAAGACAAGCCATGGGTCAACTTGGGGACCCCATGGATCCACTTTGGTTGGGAAATGACATAAATTACTTTTTATTTAATGTAAAAGTAAAAATGATACAAACATAATATGTTTTACGAAAACAATTTTTACATGGGGTTATAACAATCATATTTATGATTATAAATAGTAATTGGAATGATAAAAATATTTCCTACATCATAGTATTTTTTTTATAATTTTTAGACATTAAATAAATTATTTTATTTATGACATCATGATGATGCATCGATGACCTCATTATTTAACGATTTAAATAAAATGGAAAGATAATGTAAAATCTATAAACTACACATGTAAAAAACTTATTGGATGGGTGGATTTCGAACCCTTATCACCTTATCCACGAATTATATCAATGTGGGACCTTTTAAAACCGAAACACATTTTTCAAATAAAGTAATATTTCTTACTTTCCAAAAGTGCCCCTCCTCTCCTCTTATAAAAGGCCCCCACCTCTACCTCATTTCACACACTCCTAAAGCCTTTGGCTCGGCCAACCCCTGATCATTTACTCTCTCCACATCTCTCTCCTCATCCTAGAGGGTTCCCTTTGTGCAGAATCCTTTCAAAGGAAGCCTTTAGGCTCAAATCAAAAGGAGTTACACTTTTAAAGGTAATTCATTCTCTCTTGTTCATTTGTTTTATTTTGCTTCTCCAACCCTCTAAACTCTTTTTATTTACTTCTTTTATAACAACACCAGTATCTTCAATATACTAGGATGTTGTTATAATATTTATTCGAGCTACACTCTCACACAACTACATCAAATGGTTAAAGAACATACGGTTTCCGTGGATGGCGAAATTCTGCCTCCCGAAACGATGATTGTTCAATAATCATTTAACACCTTCAAAGGTGGCCATTATGATGTCACTATTTTTATATATGATATATAATATGTTTATTTTTTTAAGCTTCTGTATTTTTCATTTTGGGCATACCTTTATGGTTTCTATTATGGGTAAACACGATATCTTCATTTAAGGAAGTGCGGACTACCGCCCCCTCAAGATGATGTGATTCGTTAATGCCATATGTGGGACCTGTAAAGGATGGATTTAAAGTTATTATATATGATGTTATACTGGAATTATAATATACCACTATATCATTATTATTTCTTTCCATTAAAGTATGAGATAGAAATGAAAGTAGCGTTCATGCGTACGTACGGCATACCGTCTCCATGAACGATGCATTTCATTTCTTATCCCCAAATGTAATGTACTATTAAAAGTACATGTATATAATGGATATATATAATTAATGATATATCTAAATGATGAATATAATTCTGGAATTAAAATATACATACCTCTCATTTAATTTTAATTCCATTAATATGACAAAGAAATGAAAGTAGCGTTCATGCGTACGTACGGCTTACCGTCTCCATGAACGGTGCATTTCATTTCTTACCTATAAATGATTATGTAATATTAAAAATACATGTATATGATGGATATATATTATTCATATTATATCCAAATCGGGAATTTCATTCTAGATATAAATAACCTTTGACCACACGAACAACATGTAATTGTAAGAAGTCCACTTTCGACTTAAGAACCAAATATTGACAAAAGAATCATTATTAACTTAAATGGTTACATAATGTTTATAACATGGAAATAAGTGATATAAAAAGAATAATGAACTTTAAAAAGGTTCTTAATCAAGTATAAATTATCTCAAGTTTATTATTTAGGATGTTAAAGAATGATCGAGTCATGTCGGATACGAGGTAAGGGGCTTCGTCTCAATCTCCTTTCATTGATGAATATTTCATTTTATACACAACATTATTTTATACGGTGTATAAACCCCTTTGACATTTACTTTTATACAAAATGAATCTTTTTCTACGAAGCGTTTTACAAAATGACAAAAAGTAATGTTTCTTTTAACGTATGCGGCGACAACGACCTTTTCCGCCGCCGCGAGTATTATTTGGTCTTTGGATTTCTCAACAAGCCATAATGTTTTTAGAATAAAATAAATACCATATACTCTTTTATGTATTTTGGTATTGAAAATGGTTTTGAAAAAGGATTCTATTATGTCAATATATTTATGATATATTGTGATTGAAATGTGGAAATGTTATCATTCTTTTATATTGGTTTTATGTTTTATGATTTTATATTGGTACTTGGACATTTTAATGGGTGGTTACGTTATAAACCATATGACGGGTGGTGCCGTGAATACCAGGACGGGTGGTTACGTTATAACCTCCAATGCATTGGGTATGGAAGTCGGCCGTATGGCTATTCCATTAAGTATGTATGGAAATTGGCCGTATGGCTATTCCATTAAGTGATATGTGTGGAAGTCGACCGTATGGTTATTCCACTTAAGTATGTTTATGTCCCAAGTTACCTTTATATATGTTATGTGTTCTTTATATGGGTTTTATGGTAATCCTTTGGTTACAAAAATATAAGTAATGATACTTTTTTTCATTGAAGAGTTTTTACTACTCCATGAAGGTGAAGGTATTACTTTGATAGAGTATACATGGTTTACTTGATGTTTGAAAAACTAACAGTTTTCATTCTTTGTGTATCCCTTACTGATCTTTTTATGCTCACCCCAAGTTTTTTTGAAATGTTTTTCACAGGACTTAATGTGGAATAAGGTCAAGGATGGGATCAAGGGAATGTCATGCTATATAAAACATGGAACTAGACATGTTTCTTTTAAGAGTTTTTTTATTATGGAAACTTAGTAGAAGTGACTACTTTGTAATCTTTTGAGATGTAATAGTTATGTTCTAATTCTCTAAAACTCTAAACCTGAAAAGATCCTCAACGTGAATTATTCTTTTAATTCAATGTTAAGTAAGGTTTATGGCTGAGGCCTTATAGTTGGTATCAGAGGTCGGTTTAGATAACTTTAGGAGTTAGAATTCTATTAAATGATTATCCAAAAATATTTTTTTTGAAATGATATAGCATTTGAATATTACCATGTTGCTTCATCTAAGAAATGTTTGTTCAGAATGGTTTTCCGCAGAGGAAATAGGGAAGCAGTGCTAGGAAGGCATACAGAAGGAAATAACCTTCCGAATCAGCATCCTGAGATGGTCAGAATTGGAACTGAACAGTTTGTTGCAGTAATGGCGCAGTTGACTCAGGCTATAAATGGTGGTGGTATCCATGCATGAGATCAGCCAGATCAACCGCAGATGAACATGTCAGTGGTGGAACATTTCATGAGGCAACATCCACCATCATTCAGAGGATCATCTGACCCTGTGCTAGCTGAAGGGTGGATCAAAGCACTGGAAAAGATTTTTGATGTCATTGGGTGTTCAGACAATCAAAAGGTTGGTCTTGCTATTTACCGTTTGGAGGGTGAAGCAGATCAGTGGTGGTCAATGGTTAAAAATATCAGGGACGCTGATGAGATTTATGCTCTTCACTAGGACGAATTCAAAGGTATGTTTCTTGAGAAATATTTTCCTAAGGTGGTTCGTCTTAGGATGGAAAAAAGTTCCTAGAATTGAGGCAGGAGGTTGATTCAGTGGCTGCTTATGAAGAAAAGTTCACTCGATTGGCAAGGTATGGTCCAAACTTCATACGAGATTTTGATAGTAAAATAAACCGTTTTTACTAAGGGTTAAAGCCAAAGTATCGAAGGGCTTTAGCTTCTTGTGAGTTCAAAAGTTATGAAAAACTTGTTCGATGTGCGGAGAAGGTGGAAATGGAGTTTGCCGATGATCAGGTGTTCTATGAAAAACAACAGAATAAGAGGACTAGTTGGCAGGCAAAGGGGAAGAATTCATCAAAGAAGCAAGGAGGTAAGAAAACCAAATATCTATCCTGTGAGAAGTGTGGTAAAATGCATCCTGGAAAATGTTTATCCAAGTCTGGTAAGTTCTTTCGGTGTGGTAAGTCTGGTCATATTGCTCGTAACTGTAAGGAAGATGATCGAGCAGGAAATGAAAAGCCAATGGTAATATTTTTTAAGTGTAATGAAATGGGTCATTATGCAAACGAGTGTCCAACGAAGAACTCAACTGGGGGAATGCAGCCAGACTACAAGAAGAATGGGGTGGTGAAATCCTTTGCAACAACTTCAGCAGATATTGGGCTATCGAATGAAGTGGTATCAGCTCCAGGGAGCTCAGTATTTTTCGAAGATTGACTTGAGGTCAGGGTACCATCAGTTGAAAGTAAAAGAAGCAGACATTCCGAAAACTGTGTTCTGTACTAGATATGGCCATTATGAATTTGTAGTTATGCCTTTTGGGTTAACCAATGCACCTGCTGTATTCATGGACCTTATGAATAAAATTTTCCATGAGTTCTTGGATAAGTTTGTGTTTGTGTTTTGAGGTTTGGGAAGAGGTTATGTGTGCCTTGTGATTCACAGTTGAAGAATGAGTTGTTATGTGAGGCTCATAGTTCCCCGTTTTCAGTTCATCCTGGCAGTACTAAGATGTACAGAGATCTGCGGGAGTATTACTGGTGGAATGGAATGAAAAGAGATATTGCTGATTTTACTGTGAAGTGTTTGACATGTCAACAGGTTAAAGCAGAGCGGCAGTTACCAAAAGGGATGCTTCAGCCTTTACCAGTGCCAGAGTGGAAATGGGAAAACATATCCATGGACTTTGTTGTGGGATCACTAAGGACATCTCAAGGTAATAATGCAATCTGGGTTATTGTTGATCGCTTGACCAAATCTGCTCATTTCCTTGCTATATGAGATACTTTCTCTCTAGATCAACTTTCCCGTTTGTATCTTAAAGAGATAGTCAGGTTACATGGAGTTCCTCTCTCCATTTTATTTGACCATGATCCCAGGTTCACTTCTAACTTTTGGAAAGGCCTTCAGAAGTCGTTGGGTACTGAATTAAATTTTCGTACAGCTTTTCATCCTCAATCAGATGGGCAGTCAGAATGAACAATTCAGACCTTGGAGGATATGCTACGAGCTTGTTCGATGGATTATCAGGGAAGTTAGGACCAACATCTTTCTTTGGTTGAGTTTTCTTATAATAACAGTTTTTATTCCAGTATACAGATGGCACCATTTGAGGCATTATATGGGAAGCGGTGTCTAACTCCAGCATTTTGGGATGAAGTGGGTGAAAGGAAGCTGATGGGACAAGAATTGGAATAAGAGATGGTAGAAAAATTTCAGTTGATTCAGAAGCACATGAGAAAAGCTCAGAGCAAGCAGAAGAGTTATGCGGATAACCGGAGGAAGGATCTATCTTTCGAGGTAGGTGATCATGTTTTTCTCAAGGTTTCTCCATGGAAAAGTGTGTTGAGATTTGGTATGAAAGGAAAGCTGAGTCCAAGGTTCATTGGACCATATAAAATTCTGGAGAAAGTTGGATCAGTTGCTTACCGAGTGGCTTTACCTCCGAGTTTATCTCAGGTACACAATGTTTTTCATGTTTCAATGTTGAGGAAGTATATGCCAGATCCATCTCATGTTTTGAGTCCAGAGGTAGTTCAGCTGGAAGAGAACCTATCTTATGAGGAACAATCGGTCCAGATTCATGACCCTAGGGAGCAGGTGTTACGGAATAAAGTGATTCATCAGGTAAAGGTTTTGTGGAAAAACCATGTGATTGAAGAGGCAACGTGGGAATCTGAAAATGCTATGAGGGATAAATATCCCCACTTATTTTGATAAGTGAATAAAATTGCGAGGACACAATTCCCAAAAGGGGGAAGGATGTAACATCCCAGGTAAATAAATAATAAAGAATTTTCATATTTATTAATATTTATGAATTAAATATTAATTTTAATTAAAAGGGGTTTCTACGTTCGATAGCGTACTCGGTACGCAACGATGAGTTTCTTTGAAAACTTACGTTGCACACATGTAATAAAATAATATTATTTTAAATGTTAGTTAACAAGTAGCCATTGTACTGGAGGGAATGGATAGAAATAACTAAAATATGATTATATATGTTTTTAAATGTTTTTACATTTACCCATTAAAAGATAAAGGCTTAAAATACGGAAAGAGTTCAATTTTAGGCATTTATACCCTAATTTTTCACTAAAGGTTCATTTGTCACCTTTTGATGGCGAACCCTCTTTAAATATAGTTTTGGTCACTCTTATACATTCTTTTGGACCAAATAAAATCCTTCTTTATAATTGGGACATCAAAATGTACTTTGTGTATGTTTTTGTTATTTTTCCGATAAAGTTCATTTTTTATGAATAAGTGAAAAATGTTGTATTCTAATTCAAAACCTCTTTTTAATATAATTTATTTATATTATTAAATAATATTTTGAATTGGTTTTAAAGTGAAATTAGAAAATATTTTTACCATTAAATCCAATAGTGGTCGTTGGAATTAATTTCACTTTGAAATCGGACTTAAACTAGTGTCAATCTTTTGATACTTATTGTTCCATAAAAACACGCTATTTGCTCTGACAGCGGGAATTAATTATTAAATTAATTAATGTGACTTATATGTTTTGAATTTTATAAAATAGACTTCATTTTTAAATTATTAATATCAAATATAGCTAAGGGTGAATTTTTGGTAATTTTCTGAAAAACTTCAATTTTTGATGAATAGTGAAACCACTAAGTGGTACTTATAAAAACTGATTTTCCGTTTAAATGAAATTTTTCCATCATTGTGTTTTGAATTTCAAAAATCCGACATACATGGTTGTCATTAATAAGTAATATGTGGTTCAATGAGATTAAAATAATTTTTGGGTGAATAGTAACTTATTAAGTTTATAATCGTGATTAGTGGTAATTAGTGTAGTTTAAGGTAAAAATAATGCTTTAATAAAATAAAATGAGCTTGAAACAAGTCCTACCCTCATTGGTTTTGTCATGGGCGACCAAGACAAGCCATGGGTCAACTTGGGGACCCCATGGATCCACTTTGGTTGGGAAATGACATAAATTACTTTTTATTTAATGTAAAAGTAAAAATGACACAAACAAAATAAGTTTTACGAAAACAATTTTTAAATGGGATTATAACGATCATATTTTTGATTATAAATATTCATTGGAAAGATAAGAAGATTTCCTACGTCATAGTATTTTTTTTATAATTTTTAGACATTAAATAAATTAATTTATTTATGACATCATGATGATGCAGCGATGACCTCATTATTTAACGATTTAAATAAAATGCAAAGATAAAGTAAAATCTATAAACTACACATGTTAAAAACTTATTGGATTTGTGGATTTCGAAACCTTATCACCTTATACACGAATTATATCAATGTGGGACCTTTTAAAACCGAAACACATTTTTCAAATAAAGTAATATTTCTTACTTTCCAAAAGTGCCCCTCCTCTCCTCTTATAAAAGGCCCCACCTCTACCTCATTTCACACACTCCTCAAGCCTTTGTTATAAGGCCCTAGCCTTAAAACTTACTTAATCTTGAATTAAATGAATAATTAACATTGAGGATCTTTTCGGGTTTAGAGTTTTATAGAATTAGAACATAACTATTACATCTTAAAAGATTACAAAGTAGACACTTCTACTAAGTCTCCATAAAATAAAAACTCTTAAAAAGAAAGATGTCTAGATTCCATGTTTTAGATAGCATGAAATTCCCTTGATCCCATCCTTGACCTTACTCCACTTTATGTCCTGTGAAAAACATTTCGAAAAAACATGGGGTGAGCATAAAAAGCTCAGTAAGGGATACACAAAGAATGAAAACTGTTAGTTTTTCAAAATCAAGTAAACCATGTATACTCTATCTAAGTAATACCTTCACCTTCATGAAGTAGTAAAACCTCTTTACTGAATAAAGTATCATTACTTACCTTTTTGTAACCAAAGTATTACCATAAAATCCATAAAAAGAACACATAACATTTATAAAGGTAACTTGGGACATAAACATACTTAAGTGGAGTAACCATACGGTCGACTTCCACACATATCACTTAATGGAATAGCCATACGGCCAATTTCCATACATACTTAATGGAATAGCCATACGGCCGACTTCCATACCAAATTCATTAGAGGTTATAACGTAACCACCCGTCCTGGTATTCACGGCACCACCCGTCATATGGTTTATAACGTAACCACCCGTTAAAATGTCCAAGTACCAATATAAAATCATAAAACATAAAACCAATATAAAGGAAAGATAACATTTCCACATTTCAATCACAATAAATCATAAATATATTGACATAATAGAATCCTTTATCAAAACCATTTTCAATACCAAAATACATAAAAGAGTATATGGTATTTATTTTGTTTTAAAAACATTGCGGATTGTTGAGGAAGCCAAAGACCAAATAATACTCGCGACGGCGGAAAAAGTCGTTGTCACCACATACGTTAAAAAAAACATTCCTTTTTGTCGTTTAGTAAAATGGTTCGTAGAAAAAGATTCCTTTTGTATAAAAGTAAAAGTCAAAGGGGTTTATACACCGTATAAAAGAAAGTTGTGTATAAAATTAAATATGCCTCAATGAAAGGAGATTGAGATGAAGTCCCTTACCTTGGGTCCGACTTGACTCGATCGTTCTTTAACGTCCTGAATAATAAACTTGAGTTAATTTATACTTAATTAAGAACCTTTTTAAAGTTCATTATTCCTTTTATATCACTTATTTCCATGTTATAAACATTATGTAACCATTTAAGTTAATAATGTTTGTTTTGTCAATATTTGGTTCTTAAGTCGAAAGTGGACTTCTTACAATTACATGTTGTTCGTGTGGTCAAAGGTTCTTTATATCCAGAATGAAATTCCTGATTTGGATATCATAAATATCATATATATTTAGAATATACATGTATTTATAATATTACATAATCATTTAGAGGTAAGAAATGAAATGCACCGTTCATGGAGACGGTAAGCCGTACGTACGCATGAACGCTACTTTCATTTCTTTGTCATATTAATGGAATTAAAACTAAATGAGAGGTATGTATATTTTAATTCCAGAATTATATTCATCATTTAGATATATCATTAATTATATATATCCATTATATACATGTACTTTTAATAGTACATTACATTTGGGGATAAGAAATGAAATGCACCGTTCATGGAGACGGTAAGCCGTACGTACGCATGAAAGCTACTTTCATTTCTATCTCATACTTTAATGGAAAGAAATAATAATGATATAGAGGTATATTATAATTCAAGTATAAAATCATATATAATAACTTTAAATCCATCCTTTACACGTCCCACATATGGCATTAACGAATCACATCACTTTGAGGGGGCGGTAGTCCGCACTTCCTTAAATGAAGATATCGTGTTTACCCATAATGGAAACCATAAAGGTATGCCAAAAATTAAAAATACAGAATCTTAAAGAAAACATCAACATATTATATATCATATATAAAAATAGTGACATCATAATGGCCACCCTTTAAGGTGTTAAATGAGTATTGAACAATCATCGTTTCGGGAGGCAGAATTTCACCATCCACAGAAAACCGTATGTTCTTTAACCATTTGATGTAGTTGTGTGAGAGTGTAGCTCAAATAAATATTATAACAACATACTAGTATATTGAAGATACTGGTTTTGTTACAAAAGAAGTAAATAAAAAGAGTTTAGAGGGTTGGAGAAGCAAAATAAAACAAATGAACAAGAGAGAATGAATTACCTTTAAAAGTGTAACTCCTTTTTGATTTGAGCCTAAAGGCTTCCTTTGAAAGGATTATGCCCAAAGGGAATCCTCTAGGATGAGGAGAGGGATGTGGAAAGAGTAATTGGGCAGGGGTTGGCCGAGCCAAAGGCTTGAGAAGTGTGTGAAATGAGGTAGAGGTGGGGGCCTTTTATAAGAGGAGAGGAGGGGCACTTTTGGAAAGTAAAGAAATATTACTTTATTTGAAAATGTGTTTCGGTTTTAAAAGGTCCCACATTGAAATAATTCGTGGATAAGGTTATAAGGGTTCGAAATCCACTCATCCAATTGGATTTGGACATGTGTAGTTCATAGATTTTACATTATCTTTCCATTTTATTTAAATCGTCAAATAATGATGTCATCGCTGCATCATTATTATGTCATAAATAATTTAATTTATTTAATGTCTAAAAATCATAAAAAAAATACTATGATGTAGTAAATCTTTTTATATTTCCAATGACTATTTATAATAAAAAATCTGATCTTTATAACCCCATGTAAAAATTGTTTTCGTAAAACATCTCTTGTTTGTGTCATTTTTACTTTAACATTTAATAAAAAGTTATTTATGTCATTTTCAAACCAAAGTGTCTCCATGGGGTCCCCAAGTTGACCCATGGATTGTCTTGGTCGGCCATGACACAACCAATAAGGTTGGGACATGTGTCTCGGTCATTTCCTATTATTAAAGCATTATTTATACCTTAAACTACCCTAATTACCACTAATCGCGATTAAGAACTTAATAAGTTACTATTCACCAAAAAATTATTATAATCTCATTGAACCACATTTTACTTCTTAATGACAACCATGTATGTCGGATTTTCAAAATTCAATACACATTAGTGGTAAACTTTCATTTAACTGAAAAATCAGTTTTCTTGATTACCACTTAGTGGTTTCACTATTCATCAAAAGTTGAAGTTTTTCAGAAAATTACCAAAAATTCACCCTAATCTATATTTGATATTCCGAATTCAAAAATGAAGTCTATTTTACAAGTTTTCAAATAATATAAGTCACATTAATTAATTTAATAATTAATTCCCGCTGTCATGACAAATAGCACGTTTTTGTGAAACAATAAGTATCAAAAGATTGACACAAGTTTAAGTCCAATTTCAAAGTGAAATTGATTCCAATGACCACCATTCGATTAACTGGTAAAAATATTTTCTAATTTCACTTTAAAACCAATTAAAATAATAATCTAATCATATAAATAATTTATATTAAAAAGAGGTTTTGAATTAAAATACAACATTTTACACTATTCATAAAAAAATGAACTTTATCAGAAAGGTACCAAAAATTTACACAAAGTAAATTTTGATGTCCCGATTCTAAAGAAGAGTTATATTTGGTCCAATAGAATTTATAAGATCGATCAAAACTATATTTAATGACGGTTCTCCGTCAAAAGGTGATAAGTGGACCTTTCGTGAAAATTAGGGTACAAATGCCTAAAATTGAACTCTTTCTGTATTTTAAGCCTTTATCTTTTATTGGGTAAATGTAAAAACATTTAAAAACATATATAATCATATTTTAGTTATTTATATCCATTCCCGCCAGTACAACGGCTACTTGTTAACTAACATTTAAAATAATATTATTTTATTACTTGTGTGCTACGTAAGTTTCAAAGAAACTCATCGTTGCGTATCGGGTACGCTATCGAACATAGCAACCCATTTAAAATAAAATTAATATTTAATTTGTAAATATTAATAAATATGAAAATTCTTTATTCTTTATTTACCTGGGATGTTACATCCTTCCCCCCTTTTGGGAATTGCGTCCTCGCAATTTTATTCACTTATCAAAATAAGTGGGGGTATTTATACCTCATAGAATTTTCAGATTCCCACGTTGCCTCTTCAATCACATGGTTTTTCCACAAAACCTTTACCTGATGAATCACCTTATTCCGTAACACCTGCTCCCTGTGGTCAAGAATCTGGACCGGTTGTTCCTCATAAGATAGGTTCTCTTCGAGCTGAACTACCTCTGGACTCAAAACATGAGATGGATCTGGCATATACTTCCTCAACATTGAAACATGAAAAACATTGTGTACCTGAGATAAACTTGGAGGTAAAGCCACCCGGTATGCAACTGATCCAACTCTATCCAGAATTTCGTATGGTCCAATGAACCTTGGACTTAGATTTCTTACCAAATCATATAACACTTTTCCATGGAGAAACCTTGAGAAAAACATGATCACCTACCTCGAAAGATAGATCCTTCCTCCGGTTATCCGCATAACTCTTCTGCCTGCTCTGAGCTGTTCTCATGTGCTTCTGAATCAACTGAACTTTTTCTGCCATCTCTTCTACCAATTCTAGTCCCATCAACTTCCTTTCACCCACTTCTTTCCAAAATGCTGGAGTTCGACACTTCTTCCCATATAATGCCTAAAATGGTGCCATCTGTATACTGGAATGAAAACTATTATTATAAGAAAACTCAACCAAAGAAAGATGTTGGTCCCAACTTCCCTAATAATCCATAGAACAAGCTCGTAGCATATCCTCCAATGTCCGGATTGTTCGTTCTGACTGCCCATCTGATTGAGGATGAAAAGCTGTACTAAAATTTAATTCAGTACCCAATGACTTTTGAAGGCCTTTCCAAAAGATAGAAGTAAACCTGGGATCACGATCCGATACAATGGAGAGAGGAACTCCATGTAACCTGACTATCTCTTTAAGATACAAACTAGAAAGTTGATCAAGAGAGAAAGTATCTCGTATAGAAAGGAAATGAGCAGATTTGGTCAAGCGATCAACAATAACCCATATTGCATTATTACCTCGAGATGTCCTCGGTAATCCCACAACAAAGTCCATGGATATGTTTTCCCATTTCCACTCTGGCACAGGTAAAGGCTGAAGCATCCCTTTCGGTAACTGCTGCTCTGCTTTAACCTGTTGACATGTCAAGCACTTCACAGTAATATCAGCAATGTCTCTTTTCATTCCATCCCACCAGTAATAATCCCGCAGACCTCTGTACATCTTAGTACTCCCAGGATGAAAAAAACAACTCATTCTTCAACTGTGAATCACAAGGCACACATAACCTCTTCACAAACCTCAAAACACAAACACAAACTTATCCAAGAACTCATGGAAAATTTTATTCATAAGGTTCATGAATACAGCAGGTGCATTGGTTAGCCCAAAAGGCATAACTAAAAATTAATAATGGCCATATCTAGTACGGAACGCAGTCTTCGGAACGTCTGCTTCTTTTACTTTCAACTGATGGTACCCCGACCTCAAGTCAATCTTCGAAAAATACTGAGCTCTTTGGAGCTGATACCACTTCATTTGATGGCCCGACATCTGCTGAAGTAGTTGCAAAGGATTTCACCACCCCTTTCTGCTTGTAGTCTAACTGCTTCCCATCACTCAAGCTCTTTGTCGGACACTCGTTTGCATAGTGACCCATCTCATTGCACTTATAACATTTCACTAACTGTAAATCAAATTTGTTCTTACCTTCACCTTGATCTTTTTCAGTGCAATCACGAGCCTTATGTCCCATCTTACCACATCGGTAGCACTTTCCAGAATTTAGAAGACATTCCCCAGCATGCCTTTTGCCACATTTATCACAAACTGGAAACTTAGTTCTCTTACAATCAGACTTTTTTGAAGAATTCTTACCTTTCTCTTGCCACCTCGGTCTCTTCTTCTGCTGGTTGTTATAGAACACTTGGTCATCGGCAAACTCCATTTCCACCTTCTCAGCACATCGAACAAGCTTTTCATAACTTTTAAACTCACGAGAAGCTAATGCCCTTCGATATTTTGGCTTTAATCTTGAGTAAAAACGATTGATTTTACTCTCAAGGTCTCGGATAAAATTTGGAGCATACCTTGCTAATCGAGTGAAACTTTCTTCATAGGTAGCCACTGAGTCTTCCTCTTGCCTCAATTCCAAGAATTGTTTTTCCATCCTAAGACGAACCACCTTAGGAAAATATTTCTCAAGAAACATACCTTTGAATTCGTCCCAGTGAAGATCCTCAATCTCATCACTATCCCTTATATTTTTCACCATCGACCACCACTGATCAGCTTCACCTTCAAAACGGTAAACAACAAGACTAACCTTTTGATGTTCTGAACACCCCATGACATCAAAAATTTTCTCCAGTGCTTTAATCCACCCTTCAGCTTGCACAGGGTCAGATGATCCTCTGAATGATGGGGGATGTTGCCTCATGAAATGTTCCACCACTGACATGTTCCTCTGCGGTTGATTTGGCTGATCTCGTGCATGGATACCACCACCATTTATAGCCTGAGTCAACTGTGCCATCACTGCTACAAACTGTTCAGTTCCGATTCCGACCATCTCAGGTTGCTGATTTGGAAGGTTATCTTCCTCCTGATGTCTTCCCAACATAGCTGCTTTGTTTCCTCTGCGGAAAACCATTCTGAACACAGAAATATCTTAGGTGAAGCAACATGGTAATCCGTAAATGCTATATCATTTCAATCATATTATAATTTAACACTTTTCTAACTCCTAAAGTTGTCTAAACCGACCTTTGATACCAACTATAAGGCCCCAGCCTTAAACCTTACTTAATATTGAATTAAATGAATAGTTCACATTGAGGATCTTTTCAGGTTTAGAGTTTTAGAGAATTAGAACATAACTATTACATCTTAAAAGATTACAAAGTAGACACTTCTACTAAGTCTCCATAAAATAAAAACTCTTAAAAAGAAAGATGTCTAGATTCCATGTTTTAGATAGCATGAAATTCCCTTGATCCCATCCTTGACCTTACTCCACTTTAAGTCCTATGAAAAACATTTTGAAAAAACTTGGAGTGAGCATAAAAAGCTCAGTAAGGGATACACAAAGAATGAAAACTGTTAGTTTTTCAAAATCAAGTAAACCATGTATACTCTCTCTAAGTAATACCTTCACCTTCATGAAGTAGTAAAAACTCTTTACTGAATAAAGTATCATTACTTACCTTTTTGTAACCAAAGTATTACCATAAAATCCATAAAAAGAACACATAACATTTATAAAGGTAACTTGGGACATAAACATACTTAAGTGGAGTAACCATACGGTCGACTTCCACACATATCACTTACTGGAATAGCCATACAGCCAATTTCCATACATAATTAATGGAATAGCCATACGGCCGACTTCCATACCCAATGCATTGGAGGTTATAACGTAACCACCCATCCTGGTATTCACGGAACCACCCGTCATATGGTTTATAACGTAACCACCCGTTAAAATGTCCAAGTACTAATATAGAATCATAAAACATAAAACCAATATAAAGGAAAGATAACATTTCCACATTTCAATCACAATATATCATAAATATATTGACATAATAGAATCCTTTATCAATACCATTTTCAATACCAAAATACATAAAAGAGTATATGGTATTTATTTTATTTTAAAAACACTGCGGCTTGTTGAGGAAGCCAAAGACCAAATAATACTCGCGACGGCGGAAAAAGTCATTGTCACCGCGTACGTTAAAAAAAACATTCCTTTTTGTCGTTTAGTAAAATGCTTCGTAGAAAAAGATTCATTTTGTATAAAAGTAAAAGTCAAAGGGGTTTATACACCGTATAAAAGAAAGTTGTGTATAAAATTAAATATGCCTCAATGAAAGGAGATTGAGACGAAGTCCCTTACCTTGGGTCCGACTTGACTCGATCGTTCTTTAACGTCCTGAATAATAAACTTGAGTTAATTTATACTTAATTAAGAACCTTTTTAAAGTTCATTATTCCTTTTATATCACTTATTGCCATGTTATAAACATTATGTAACCATTTAAGTTAATAATGTTTGTTTTGTCAATATTTGGTTCTTAAGTCGAAAGTGGACTTCTTACAATTACATGTTGTTCGTGTGGTCAAAGGTTCTTTATATCCAGAATGAAATTCCTGATTTGGATATCATATATATCATATATATCCAGAATATACATGTATTTATAATATTACATAATCATTTAGAGGTAAGAAATGAAATGCACCGTTCATGGAGACGGTAAGCCGTACGTACGCATGAACGCTACTTTCATTTCTTTGTTATATTAATGGAATTAAAACTAAATGAGAGGTATGTATATTTTAATTACAGAATTATATTCATCATTTAGATATATCATTAATTATATATATCCATTATATACATGTACTTTTAATAGTACATTACATTTGGGGATAAGAAATGAAATGCACCGTTCATGGAGACGGTAAGCCGTACGTACGCATGAACGCTACTTTCATTTCTATCTCATACTTTAATGGAAAGAAATAATAATGATATAGAGGTATATTATAATTCCATTATAACATCATATATAATAACTTTAAATCCATCCTTTACACGTCCCACATATGGCATTAACGAATCACATCACTTTGAGGGGGCGGTAGTCCGGACTTCCTTAAATGAAGATATCGTGTTTACCCATAATGGAAACCATAAAGGTATGCCAAAAATGAAAAATACAGAATCTTAAAGAAAACATAAACATATTATATATCATATATAAAAATAGTGACATCATAATGGCCACCCTTGAAGGTGTTAAATGAGTATTGAACAATCATCGTTTCGGGAGGCAGAATTTCGCCATCCATGGAAACCGTATGTTCTTTAACCATTTGATGTAGTTGTGTGAGACTGTAGCTCAAATAAATATTATAACAACATCCTAGTATATTGAAGATACTGGTGTTGTTACAAAATAAGTAAATAAAAAGAGTTTAGAGGGTTGGAGAAGCAAAATAAAACAAATGAACAAGAGAGAATGAATTACATTTAAAAGTGTAACTCCTTTTTGATTTGAGCCTAAAGGCTTCCTTTGAAAGGTTTCTGACCAAAGGGAATCCTCTAGGATGAGGAGAGGGATGTGGAGAGAGTAATTGGGCAGGGGTTGGCCGAGCCAAAGGCTTGAGAAGTGTGTGAAATGAGGTAGAGGTGGGGGCCTTTTATAAGAGGAGAGGAGGGGAACTTTTGGAAAGTAAAGAAATATTACTTTATTTGAAAATGTGTTTCGGTTTTAAAAGGTCCCACACTGAAATAATTCGTGGATAAGGTGATAAGGGTTCGAAATCCACTCATCCAATTGGCTTTGGACATGTTTAGTTCATAGATTTTACATTATCTTTCCATTTTATTTAAATCGTCAAATAATGATGTCATCGCTGCATCATTATTATGTCATAAATAATTTAATTTATTTAATGTCTAAAAATCATAAAAAAATACTATGATGTAGTAAATCTTTTTAGATTTCCAATGACTATTTATAATCAAAAATATGATCTTTATAACCCCATGTAAAAATTGTTTTCGTAAAACATCTCTTGTTTGTGTCATTTTTACTTTAACATTTAATAAAAAGTTATTTATGTCATTTCCAAACCAAAGTGTCTCCATGGGGTCCCCAAGTTGACCCATGGATTTTCTTGGTCGGCCATGACCCAACCAATAAGGTTGGGACATGTGTGTAGTTCATTTCCTTTTATTAAAGCATTATTTATACCTTAAACTATCCTAATTACCACTAATCGCGATTAAGAACTTAATAAGTTACTATTCACCAAAAAATTATTATAATCTTATTGAACCACATTTTACTTCTTAATGACAACCATGTATGTTGGATTTTCAAAATTCAATACACATTAGTGGTAAACTTTCATTTAACTGAAAAATCAGTTTGCTTGATTACCACATAGTGGTTTCACTATTCATCAAAAATTAAAGTTTTTCAGAAAATTACCAAAAATTCACCCTAAGTTATATTTGATATTCCGAATTCAAAAATGAAGTCTATTTTACAAAATTCAAATAATATAAGTCACATTAATTAATTTAATAATTAATTCCCGCTGTCATGACAAATAGCGTGTTTTTGTGAAACAATAAGTATCAAAAGATTGACACCAGTTTAAGTCCAATTTCAAAGTGAAATTGATTCCAATGACCACCATTGGATTAACTGGTAAAAATATTTTCTAATTTCACTTTAAAACCAATTAAAATAATAATCTAATCATATAAATAATTTAGACTAAAAAGAGGTTTTGAATTAAAATACAACATTTTACACTATTCATAAAAAAATGAACTTTATCAGAAAGGTACCAAAAATTTACACAAAGTAAATTTTGATGTCCCGATTCTAAAGAAGAGTTATATTTGGTCCAATAGAATTTATAAGATCGATCAAAACTATATTTAATGACGGTTCTCCATCAAAAGGTGATAAGTGGACCTTTCGTGAAAATTAGGGTACAAATGCCTAAAATTGAACTCTTTCTGTATTTTAAGCCTTTATCTTTTATTGGGTAAATGTAAAAACATTTAAAAACATATATAATCATATTTCAGTTATTTCTATCCATTACCGCCAGTACAACGGCTACTTGTTAACAAACATTTAAAATAATATTATTTTATTACTTGTGTGCTACGTAAGTTTGAAAGAAACTCATCGCTGCGTATCGGGTACGCTATGGAACATAGCAACCCCTTTAAAATAAAATTAATATTTAATTTGTAAATATTAATAAATATGAAAATTCATTATTCTTTATTTACCTGGGATGTTACATTTGTCTCGGCCAACCCCTGCCCATTTACTCTCTCCACATCCCTCTCCTCATCCTAGAGGGTTCCCTTTGGGCAGAATCCTTTCAAAGGAAGCCTTTAGGCTCAAATCAAAAGGAGTTACACTTTTAAAGGTAATTCATTCTCTCTTGTTCATTTTTTTATTTTGCTTCTCCAACCCTCTAAACTCTTTTTATTTACTTCTTTTGTAACAACACCAGTATCTTCAATATACTAGGATGTTGTTATAAGATTTATTCAAGCTACACTCTCACACAACTACATAAAATGGTTAAAGAACATACGGTTTCCGTGGATGGCGAAATTCTGCCTCCCGAAACGATGATTGTTCAATACTCATTTAACACCTTCAAAGGTGGCCATTATGATGTCACTATTTTTATATATGATATATAATATGTTTATTTTTTTTAAGATTCTGTATTTTTTATTTTGGGAATACCTTTATGGTTTCCATTATGGGTAAACACGATATCTTCATTTAAGGAAGTGCGGACTACCGCCCCCTCAAAGTGATGTGATTCGTTAATGCCATATGTGGGAAGTGTAAAGGATGGATTTAAAGTTATTATATATGATGTTATACTGGAATTATAATATACCTCTATATCATTATTATTTATTTCCATTAAAGTATGAGATAGAAATGAAAGTAGCGTTCATGCGTACGTACGGCTTACCGTCTCCATGAACGGTGCATTTCATTTCTTATCCCCAAATGTAATGTATTATTAAAAGTACATGTATATAATGGATATATATAATTAATGATATATCTAAATGATGAATATAATTCTGTAATTAAAATATACATACCTCTCATTTAGTTTTAATTCCATTAATATGACAAAGAAATGAAAGTAGCGTTCATGCGTACGTACGGCTTACCGTCTCCATGAACGGTGCATTTCATTTATTACCTCTAAATGATTATGTAATATTATAAATACCTATATATGCTGGATATATATGATACATATTATATCCAAATCGGGATTTTCATTCTGGATATAAAGAACCTTTGACCACACGAACAACATGTAATTGTAAGAAGTCCACTTTCGACTTAAGAACCAAATATTGACAAAACAAACATTATTAACTTAAATGGTTACATAATGTTTATAACATGGAAATAAGTGATATAAAAGTCATAATGAACATTAAAAATGTTCTTAATCAAGTATAAATTAACTCAAGTTTATTATTCAGGACGTTAAAGAATGATCGAGTCAAGTCGAATACGAGGTAAGGGACTTCGTCTCAATCTCCTTTCATTGAGGCATACTTCGTTTTATACACAACTTTCTTTTATACGGTGTATAAACCCCTTTGAATTTTACTTTTATACAAAATGAATCTTTTTCTACAAAGCGTTTTACAAAACGACAAAAAGGAATGTTTCTTTTAACGTACGCGGCGACAACGACCTTTTCCGCCACCACGAGTATTATTTGGTCTTTGGCTTTCTCAACAAGCCTTAATGTTTTTAGAATAAAATAAATACCATATACACTTTTATGTATTTTTTTATTGAAAATGGTTTTGAAAAAAGATTCTATTATGTCAATATATTTATGATATATTGTGATTGAAATGTGGAAATGTTATCATTACTTTATATTGGTTTTATGTTTTATGATTTTATATTGGTACTTGGTCATTTTAACGGGTGGTTACGTTATAAACCATATGACGGGTGGTGCCGTGAATACTAGGACGGGTGGTTACGTTATAACCTCCAATGCATTGGGTATGGAAGTCGGCCGTATGGCTATTCTATTAAGTATGTATGGAAATTGGCCGTATGGCTATTCCATTAAGTGATATGTGTGGAAGTCGACCGTATGGTTATTCCACTTAAGTATGTTTATGTCCCAAGTTACCTTTATATATGTTCTGTGTTCTTTATATGGGTTTTATGGTAATCCTTTGGTTACAAAAAGGTAAGTAATGATACTTTTTTTCAGTGAAGAGTTTTTACTACTCCATGAAGGTGAAGGTATTACTTTGATAGAGTATACATGGTTTACTTGATGTTTGAAAAACTAACAGTTTTCATTCTTTGTGTATCCCTTACTGAGCTTTTTATGCTCACCCCAAGTTTTTTTGAAATGTTTTTCACAGGACATAATGTGGAATAAGGTCAAGGATGGGATCAAGGGAATGTCATGCTATATAAAACATGGAACAAGACATGTTTCTTTTAAGAGTTTTTTTTATTATGGAAACTTAGTAGAAGTGACTACTTTGTAATCTTTTGAGATGTAATAGTTATGTTCTAATTCTCTAAAACTCTAAACCTGAAAAGATCCTCAACGTGAATTATTCTTTTAATTCAATATTAAGTAAGGATTAAGGCCGGGGCCTTATAACTAGTGCCTGAAAACGGGTCTTGTGAAAAACCTAGTTTGGGTCTCCTTGGAGACATGATTTGGAAATTCAGAAACATTTTAAAACCATCATGAATAATTTAAAAGGAATATTATTGTTAATAACATAATATAGACATAAGGATTTATAAATTAAATATGTTTTCATAACATAGTCATCTTACAAGTGATTTCAAGGATTATAGTGTTTTTGACTATGAATATTGTTTCTTACTATATGATTTTTGGTTTTAGTCCATGGTTGGATCATAAAAAATAACATTAATATTGTGTGAGAGGAGAAATGAAATAATATTATTCATGATAATACAAATTTTATAGGATATAGAATGAAAAATCATGTTGTTATTTCCTCAACACTTTCCCAAGCTATGAATCATAACAGACATTCTGACGGACAAAAGAGGGAACTAAATTATATTAAATAGTTAACGAGGAAAATCCTAATTATTTAAAAGGGGTTTCTAATTGACTAGTTTCTGAACAATGAATCAGTACCACTAAAAATTCATTTACTATAATATAATCTTTGTAACATGAGAATTTCATTCAGCTTTTTATCATTTAAAACATGAACCATACCTATGGTGGACTATAATAAAAACTAAGAGGCAACACGATGAAAATTACTCCATGGATTGGGATGTGTTAAAGAAATTATTTTTCAAAAATTACATTCCTTTTATTCTTTGTATAAAAATTGAGAAATATTTTATTGAGATAAATAAAAGGGATGATGAATCTGTTGGTTCCAATAAATAAAATTTTCTAAGACATTCATGGTACACTTATAAAATTGTCATTGAACCTAAAGGTAAGGATGAGTGATTCTTCAGTGGATTAAAAAATGTATCCAAAGGGAGTTATCCACAAGATAATTTAATAGGTATGAAGAGATTTTTCGTTTTGTAGTCAAGGTGTAAATATAGGTTATATTTATGTAACAAAATATTTTCTTTGACCAGAAAAGGAAGATGGATTTTAAAGGAATACAAAAAAAAGTAATAGAGCGAAGAAGATGATATTTCCTTAAGACACTATGTGTGGGAAAAAGCACGGAGGAAATTATCTTAAGGGTTCTAATAAATTTTTTATGTGTTTAAAGGATTGTAACTAAGAATTTTATTGATGTAGTGATGAGAATATGTCAGGTAATGATGTGAATAGTGTGAAAACTACATAGAATGTAATGTCATGAAACAACCCGAGTTGTTCTTGAACCGGTCACCCGAGATGGTCTGCGACATGGCCCGAAGTGTGTTCCCGATCCCCACGTGATGTCCACTAGTGCCGAGCATAAATATAAACCATTTGGGAATGATTTGTCCCATAACAAAGATAAATAATCATAAACTAAACAAGCATATAAATAAATGAAAATAAAATAAACAACTTGGAAGCAGAAAAAGGAATAAATGAAGCAACATGACATACCTCATGTGACCATGTGGGTCACCATAGAATGTAAACTACACTCTATCCCAAAATTGATCCAATAATAAAGACTACAACAGAAATGTAAAGTAGGCATGAGCACTGAGATGCTCAGTAGGAATGCCAAGATACAACAACACCCTTTTTCCTTGCCTTTTATATGAAAGCCAAACCATGTTGGTTTGAATATATGACGTAATAAAATAATTTTTTTCATTCTTTTCAAATTCACGTAATGAGTTTTCATTTTCGAGTGAAGAATTTCTCTCCCACTACATTTTCAAAATAGGTTCCAAGAATGCATTAAAGTTTCAAAAAGAATGGAAAACAACTTAGATTAAAATATGGTTTTTCCAAATAAGACATCCAGTATTAAACAATAGAAATGAAAAAATTTACATCACCATCATTATGTTTCAAACGAGCACCATCGGTAATCCCTATAGGTAACTAGCACATGTGGGACCCTAGAGACCCCGTACCTCAATGAAACATGCCTTAGAAACCATGACCCTCAGAAAAACATAAATTAGAATCCCCTTATCTCAGTTATTGTGCCTTAGAAACCATGACCCTCAGTAACCATATGTTTTGTTAGTGTTGATGCATCAATCCTTCTAGATGAACTAGGACAATTCCCTACCTAGTCACCTAGCGTACTAGTCTTGGTCACCCACCAAGATACCCAGGTTTTCCATTGTGCTCTATTTGAAGTGGTGGTTTGTTTTTTTGTCAAGAAAACATATATGTAAATAACACTTTCATTTCTAAACGCCATTCAACATCTCACCACCTCTCTCCCTACCTAAGTGCATTCCCCATCTTTCAAGTCACACTATGAATAAGAATCAAATTAGGAACTTAATAACAAATTCAACATAAAAATAATTTTCTAAAACTATGTGGCATGGATCATGAGAGTTTTTTCGTTTTCATAAAACATTTTGAAGGTGCCAAATATACTTAATTACATAATGGGAACACTTTTTATAACTAACCGGTCAAAAGTAAAAACTCATTTGTAACTACTCATTACCAATTCAAAACCACTTAGGAAATCTATTTTCAAAAAAATCCACTTAATACATATAGCATTAGAAATATAGTTCAGTTCCCAAAGCAAAGGCATAATCATTTCTTGCAACCGCAACCATATTTCATACCATGTGTATGTAGCATAAATGTAATGCATATTTTTAAAACAAGAAAGTAATTATGAAATTAAAATTAAAGGCATAGGCATAGGGGACCCACCTCAAACAAGTTTCTATTTTTCGATGACAACTCAAACAGACACTTAGCGCATACATGCAGATTCATTTATACACATATATATATAGACACACACACACCCCTAGCTGCAATGCACATATTCCACTCACCATGAGGTAATATATACAAAGATGGAATATATATATATATATATATGCTTTACCCTATGCATGTACATGTAGGATACCTCGACAATCGTGGCCCAAAATCATCATAGAGTGGTCGAACGCACATCAAAAATAATTTAATAAAACATATAAACACATAAAAATATAACAAAGGCTCCAAAATAACACATAATGGTTTGAACTAACAGAACACCCATTTATTATAACACAAAAACCAATCGCATAAATCATAATTGTCTTCTGCAACAAGAGGGTGCAACAAGGGCAGTCAATATCACATCACAAGTTCCAAACGAGCCTTCTCCCATTTCATAATCATTTGAAAATCCATTTCAAAAACAAATATGAATTTTCAAATACAACCCCATAGGAAGGAAAAAACATTTCCATGGATAACCACATTAAAACAGACATCCCTTTCTTTAAAAAAATTTACAATACATTTTGATAAATGCACAACAAGACTAACATGCTCGAAGTGGTACATTTCCCATAAAAAATCCTTTCTCATAACACACGCACCTCAAGTACCCACAAAACACATTTTCACTATTATTATACTTTTCTAAACCATTAAAACACATTATAAAACAATTTTAAATGACACCCCCGGGATTTATTGAAAATAACACACCCAAACCCCTCTATTTATGTCCAACAAGATATCAAGACTATTTCAAACATTGATTCAAAACATCTTCCTATTTTAATAAATTATTAAAAAAACTTATAAACCATTTTTAATAAACACAATAAGATTTTCACAATCAATATACCATATTTTCGCATGAAAAACTCATCTTCGGGCAATTTCACATAAATAAAATTATACAAAACATTGGAAGTCACAAATTAATTATCACTAATAGTGAGAAATACATGAAACAATTGAATCTTAAATTAAACAAGTATTTGGAAGTGGGACCTACATCAAGTGAAAACAAATTTCCAAAACCTGATGTGAAATATCAATCACACCACCACTGCTCCCAAAGGGTACCAAAAACAACATAACACAAAAAGATTAATCTCATAATTGAAGAATTTATCCCAAAAATAAAATTCTAACAAATAAAATTTGGCCAAAATGAAAACCTCATCATAAGAACCCTAAATCAAGAGAAGGAAGAAGAGAACCCACTATATAGGAAAGCTGCCGCTGCAGCTGTCAGAAGAGGGTGGTGAGCCGGAGGAGAAAGAACACTAGATAGGGGTAAGACGGTCGGGTCAAGCACGGGCTGATGTCACATGGCTAGACAATGCATGTCGGGGAGGGGAACATGGCCAGAGAGAGAGGTTTTGGAGAGGATAGGTCAGCTAGAGAGAGAGATGCAAGGGAGGGGGGTGTGCACCAAAGGGCTTCAGCTGGAGGGTGTCTATGCACATATGGAGATGGAAGGGGGTCGACCCACATGCTGAGGTAAGGGAGAAGAAGAGGTGACCTAGGTTTCAATAAAAATACATGCATAACAAAAAAAATCAAAATAATAATAATAATAATAATAATCAAATTATTAATCAATATAATAATAATAATATTATTACTATTTACATTAATACATTTTTTCATATATTTTTTTCAAAATCTTGAAAACAACGCAGAATTTGTCCACATGGTTGGACAACTGTGCACTAGTCATGCGCATATATTGGAGACCCCAAAAATTTAAAACCTGAAAACAATTTCTTCCCGAAACTCAAAGGAAAATATAGATATAATTAAATAATTAATAAAACATGATCGTTGTGTGACTATGCTCCCCACTTGAAAAATATTTCTATCCATAGAATGTCACACAGCCAAACGAGGAATCAATTTCGAGTTCCAAACTGAATGAGGCCAATGAAATCACGAACTCGATGTGACCTTTCACATTATCAATCACACCTGACCAGATCAAAGAGAAAATGAAATGTGAAGACCCATGTGGAAAAGAGGGGGGTTATCCACACCACAAGAACCCAACTAGCATGTCCAACATTGTATCTCTCACCACGGGCTAAGTACAAATTGATTGACATGAACCAAAGCCAAAACCCCCTTCACAGACCCCAAAATCTACACATATTAACTCTCAAAGTGACTACAACACAATTAGATCTATGGTGGGTCTCCCCACTATCTAAGAGCCGACCATCGTAGGCCAATTAACACAGACCGACCTGAGAATCCGAGAAAAAACCGACCCATTAACTATTCACATAAACCAAACCCCCACCACATGGGTCCCTGACAAAAGACCCCCAACCTAATGACAGATGAAACCCCTATTCATTATTTCCCAAAACAAATTTGTCTCCAAAATGATAAAATCCTAAAACAAGAACGATTCACCAAAGGATATAGCCACACAAGAGCGACAATCATCTTGAGACTCATAATCATCAATTGACAACCTTGAAAGCTTACATTTGATGAGGCACAACTACTGGATTTACAAGAACTAGAGATCACCCCGCCTTCTTACAAACAATGTGGGGTACTCAAAGAACAAATACCACAATGAGAAAAAGATACCTTTATACCTCTTATAAAAAATAGAAACATTCAATGATGCAAGATCTAAAACATAGAAATTTAGACCATCCCTATTTCAGCACTGGAGATAATAATTAGACCATAGTGCCCCACACCCAACGATTCCGGACAGCGTGAAAGGCTTCACTCTGATACCTGTGGCTGGAGCTTTGATTTCGTGATGCATCTACTACCCCACAGTCAAGAGCTGACATCCTCCAATTGAGACTCCTTCTAAAGATGCTGCTAGTGGAACCTCTCTATGTTTCCCAAACTGGAACACCGACAGAATGTCTTCAATGGAAGATGATAGGGCGTCTTAATGTACCAAAAATGGCCACACCAGAAGCGAACAAGAAACTATCTCGAATAATAGAATATGTAATTGACAAGAAAACTTGTCTGAGATAGGTTCCAATGGTTCGATCTCACTGAATGTGGAACCATCCCAAACACTAAAAAGAATCGGTCCTTGAACCCTAGACAAGGACCCCAGAAAAGAAACATAAACCAATTTCATGATTCTACCTCCAGAGAGAATGGAATCAGCCCCATTAAATTCTTTACATAAGCCATCACTATTTGTTTTCCATACTGGACATTCACAAGCTCTGCCACTTTCCTCACATTCACCTTCAAAGGTATAAACCAGCAGATAAAAGTGATCTTAAACACCTTCAAAGACATCCCATCATGCAATGACGATGGATTTTCTCCCACACCAATCCAAAGTTGAACCTTTAAATGAACTCGAACCAGCACAGACTCTCATTTCTTTTCTAGTTTCCAACAACCTACAAACACCTAGGAGTTCACCAATCTAGTCTGCTACCTTCTATAGATCACAATCACCATGAAAGATTGACAAAAACAGAAAATAATTCAATTACACCACTCTGCTAAGAGTCTAAGTTAAACCAACAACTAGAAAAGACTCAATAAAAACATTTGGGACTTTTCTTGATAGCATACTCAGAACAAGAGGCCCAAATATGAATTAGAATTAATCATAATTCAAAATTTAACTCTCTTTAACCACTACTAAATCTCAAACTCAAACCCCCATTTCGACCACAATTCAATATGTCAAAGCAAAGGGCACACGAAAAATGATTCCAAAAATGACAACATAACACTAAACAATTGCTTACTCACATTTCAATATATTAAAATTACCCTTTTCAAAACCATTTTTATGCAAACAAAAAAACTTAAGTACCAACCATTGGTATCCCATGAAGTCTCGCATACACATATACCATTGTGAAATCTCATGAAACCATCCACACATACTTCCAATTATACCAATTCCACCAGCGTACCTCTATATATCTGATCCCCCATTGTAATACTAATGGTTAATTCAAAACACATCTCATTCTCAAAATGTATCATTCAACGTAAAGCACAAATTCTCAATGAATATGAAAATAACACTTATTATTAAATCAATGAATTTTTCAAATTGCCAAAAATTTTCCTATTTACATTCTAAAAATCATTACATAGATCCCAAAATAACTTCCAAAGAACCTCCCATTTTTCCCTTTGAAACCACACCTTCCATTAAAAGAAAACAATTTCCAAATTCATAAACTTTTTTCATTTCCAAACCCATTTTCCACTATATTAACCATATCCCCTTTGGAAACCCCCTTTCACTAAAATCCATTTTTCTCTTTTGAGATCCAGTCAAGTCAGACAAAACTAAAACAAAACATTACTCACATTAAAACACTAAAAAATAAGGGACTAGTGGTTATACCAACACGGTAACATGGAATAACAGGCCATGTTCCATGTGAGCATCAACCACAATATGCATCTTAAAACATGCGCTCCGGATGTAATTGGGTCAATACTCCATGAAAGTATGCCACATAACACTGGCTCACTTCCTTGGTCATCCCTCATCCACACAGACCAAGCCAAAGAAGAAAATTCAAATCCCAGACTACACCTGGAAACTAGAGTCTTGGTATGGGAAAGGGTTCATGTCGTCATTCCCACACCTACCTCTAGAGTCCCAACACAACTAATCAAAAAGCTACATGAAACCCAAAATAACAAGAACCTCCTTTGATACCATTTTGTCATGAACCAACCTGGGTCAAACCTGAACCGGTCTCCTGAGCTAGTCTACGACATGGACCAAATGGCTTTCCCAATCCCCACGGGCTGGAAAATAGTGTTAGACAACAAAATAAACCTATTGGGAATAATTTTACCCCTATCAAAGATAAATAATCATAAAATGAATAGGAATATAAATAAGGGAAAATAAACCGGACAACATGGCAGTGGAAAAAAGGAATAAATGAAGCAACATGACATACCTCAGGTTATGTCATGGGTCACCATGGAATGTAAGCTACACTCGCTCCCAAAAGAGATCCAGGACTGAACATGGAAACTAAAATGTAAAGTAGGCACGAGCATCGAGATGCTCAATTGGAATGCCAAGATACAACAACGCCCTATGCCCTTTCCTTTTATATGAAATCCAAAACATGCTAGCTTGAAAAGAAGACGTAATAAAATAATGTTTTACATTCTTTTCGAATTCAAGTGAAGAGTTTTCATTTTACAGTAAAGAATTTATCTCCCACTACATTTTCAAAATAGGGTCCAAGCATGCATTGACGTTTCAAAATGAAAGGAACCCAACATAGATTATAATATGCTTTCTGCAAATAAGACATCGGGTAGGAAACAACTGAAATGAGAAAAATTACATCACAAGCATTATGTCTCAAATGAGCACTATGGATAAACCCTATAGGTAACTAGAACTAGTGGGATCCTAGAGACCTCATAACTCGGTGAAACGTGGATTAGACACCACAACTCTCAGAAAACGTTGCTTAGAAACCCCGAACCTCGGTAACTATGGATTAAAAACCCCGACCCTCACTAACCGTATGTTTTGTAGTGTTGTGGTATCAATACTGCTTGACGAACCGGGAATAACACCTACCATGTCATCTAGTGTACTATTCATATTCACCCACATAGATACCCAAGTTACCCATTGTTCACTTTTTCAAGTGGTGGTGAGTTTTATTTATCAAGAAAAAATATTTGTCCATGAAACTTTCGTTATCTAAAACCCCTTCTACCTCTCACCACTGGTCTCCCTCCTTAAGACATTCCCCCTCTTTCACATCACAATATTAATAAGCATCAAATTTGGAACATAATAACACATTCAACAAAAATACCATTTACTAAAATGAAGGGGGCATGCCTCAGGAGAGGTTTTTCTTTTAAAAAAACATTCTCAAGGTGCCAAACGAGCTTAATTACATAAAGGGAACTCATTTAATAACTAATCAGCCGAAAGGAAAAAAAATGTGGAACTACTCATTACCAATTAAAAACCACTTAGGAAATAAATTTTCTTGAAAAATCCATTATGACTGATAGAATTACAAATACATTTCAGTTTCCAATGAAAAGGAACAATCATTTCTAAGAACCACATTCAGATTTCCTAACATGTGCATATATCATAAATTTAATACATATTTTTAAAACAATCAAGCAGATATGAAATTAAAATTAAAAGAATAGGCAAAGGGGACCTACCTCAAACATGTTGTTATTTGTCAATGACCTATCAAACTGACAATGGGTGGAGACACACACATGGATTTATACATATATTTATATACAACCCTAGCTGAATTGCACTTATTCCTCACACCATGAGGTAATATTCACAAAGAGAGAATATATATATATATATATATTACATACCCTATGCATTTTCATGTAGAATACCTTGACACCCACGACCTGAAACCATCATAGCGAGGTCCAACACACTACACAAATAATTAAATAAAACAATTAAACACTTAATAATCTATAAAACATTTCAAAATTAAACATAAGGGTTTTCAGTAATAACACACCAACTTATTGGAACACAAGAATAAATCACATAAATCATAATCTTCATCTTCAACAAGAGGGTTCAACAAGGGCTGTCAATATCACATCACAAGTGCCAACCGGGCCTTCACCCAATTCATAAACATTTTAATATCCATTTCTAAAACAAATCTGAAACTTCAAATACAACTCCAAAGGAAGAAATAAACATTTCCAAGAAAAACCACATTAAAACAAACTTATCTTTCTTTATAATAATTTAAAATACATATGGAGAAATGCACAACAAAACAACATGCTCGAAGTGGTAAATTTCCCATAAAAAATCCTTTCTCAACACACACACACCTCAATTACCCACAAAAACACATTTTTCACATTTATTATACTTTAGTACACCATTAAAACATTTTATAAAACAATTTTCAATAACACCCAAGGCTTTTGCATCAAAACCACACATAAACCCCTCTATTTACGTCAAGCTGGATATCAAGACTATTTTAAAATGTGTTACACCACATATTTATAATTTAATAAATTATTAAAAATAATTATAAACTATTTTCAATAAACAAAATATCATTTCCACCCAAAATATACCAAATTTTCTCATAAAAACTCAACTTTGGGCAATTGCACATTAATAAAATTATACTAAACATTGCAAGTTGCAAATTAACTTTCATGAATAGTGAAAATGTAATGTACCTTAATATCCGTATATTTTTTTAATTATATGGAATTATTTTGAGACCATGAAATTTGATGGGGAGCGATTCTGAGAACCGGAGTCCCAGAAATTATCCGTTGAATTTTGTTACGCTTTAATTAGTGCGCTTATACAGTTTTCCTAAAAAAGTGGGATATCTCTTAAATGGTTTCCCGAATCAGAAATCTAAGGGCACCGTTACATTCAAAATGACCGGGTTTACCCTAGGTGCGACTTATGTTTAGTCAGCGCATGCCTCCTTTCAGAAACCCCAAAAATGGCATAATCATAAATAAAATAATTAAATAAATTATATTATTTTTCAAATTCTTATAACTCACAAACGGTAGATCGAATTGGAAATCTGAGACCCCCGCTGAACACTTGAGGGAATGTTTTATTTATGAAGATACTAACATTGGCCACTGTGGGCCACCAGCGAATGTGAGTATTTGGCCGTAAATAAAATAATCAAGTGACAATTAATTTATTGTAAAATCCATGAAATTTAAATGGTAACTCAGATTGGAAATCTGAGAGTACTGTTGGGTTCGTTGGGGCGTGTTTAAATTGGCTAGATCCTAACCTTGATCACCACAGGTTGAGGGTGACTGTTAATAATTTTATGAACTTTTTTTGGGTATGTTCAGTAAACGTGCGAGCGGGGTTTTTGTTACTTTTGAACTAGTTCTTGGAATTGAAATTCGAGGACATTGTTGAACTCGCAGCGCCAATATTCTTTTAAGGATACTTTCACCTCGATGGTAGTTGGTAAAGGATGAAAGATAGTTTTTGTGTCTTTCGTGAAAGAATTAAATAAAAATAAAAATGTGTAACATTTGTATTTGTTGAAACCTCCCATATGGATGTTAAAGATGTGGGGACCACCAAAACTAAAACCTCACACTTGTTGTTAAAGAGGTGGGGACCACTTGAACTAAAACCCCTTTTTGTGAATTCATGGTGGTGGGAACCACCCATACCCCTCTTAAATGTGTAGAAGTCCCTTGGAATCCTCCCAATTAATTGCGCCAATGTAAATAAATTGGATTGACCCTTTTTAAATAGTATGAAACAACGTCGTCGAATTTAGGAAGGTTGCTAATAAATGAACCGTTATAAATTCCACGATTGTTACTTAACATTCCCCCATCTCAAATTTATATGAATCTTGGGAGGAATATTTGGGACCTATTCACTAAGCGACGATGTGCTGGTAAATTTTCGTTATGCCCAGCACTTGGAGAAACGTAACTTTTCTCCAATGAATAACTTCTTCAACAAAGAACACACTCCGGAATTGAAGAATGAGGAAAATGTTCGAACTGACTTTGGAAGCGTGATTGTGGAAGAGACGATCGTTGACATCCATTTTGACTTCGCCGTGTCCATCTCACGAACTTCGTAAAAAAACCTTCGAGGCATGGGTCTAATTATGCGTGTTTATTGTTTCCCCTGTACTTCCCTTATAAACAAAGAACATAGATCAACTCTTTAACACGTTGATCTACAGATAATTTCTTTTTGCGGTTTTTGGAATAATAATTGCTAGAGGTTGAGGGGTTTGAAGATCTTCATTAAAGTATTTGTTGATCCTCTTGAAACCGCTCTAACGCGGAGGGTGCGAGCCAAACAAACATGGACCGACCCCACCGTTATTCTTCATGAATGGTTTGTTTTTCATGATATAAAAAGGTGGTTTTGTGCCATAGTGATGATAACAGACTGGACAATCGAACCTGCCACCAGTGAGGGAATGGTGTGTGACCACAACCACCTCGCTGCACCACGGCTGCCCCGCCGGATCGCGGCCTCCGCGCCACCTCCTGCCGCACCGCAGCCTCCACGGACCTCACGGCCTCTGCGCTGCCCCGCTGTCTCCACAGCCCCCGTCGCCTCCACATTTCCCTCGCGGACATTGTGGCCCTCATTGCCTCCATTAAACCTCATGGCCTCTGAGGCCCTCGCAACCTCGGTGGTCCCCTCACTGCCTTCGCGGCCCACACTGCCTCCGTGCTGCCCCGCGCCGCCCTGTGCCGCCCCCGCGGCCTCGGTGACCCCTCGCAGCCCTCGCGGCCTCTGCATCACCTCATGCCACCCTTTCCAAGCCACCAGACTGGACAACCCAGAGTGGACCAGATTTCCCATTACAGGCCGGGTCGACCCGAACCGGGTCGGCCCCAGCCAGGCCGGACCGGTCCCGGACCAATTACCACCCTATACACTCTTCTGGCCATAACTTTGGCACCGAGCATCCATTTGATGAACCGTCTACGGCGTTGGAAACCGTGTAGTGATATGGTACCTTTGATATACCCCACTAGAAATTTGGAATAATTTTCGGTACGGTCAAGTTGGATCAAGCACAAATCCAACAGGGCCGTTGGGACAATAAGGTTAATAACTCATAGACCGGGAGTTCAATTGACGCATCGTCTGTTGAGTTCAGACCCCTATGACTTGGAGGTCCATTATGAAACTTCATCATAGGAATTCATGGAATTTGGAGTATTGGACAGAGTCTTGACGAGTGGATTCTCTTGGAGATGATCTAGCTTACTGCGGGAACCCTGTAGATGGCTATGGTGATGTTCAAGGATCTTGTGAGGGTCTGATGACATAATGGAGATGCATTAGTATCTTATGTGGGCATGTCGATGAACCTAAGATGTTATAGGATCCTATGGGGGTCTGAAGACTTACTATAGATATACTAGGATCCTTTGTGGGTCTGACGACGTACTGGGGATGTACAAGGATCCTGTGTGGGTCTGACGACATACTGGACATGTACTAGGATCTTGTGTGGGTCTGACGACGTACTGGGGATGTACTAGGATATTGTGTGGGTCTGATAAAATACTGGGTATGTACTAGGACACATTTTGGGTTAGACAATGTACTGAAGATATACTATCAATCCTATGGGGGGTCAGCACCGAGCGATCCTATGTGGGTCAACACCGAGCGATCCTGTGTGGGTCAACACCGAGCGATCTTGTGTGGGTCAGCACCTAGTGTTCTTGTGTAGGTCAGCACCGAACGATCTTATGTGGGTCAGCACTGAGCAATCCTGTGTGGGTCAACACCTATAGATCCTGTGTGGGTCAGTAGCAGAGCCTCTTAACAGACTAAGATTATTTAGTAGTTACATATAATCATTTTTACTTCTATACCTATGTTATACCTACTGTGAACTAAGTTTGTACCTATGTGGTACATTCCTTTGTGGTAATACCTTAGTGGTATAATTCTGTGTGGCATACCTGTTTGTAACTTACCTTCGTGGTAATCCTTCCTTTGTGGAGTAGTTGACCTTGGGCTTTTGAGTTGGACTCTGTGTTTCCTCATGATTTAGATGGGCATACTTGATAACTTAGGTATATGTATGGGAATATACCTAAGTAGGGTTTTTAGTTGATTTCACGCTATTTGATTTATCCTTTGTGGATTTTGTGAGACCATGAGGGTCTTAGGGTCCCTACTGAGTATCATTATACTCACCCCTACACGGGCTATGGCCGCGCCTTATTGTGTTTTGTACACACGACGGACATCACTGACTGAGGATGAGGGTACCAGGACCGGACGGTGCTCGGATGTGGACCTTATGGAAGGAAGGCTTGGGGTAGTCACGGCACAGGCCCTGGGGGACGGGTCATGAAAAATTGGTATCAGAGGAGTCGGTTATACCATAAAACATTGGAATTTGATACTTTTAACAGAAAAATGTGTTATGTGTTGTCAGTGTGGTTATCATTTTAGGGAATCCAGTGTTGGTGCGGCGGCTGACGTATCCATACACCAGGACCCTGACTTTCGATTTCTGACTCAGTGCATGAACACACTAATTGCATGTGTGTGTTTGAAAAGTTTTCTTGTGTTTTTTTGAGTCATCTAACCATGTATAACTTAATGACCGTGGTTCACCTGTTCCTTATTAGGATTCCACTGCGTAGACAGCTAGATAGGATTCCCGAGAGAGTGAATGATGATGATCCACCGAGTGACGAGGCTCCGGTGCTAGGCCCTCTTACTATGTTGGCACCTTAGGGTGGTGTACCAGCAGCACCACCACCCGTTGGGAAGCAGTTACCAACAGCCACACTGGTAGATGGTGCACGCCGACCAAGCACATTGCATGAGTTCCAGCAGCAGAGGCCTCTATGGTTCTGAGGTGAGACAGATTCCCATGTAGTAGAGGGTTGGCTAGAGGTGATTTCTAGAGTTTTCTGCCTAGTTGAGACACGAGTATATAAAATGGTGATCTTAGATACTAGTCTTTTTTAGGGAGAGACAATAAGGATTGTCTGCATAGTGATGAGGCTTCGGTATGGTTAGTGTTACCCGAGATGGTACCTTCGAGTAGTGTGCTAGCTATATCACTACACGTTGGTCAGAAATTACAACTGATGGTACAGGTAGAAGATACATATATGCTTAGTGCCTTAAAAATGTTTCAGCATAAAATACCCCTCACGTTTAGAGGAGATCCCGCCCCATAGGCGGTTGAGGAATGGCTTGAAGAGGTGGCTGAGAGTTCCCTAGAGCTTCTATGGATTTTTCATGATGACATGTCGGTGGTTGAGTATTCATTAAGTTGTGCCGACCATATCAGGTGCTCGATGAATATAGTATGACAAGTGAATCAGGGCTCAGACTGCTGAGCGAGGTGTGTTTAGGTAAATCCAATCCAGTACTATTATTCTATGTATTACTACTTATATTAGGGTGTTAGGGAGTACCATTATGTTTGAATGTTCTTTGGATAAGCGGATGGAGCTAGTAAATTTTAGCAGTGGGAAAGTAAGAAATTGACGCCAGTCTGAGAGACATGGGAGTGTAAAATGTTTCGGGAAGAGGATGTTTTAAGGACAACTGAATCTGCAGGCCTGCAGATGTGGGAGCAGAGCTAAGAGAGCAGCATAAGGTGGTGTACATTTGGACATGTTACAACCACCACCCCTATGTGGATCCCACTAGGCTCAGGGATCTGGAGGAAATAGGAAGGGAGTAACTGCATGCGGTCTAAGAGTGAGACCCAAGGGATCTAGGAATGATTAAAGGTACAGTATGTGTCTAATAACAGCTGCCGTATCAATATAAATAGGCACCAATCATTCCTTCCTTCAACAAATCTTGTCTACAACCTAGAGTTTCTGGTTATACCATTGACTTGACCCTTGTGTGTGGAGATACCTTTGAGAGGATGTAACGCCCCGACCCTAGTTACCCAAAGTCGGTGCATTATTACATAACATTGGAATGATCACAAGAAAGATCAAATCTCAAAATACCGATTGGTTTAGTAGCCTTGGAAGCACTAGATATATTCATAAAGTTTTACATTACATCATAAAGTGAAAAACTACTACAACAACATAATGTCTCCATAGTCCACACTATTATCCCCTCATAATATCCCTGCATGTCATTCATAACTTACTTCTTCACATCCTGGTAAAAATAAAACATAGAAAAAGGGTGACCTCAAATGCCCAGTAAGGATAACAATATAGCAGAACCTTTCCAAAATAAGCATAAACATTTAAGGCAATGTATAACTAAAACAAAATCCTTTTAAACTTGAACTTCAGCATAGTATGGAAAAAGTAAAATGAAATAATACCATTTACTTATTCACATGGATATTCTACTAATTGAATAATCACATGCAATATCAATCACCACTTTCAAAATGATGGAATGCATAATGTCAGACTATCATAACCACATAGCCAAGGCCTCGTGCCAAGACTACAAATAAGATTTTTACAAGGCCTTGTGCCAAGATACTAGTTTGTCTCATGATATCTACCGATGCATCTATGATCTATAGCCGGCTCCACCCGTCACATAATAAGTCCAATGCATTCTTCATATGAACAGGTTTAAACATAACATAACCATTCGTATTAAAACTAGCAAACAAAATGTCAATACATTAACCACAAACCATTAATGGTATAAAAATAACACATCCACAGTCAAACATAACTCATTTGATACAATATGGAAGATTGTATTGTATCACATCAACCTCAATCACGAATAATGAAGGATGTTGACATAGATGAAAATAATCATCAAAACTATTTGAGATAAATATCCCCCTTTTTCTTGAAATCATTTAAAAGTCTCACTATTTGTCAAGAAGCCATTTAAAAATAGATTTTTGAATCACAGTGTCCCATACCACTTTGAAACTTTTAAAAGGAGTTTTAATTTTAAAACTTTAATGTCCATATAAATAAATCCTTAATACCATTTTTTAAAACATGGACATTAATGAGGAAGATTTATAAGAAATAGTCTTTAAAACATTTAAAAATGGTATTTTAGTTAGAGATTCTAACCAAAAGAGCGACACTTGAATACAAATAATTGAGGTAATCAAAACATTGTAATATCAGGAGAATAAAGGGATTCATGATATACTATGTCAAAGTACAATATATACACCACATAAACGTTATTTGGTGTAAAACAATAAAGAAGTCTCAATGGAATTTAAATTGAGATGAAATCTCTCATAAAGGACGTATCCTTAGGTTAAGGATAAATCAATGACATAATTATGTGTGAAAAATATAAATACACTCAATATGATTTGATATTTAGTGTAAATCAATCAGATGACATTCACACATATTCTTGTAAAAACAACACCAATGAATTGGATATTTAACTAAACAAATGGAGATTGAGTTAAAATTACTCTTATCAAGTTCATACCGATCACTTGAGAA
This sequence comes from Viscum album, assembly GCA_963277665.1. Lineage (NCBI taxonomy): Eukaryota > Viridiplantae > Streptophyta > Magnoliopsida > Santalales > Viscaceae > Viscum > Viscum album. Next base: position 110,873,809 of record OY728157.1, on the reverse strand, counting down.
TTTATCAATGGAGTGATTATGTGTATCAAAAGTATATCCACAGAAAAGGGAGTATAAATTATGCCATAATCAAATGAATAGTGATTCCACACATAATCTTGGGGTAATATAATCAATGAAATATGCGTAAAGCCAAATGAGTGGAAATTGAAATCTCAAATTCCCTTATCGATTAGGTAACTTACGAAACATACACCCATGAAAGAATGATCATACCATGATGATGTAAATACCCATAAATTAAATTATATTACTCGATGAATACAATCATGGGCAGTACACATACACAACATGCAATAATTAAGTGGTGATCAATGGAATTCTCATGAAATTAAGAGTGACTTAAGAAACCCCTTACCACGTTGTAATCAACTGAGTAGTATGAACAAAATTTAATAACCACCAAATTATTTTCAGAATAACATGAATATAATGATAATCATGATAATATATATCAAATGGAAGTACACAATACAAGACTTTCAATAATTTAGTGGCGAACAATGGAAATCTCACGGAATTGAATGTGAGATAAGAAAATCCCTTACTTTGTACTTTTTCCTTGGTTGAGGTAGGTTAACCACCTGTATAATGGTGAAATAATTGTTATTGAATTATACAAGAATTATTTACTTTAATATGATATCATATATGATCTTTTAATACTGATTTGTTAATAACATCTTAGAATTATCGTCATTTCGGTTGTTAACGGGTTCATTTTAATTTCTATTCTTTTTTATGTGAGCCATATTCATTATTAATGACATGTATATTATTCATATCCAGAATTATAACAAGTCCTTAGATACTATTTTTAAATAATCAAATTATAATTATACTTGAATGGATATGATGGATAATGAATCTCATCGCGTTCGTGGAGACGGTAGTCCGTTCATACGCACGAGCAACAATATCATTCTTTTGATATTAAAATAATATATAATTGGAATGTATATCATATATACAGAATCATTATCATGTTATATTTGTTATTTACACGAGTTACACATCATTATTATACCCATCCAAATAATAATATATTGAATAACAATTACACCACGACGTGGAGATGGTAAGTCGTACGTACGCACGTATGGTGACATGTTATTCAAAGGATGGATAGAATACTGAATATGGTTGTACCATATTTATAATAACATCACAGTATATATATGATACTGTATTTATTATTTTATATTGGTAATAACAAAGAATGAAGAAGTGGAAGAAGAAAGGAACTTGAAAAGGGGTGGTGAAAACATAACCTCTTCTTCGGGTTCTTCCTTTTGATATGATCAAAAGGGCTCCTTAGGTTTGCTTTATGATAAAAATAAGGCCCCTAGGTTGTAGTGAGGGAAGTTTAGAGAATATTTGGGCAGGGTTTGGCCGAACCAAAAGGATTTCAAGGTGAGAAGAAATGAGAAGGAGGAGTTCCCTTTTATAAGAGGGGTGAGGGGCACCTTTGGAAAAGCTAGAAATATTAATTTATAATAAATTCATATTCAGTTTCTAATGGCTCAAAAGTTGATTATTCAAAGGTTAAGGTGGGGATAGGTCTCAAAATATTCAGAAAATATAATTTAGATAGGTTTGGGTCACTATATTAACCTTATCTTTTATTTTTAACTCTTAGTTAATTAGTTTGACATTTACCATGTCACTTTGTATTTTTATATTATATAGTTAATAAACTTACTATATACATCCAAGAGACCCCCAAGTGGTCCATTAATGATATACCTATCATTATATAAGTCTCTTGGCCTAAAATTAGATTTTTTGGAATTTAATATCAATTAATAATATAATATTTGTTTTAAAAACTATTTTATGTCAATTTTGACACTATTCAATAGTTGATTTTTGTGAAACACATAACAGACTGATTACATCAAAAAAGTAAATTAAATCAATCCTAATATGTCATATTAACCTATAAAAGTATTTTAATTCAATTAAAGTCTCAAATTATATTTATTTTGGTATTTATAATATCAATTATTTTAATTTTTCACTATTATGGTAATTACTGCATCACCATTGTCTCATAAATAAATTAACTTATTTAATGTCTAAAAATTATAAATAAACTATAATTATGTAGGAAATAATTTTATCTTTCTAATGAATATCTATAGTCTAAAATCCAACATATATAACCCTATGTAACAATTGTTTTGCTAAAAGATATATGCTTGTGTCATTTTTGTATTTATTTTAACTTAATTAAAATAAAGTGTCATTATCACTTACAAGTGGATCCATGGGGTCCCAAAATCGACCCAAAGATGCCCATGGTCGACCATGTATTAAAAAATAGGGTTAAGCCACGTTTTAAGGGAATTTAGTATTATTATAATATTATTTTTTAACCCTTGTTTACCAGATTTACCCTTTAACCATGGTAAATAAAATATTTACCGAAGTAATTATCCAAAATGTCTAAAAATAAAAGTTACCTATTTACACAATTTTAAAATACTGATTCCAAATATGGAATCCATTTTTCCAAATTCAAAACACATAAGTGGCAGAAATTAATTTAAAATTAATTCTCGTTGTTAAAACAAAAAGCGTGTTTTTAAGAGATAATAACTATCAAAAGATTGGCACTTGTTTATGTCTGATTTAAATGTGAAATTATGTTCAATGACCCACATTGTATTACATGGTAAAAATATATTCTAAATATACTTTAAAACCACTCATATTCATAATTTATCACTATTAATTATTTTGATTAAAAAAGTTGTTTTTAATTAAAATTTAGTAATTTTCACTATTCATCCAAATATGAAAGTTATCCAAAAAGTACCAAAATTTCACCCTAGGCTAATTTAGATACTATGAATCCAAAAATGAATTCCATTTTTAGAGATAGAATTTATAAAATATCAAAATGTAGGTATTACTATTCATAACGGCTAGTTTGATTGGTTGTGGTGTGTTAAAATCTCGAAGTTGCGTACAATGCACGCCATTGCATTATTCGAAGGGAAACATACCGTGGAAGCTTGGGGTGTTACATTCTCCCCTCCTTCAATAAATTGCGTCCTCGCAATTTTTAAAATTGTGCTTGGGAATATAATGGAAAGTCCCACATCGGAAAAAGAGTCAATAAAACTATCACTTTAAAAGAAAGAAAGAGAGGTATAAAGGTCATCCATGATAACCCATACTCGGATTCCATGTAGGAAAACATGGATATGGATGATAAACTATGGGTCAAGTTCTGATGGAGAGGGAGAGAAATCATGATCAGGAGAAAGTTACCAATAAGAAAACCACAAACTTGTGTTGGGACAAACGGCCATTAGTCTCCTAGTAGGAATGTAAACAGACAACATTTTTTTAAGTTACATTACATAAGGACGAGGAATTCATTTATGATATTGACTAAGAACATAAAGAGATATACTTACTTCTTAAGTAGAGTTTCATTCTTTAATAAATTTCCACCACTAACTCAAATTTTTTTAAACGATGAGTATTCAAGAAGACTTGGTCACACTGGAAGAGCTAGAATAAACTTATATAGAATCACATGATCCATGCAGGATAAACTATATATTTAAATTGTTTTTGAAGATTAATCAAATCCAAAATGGTTAGTGCAAGATCTAATGATCCCCCAAATGGATATTCCTTGAGATAAATATGCACTAATCCTAATTTCTAAAATTAAACCAATAATACCACAAAGTTAAATAAATACCATTCAATAATCAATTGTCCTTAAAATCCTTCAATATAATCCAAACTAATATTGAAACCAAAAACATTGAAGAATTTGATTATGTAGTCTCCCATGTTAAATTGTATCTCCAAATGACATCAAATAATCTTAAAGTCAGATACTTAAAAGTAATTAACCTCATCACATATTCTCTATTATAGGTTAATCATTTCCATAAATAACCCAAATCACTATAAATACACAATAAAAACGTATATAAAAATCTACCATTACTCCACAAATGAAACCCCATTGTATTCTATTTTCCATGGGCATATAGTGTTCCCAAAACGCGAACATCTTCCAAAATAACATTTATCACTAAATCACCAAATCATTTTCCTATACCATGGGTATTCATTTGATAAGACATAAGAACCCAAATCAACTTATTATTGATCAATAAAATCATTTAACTAAAAAAAATATTCACACTAACCAGGGACATCACATAGTCCAGTGGTAGGCGATAAATCTCAATCTCACATTGGTTGTGGGTTCGATTCTCACAGCTTTTTCCGACGCGATGGGTTGTCACAAGGTCTACGTGTTGTCCTTTTTCAAAAAACTATATTTTATAATATTACCAAAATGAGATAAATTCCTCAAAATAACATAATTTAACCACAAATGTTATATCATACCTTGAATTTTCATCCCAAATTATAATAACTTATAATTATCTCAAACCCAAATGATCATATAAAACCAAATGGTTATTTATACATATATCCACAAGAGAAGAGAAAATTCTTCCTCAAATATCATTCTCACATGGAAAACTGCGGGGTTACAAAGACAAGAGAAAATTATTCCAAAGTAAACCCATCAACAAGGAGCGCTAATACTTTTTAAACATTTCTCTAACCATTTATTTCCACATAGCTTCTTCTTTGACCAAGAAAATATCCTATAGAATAGGACATTCACTCAGGTAATGGCCAGGTCCACAACATTTATGGCGAATGACTGTAAATGGACTCTTGGGACCATTTTTATCTTCTTCCATAGTACTCTTCATTTTTCTTCGTCAATTCTTCACTTTATGTCCTTCCTTCCTGCACGTAAAGTATTTCGTTGTCCCATTGAGACACTTTCCTGGGTGCCTCCTTCCACATTTCCTGCATGATGAAAATTGAGGGTTCTTTTCTCCAGGGTCTCCATTGCTGGAGCTCTTATCATTCATCACCTTTCTCTTCCTTGTTGAGTCTGGGAGTTGGTTAATATATATGTTGTTGATCATATTTTTGGAAAACTGATTTGGCATAAAGACGATATTTTTTATGCCTATCAACATTCCATTTTGTTGCGCATTTCCACCACCATTACCACCTTGTACATCATTCTCAAAGTCACTATGACTTCCTTGGAATCCAGCCATTGACTAAAACCAGAAAGTATTGTGTGAGTAACAGTAGTCATAAAATAATTTAGAGATTAACATGTCACCATATTCTCAATTTGAAACATATTAGGATTAAACAAGGTCATTTACTCTCATTTTATATATATTACTTAAATTGGTTAGTAAATAAAATGTAAATTATCCTAAGCATAACCCCCAGGAGTGTCGTAACCAAGAGTGCAGCAAGGCCCGTTGTCGTGCACCAGTTCCCGTTCGAGTCTAGCTCAAAGTGGTGTTTTCTGGTGTTACCCCTAGGTACATCTGTGCCAGAGCTGCCTCTACCAGCTCGTATCCAGACAGGGATGTATTGCTCGGAAAACTCACAAAATCTCTACAATACCAAAATTCTAGGAAGTTCTTTTATACTAATCCTCAAAGCTCATCTTAGGTCTACGTGCTCTAATCAGAGTTCATCTAAATCTAGCTTCCAAGGTTTGTACTAAACTTCCTCTAATACCAACTGTAATGCCCCGACCCCAGTTACCCAGAGTCGGTGCATTATTACATAACATTGGCATGGTCACAAGAAAGATAAAATCACAAAAGACCGATTGGTTTAGTATCCTTGGAAGCACTATATATATTCATAAAGTTTTACATTACATCATAAAGTGAAATACTACTACAACAACATAATGTCTCCATAGTCCACACTATTATCCCCCCATAATATCCCTGCAGATCATTCATAACTTACTTCTTCACATCCTGGAAAAAATATAACATAGAAAAGGGGTGAGCTGAAATGCCCAGAAAGGATAAAAATATAGCAGAAACTTTCCAAAATAAGAATAAACATTTAAGGCAATGTATAACTAAAACAAAATCCTTTTAAACTTGATCTTCAACATAGTATGGCAAATGTAAAATGAAATAATTCCATTTACTTATTCACATGGATATTCTACTATGTGAATAATCACATGCAATATCAATAACCACTTTCATAATGATGGAATGCATAATGTCAGACTATCATAACCACATTTCCAGGGCCTCGTGCCAAGAATACAAATAAGACTTTGCCAAGGCCTTTTTTCAAGACACTAGTTTGTCTCATGAGACCTACCGATGCATCGAGGAGCTATAGCGGGCTCCACCTGTCACTTAATAAGTCCAATGCATTCCTCATATGAATAGGTTTAAACATAACATAAACATTCGTATTAAAACTAGCATAAGAAATGTCAATACTTTAACCACAAACCATGAATGGTATAAAAATAACAAATCCACAGTCAAACATAACTCATTTGATACAATCTGGAATATTGTATTGTATCACATCAACCTCAATCAATAATAATGAAGGATGTTGTCATAGATGAAAATAATCATCAAAACTATTTGAGAGAAATATCCCCCTTTTTCATGAAATCATTTAAAAGTCTCACTATTTGTCAAGAAGCCATTTAAAAATAGATTTTTGAATCAAAGTGTCCCATACCAATTTGAAACTTTTAAAAGGAGTTTTAATTTTAAAACATTAATGTCCATATAAATAAATCCTTAAAACCATTTTTTAAAACATGGACATTAATGAGGAAGATTTAGAAGAAATGGTCTTTAAAACATTTAAAAATGGTATTTTAGTTAGAGATTCTAACCAAAAGAGCGACACTTGAATACAAATAATTGAGGTAATCAAAACTTTGTAATATCATGAGAATAAATGTATTCATGATATACTATGTTAAAGTACATTATATACACCACATAAAAGTGATTTGGTGTATAACAACAAAGAAGTCTCAATGGAATTTAAATTGATATGAAATCTCTCATAAAGGCCGTATCCTTAGGTTAAGGATATATCAACGACATAATTATGTGTGAAAAATATAAATACACTCAATATGATTGGCTATTTAGTGTAAATCAATCAGATGACATTCACACATATTCTTGTAAAAACAACACCAATGAATTGGATATTTAACTCAACAAATGGAGATTGAGTTAAAATTACTCTTATCAAGTTCATACCGATCACTTGAGAATTTATCAATGGAGTGATTATCTATATCAAAAGTATATCCACAGAAAATGGAGTGGAAATTATTCCATAATAAAATGAATAGTGATTCCACACATAATCTTTGGGTAATATAATCAATGAAATATGTGTAAAGCCAAATGAGTGGAAATTGAAATCTCAAATTCCCTTATCGATTAGGTAACATAAGAAACATACACCCATGAAAGAATGATCATACCATGATGATGTAAATACCCATAAATTAAAGTATATTTCACAATGAATACAATCAAGGGAAGTACACATACACCACATGCAATATTTAAGTGGTGAACAATGGAATTCTCACGAAATTAAGAGTGAGTTAAGAAACCCATTACCACGTTGCAATCAACTGAGTAGTATGAAAAAAATTTAATAACCACCAAATTATTTAAAGAATAAAATTAATATAAAGATAATCATGATAATATATATCAAATGGTAGTACACAATACACCACTTTCAATAATTTAGTGGCGAACAATGGAAATCTCACGGAATTGAAAGTGAGATAAGAAAATCCCTTACTTTGTACTTTTTCCTCGGTCGAAGGTAGGTTAACCTCTTATATAATGGTGAAATAATTGTTATTGAATTATACAAGAATAATTTACTTTAATATTATATCATATATGATCTTTTAACATTGATTTGTTAATAATATCTTAGAATTATCGTCATTTCGGGTGTTAGCGAGTTCATTTTACTTTATATTCTTTGTTATGTGAGCCATATTCATTATTAATGACATGTATATTATTCATATCCAGAATGATATCAAGTCATTATATACTATTTTTAAATCACCAAATTATAATTATACTTGAATGGATATGATGGAGAATGAATCTCATCGCGTTCGTGGAGACGGTAGTCCGTACGTACGCACGAGCAACAATATCATTTTTTTATATTATAATAATATATAATTGAATGGTATATTATATATACAGAATCATTATCATGTTATATTTATTATTTACATGAGTTAGACATCATTATTATACCCGTCCAAATAATAATATATTGAATAACAATTACACCACGACGTGGAGACGGTAAGCCGTACGTACGCACGTATGGTGACATGTTATTCAAAGGATGGATAGAATAATGAATATGGTTGTACCATATTTATAATAACATCACAGTATATATATGATACATGAGTTATTATTTTATATTGGTAATAAAAAAGAAATAATAAGTGGAAGAAGAAAGGAACTTGAAAAGGGGTGGTGAAAACATTACCTCTTCTTCGGGTTCTTCCTTTTCATTTGATCAATAGGGATCCTTAGATTAGCTTTATGATCAAACTAAGGCCCCTAGGTTGTAGTGATGGAAGTTTAGAGATTATTTGGGCAGGGTTTGGCCTAACCAAAAGACTTTGAAGGTGTGAAGAAATGAGAAGGAGGAGTGCCCTTTTATAAGAGGGTTGAGGGGAACCTTTGGAAAAGTTAGAAATATTAATTTATAATAAATTCATATTCGGTTTCTAATGGCTCCAAAGTTGATTATTCAAAGGCTAATGTGGGGATAGGTCGAAAAACATTCATCCAATATTATTTAGATAGGTTTGGGTCACTATATTAACCTTATCTTTTAGTTTTAACTCTTAGTTAATTAGTTTGACATTTACCATGTCACATTGTATTTTTATATTATATAGTTTATAAACAGACTATATACATCCAAGAGACCCAAAAGTGGTCCATTAATGATATACCTATCATGATATAAGTCTCGTGGCCGAAACATAGATTTTTAGGAATTTAATATCTATTAATAATATAATATTTCTTTTAAAAACTCTTTTATGTAAAATTTGACACTATTCAATAGTTGATTTTTGTGAAACACATAACAGAATTATTACTTCGAAAAAAGTTATTTAAATCAATAATAATATGTCATATTAACCTAGAAAATTAGTGTAATTTAATAAAAGTCTCAAATTATATTTATTTGGGTATTTATAATATCAATTATTCTAATTTTTCACTATTATGGTAATTACTGCATCACCATTGTGTCATCAATAAATTAACTAATTTAATGTCTAAAAATTATAAATAAACTATGATTATGTAGGAAATATTTTTATATTTCTAATGAATATCTATAGTCTAAAATCCAACATATATAACCCTATGTAACAATTGTTTTTCTAAAAGATATATGCTTGTGTCATTTTTGTATTTATTTTAACTTAATTAAAATAAAGTGTCATTATCACTTACAAGTGGATCCATGGGGTCCCAAAATCGACCCAAAGATTACCATGGTCGACCATGTGTTAACCAATAGGGTTAAGACGCGTTTTAGGGTAATTTATTATTAATAAAATATTATTTTTTAACCCTTGTTTACTAGATTTACCCTTTAACCATGGTAAATAAAATATTTACCGAAGTAATTATCCAAAATGTCTAAAAATAAAAGTTACCTATTTACACAATTTGAAAATCCTGATTCCAAATATGGAATCTATTTTTCCAAATTCAAAACACAGAAGTGGCAGAAGTTAATTTAAAATTAATTCATGTTGTTAAAACAAAAAGCGTGTTTTTAAGAGATAATAACTATCAAAAGATTGACACTTGTTTATGTCTGGTTTAAATGTGAAATTATGTTCAATGACCCACATCGTATTACATGGTAAAAATATATTATAAATATACTTTAAAACCACTCATATTCATAATTTATCACTATTAATTATTTTGATTAAAAAATTTGTTTTTAATTAAAATTTAGTAATTTTCACTATTCATCAAAATATGAAAGTTATCCGAAAAGTACCAAAATTTCACCCTAGGATAATTTCGATACTACGAATCCAAAAATGAAGTCCATTTTGAGAGATAGAATTTATAAAATTTTAAAAAGTAGGTATTACTATTCATAACGGCTAGTTTGATTGGTTGTGGTGTGTTAAAATATCGAAGTTGCGTACAATGCACGCCATTGCATTATTCGAAAGGAAACGTACCGTGGAAGCTTGGGGTGTTACATAAGAGACTCAATAATCACACTTATGCTGATAGTGTGATCTGACCCTTAAGGTGAGGGTTTCGGTTGGAACCTCTTGGTGGCAGCATCGAGGCCTTATGACGTTAGTTTGGGTATGGACTGGACATCGATAGTTCAAACTCAGATTGGATGTATTAGGAAAGAAGGATGTTATTTCTATACACTGTTGTAATGGGGTTTTCCTTGGTCGGTGAAAAGGGAATCCCAGGTAGAACATGATAAACTCATGCATTGGAGGGTGCAGCCAATCACTCTTGAGTTGGCCAAACATACCAGTGTGGTAGTAGGTGTTTTGAGTTTTTAGTTCCAAACAGGAGTGTCAGAGCATGAGGAAATCTTTTTAAAAGTTGTTTCTAGGATTACCCCCTGTAGGAATAGGGACTTCTTGTTTGGTTGGGTACTACCCGAGTTTTGGACCAGACTTCCCCAGGGTAACGTCACCCTTTTCAGCTTTAAAGAAGAAGGAGGAGACTTTCCTGTGAACAGAGAAGTGTCAACATTGCCTTCAGAAGTTGAGAAAATGATGATGGATAGATTTCCCCCAGGACTATGACTTTGAGGTAATCTTTACTACTGGGTAGGGAAATGTGAAAACAGACACACTCAGCAGGAGGTTTGGTCAACAACTATTGAGTGAGCCATCGGATCCCCTTGTTGCGCTGTAGATAACCTTTCATGGATATAGATGGATAATTTTACCTCTAGTCTATGGATATCACTCCCCCAATCCTTTAGTGAATTCATGAGGCACATCTTAGGGGAATTGATTGCGAGGCTCAACGTGCTCAGATATCCTCAGGGCAGGAACCTGATGAATTTTCAGAAGGTGGGGAGCATGTCGTCCCCTTCATTGAATGTTCCATGGTTCCAGTGATACTTCAGGAGGAGGTGTTGAGGGAGTTCCATACGTGCCCTCCGACAGTACATCATGGTGTGATGAAGAAGTACCAGGACCTACGTTGTCAGTACTGGTGGCTTGAGATGAAGAAAGAAGTGGCAGAGTTTGTATTACGATGTCTCACTTGTCAGCAAGTGAAGAAATCACATATTTGGCAGATGTCTTATTCCAATAGGATATATAGACCCCTGGAGTTCTAGAAGGGGGAAAACATATTCTTGCGAGTCTCTCCTCGATGGGGACTAAGGATATTTGGCTAAGGTGTCAAGTTATCACTAAGGTTTATTTCCCCTTTTCTGATACTTCAGAGGATATGCGAGGTAGTATTCCGGTAGGCTCTTCCATCACAGTTGGAGAGGGTGCATGACGTCTTCCACATATCTCAGTTGTGGAGATATGTGCACAAACGATCTCACATCATTGACCACAATGAGAAGGGCTTCGATAATGGGGTGAAATTTACAGAGGTTCCAGTGGAGATTGAGGAATGACAGGAGCGGGTCCTTCATGATGGGTTGATACCTCTATTTCACATACACAGGTAGCACGAGAACCTCTATGAGAGCACAAGGGAGCAGGAGGCTCAGATTTGTGCACAGTACCCTCTTATGGTTATTTTGCCTTTCTTTTGGCTTTTGAGGACGTAAATCTCGTTGTGGGGGGGGGGGGAGAATGTAATGTCCCAGAATTTCCTTATATTTTTTTAAATATATGGAATTTTTTTGCGACTGCAAAATCTGACGGTGCACGATTTCGAGGCCCGGAGTACCCATAAAGATCTATCAAAGATTTGTTATGCTTTAATTAGTGCGCGTAAGTCATTTTTATTGAAAAAGTGGGATAACTCTGAAATGGTTTCCATAATCAGAAATTTGAGGGCACCATTGCGTTCAGAATGACGAGTTTAGCCTAGTTGAAACTTAAATTTGGTTGGCGCAGGCCTCTTGTGAGAAAACCCAAAAATGGAATAATCATAAATAAAATAATTAAATAAATTATTTTATTTTTCAAAGGCTTGTAACTCATAAACAGTGTCTTGGACTGCAAATCTAGGACAACCGCTGAACTCATGATGGCATGCTCTTTTTAAGAAGACACTATCTTCAGCCAGTGCAGGCCACCAGTGAAAGTTAGTTTTTGGCTGTAAATAAAATAATTAATAGACAATTATTTTATTGTAAAATCCATAACATTTAAATAGTAACTCAGATTGGAAATCTGAGAGTACAGTTGGATTTTATGGGGTTATTTTCACTTGGGAAAAGCCTAACCTTGACCGGTGTGGGTCGAGAGTGACTGTTAATAATTTTCAGACCTTTTTTTCATGTACGTTCCGTAAACGTGTGTGCTGGTTTTTTGTAACTTTTGAACTGGTGCTAAGAATTGAAATCTGAGGACACCGTTGAACTTGCAGCACAAGTATTATTTTAATAAGACTTTCACCTCGACGATAGTTGGTCGAAGGTGAAAGTTAGATTTTGTGTCTTTCATGAAAGAATAAAATAAAAATAAATATTTTAAATATTTTTATTTGTTGAAACCTTTCATGTGGATATTAAAGAGGTGGGGACCACCTGAACTAAATCCCCCCAAACTTGTTGTTGAAGTGGTGGGGACCACCTGAACTAAAACCCATTTTTGTGAATTCATGGTGGTGGTGACCACCCAAACCCCACGTAAATGTGTGGAAGTTACTTGGAATCCTCCCAATTAATTGTGCCAATGTAAATTAATTAGATTGTCCAAATTTAAATATTAAGTAACAGCATCATTTGAATTTAGGATGGTTCCTAATAAATGAACCGTCATAAATTCCATGATCATTACTTAACTTCTCAATCTCTTATTTATATGGAGTTTGGGAAGAGGATTTGGGATGGCTTCACCAAGCGACGAAGAGCTAGTAAAGTGTCGTGACACCCAACACTTAAAGAAACATTACGCTTCTCCAATGAAGATCTTCTCTAATGAATAATAAACTCTATCATTGATGAATGAGGAAGACATTTGAACCGACTTTGGATGCGTGATTGCAGACGGGATGATTGTTGGCATCCTTTTCGCCTTCATCATTTCCATCTCACGACCTCTGTCCAAAAACCATCAAGGTAGGGGTTTTATTACGTGTGTTTATTTTTTCCCATGTTATTCCCTTCTAAACAAAGAATCTGGATCTACTCTCTATCTAGTTGATCCGCAAATGAGTTCTTTTTTTGGATTTGGGAATAATCAGTTCCAGAGGTTGAAGGGTTTGATTTTCTTCATTCAAGATTTTATTGAGCTGCTTCCTACTGGTCTAACGTGCAGGGTGTGGGTCAAACAAACATGGCCCGACCCCTCTACCGTTCTTCATTAATGGTGTGTTATTCACGATGCAAGTAGGCGTCTTTGTGCCGCGGTGACGAACGAAGAGCGGCCGACCGAACTAGCCACCGGCAAAGGCACGACACGCGACCGTGCCACGCGAAGAGGACTTCTGGCCATCCGGCCTACCACAGCGGACCGCCCCACAACATCCACCCCACCGCACCACCGCACCATGGTCGCCCCACTAGATGATGTCCTCCACGCCGCCCTTGCGGCCTCCACGGCCCTCACAGCCTCCGTGCCACCTCGCGCCACCCCGCAGCCAGATAACGACGCCAAGGCCGGGCCATGAGACCGGGCCACCCAGCGGGCCCGGCCTACCCGAACAGGGTCCGCCCCGGCCGGGTCGGGTCGGGTTGGTATGACCAGGTCGGACCGGTCCCGGACCAGTTTCGACCCTATATGCTCTTTTGGACATAACTTTTGCACCGGGAATCCGTTTGACAAACTATCTACAACGCTGGAAACCTTGGAGCTAGACAGTCCCTTTGTTATACCCCACTAGAGATTTGGAAAAATCTGGGGTACAGTCGGGTTGTATTAAGCATGAATCCAACCGGGCCCTTGGGACAAAAAGGTTAATAAGTCAAAGACCGGTCGTCCAATTGATGTAACGTCTATTTTTTTGAGACCCCTATGATATGACAGTCCATTGGGATAATTCATCATGGGACTTCATGGAAGTTGGAGTATTTACCGGAGGCTTTTGGAGCATATTATTTTGGAAAAGAGTAAGCTTAGTGCCAGAACCCTGTAGCTTATTGTGGCAATGTACTAGGATCCTGTGTGGGTTTGACGATGCACTAGAGATTTACTAGGATCTTGGGTGGGTTTGAAGACGTTCTAGGGATGTACTAGGATATTATGTGGGTCTGATGATGTACTAGAGATGTATTAAAATTCTGTGTGGGTTTGACGATGTACTAGGGATGTACTAGATTGATTTGTGGTTCTGAAGACGTACTGGGGATGTACTACGATCTTGTGTGGGTCTGAAGACGCACTAAAGACACACTAGGATCATGTGTGGGTCTGATGACGTACTGGGGATGTACTAGGATCTTGTGTGGTTCTGACGAAGTACTGGAGATATACTAGAGATCCTGTGTGGGTCAGCACCCAGCGATCCTATGTCTCTCAGCACTGAGCTATCCTGTGTGGGGAAACAATGAGAAATCCTGTGTGGGTCAGCACCTAGCGATCCTGTGTGGGTCATCACTGATCTATCTTGTGTGGGTCAGCACTGAGCGATCCTATGTGGGTCAGCACCAAGAGATCTTGTGGGGGTCAGCAGAAGAGCCTTTTAAGAGAGTATGATGACTCAACAGTTACATCTAATCATTTGTACTTATGTACCTAAGTTATACCTGGTGTGTGATGAGTATGTTCATGTGTGGTACTTTCCATTGTGGTAATACCTTGGTGGTATTCTTCTATGTGTCATACCTATGTGGTACATACCTTAATGGTAATCCTTCCTTTGTGGAATCATTGATCTTGGGCTTTTGAGTTGGACTCTGTGATTCCTCATGATTGAGATGGGCATACATGATAACTTAGGTATATGTATTGGCATATACGTAAGTAGGGTTGCAGTTGATTTCAAGCTATGTGGTTTATCCTTTGTGTATTTTTTACGACCTTGAGTGTGTCGTGTTCCCTACAGAGTATCTTTATACTCACCCCTACACAGAAAATACCCATTCATTTTTGTGTTTGGTGAAGACGACGGACAATAATGACTGAGAACGAGGGTACCAAGACTGGATAGTTCCCAGAGGTGGACCATACAACATGTCGGTATGGGGATGATATTGGTTGATGTGGAGTGCTGAGGAGGAGATCTATACCTACCCTTCATATAGGAACCTCGGAGGATGACCCATTAGATGTCTTTCTATTTCATCAGTTGTATTTTATTTTAGTTGTACTTGTACCTTTATTACAAGTCTGGTATTCCAATCCATCTTACTTTAAGCCTCTTTTTTCTATACAATTTACTGGTGTTCGTATCTTGATGTGTGCTATGTTGTGTGTGTTTATAGGATACAAAGGCAATGCCTTCCCGATTTTAGGGGATAGACCTTTCGGTGCTAGTCACCAGCCCCTAGCCTATGGAAGGCGGGATTGGAGTAGTCAGGTCATGAGCCCCGGGGGATGGGTCATGATAGTGAAATACATGAATCAGTTGAATCTTAAATTAAAAAATTATGTGCATGTGGGAAGCTACCTCAAGTGATGACGAATTTCTGAAATCTGATGCGAAACATCAATCGCACCACCACCGGACCCAAAGGATACCAAAAACAACCTAACACGGAAAGATTAATCTCATAATTGAAGTATTTATAAAAAAACAAATTATAACAACTAGAATTTGGCCAAAAATAAAACCTCATCATAAGAACCCAAAATCGGGAGAAGGAACAAGAGAACCCACCATAGAAGAATTTCGTTGTCGCAGCTGCAGGAGGAGGGTGGTGCACCGGAGGAGACAACACACCAGAGAGGGGTCAGACGGCCGGGTCATGCATGAGAAGTTGTCGCGTAGCTAGACGGTGCATGGCAGAGAAGGAATTTTGGCCAGAGAGAGATTCTCCAAAGAGGAGAGGTCTGCCAGAGAGAGAGCTGCACAGGAGGGGTGTGCATCGATGGGCTTCAACTAGAGGGGATTTTCACACACTGGGAGAGGGAGGGGGGTTGAGTCATGTGCAGAGGTAAGGTGGAAGAAGAGGGGACCTAGGATTCTATAAAATACTTACATAATAATAATAATAATAATAATAATAATAATAATAATAACAGAACATTAATAATCAAAATGACAATAATAATAACAATAATAGTAACAATAAAAAGATTAATAAAAATAAAAATAAAATAATTATAATTATTTCTATTAAAACATTTTTTCCATTTTTTTCAAAATCCTAGAAAACAGTGAACAATTTGGCCACATGGTTGTCCAACCGTGCTCTAGCCATGCACGTCTATCAAAGACTCCCAAAATTTAAAAATTTAAAAGGATATCGCCCCAAAACACAAAGGCAAAACAAGATATAATTAAATAATGAATAAATCATGATCAGGGTGTGACATGTAACACCCTCACTTTAGTGATTCATTTGTTAGTTGAATAGGTATTATAGAAACCAATTACCAAGCCTGAGGTTTAAGGACATTGATTGATGTTAACAACCTCTCATGTACAGGGACATAGGGAAATCTCATATGATCACTATTTTTTACGATGGGTACGATGAAAACATAGTGAAAGGTAAATTTACCATCTTCTATAAGTCTTATGAAGTTTAATTTCACTATGTATCATCCCATTCTATTATATCTAAATAATTTTCTAAGGGTATCAAGATTCCACAAAAAGATTATACTTTTAATTTTTTGTAAAACCGTCTTGATGGTATGACGATCGTATATGAAGCCTATGATTCCAATTTGGATGACATTGGTAGGGATTTGATTGAACAATGTGTTTTCATTGTTTGTATGGATGAAGTTTATATCATCAAAGGAATGGATTATCATTTTCAACAGAAAACTCACATCAACTATCAAGGAAGAGAAGTCCTATTTCGTATTCCAAATCCAGCCAATGATCATCTATCAATGTGAAGATAAAATTTATCTTCTAATGGAGAACACATCCAATTTATGGGTCTTAATTCCCATTCATAATGAGTTTTTATCTCAAATGGTTGGAAATAAACATTACACTGAGGATAATACAACTATTTTGAATTTTGGGATGTTTTTTGCAATAGTTTTATAGCCTTAAAACAAAAAAGGAAGTTGAGTTAGAGAAATAACTCATTCCTAGTACCATAAAAATTTAAAATACACCCTATATAATGACCTTAATTGAGTTTCATTAATTGAGGAAGAAACTCCATGAAAACCTTGATAAGGGATACATTTGTCGAGCTATGTCCCCCTAGTGTGTACCTTTTTTTCATTTTTTAAAATAAGGATAGATCGATGTGACAATAAATTAATTATTTATAGATGGAAAATATCAAAATTAAGAACAACTATTCTCTTCCCTATATTGATGGGTTTTTATCATCTACATAGGTCAAAATATATTTTCAGGATTGATCTTTGCTCTATATAACATAACTTGTTGGTTAAAAAGGGGGATATACCCAAGACAACAATATGTACAAGGTATGTACACAATGAATATACTGTGATTCCATTTGGACAAACTTAATTCCCCTTCAATAATCTATATTTTATAAATAGAGTCATTATGGATTACCTTTATCAGTTTTTGGTAGTATTTATAGAGGATATTCACATTTACCTAATTAGAAAAGAATATCATTAATAACACTAGATAATTGTACTAATGTCCCTAAGGAAATATAAACTGTATGAAGACTTTACAATGTGTGGATTTTTTATGATGAATATTTCATTTTTTGGTAATTAATCTTATGAGTGTTTATATCAGTGGATCCATCCAAGACAGGGACTATTGAATGTTGGCCCATACCAATCAGTGTGATTGAGATCCGTATTTTTATTGGTTTAACTAGATATTATAGAAACATTGTTGATAATTTATATGGAATATATAATATTATGACTATGATAACTTAGTAGGGTTCTATGTTCATCTGGAATGATGAATATGAGAATAATATCAAGGAATTGAAGAGATGGTCAATCAGTCTGCCTGTGCAATATTTACCCTATAGGGTGAAAGGGGTTTTAATCTATAGTGATGTATAAGAGAAGGGATTGGGATGTTATATTATTCAAAATAACAATATTATATCATATGTCTCACAATAAATAATGATTCATGAGAAGAATTACCCAACACATGATTTGGAATTACCTATAATAAATTTTGCAATAATGATATGGAGGAATTATCTTTACAGAGAAAATTGTGATATTTATACTGATCATAAAAGTTTTATGTATATATTCAATTTGAAGGAGTCGAATATTTACAAGAGAAGATGGTTAGAGATGATAACGGCTTATAACTGGTCAATACATTACCACCTTGGGAAAGAAAACAAAGCGGCTGATTCTTTTATTCAAAAGGGTCCTGCTAACATATCTATAATGAGAATAACAAATATTGAATATTTCTATTTTAAAAATGGATGGATTTGGAGATCTTGACTGTGGGGGAAAAATCATATGTTGCTCAATTGAATGATGAACCATCTATCCAATTGAAGATTAAAGAGGTGAATAAGGGTGATGTGGAGCTATAAAAAAAAAGGTTAGAAATATTCCTATGTTTAATTTCAATCAATATGGAATGCTATAGTTTATGAACCGTGCATGAGCTCATTCCATACAAAATTTTTAGGGGGAGTTTTTATAGGAAATTCATTGTTCTTTATTATCCATTCATCCTGGGATTACGAACATGTATATGGAATTTAACGAATACTTTTGCTGGGATGTCCTGATGTGAGATATTTAAGAATTTATTTCAATGTGATTCAAATGATATCATGTTAAGGAAAAAATAATATCTATGGGGATGTTACATCCATTATACATATTGGAATGAAAATAAGATAACAACCCTATGTATATTTTTATTGGACACCCCAAAACATTTAAAGGAAGTAATTATCTATGGGTGGTAGTCTATTGACTTACTAAGTCAATGTACATTATTTATAGAGAAAAGACATATCTCTAGATATGTTTTATAGGATATACATTAAGGAAGCTGAAATGTTGCATAGAGTAAAACATTCCATTCTATCTCAACAGGATCCATGGTTTACCTCAAAATTCTAGAAAATCATTCTGTAATACCCTCATATGGAATTGAGTTCCAGCACTTCATATCATCCTAAAATTTGTGGTTAGTTATAATATACTATTAAAACCATAGAATATATGTTGAGGTTTTATTCTTTGGATTTTATAGAAGGTTGGGATAAACACCTTTATCTTATTGTGTATTATTAAAATAACATCTATCACTCAATAATTTAGATGACTCCTTATAAATCCCACTATAAGAATAATTGTATTTTTTCAACATATCGGAATGATGTTGGAGAGAGAAATCTACAGGGAACTGAGATCACTAAATAATTTGTAGAAAATATTATAACCATTTTTAATCACAACAAGGAACCTTATAATCGACATAAAAGTTATCATGATAACCAATGGACGGATATATAATTTTATGTTGGGGACAAGGTGTTTCTAATAATTTCTTCACAGAATAACATTATGAGATTCGTGAAAAAAGGGAAACTATGCCCTATATATATTGGTCCCTTTGAAATTCTTGATCGTATCAGGATAGTAGCCTACAAATGGGAACTAACAGTAAATCTCTCTCATATCCATGACGTGTTCAAGGTATCTATCCTATGTAAGTACATACCCAACCCTTTACATTTATTGATCTCAAAGATCATTGTGTTGGATCATGGTCTGTCTTATGAGGAAAATCCATTTAAAATTCTAGATTGTAAAGAGAATGTTCTATGAAACAATAAAACTAACATGGTCACGTTTGTCTTAAAAAACAAAATCTTGATGAATCTACACAGGAACATGAAGATATGATGATATATAAGTAACATATTTTTTATCGGAATGACGAATTTTGAGTGAAAATTCTATTTTAAGGGGGTGTAATGTAACACCATGAGTTTTTATGAACAATATTTTTGATCAATTTATTTTTAATTGATGAATTTTGTTTCACATTACACCAATTTAACCGGTTTTCATACATTATACCAACTTCATCTAGTGGTAAATGTAAAATTTTCTTTGTTTTCATTAAACACAACCCAAAGTTTCTATGAAAGAAATATTTTTTTGTTATAATTATTTAAACATAATCGTTAAAACCTAAATTTTAGGCTTAGAAAAAATTGAATAGTATTAAATGATTTTTAAATATTAATTATAATGATTATACATAATGTAAATATATTTATAATAAAACAATTATTTTTTGGTAAAGACTTTCTATGTTTGAAAACCAATTCTTAAAAAACACCATTTTATACTGTTAGGTGAAAAAAATTAATAATTTATTTTAAAACATTTTGTTTTTGAATTATATTAAATTAACATTATTTTGGGATTCATAATTTTAAAAATTTCTTAAGGTGAATTTTTGATATTTTTATGATATATTTTATTTTTTTCTAAATAGTGAAATATACCAAATTTTAATTGAAAATAAATTTTCAAATAACATATTTATATAGATAAATTATAGATATATTTTTTTGATTTAAAGGTTATATAGAAATAATATACATCAATTAATCAAATTTACTCAATTTTAATAGAATTTATATTGAAACTGGATAAAAAACAATTCATACATTGGAATAAAATTGACACTAAACAACTTATTTTTTGTGTCTAATTCATGATATTAATTTGAATTTATTTTATAAAACGTATATGTTTAGAATTTGGTATAATTTATTCCATATTTGGAATTATGTTAATTTATAATGCATATTAATGTCAACTTATTTTTTTCCAATGTGATTAGTGAATGTAATTAAAAATTAATTAGACTGATTAAGGTTAAAATGAGGTTAGTTAGTTGTTAACATAGAAAATAATCTATTGAAATGAACCTAAAATTTAACATAACTCATTTTATATCTATAGTTAAACCTTTTCACGTCTATTTTATTAATTATATATATATTTTTTACTTTTTACACTTGAAAAATGTGGGTGGAATTCTCTCTAAAATATTTACATGTTTTCCACCCACCTCACATATAAAAGGCCACCCCATCTCCCCTATCTTCACATCTCTCAAAGAATTTGAATCAAATAATATTTTTTCAAATAGATTCATAAATTCTATATGTTAAGCATATAAGACACAATTTTAGTATTATTATTAGGGATTGATTCGTTTGGTGCAAACTAAAATGAGATACACCAAGAAGAGGTAATGTTCAACAACAAATGTTTTTGTTTTATTTGTTCCTCGAACCAATTTAATTATTTTTATGTCCGGATTATATAATAAACTTAGAATCTTAAATATATTAATATTATTTTATTTTGATTTAAAGGCCTAAACTTCACACACTTCTGTTGCAGGGGATAGAGAATCATTATTCGTGGGTACGGTGGATGACCGTCATCACGAACTGTTATAGTTTTTTCTTCCATTACCAACATTAACGAATAGAAATAATTATGAAATTATAGATTATATATAATTTTTATAATTTTTATTATGTTATTATGATATTGTAATCTTTATATCATGCATACTATCATGATTTCTAATTTGTGATAATGTAATAATTTCGTTCGTTTGTATACTGGACAACCACTTTGCGAAACAATATGATTCATTCACGATTTACATGTAATGTATTAAGTATGGGTTTGATAATTGTTTTTGATATATATGACATAAAAATCAAATTATAATGATAATTTATCATATATTTTTCTTTCTTTTAATCTGATAAGAAAATTTTAAATAGTGATCATGTGTACGTATGAGATACCGTCTCCATGAATGATGTATCTCATTTAATAATTATCTCTTTTATAAATAATTTTATATACATATATACTAAAAATAATATATATATATATATATCATATTTATCATTATTGAGGTTATTAATCCATTATCTATGTAAGAGGATCAAGAATGAAAAGTCAAAACATGTACGAAAACAAAGCAGTTATTATTTGAAACATAAAATTATCATGGAATTGTTAATAAAAAAGTAATATAAATCCCGTAGTAAATAATATATGATAGTATGTATATGAATATGGTTATGTTATATATTTATAATAAACATATTTTTAATATACCATTAGGTTTTATGAGTACAATGAGTGCCATGTCTTATGGTATGTGAATTTTTATCTCAATTTTCATTCTTTGACACACTTGTTTTGTTACGAACCTATATTATTTTACAGGGTGTATATATTTACCCTTTTAAATATTATATCATTATTTTAATGATATTTTATTCTTTATTTAATGAAATTCTCTCATGGGTATTATGATTTAATGTTACCAAAGTGGTTAGAGTTTATTACTACAATCTAATCATTTTTGGGGATGGTCTATGCTTATGATTACATTAATGAAATATTATGGTCCATAATTTAAGTAATTTTATGAATTTTATTCTCAAATTTATAATCATGATATAAAAATATAATTTTACCACTTTTCCTCTTTATGGTATTTGTGATAAAAAACAAATTTTTTATTAAAATGTGAATTTATTTTTCTTCAGATGAAAATTTATTTTCTCACAAAACAATGTTTTGTAAAAGTGTTTGAAATTTTTTTATTTTACAATTATTTTATAAATAGTTTTTTACCCATGATATACCTCTTTACATAAATATTTTAAAATGAATATTCTATTCATTTCCACATCAAGGAACTTTTGGCTTCTACAGAAAATATGAATGGAATCATTGTTTCAACGTGTACCATCTGGACCAGATTCTTGCTGCCATGACCAATAACATCATAGAAGTTTCATTTTAATTTTTTTAATATAATTTTAATAGAGAACTATTTTGAAATATTTGTATGTTTTAAAATAAATTTATCAAATTAGAAATAGTATTCTCCTCAGGAATTGTTTTCAAAAAATAATTCACAATTATTTTTTATCTTGAAGAAAATTGTTGAAGCTACATATTCTTTAATAGTAATATGATTCAAGAATAATATTAATATTCTTTCCATGAATGGTTTATTTTTATTTTTGGAATTATTTTTAGGACACATGTTTCTCTTCCATAGGTTATAGTAAGGTATAATTCATATAAACATCGCTTCGACTCACAGGTTATGCCTTAACGAAATGATTATGAAACCAGTCTCTTTTCTATAGGTTATTATATAATGAAATGTTTATGAAACCCATTTCATTTCACTAGTTATTATATAATTAATTTTTATGATCATTGGGAGCACATACGAATAAATTCATTATGTGATGGATATGACCTATGTCTTTTATAAATGCATTGGGTAAAGGTTTATATCTAATGAGATGGAATTAGGAAAAAATAGAAGTGAACCTTGTTCAGTATTGGAATTTATCAACAATAATGGTGTGGGGAGTGAACCTTGACTACAATGATGGTTTTAGGAGAGAACAAATTCCAATAAGATTACCTTGGATGCAATCCTTGAATATATTGGAAATCATTTTATATTTTTATTTGAATGCCAAATATTTATGACTTGATCCATTTTTTTCTCTCATTGACATTTTCATTGATACACTTATGATTCTTTTCTTATAAGAAACCAATATTTATGCCAAAAATCATGATTATTATATTGGTTATGTTGGGTATGATCTTATAATGTTATGATCTTGTTATCGTACCCTTATTTTCATGAATATGGTTACAAATCTCCCTTTTTACCCTTACTAAGCATACAAGCTCACCCTTTCTTATGATTCCTTTTCCTATATTATTAAGATATGTAATATGTATGATGTGTCTAATAAGGGTGCTAGTCATAGGGTGTAGTATCCCAAATTTCCCCTGGACCATCTTTTGTGAAAATGCATTGTCAAGGGTGTTCTGTGAGGAAATAATGTCTCATTTCTAGAGCATTCAAAATTTCTAGTTTTTTTGTCAGCATGTCAGTGAGTTAGTATTTTAGTGCACTTGAATGTCTATGGGTTGATATATTAGTGGATTGGCATTGGTGAGTCAGGGGAATCAGTATTGGTGAGTTAGGGACGTTGGTGTAGGTGAGTCAAGGGCATCAAAATCGGTCGATCAAGGGAGACAGTGTCAATGAGTCAAATGAATTAGTAGGTTAGGGCATTAGTAGGTCGTGGGGTCAGTAGGACATAACATCAGAAGGTCATGGTGTTGGTAGGTCATGGAGAAGGTAGGTTGTGGAGTTGGTAGGCCATGGAATCAGTAGTTCACAGTATCAGTTGGTCAGGGCATTGATAGGCCATTGTGTTAATAGCTCAACCTCAGTAGGTCACGTCGGTATGTCACCCATGATTGGCTCATTTCCTTTTTCCTAGTTTTTCTTGTTCTCCCCTGTTACGTGTTTATCTCGATGAAATGCTAACCTATCAACAAAAATTGATGTGACGGGATGTCTCCACTATTTTTTAGGGGGATTATTAAATTCCTCGTATCTCGCAACCTTCAACCAGCCTTGTAACCACCAAGACAGCCAGTCAAACCAAAATCTATTCCTCAAGTACTTTGAAATAATCTTCCTGATATTTAGGATCTTACCTTACATAAACCAAGATATTTACTTTCCTTTTTTCCTTTTCATTCCACGTGGTGCTCCAAGATCCTTCCACCCTAGAAGAGTCCTGTGCATATGCCAAATCTCTCATTCATAGCTTTCTTGGAGTATCCTACTGCTCACATGACCCCTATTCTTGACATAATGAGGAACATGAATCCTTCGATCATCCATGTTAGGATTTATTTTATTCCATTTAATTGTGCATCAAGAGGGGTGGGTATGCTAATAAAAATTTTTGAGGAATGGGAAAAAAATTTCTTAAAAACCAGAAATTGATAAGAAATGTATTTCATCAAAAAATAAAATGGGAAAATAATATAACTAGAAGAGAGTGTTTGATTTTTATATCCTATTATAATTGTTATATGTGATTCTATAGTGGTTTTCCTGGCTATATGCCTTTTGAAAATCATGGCTGTTGGTAGTATTTTTCCTGCACACTAGTGATGTTCTGTTTTGTTAAGATCCTTAGAGAATGACTGTAACATTAAATCAACTTAATCACATATAATTTGTTAAATAAATGAATTACCTTGGATCAAACATGTTCTGTGATCACTTTGGTTATAATCTACTAGAATTAATGAACAACTAATTAGTAAATTTTAATGTATACACATCCAATTGATAGGTGTGTTTGGGTGTTGAGTTCTGTTGTGTTTTGGTAACCTTGTGTGGTTCATGTGGTGCAGCTGTTTGGAGCATGGTTGTAGGTAGAAGGTGGGACCTAAGAATTTGTTCTATGAGGAGAGTGTGGGATGAGTGTAAAGTAGGGATGAGGATAATGATAGTTATAGTGGACTTTGTACCTAGGGCGGTACATTACGTGTGTTGTTATCTCAGTTCGAGGGATTGATTGATTGTGGAATAGATGACCTTGTAGGAAGTTGAACTACCTTTGTTGTGTTACGATCATGTAGTGATATTGTCTAGTGTGACTGTGGTGTGGTAACAAACTTGTATGTAGTGTTAATTTATTGAGGAATTTCTGGGAAGCAGGGGTACAGATTTGGATTGTGAGAGAATAATTGTGTGTATAATTTTGAGGAATGATTATAGTATAGTGGACTGTAAATGTAGTTTCGTGTTATTTGTAGTGAGACTGTAGTTTGGTTTTTCTTGGTGTTATCATATAGTTGTTGTTGGTAATTGTCTTGTAGTGATGGAATAACTTAAATTGAACCCCTAAATTATTTAATGTCATGTTGTTAAATGAAAAAGGGGTTGGGTTCCACTTTGGCAGTGGATGTTGTGTTGTTAATCATATAGGTGTAGCAGCAAATTTGGTTCTGTATGAGTTGGTTGTTTTCTCAGAAACCTGTATGATGGGTTGAGTTTCTACTTACCTATATTTATAAATTGTAGTTCCTTGTGATTTTGATTCACACCACACCCTATTTGAGCACTATTTACAGAAAATCTCCATTTAATGAGGGTGTTTATCAATTCCAACATCTAGGTGGGAGGATGGATGGATGGTTACTGATGAAAAGGTGAAAAGGTGACTTATTGTAACCAAACTGGCCACACCAGAAGCTAACAAAAGAGTGTCCCAACTAATAGAAGATGGAATTAACATGAATACATGTCTGAGACAGGTTCCTCTGGTTCACTATCATGGAATGGGGAACCATCCCAAACATCAAAAAGTATTGTTCATTAAACCATAGATGAATCCCCCACAAGAGAAAGATTAACTGATTTCATGATTCTACCTTTATAGATAAAGGAATCAACCC
This sequence comes from Viscum album, assembly GCA_963277665.1. NCBI lineage: Eukaryota > Viridiplantae > Streptophyta > Magnoliopsida > Santalales > Viscaceae > Viscum > Viscum album. The sequence continues at coordinate 110,847,306 of OY728157.1, read as the reverse complement.
CTTGAAATTCCCGATGTAATCCTTCACTATCTGTTGGCCTTATTCGACACTTACAAGATATGCCACTTTCCTTGATTTCAACACATTAGGTAAAAACCACCAAACAGAAGTGTTCTGAAACACCTTACAATAAATCCCATCATGCAACAACACTGGGATTTTCTCCCACACCAATCCAAAGTTGAACCCTCAAATGAACTCAAACTCGCACGGACTCCCATTACATTGGGAGTCTCTAATATCCTGAAAACACCAACGATTTCACCAAGCAAGTCTGATACCTTAGATAGATCTGGGTCACTGTGGAAGATGTTCAAAAACTAAAAAGAATTAAATTACACCACTCCAATAAGAGTTTGGGTAAAACCAACAACTAAAAAAGACTCACTAGAAACCTCCGAGACTTTTCTGGACAGCATACTCCGAACACGAGGCACGAATCCAAATCCAAATTCATCATAAGTCAATATTTCACACTTTAATCAAAACTAAATCTCAAACTCAAACACCCCCCCCCATTGCAACCAAAATTAAATATTTCAAAGCCTTAGGCCCATGAAAAAGGATGCAAAACACAAAAAGATAACATTAAACAATTCCCTACACAACTTTCAAAACATTTAAATTAACTTTGTGAAAACTATTTCAAGAAAACAAAACAACATAAGTACCTGCCATTGGTATCCCATGATGTCTCGTATATACATATACCATTGTGCTAGCTCATGCACCCATCCACTCATACCGCCAATTATCCTTGTGCCACATGAATACCTATATATATGTGATCCCTCATTGGAATTCCGAAGGTTAATTCAAAAAACATCTCATTCTCAAAACGGATCATTCAATGTAAAGAAAAAATTATCAACCAATTTGAGAATAACATTTATCATTAAATCAACACATTTTCCAAATTCTATAACATATTCCTATTCAAATTCTAAAAAGATTTACTTAGATCCTAAAATAACTTCTGAAGAACCTCCAATTTATTCTTTCTAAACCACACATTAAATTAATATAAAACAATTTCCAAATTCCAAAACTTTTTTCATTTCAAAACCCATTTTCCACTCTATTATCCATATCCCATTTCGAAAGACCCCTTTCAAAAAAATCCATTTTTCTTTTTTTGTGATATAGTCAAGTCATTCAAAACTGATACCGAACATAACACACATCAAAACATCCAAAAATATGGGACTAGTTGTTATACCATCCCAGTAACATGGCTTAGTAGGCCATGCTCCAAGAGAGCATCAACCATTGGAAGCATCTTGAACCATGACCTCAGGCTGTACATGGGTTGCTACTCCATGAAAGTCTACCGCGTAACAATGGCTCACTTCTTTGGTCATCCATCATCCACACATCCCAAGACATAGAAGAAAATTCAAATCTGGGACTACCCCATGCCACTCGAGTCTCAGAACGGGCAAGGGTTCATGACATGCTTCCTGCACCTACCTCTCGAGTCCTGACACACATAACCACTAAGCTTCCTGACACCCCAAATAAAAAGAAACTCCTTTGATACCATTTTGTCACAAACCAACCTGAGTCGAGCCTGAACTAGTCATCCGAGCCCGTCTGCAACATGGACCGAAGGGAGTTCCCAATCCCCATGGGAAGGAAAATAGTGTCGTGTATCAAAATAAACCTATTGGGACCAATTTAGCCCATAACAAAGATAAATAATCATAAATTGAACATGAAAATAAATAAATAAAAATAAACTGAACAACTTTGTTGTAGAAAACAGAATAAATTAAGCAATGTGACATACGTAAGGTGACCCTGTGGGTCACCACAGAACATAAACTACATTCTCTCTCAAAATAGATCCTATACAGAAGCCCACAACTGAAAATTAAAGTAGGAATGAGCACCAAGATACTCAGTAGGAATACGAAGATACAACAACACCCTATGCCCTTTTCTTTTATATGAAATCTGAAACATTTTAGTTTTAAAATAGGACATAATAAAATAATTTTTTTCATTATTTTCAAATTCAAGTAACGAGTTTTCATTTTCAAGTAAATAATTTCTCTACCACTACATTTGGAAAATAGGTTCCAAGCATGCATTGGCATTTCAAAATGAAAGGAAACCGTCTTAGATTAAAATATGGTTTTCGCCAATAATCCGTCGATTATGAAACCACTGAAATGAAAAATAAATTACATCACATGCATTATGTCTCAAAAGATCACCATGGGTAATCTCTACAGGTATCTAGCACCAGTGGGACTATAGAGACCTCTTACCTTGGTGAAAGATGGCATAGAAACCACAAACCTCAGAAAAAGTGGCTTATAAACCACAACCCTTAATAATTGTGGCTAAAAAACCATGACACCCAGTAACCATATGTCTAGTTAGTGTTGTGGCGTCAATATTTTTAGAAGATACAAGACGAACCCCTACCGTGTCATCTAGCATACTCGTCCTGGTCACCCACCTAGATACCCAAGTTTCCCATTATGCTATATTTCATGTGGTGGTGAGTTTTCTTTATCAAGCAAACATATATGTCCATAAAAATTCCTTTATCTAAAGCCCATTCAACCTCTCACCACCACTCTCCCTACTTAAGAGCATTCCCCCTCTTTCACATCACATTGTGAATAAGCATCAAATTAGGCACATAATAACACATTCATCATAAATATAATTTTCTAAAACCAAGGGGGCATGCCTCAAGAGAGGATTATATATTTCATAAAACCTTCTCAAGGTGCTAAATGGGATTAATTACATAAAGAGAACACTTTTTATACTTAATAGGCCAAAAGAAAAAAAACATTGAACTCATTTCAAAATAAAAACCACATAGGAAATCGATTTTCAAGAAAATTCACTTAAGACTGATAGCATTAAAAACACATTTCAGTTTCCAAAGCAAAGGAGTAATCATTTTTAGCAACCACAACTAGATTTCATAGCTTATGTATGTAGTATAAATTTAGAATATATTTTTAAAACAAGAAAAAAATTATGAAATTCAAATTAAAGGCACATGCATAGGGGACCTACCTCAAACATGTTTCTATTTGTCGACGACCACCCGAACCGACACTTGGCGCATACACGCACCTGAATTTAGACACACACACACACATAAATATATATACACACACCCATAGATTCATTGCACATATTACCCGTGCCATAAGGGAATATTTACAAAGAAGGAATATATAGGTATATTCATTACCCTATGCATGTAAATGTAGGATACCTCGACAACCGCCCCACAAAACCAACATAGAGAGGTCTAAATCACTACAAAAAAATTAATAAAACAATTAATCACTTAAAAATCAAAAAAACGTTTCAAAATTACACAAAAGGGTTTGCAGTAATTATGCACCCATTTATTATAACACAAGAATCAATCGCATAAATCATAATCATCATCTGAAACAAGAGTGTTCAACAAGGGAAGACAATATCACACCACAAGTGCCAACCGAGCCTCCCCCATTTCATAAGCATTTGAATACCCATTTCCAAAACAAATATGAAATTTCAAATACTCCCCCAAATGAAGGAACAAACATTTCCAAGCGTAACCACATTAAAAAAAATCCGTTTCTTTAAAAAAATTTACAATACATATTGAGAAATGCACAATAAGACTAACAATCTTGAAGTAGTACATTTCCCATCAAAAAACCATTCTCAACACACACAAACCTCATGTACCCACAAAAACACTATTTTCAATTTTATTATACTTTAATAAACCATTAAATAATTATATAAAATAATTTTAAATAACACTCCATGGCTTTTGCGTCCAAAACACACCAGAAACCCTCTCTTTAACTCCAACTAGATATAAAGACTATTTCAAAATGTGATTCACTGTATCTTCATAATTTAATAAATTATTCAAACAAATTATAATCTATTTGCAATAAACACAATAAGATTTTCACACCCAATATACCAAATTTTCTAATGAAAAACTCATATTCTAGAAATTGCACAGAAATAAAATTGTAATTAACATTGAAAGTCAGAAATTAATTATCACGGATAGTGTGAAATACATGAAATAGTTGAATCTTAAATTAAACAAGTATGTGAAAGTGGGAACCAACGTCATGTGATTATGTACTTCTGAAATCTAATGCGAAACAACAATCACACCTCCATCGCACCCAAATGATACCAAAACCAACCAACCACTAAATGATTAATCTCATCATTGAAGGATTTATCCCAAATATCAAATTCTAACAACTAGAATTTGGCCCAAATGAAAACCTCATCATAAGAACCCTAAATCAGGAGAAAGAAGAAGAGAACCCACTATAAGGGAAATCCACCATCACTGCTGCTGGAGGAGGGTGGTGTGCTAGAGCATACAACACGCCAGAGGGAGGTCAGACGGTCAGGTCGTGCACGAGCAGATGTCGCGCTACTGGACGATGCATGCCTAAGAGGGGATCTTGTCTTGAGAGAGACACTACAAAGAGGAGAGGTCGGCTAGAGAGAGAGATGAATAAAAGGGGTGTTCACCGAAGGGCTTCAGCTGGAGGAGTATTGCGCGCACATGGAGATAGAGGGGGTCGAGCCGCGTGGCGAGGTAATGGGGAAGAAGAGGTGACGTAGGGTTCTATAAAACAACATAATAATAATAAAAATAATAAAAATAATAAAAATAATAATATTAATAAAAATAATAATATTATAATTATTATTATTTATATGAATAACATTTTTCAACTTTTTTTCAAAATCCTTGAAAACAGTGAACAATTTGGCCACATGGTTGGCCAACCGTGTGCTAGCTGTGCGCATCTATCAATGACCCCCAAAATTTGAAATTTTAAAACGATTTCGACCTAAAACTCAAAGGAAAAACAAGATATAATTAAATAATTAATAAATCATGATCAGGGTGTGACATGTACCACCTAATGTTTAGTGCATCATGTGTTAGTTGAATAAGTATTATGGCAACCGATGACCATACCGGAAGGTTAATTACATTGATTGATGTCAACATGCTCTCATGTCGAGGGACATAGGGAAATCTCATATGTTCTCTATTTTTGAAGATGGGTATGATAACAACATGGTGAAAGGTATAAATACCATCTTCTCTAGTGTTGATAAAGTATTATTTCACTATGGATCTTCCCATTCTATTGTATCGAAATAATTTTCAAAGGGTATAAATATACCACAAAAATAGATTAGATTTGTAATTTTTAGTAAAACATGTGACAACTGGGTCCCGGTGACAGCACATCCACCCCGCCTTAACATGGCCATTGGGTCATGGCCCACCAGGTACCACCAGTTGCCCCGCAGACACGTGGGGCCAACCCCAGGGTCCACCCACGTGCCCAAAAGGGTTATCTGACTAATGACAGTCCCCATAGACCAATACTTGTCCTATTCAGTGTTCTTTTTCCTAACTCACACACACCCTGAGAAACTTCCCAGGAGGTCACCCATCCCGATCACTACTCTAGGCCAAACACGCTTAATTTTGGAATTCTAATTAGGTAGGCTCCCGAAAAAGAAGGTGAAACTTGTTGACATGAGTCACATCATTTAGTCATTTAACCCTTTATAATTTGGGGATGTTACAATCACCCCCCACCCTTCAGAGAACAACACCCTCATTGTGAGCCCTACATCTCAACCCAGGAAGTGCACCACGCACTTAAGGCTGGGTTCCTCCTCTAATACCAAATGTGACAACTGGGTCCCGATGACAGCACAACCACCCTGCCTTAACATGGCCATTGGGTCCTAGCTTCCTAGGTACCACCAGTTTCCCCCACAGACACATGGGGCCCACCCCAGGGTCTCCCCACATGCCTGAACGGGTCATCTAACTAATGACAGTTCCCATAGGCCAACACTTGTCCTTTTCAGTGATCTTTTTCCTCACTCACACACACCCTACAAAACTTTCTAGGAGGTCACCCATCCTGATCACTACTCCAGGCCAAGCACGCTTAACTGTGGAGTTCTAATCAAGTAGGCTCCCAAAAAGGAAGGTGCAACTTGTTCACATGAGTCGCATCATTTAGTCATTTAACCCTTTATCATTTTGGGATGTTACAAAACCCCTTTAATAGTATGTTGATCGCATTCAGGCCTATGATTCCACTTTGGTTGACATTAGTGGGGATTTGATTCCTTAATGTTTCTTTGTTGTTTCTATGGTTGAATTTTATGTCATCAAACAAATGGATTATCATTTTCTATAGAAAACCCACATAAACTATCAAAGAAGGGATGTCCTATTTGGTATTCCAAACCATCCAATGATCATCTATCAATAAAATGATAACTATGATCATATAATGGAGAACCCTTGCAATTTCTGGGTCTTAATTAATATTATAAGTACTTTTTATCTCAAATGATTGGGAATAGACATGACATCAATGAGAAGCTAGCTATTCTTAATTTTTGGATGTTTTTCTACAATAGTTTCTTAGCCTTACAAAAAAAATTGTATTTGAGTTATAGAAATAACTCATTCCTAGTACCATACCAATTTGAAAGTCTCCCAATATAATGACCTCAATTGAGTTTCATTAATTGATGAAGCAACTCCATGAAAACCTTGATGAGGGTTCCATTTGGCCAAGTTTGTCCCCTTGCGGTGTACTTATTTTTCATTGTTTAAAATAAGGATAGATCAATGTGACTATAAATTGATTATCTATATATGTAAAGATAACAATTAAGATCAAATATCCACTTCCCCATATTGATTACTATCTTTGATTTACTACATATATCAAAATACATTTTCAAGATTTATCTTCACTCTGTATAACATAAATTGTTTGTTAAAAAGGAGGATATATCCAAGTTAACAATCTTTACAAGTTATAGACACTATGAATATACTATAATTCCTTTTGGACTTACTAATTTCTATTTTATCAACTTGGATTTTATGAAGGGAGTCTTTAGAGATTACCTTTATCAGTTTGTGGTAGTATATATGGAGGATATTCTCATCTACATAATGAGAAAGTAATATCACTAAGACCACAAGATAATTGTACTAATGTCTCTAAAGAAGGATAAAATGTTTGAAAAATTTACAATGTATGAATTTTTTATGAAGAAGATTTCATTTATTGTCAATATAAACGCATGAGTGTTTATATCAGCGGATCCATCCAAGATAGGGACTATTGAATTTTGGCCCAAACGAACTAACATGATTGAGATCCATATTGATATTGTTTTAACTAGATATTATCAACAATTGGATGATAATTTATCAGTACTATCTAATCTTATGAATATGTTAACTCAGAAGGGATCCTTGTTTAGTTGGAATGATGAATATAAGAATAATATCAAGGAATTGAAGTGATTACCAGTCAGTGTGCCTGTGCAATCTTTACCCTACAGTGTGGAAGTCATTGTAATATATACTGATGTATCCAAGAGGGGATTGTAATGTAATATTAGTCAAAATAACATTATTATAGTCTATGTCTCGAAATAAATAAATATTCACAAGAAAAATTAACCATATCGTGATTTGAAATTATCTATAATAATATTTACAATAAAGGTATGGAAGAATTATCTTTACAAAGAAAAGTGTGATATATATACTAAGAATAAATGTTTTATGTATATATTCACTATGAAGGAGTTGGGAATTTAATAGAGTATGTGGTTACAGATTATAAATGATTATAACTACTTCATACATTACCACCTTGGGAAATCAAATATGGTGGTAGATTCTTTTATTCAAAAGGATCCTGCTAACATATCCATGATGAGAATAAAAAATATTGAATATTTCTATTTTTTAAAAGGATGGATTTTTAAATCTTGATGATTGGGGAAAGAGAATATATTGCTCAATTGAATGTTGAACCATCTGTTCATGTGATGATGTAGGTGGTGAATGAAGAAGATACAGATCTGAAAAAGAAGGTTAGAAATGTTCCTATGTTTAATTTCAATCATAATGGAATGATATAGTTTTTGAACCATGTATGAGTTCATTCCATACCATATTTTTAGGAGGACATGTTAGAGGAAGGTCATTGTTCTTTATTATCTATTAATCCTAGAATTATGGAGATGTATATTGATTTTAAATAATACTTTTGGTGGCATGTCCTAAAGAGAGATATTGCAGAATTTATTTCATAGTGATCGGTATGCTATCATGTTAATGCAGAAAAAAATATCTATGTAGATGTTACACCCATTACCAATATTTGGAATAGAAATTAGATAGCATCCCTAGGTCTTTTTTTATTGGACTCCCCAAAACATTTAAAGAGCATAATTTTATATGGGTGGTAGTCTATTGACTTACTAAGTAAACGTACTTCATTGCTAGAGAGAAGACATATCTCTAGATCATTTTTATTGGATATACATTATGGAACCAGAAATATTGCAGGGAGTAAAACATTCCATTCTATCTCATCAGGATCCAAGGTTTACCTCAAAATTATTGAAACTCATTCTATAATCCCTTCAAATGGAATTGATTTCTATCACTTCATATCATCCTAAAAAATATGGTTAGTTTGAAGATACAATTAAAACTCTAGAGGGTATGTTAAGGTTTTATTCATTGGATTTCATAGATAGTTGGGATCAACCCCTTCCTTTTGTTGAGTTTTATGAAAATAACATCATTTACTCAATAATTTAGATTACTCCATATAAATCCCTCTTTGAGAATAAATTTATATTTTCAACATGTTGGAATTATGTTGGAGAAAGAAATCTTCTGGGACCTGAGATCACTAATGAATTGGCTGAAAATATTAGAACCATATAGAAACACATCAAGGACCCTTAGAGTTGATAGAAACGTTATGATGATAACCAATTTCTGGATCTATAATTTTATGATGGTGACAAGGTGTTTCTAAAAATTTCACCATGGAAAAACATTATTAGATTCATGAAAAAAGGAAAACTAAGACCAAAATGTATTGGTCCCTTTAAAATTCTAGATTGTATCAGGATAGTAGACTATCAATTGGAACTGACACTAAATGTATCCCATATCCCTAACATGTTCAATGTATCTATCCTATGTAAGTACATGCCCAACCCTGTACATTTATTGATTTTAGAGATCATGTTTCTAGAATATGTTCTTTTTTATGAGGAACATCCATTTAAAATTATAGATCATAAAGGGAATGTTCTATGAATCAATTAAACTAACATGGTAAAAGTTGTGTGAAAAAAGCACAGGTTTTCTGAATCTATATAGGAACATAGAGATATTATGATGTAGAAGTATCCTATTTTTCATCAGAATAACGAATTTCAAGTGAAAAATTCATTTTAAGGGGGTGGAATGTAACAACCTAAGTATTTATGAACAATGTATTTTAATAATATAATTTTATTTGATGAATTATGTTTCAAATTACACGAATTTAATCTGTATTCATACACTATACAAACTTATTCTTGTGATACATGTAACATTGGATTAGTTTTCATTACATGCAACACTATGTTTCTATGAAAAAAAATATATTTTTTATTATAAATATTAAAAAAGTATCGTTATAACCTAATTTTTAGGCTTAAAAAAATTAATTGTAATAAATTAATTTTAAAAATTAATTTTAATGTTTAGACATAATGTAAATATATTTATAATAAAACATGTAGTTTTTGGTGAAGGATTTTTATATTTGAAAAACAATTATTAAAAAAACTACTTTTTATATTGTTATGTGAACAATAATAATATTATATTATAACACTTTTATATGTTGAATTGGATAAAATGAACATAATTTTGGTGTTCATAATTTCAATATTTTCTTAAGGTGAATTTTGGGTATTTCTTTGATATATTTTAGTTTTCACTGAATAGTGAAAAATACTAAATTTTAATTGAAACTGATTTTTCATTTAATTTGTTTATATAGATAAATTATATATTTTTTAAAGAGTATATTGAAATAATATACTTCAATTAATCAAATTTAGTCTATTTTAATCAAACTCATATTGAAATTGGATATAAAAACAATTTATACTTTTGAAAAAATTTCACGTTAAAAAACTTATTTTTCTGTCCAATATATGATATTAATTTGTATTTAATTTCTGAAACTTATATGTTTAGAATTTGGTATAATTTATTCCATAATTTGAATTATCATAATTTATAATTCATATTAATGTCAACTTAATTTTTTTCCAATGTGATTAATGAATGTAATTAAAATTAATTAGAGTAATTAAGGTTAAAATGAGGTAAGTTAGATGTTAAAATAGAAACTAATCTATAGAAATGAACTTAACCATGTATAAAACCAATTTTAGAGCAGTAGTTTAACATTTTCACGTCTATGATATGAATTTTATCTATTTTTATACTTCTCCCACATGAAAAATATGGGTGAAATTCTCTCTTTAAAAAATTTACATATTTCCACTCACCTCCCTTATAAAAGGCCACCCCATCTCCCCTATCCCCAAACCTCTCAAAAAATTTGTATCAAAAAACAATCTTCCAAATAGATTTCTAAATTCCATACCATAATCCAATAAGAAACAATTTTAGTCTAATTATTAGGGATGGAGTCCTTTGGTGCAAACTAAAATGAGATACACCAAAAGAGGTAATTTTCAACAACAAACGTTTTTGATTTATTTATTCCTCGAACCAATTTAATTATTTTTATGCTTTTATTATATAATAAACTTTGTATCTTCAATATAGAAATATTATTTTATTTTAATATTATGACCTAAAATTCACACACTTCCATCACAAGGGATACACAATCATCATTCGTGTGTATGGAGGACTACCTCATCACGAACTATTATAGTTCATTCTTCCATTACCAACATTAAAAAATGAAAATAATGTTGAAATTATAGATTATAGATTATTTTTATTATGTTCTTATGATAATGGATTTTTTATATCACACATACCTTCATGATTTCAGATTTGTGAGGATATAATAATCATGTTCATGTGTATGGGGGACTACCGCTTCACAAAACAATATGATTCATTCATGCTTCAAATGGAATGTATTAAGGATGGGTTTAATAATTTATTTATATATATATGACAAAGAAATTATTTTATATTTACAATATATCATAACTTTTTCTTTCTTTTAATCTAACAAAAAAATAAAAATACTGATCATGTGTATGTATGGGCTACCATCTCCATGAATGATGTATTTAATTTCAAAAATATATATGTGATAAATTACTTTAGATACATATATACTGAAAATATATGATATTTATATCATATTTATCATTATTGAGATAATTAAATCATTATATAACTAAAATTACCATGAATGAAAAGTCAATACATGTAAGAAAAAAAGCTGTTATTATCTGAAACATAACATTAACATGGAATTGTTAATAAAAAAGTAATATAAATCCATATGTAAATCATATATGGTATTATGTATATAAACATGGTTATGTTATATATTTATAATAAACTTATATTAATCATACATGTAGGTTTTATGAGTATGATGTGTGCTAAGTCTTTTGGAATGTGAATTTTTATCACAATTTTCATTCTTTGATAATCATGTTTTGTTATGAACCTATATTCTTTCACATGGTGAATATATTTACCATTTCAAATGTTATATCATTAATATCATTATTTTAATGATATTATAATCTTTATTTAATGTAATTCTCTCATGGTTATTATGATTCAATGTTACCAAAGTGGGTAGAGTTTATTACTAAAATCTCATCATTTTTGGGGATTATTTATGCTTATGCTTACATTGATGAAATATTATGATCCAACTTTTAAGAAATATCATTAGTTATATTATTCTCTTTTTAATCATGATATAACAATGTAATTGTACCACTTTTCCACTTTATGGTATTTATGATAGAAAATAAATTGTTTTTATTAATTTCTAGATTTATTTCTCTCTTTAGTTTGAAATCTATTTTTTCATAAAAACCATGTTTTCTAAAAATGTTTTCAATTTTTTATTCTCCAATGATTTTTTTAATAATTTTTTACGCATGATATACCGTTTTACATAGGTATTTTAAAAGTAATATTATTCTAATTTTCTCATCAAGGCACTTTTGACTTCAACAGAAAATACGAATGGAATCATTATTTTAATGTGTACGATCTAGACTGAATTCTCCGCTACCATGACTGATAACTTCATAGAAGTTTCATTTATATTTTTTAATGTTATTTTAAGAGAAAAATATTTTGAAAACGTTTTATGTTTTAAAATCAATTTATAAAATTAGAAATAGGACTTTCTTCAGGAATTGTTTTTAAAAGATCATTCAAAATTATTTTTCATCTAGGAGGATGTTTGTTGGTGCTAAATATTCTTTAATAGTAATATCATCCAATAATATTATTAATATTATATCCATGAATCGTTTATTTTTTATGGAATTATTGGTATGACACATGTTTCTCTTCCATAGGTTATAGTAAGGTAAAATTCTTATAAAACCCACTTGTTTTCAATGTTTATGACTTGACGAAATGATTATGGAACCAGTCACTTTTCCATAGGTTAGGATATAATGGAATGTTTATGAACCCCATTTCATTTCTTGGGTTATTATATAAATAATATTTATGATCTTTGGTAGAACATATGCATAATTTCATTATGTTATGGATTTGACATATACTTATTTTAAATGCAATTGGCAAATATCTATACCTCACGAGAAGGATTTGGGAAAAAATAGGAGTGACCCTTGTTCAGTAACGGAATTTTTCCACAATAATGGTCTGGGGAGTCAACCTTAACTTAAATGATGGTTTGAGGAGAGAACCCATTCCACTAAGATTGATTTGGATGTAATCTTTGACTACTATGGAAATCATTTTATATGATTATGTGAATGCCAAAAATTTATGTCTTGTTCCATTTTTTTCTTTATTACACATTTTGATTTCTCAATTTTAAGAAACCAATATTTATGCCACAAATCATGATTATTATCTTAGAAATGTTAGGTATTATTTTCTAATGTTATGATCTTGTTATCATACCCTTATTTTCATGATTATGGTTACATATCTCCCTTTTTACCCTTACTAAGCATAAGATCTATCCCTTTCTTATGATTCAATTTTCCATGTTATTAAGATTTTTAATATGTATGATGTGTCTAATATGGGTGCTAGTCATGGGGTGTAATAACCCAAATTTTCCCAGGCCCTTATTTAGTGAATATGCAGTGTTAAGGGTCTTCTGTGAGGCAATAATGTCTCATTTCTAGAGTTTCTAAATTTCTAGTTTGTTTGTCAGCTTGTCAGTGTGTCAGCATGTTAGTGCATTGGCTTGCCAGTGTGCCGACATATAAGTTCATCGATATCAGTGAGTCAGGTGGATCAACATCATTGAATTATGGGATTTGGTGTCGGTGAGTCAAGGGTTTCAGAGTCGGTCGATCGAGAGAGAAAGTGTCTGTGAGTCAAAGGAATCAGTTGGTTAGAGCGTCGATAGGTCGGGGTGTCGGAATATCATAGTATCAAAAGGTCATGGCATTTGTTGGACTTAGCGAAGGTGGGTCATGGAGTTGATAAGTCATGGCATCAACAGGTTGTAGTGTCGATTGGTCATGGTGTCAGTAGGTGGTTACATCGGTAGCTCAACATCAGTAGGTCATGTTGGTAGCTCAGCCATTAGTGGATCATTTATTTTTTCCCAGTTTTCCTAGTTTCTCCCCCGTTACTTTTTTATCTCCATAAAATGGTAACCTATCAACTCACAATGATGTGACGGGATGTCTCCACCATTTCTGAGGTGAATTACAAAATTCTCTATATCTCATAACGTTCCAGTAGCCTTATAATAGCCAAAATGAGTGGTCAAACCACAATCCGTATTTCAAGTAATTTCAAATCATCTCCCTAGTCATTTAGATCTCCCCTTACATAATCCAAGATATCTTATTTCTTTCTTCCTTTCCATTCCCTATGGTGCTCCTAGATCCTTCCACCCTAGACGAGTCAAGCTCCTATGCCAGAGGTCTCCTTATCAGCTTTCTTGGAGTTTCCTACTCCTCACACATCCAATTTTCTTGGATCCATGAGGAACATATATCCTTTGATCGTCCTTGTTAATATATCATTTCTTCCCTTTATTTTTTTATCATGTGGGTTTGGTAGGATAATGACCTCATGTGAGGAACGACTCCAAAATTTATTTAAAACAAGAAATCGATACGAAATGGATTTGATCAAAAAATAAAATGGCTAAATAATGTAATGGGAAGAGAGTGATTTGATGTTGATCTCCTATTTTAATTGTTATTTTTTATTCTAATTTTTTGTTGTTGTCTATATTCATTTTGAAAATCATGGCTATTTGTGGTTTTTTTGTGCCCACTAATGATGTTCTGTATTGTTGAGATGTTTATAGAATGACTGTAACATTAAATAAACTTAATCGCATATAATTGGTTAAATAAATGAATTCCCTTTGATCAAAAATCTTCTGGGATCACTTTGGCTATAATCTAGTGGAATTAAATCAATTATCCTGAATAAATCTGAATACATACACACCCTATTGATAGGTGTGGCTGGGTACTGGGTTCTATTATGTTTTGGTAACCTTGTGTGATTTGTGTGGTGCTACTGTAGGGAGTAGGGTTGTAGGTACGGGGTGGGACATAAGAGTTTGTTCTATGAGGAATGTGTGGTATCAGTGTGCAACATGGATGAGGATACTGGTAGTTATTGTGGTCTTTGTACTTGGGGTGGTACATTGGGTGTGTTGGTATCTCAGTCTGAGAGATTGATTGATTGTGGAATGGATGGCTTTGTAGGTATCTGAACTTCCTTTGTTGTGTTACAGTCATAGAGCGATGTAGTGAAGTGGGACTGTGGTGTGGTTACGAATATGTATGCATTGGTAATTTATCTAGGAATTTTTGGGAAGCAGGGGTACAAAGATGGATTGTGATAGAAGAATTGTGTGGTATAATTTTGAAGAATGATTATCGTCTAGTGGACTATACATCTAGTTTTTTGCTATTCGTAGTGAGACTGTATATTGGTTTTGCTTTTAGTTTTGGTATAGTTGTTGTTGGTAATTGGCCGATAGTACAGGAATAACTTAAAGAGAACCCATAAATTAATAAATGTAAAGTGGTTAAATGAAAAAGGTGTTGGGTTCTATTTCTGCAGTGGCTGTTGTGTTATTGTTTATATAGGGGTAGATATAATTTTGGTTCAGTATGAGTTGGTTGTTTGCTCAAAAACCTATATGTTGGGTTGAGATTCTACTTACCTATAAATATAAATTGTAGTTATTTTTTATTTCCATATGCACCACACCATTTTTGAGTGATATGTGCCAAGCACCTCTATTTAATGAGGGAAAGTATCTTTCACAATGTCCTCGTCGGAGGAAGGATGGCTGGTAACTGACTTTCTTCCTCACACCCACTTTTGGTTTCTTACTGCTCGAGCATATTCAGGCAGGTTGTAATGGATTGAGGCATACCATAGTCCTAGATTCATCGGGTGAGGGTTTATTGTAGATGACATTCCTAGGGGTTTATAGGAATGGATTATTTGCAGAAGTGTCTTCAGGATGTGGCCTATGTGTGTTTCGGTGAGAGGTGTGGATGTTGTGGACCAGGTGTATGCTAGTGGGATTGTGAGTGGTTGAGGCCAAGGGGTGTGCAGGTGGGTTGTGGCTATGGGACTGCATATGGGAAGAGTGGTAGCATCAAGAAGTTAGCCACTATAAATGATCAGTCAACCAGTGGGAAAGTGGTGCGGGGTACACAAATATCAATGTTATTATACTATTACATTACATGACTTGAGTTATTTAAGGAGTGTGCCCAAGCGAGGTTGGGTGGGTTGTAACTCTTTGGTAGGTTCTTTGTGGTTATACTATTTCTCATAAGGGTATTAGTATGTTTCCCCCACTTGTGTACAGGTAGATTTAGTTTCCATACTCAATATACTTATATTCTCAACCTAAGTATCCAAAAACTATTTTCAGGTTTCCTGGAGGACTTGGAGGACTATTCTAGACTATACTATCTTGGGCATTAGGATTAGTAGTTTTTTTTGCTTAGTATTTTTTCTTTTAGTAATTTTTTTGGTAATTTTGTTTTACCTTGTATCATCATTACTTTTGAACAAGAATATGGGAAGGGATTCTGGCTCTACTTCTTACTTTTGGAATTTTGAGTTATTGGGATTTAACATCTTATCTACCAAATATTGTTTTATGAAAAGGTTAATGCCTTCCACATTGTTTGAGATCATATAAACTTGGTTCTAGTTTCCACTCTGGGGCCTATTGAAGGTGGGACTCGGGGGTCATTATATATTCTTCAACTTGAAGTAGGTAGGGTCTGGCAGTTTTTTGTTCCTTCCCTTATCTTGGAGAAGGAAGGTTATGAAAAAATGGTATTAGAGGGAGTTTGAGGGAGTTTGAGAGATAGAATGGTATTTGGAGTTTTGAGCAGTGAGGATTTCATGGGATGTTAGGGAAACAGTGTTAGGAAATCTTGGTGTGTGAGATAGGCCAGGGAAGACCGGCTAGGAAACATGATTTTAGGGCCCCCTATGATCTGATGAAAGGACTATGGACCTAATGAAGGACCAAGTGAGGCTACACTGATTGAAAGGTAGAGTCCCTAGGATAGGTACGTGCATCATATTGAATTTTATTTGTTTGTATTGGGTGTTTTGGGAATTTAAAATAAATTAATATTTAAAACCAATATTAAAAGAAATTTTTCACAATACATGGGCTTAGGAGTTACTTTACTTTTTTCAGATATGGCACCCAGACAACGTCCCTATGTGTTGCGAGTAGAGGAGGACCTATAGGTTCACCTGGTTGATTAGTGAAGGGTTGATCGATAGGAGGAGTATGAATAGTGGTATAAGACAATTCATTCCTTCTAATGGAAGTCTCATGAGAAGTACGTGGGTAGCATCTTAGACAATGAGATAGAGATTTGGATCGAGGAGCTGGGAATCACTTCTTTCTTCTTCTGGGCTCTGACAGAGTTTTGGGTTTCACTAGAATTGAGCCATATATGTGGTGCATCACGTCAGTGGTGGATTCTTTACCTTTGGGAGAGGAAGGAAACTCAAGCTTCATGGGCAGACATTATGAATGAGATTTGGGAGGAATTCCTTTCTTCCACACTGAAGGATGAGAAGAGTCAAGAGATACTCTCCCTCCAACATGAGAGTAAGTCGGTGAGGGAACTGGGGATCAAGTTCATGAATCTCTTATGCTTCATTCTAGATCACATTATGGATGAGTAATCCTGAGTATGAAGCCTAAAGGAGGCACTCCGACCTTATATTGAATAAGTTGTTACTCCTTTCACTCAACTAATATACTTAGTGGTTTAGAAGAAGGCTGATGTAGTGTAATGGATGCACTCGCTGGGATGTATTCCAGGAGAGGGGAGCCATTTGAGGTTTTTAATAGGGAAATCCGTTTGCATAAGGTCTCCGAAGTCAGGGCCATCCAGGTTTCATCCAGCAGGGAGTAGACCTCAACAATTTCAGTTTTGATATCATGGTCCTTTCCCTTTCATCATTGTCCTGGGACCTATGTACTTTATCTGTGGAGCCTATAGAAATATTCAGAACCAATTCCTAGTCTGAGCACTGTACAATGGGGGTGGGAAGGCTCAGCTCCCACCTCAGTAGTAATAGTTTCTGGTAAATCCATTCCATCATCTGAGGCAACAAGATCCCGCTCCACTAAGGGTAGATGGTGTTGGGGGAGGACGACCCTAGAGTTCTCCCCAGGGACCTTGACCTAGGCTTGGTCGGGGAGATGGTCAATAGTATAGGGGTAGAGAATCTTGGTGTGTGTAGTTAAACAACGCAGAGGTTGGAGTTCAAATAGTTCCATAGGTTGTTCGAGGTAGAATTATTCTATTTAGTTCTATTTCATGTTCTTTGTTTGATTCAAGAGCCTCTCTCTCCTTTTTTTGCACCCGATCTTGCCAATGCTTTAGGAATAGACAAAGAGAGAATTCCTATGTCTCCATTTTTGAGTATGGTAGTTGGAGGTCAGACTAGTCTATTTGATGTTATCCAAGGATGTAAACTTATGTTGGGGCTATACTAGTCTAAAGGAGATCTTCTTCTACAATTGATCTATCCATAATATGTCATCGTAGGCATTGACTGGTTATTTTCTGTGCATGATGTTATCAACTACTACCAGAGAATAATCGTGTTCTCAGATGTGGGCATCCAACGCGTAGCTTCAATTTTCAAACTGAGTTATCAAGTGGGAATCCAGTGGGTGTTACCTCTTAATTTTTTGTTAGCTGAGATGCAAGTGTGTTCAGAAGATACAATGATGATGGTTGTTCTGGGGGTTTTTAGTGTGTTCTTGTATGTCTTCTCGAAGGAGGTTGTGACTTCACCCTTCTATGTGACATTATGTTCAGGATATGCTTTCAAAGGGGTGCCCGTCTGATTTCAATGTATCCCTATTAGATGTTTCCTTATGAGTTTCTGGAGTTTTTGATTCAGGTTGATGACTTGATAAAGAAAAGTTTCACCCAGAAAACTTTTTCAGTATGGGGTTCTCCATTCTTGTTCGTGAAGATGGTAGAAGGTTTCATAATACTGTGCATAGACTACCAGAGGCTGAATCAGGTGACGATAAAGAACTGTTACCCCTTCCATGGATCAAAAACCATTTCCATCAGCTGAATGGATCATGTTTGTTCACTAAGATATATCTACGGTTTGGATGTCACTAGTTGAGGGTAAAGGAGGGTGACATATTGAAGACTGCTTTCAGGTGCAGGTATGGGCACTTCGAGTTTTTATTAACTCCCTTTGGTGTCATGAATCCACCAGTTTTGTTCATTGGGATCATGAAATCTGTTTTCCATGAGTACATGTACCTGTTCATCCTCCTGTTCATTGAACAAATCTTGATCTACTCAAGGTTAGAGGAGGAGCATGCTAGGAATATAAGGACCATGTTTGCAGGTCCTCTGACACCAACATCTCTACATAACTTTGTCCAAGTGCATGTTATGGATGCGAGAGGTGAACTTCTTCAAAAACATGGTGTCTCAACAAGGGATAGTGGTGGACCCATCTAATATTGATGTCATTTTTTCATGGGAAACAACGAAGAATGTGTTATAGGTTTTTAGTTTAGTTGTTATGGCATGATATTTCCAGAGGTTCATACCTAACTTCTCTTCAGATTCAACTCCAATGAAATATTTCACTACAAAAGACTTTTCCTTCTTGTGGAGTAAGGAGGTACACGAAGATTTTAGATATATAAAGTGGTTGTTGGTCAGTGCACTAATTCATATGTTTCCAGAGGAAGGGGTGATATTCGAGGTGTTCTGTAATGCTTCCATCCTAGGCTTGGGATGTGTTCTGATGCATAAGGTAGGAGTGATTTCTTATTATTCTAGATAATTAAATACTCTCGAACGTAATTATTCCACCCACGATCAGGATCTTGAATCACTTGTGTTTAATTTGATGTTGGGGAGACATTACCTCATCATGGAGTGCTTTTTGGTCTTTATGGTTCACAATAGACCAAGGTATATCGTCTCCCAATATGACCTAACCTTTTTATATAGAAGGTGGTTAGAGTTTCTATAAGTTTATGACTTCGAGATATCTTACACCCTAGTAAATGGGAATGTGTTGGCTGATGCCTTGTGCAGGAAGTCACAAAAGTAGGTAGTTTAGGAATCCATAGATACTTGGAAGGAAATGGAGGAAATGGCTGCCATTCCCATTAATGCTGGGGAGGATAGTAGAAGAGGCTATCTATTTTAGATGATATTACAATATTCCTTAGCACGAAAGATAGAGAAGTATCATAGGGAAGACTCGGAGACTAAGGCGATGTGCGATTGCGTTTCCCATGGTGATTTTATGAAAGGATAGTCAGAGGATATCCTGAATTGGATGTTGTGCCATGGGAAGCAGTTTTTCCTAGTGGAAATGCTTGATGGAGTTCTCTATGAGTTCTATAGATCACCCTTTTAATTGAATTCAATTGTATCTAAGATGTACCGAGGCCTAAGGGATTATTTTTGGTGGTCTTGGGTGAAGTAGGTAGTGGTAGACTTTATGGAAATATGCCTTGTGTTACAGCAGGTGAAGGGCAAGCACCATGTTCCCTGTGGTTATTTTTACCCCTTGGTTGTTCTAGAGTGTAAGTGTAATGACATATCGATGGATTTCATCTTAATATTACATAGGGATTAGGGATGATGTGATCTTTGTTGGGTAGTAGTGGACCAGTTGATGAAGTCAACTCACTTCTATGTAATCACGGAGTTGAGAACAGTTGACGCTTTGGCACGGAGGTATGTAGATGAGGTGATGCTAATCCATGGGTTTCTATGATTCATCATTTCATGTTGAGATGCACGGTTCAACTCTTGATTCTGGATGGGATTGCAACATACCTTTGGCACCCATTTGTTCCTTAACACTTAATTACACCCTCATATAGATGGGCTGACAGAGAGGACAATCATGACATTGGATGATATATTGTGGGAGTGTCTCTTGGGCCACAGAGGATTTTTGGTATGATAATTTCCCCTAGAAAAAATTTCCTATAATATTATCTATCACTGTAAAATTGGTGTGGAATCGTTTGAGGCCTTGTACAGAAGACCTTGTCACTCACCCGTGTGCTAGACAGAGGAAGGGGAATTAGCCCTTCTTAGACTAGAGGTAGTGCTGATCCCAACCGAGAAGATTAATCTTATGTGTGATAGGATGAAGGTGGATTTGGACTGGTCAAATTCATATGCTAATAATAGGAGGATGCCTTTTTAGTATGAGTTTGGGGTCCACATGTCCTTAAAGGTCTCGCCTCTGTGTGGACAACAGAGGTTTGGCAGAGGAAGCATTATTTCTCCCAGGTTCATCAGACCTTTCTAGGTGTTGGGATGAGTTGTCAAGGTGGCCTATCAGCTAGTGTTTCCACCATGACTGGCGAAGATCTACGTTTTCCTCCATGTCTCTCAGCTCCACCTGTATCTACACACTGTCTCCTATGTCGTTGACTTGGTAGAGTTGGATATCGAGGATGATGCGACAGTCGTGGAGTGACCAGTACGAATTGAGGATTGTGAAGAGAATGTATTTTGTGCGCAAACCATTACTTTGGTTTGACTATTGTGGTGAAATGGTGTTTTTGAGGTGAGTACATGGGAAAGAGAGGCAGAAATGCTTTTCCAGTACCTAGATTTTTTCTGATTTTTTATCTGTGTTTTTCTATTGTGCTTTGTTTCAGGATTAAATGTTTGAACTCATTTTTTATATGATAAGTTGTTTCCCTAGACTTTGATTTTGTGTGAAGAGTCCCGACTATGGGGAGGGGACACCCAAATCCCTACTCAATATGCACTAATTTGGATGTGATTAAACCTGTTCGGGTGAGTCTGTGCTGCACAAAGCTGATAGTTTCATGACATGGAGATAGTGGATACCTAATCCGAATGTCTGGATAGTGTGAACTTTAGTGTATGTGAGATTGTTTTGGGATGTGTGGGGCCTTATAATTACACATTTTTTCAGGGGATAAATTATAAGGAGGTGTTCTATGATATTGAGGTTTTCGCACCAGTCTTTAAATAACAAAAGGTAGCTTACTCAACATAGGTATTATAAGGTATGGTTTTTTGGACATCATTTTATTCTCGGTTAGTTTTGAAATTCATGTGGAGGAGAATAGTTTGAGAGGTATTTAATTTAATAAGTTGGATTTCCCTAGGACCTTTATTTTTGAAAATACAGATATTAGGGTGTTTTTAGGGGAAATTGTAACTTATTTCAAGAGTTTTATTCCAAAGGTCATGTTTTTGTGTCGGTATGTCAGTGCGTCGGCAAGTCATTGTGTCGGCATAGCAATGCATTGACATGTTAGTGCGTCAGCATGTCAATGTGTCAGCCTATCAGTGTGTCGACATCGGTGAGTCAGGGGCATAGACATCTTCGAGTTAGGGGATTCGATGTAAATGAGTCAAGGGCCTTGACATCTGTAGATCGTGGGCTAAAAAGTTGGTGATTCAAATGCATTAGTACATTCAGGCGTTGGTAGGTTGTGGCATTGATAGGTCATTGCATCTATATGAGTTACTGTCATAAGGATGTGGCATTGGTAGGTTTTGGTGTCAGTAGGTCATGTAATTGGTAGGTCGTGGCGTTGATAGGTCTGGGTTATGATAGGTCATTGCGTCGGTAGATCAGCATTGGTTGGTCACATCGGTAGCTCACCCATTGGTGAATCATTTCCAGTTTTTTCCAGTTTTTCCAGTTTTACCCCTGTTAGGTATTTATCTTCATGAAATGGTAACCTACCAACTCAAAATGGTGTGATGGGATTTATACACCATTTTCTAGGGGAATTATTAAATTCCTTGTATCTCATAACGTTCCACCAGCCTCATAACGGCCGAGATGTGTTGTCAAACCACAATCCAAATTTTCATGTACATTGAAAGTGTGTCCCTGATATTTATGATCCTACCTTTCATAATCCAATATCTCTTATTTCCTTATTCCTTTTCATTCCTCGTGGTGTGCCTAGAGCCTTCCTCCCGAGACAAGTTTTTACCCAGTGACGGAGCTCCCCCGCTCTACTTTCTTGGAGTTTCTGACCTCGCGCGACCCATGTTCTTGGCGCAATGAAAAACATTGATACATTTATCAGGAATTTTGGGATTTGTTTTTCTTACTTTTATTTGTGCATCATGATGGGTGGGTATTCTAATGAACCCATGTGAGGAATGGAAGTGAACATTCTCAAAAACAGAAAATAAATAAGAACTGGATTTAATGAAAAGATAAAATGAGTAAATAATATAACGAGAAGGTAGGGGTATGATTTTGGTCGAATGATTTATTTTCTATATCAGATTATGTTATCTTATTTCATGGCTATATTACTTATGACAATCATTTTCATTGGTGGTTTTTTTTGTGTTGTAGTGATGTTCTATTTTCTTGAGATTCATGGACAATGACTGTAACATTAAATCTACTTAATCACATATAATTGGTTAAATAAATGAATGTCCCATGATCAAGCCTATTTTGTGATCACATTAGTTATAATCAAGTGGAATTGAATAGCATCTACTTATTATATATGAAAATATACACATCATGTTTATAGGTGTGGATGGGTGATGCGTTCTATTGTGTTTTTTTAACCTTTTGTGTGTTTTGTAGCGCTACTGTTGGAAGAATCATTATAGGTATGAGGTGGGATAGAGGAGTTGGTTTTATGATGAGTGTGTGGTGTGATTTTGAAATGGGGATGTTGTTAATGGTAGTTACTATTTGCTTTGTTTGTGGGGTAGTACATGGGGTGTGTTGGTATCTCAGTCCAAGAGATTGATTGATTATTGAATGGATGAACTTTTGAGTAGGTGAAACTGCCTTTGTTGTGTTATGGCCATAGAGCGAATTTGGATAATGGGAATATGGTGCAGTTGAAAACTAGTTTATAGTGAGACTATGTCTAGGAATTGTTTGGAAATGGGGCTGTGGAGATAGGTTGTGAGAGATGTATTGTGTGGTATAATTTTGAATAATGATTATCGTATAGTAGACTATAAATCTAGTTTTGTGATGTTGTGCAGGGGGATTACGGTTTAGATTTTTATTTTGTTTTGGAATAGTTATTATTTTTAGTTTCCCAGTAGTTCTAGAATAACATAAATTGATCCCATAAATTAATAAATGACACATGGTAAAATGAAAAATTTGTTGTGTTCTTCTTTGGCAGTGGTTGAAGTGTGGTTGTGCAGATAAGGGTTGCATAAAATGGTTTTGTATGAGTTGGTTGTTTTCTTGGAAACCCATATGTTGGGATGAGTGTTTTATAACCAATATATATAAATTTTAGTTCTCTGTGATTTCGATACTCACCCCACAATTTTTGATAACTATGCGCCGAACAACTCTATTTCATGGGGGAGGGTGTCTTTCCCAATATCCTACTGGGAGCATGGATAGATGGTTACTGAATTTCTTCCTCACTCCCTCTTATGGGTTCTCACTACTCGAGTGTATCCATGAAGGCTATAATAACTTGAGTCTTTCCATAGTCCACGATTTTTTAGCCGAGGGTTTGTTGTAGAAGAGATTCCTAGGTGTTTGTAGTCCAAGATTGTTTTCCAGTGTGTCTTTGGGATGAGGCACGTGTGTCTTCGGGTGAGAGGTGTGGTTTTTGTGTCCCAGTTGTCTGTGGGCAGTATTGTGAGTGGTTGAGGCCTAGGTTTCTGCAAGAGGGTTGTATTATTGATACCACATATGGGAAGAGTGGTTGCGTCAAGACGTTAGTCGTTAGGGATGTCCTTATCCTATTACTTTAATTGACTTGTATTATTTTGTGAGTGTTCCCAAGTGAGGCTTGATAGGATAGTACCCCTTGGTAGGTGATTTGAGGTTCTAGTATTTTATCAAAGGGGAATAATTATGTTTACCCCACTAGTCCATGGGTAACTTTAGTTCTCCTAATGATTATACTTGTAGGCTCACCCTATGTATATAAAATTGTTTGTAGGTTTCTATGATAACATTGAAGACCATGTTAGACATTAAATGCTTGGGCATCAGGATTAGTTGTTGTTGGTTCATTGTCTCTTTTCATTCGGTACTTATTTAAGTAATTTTTTTAATGTTTTATTAGTGTTACATTTGAACATGCATAAGAAAATGGATTTTGGATTTACTTATCTGTTTTGGCATTTGGAGTTGTTGGGATTTACCATCTTATCTCTAAATCTAGTTATATAAAAAGGGTAATGCATTACCAATTGTGTGAGAACCTATACCCTTGGTGCTATTCACCACTCTAGGGCCAATCGAAGGAGAGATATGGGGGTCATAATCTATCTTACGAATTGAAGAATGAATGGTCTGGCAGTTTTCCATTACATCCCTCATTGTGGAGAATGTGGGTCGTTACATGGGGAACCTAGTTGGAAATAATTTAGTTCACTTATGGACTAGGTTTTATATTTCTATGTTCTCAAAGGAATTAACAAATATGTTTTTGGATGTGTGGTTTGTAATATAATAAATATTATTTAAAAATTATGTAATTTCTATGTATGAAAATCCTTGGTCGCTATAATCATGATGTAACTAGTCAGGTCTTTTCAATTTAGTATTGTGCAGTTAATTTTGGGGTTGGTCTTTTTTAATATGATATTGACTATATTCATATTATCTTCTCATTAATGTGTTATATTTGATGTAGGTGATTTTAATTCCATTATCTATCATAAATTTGTATGTATTCTTGGATTAGGGGTAAATGTATTACATAGACTTGCAAATATTGATACTCATTTGGGAAAGATGATAGATAAGAGTAAAAAATATTCATCTTGTGTTATTATCTTGGGAACATTTAGGAAAAAATGGGAATTCTATACCCCTGATACAATGATCACTAATGTTATCTAATGTATGAACTTGTTAACCTTGTTTAAATCTCATGTCTATTATAATCAAAGGTCTGTTTCCTTATCCAATTGACATGTTTTTCAATTTAGTCCTTTTTGATTGTGGGAATTTCAAGAAGGAAAAGCTATATAAGATCAGAAACATATCCAAATGACCACCTTGTATACAGTGAGTTTAATACATTGAAATGTTTACCTATGAAATTAAGTGCATTACCACTTATAGTGGTCCACTTTTATCTATACATTTCATAAATAATTTTCAGTATTTCATCATAAATGGATAGTAGAGTTCTCAATAGAGATATATCAAATAATGAATTTCATTTGAATTTTATATTTTATGATGAACATGATTAAGAATAATGAATTGAAAATTCAAATAGAGGATCTTGAACTTATGTTTTTTATCCTATCTAACTCTTCTTCTTAGGGTAATAACATTATTTCCACTAAGAAAGGTTATGAGTGTCTATTTTTTTATATATTACCAAAAAATAAATTATGTAAAAATTATAAATAGATGTCAATATCCTTAGAACAATGATTTATTTAATCAATTGAAAATTTCTCCGAATTTTATAGATATTTGTTTATGTTTTGGTCACCTTCAACTCCAATTCAGAACAAAAATATATTCCGAAGATATATATTTTGATGTCAGTAAAGTCACTTCATGTACTTTTTCATACTATTTAGACTAAAAAGTACATGATCTATTTATATAATTTAATGAATCAAAT
This sequence comes from Viscum album, assembly GCA_963277665.1. NCBI lineage: Eukaryota > Viridiplantae > Streptophyta > Magnoliopsida > Santalales > Viscaceae > Viscum > Viscum album. The sequence continues at coordinate 110,821,060 of OY728157.1, read as the reverse complement.
AAACCATAAATCATTAGATTATTTCAAAAAAATCCTTTTGGATATTATAGTAAGAGTCTTGAAGTCCTATTTAGAGTTTAATAGGTAAATTATGTGGAAACAAATTTCAGCCAATGTATTAAATTTATTCTTTTGGATTCATGAAGAAAAATTCCATCAAAATATAGTATCACAATCTATAATTTTATTGGATCTTGAGGAAGTACATGAACTGTTATTTTTGATGGAAACAATAATTTCTTTAAGATTTAGATTTTATTAGAAATTTCAAGTAATTATTACCATTTTATTAAGGAATTTTATTTGATAGACGCTCTTATATATGTTTTCATAAATAAGGGTAAATTTTTTTGGTGATATAAATGAGTGGTATATTTTTGAGGAAATTAATTTGAGTCTTAGTAATGATTGTAGATTTATTTTTTATATATAGGTAAGGTATTTAATGTTTATTATTATACCAATTATATCATCATCGACTGTGTTATTATATAAGATTACATGATGGTGGCCAATAGTTTTTCATATCTTAATGATCATGAAAAGAATCATCCAAACCATGGCCTATAATTTTCTATTTTAGCTAATTATCTAATGTGTAGAAGGTACTTTTTTAGAAGAATGATCTATGGAATACACTATTAATATGATCAAAAATATATATATTTCCTTAGTGGGATATAAATATATAAAAAATGTATCTTGGTGAAACACATGTAATTTTTTTTATTTTGATCTATTTTTTACACTTGGGAATGGGAAAATGGTTATATAATTCCTAAATTTGTTGGACTAACCTCCATAGGTATAGAAAGTTAAGGGAGGATGGATATTGATGTCCCTTATTGTTGATATTCACATTGATAAATCCAAGGATGGGAATGTGATATGTTTTCATCATACTGAGCATTCATATTTGGATGTGTAGAGAATAAATGATTACAAAATATCTGATCTTGACTGTTTTATCATTAATCAGATACATTATAGTGTGGATTCCTGCAAAGGATAGACTAAAGATCATGATTTATTCTTTTATATTCATGGAATGTTTTTGGTTCCAATTAGTACAAAATAATTTATGAGGGAATACCATTCTACTTGATGGGTTGTTCAACATATAATATCCATGATATATCATGATCATCATTGGAAAATATGGTGTATGAATAAATAATGGTTGATAATAGGATTCATTTGAAAATTTCACACATTCAAACATATGAATTCTAAAAATTGATGATATGTGAATGAATTTTAACCATTCCCTATACTGACATGGGAATGGGGAGAAATCATAATGAAATTATTTATTGGAATACCAATATCTAGTAGAATATGGGATATAGTTTGGATGATTACATATTATAAAACCTAGACAATAATTTATTTCTTATTTTTTAATATTTTTTCATGGATAATCTTTGTAAATATTGTGTCTAGAATAAATTGAATCCTTATAGTGTACCAATGAGAATTAGATATGATTGGGGTCCAAATTTTGCATGTATAATTTTAAAGGGTTTCTAAAATTACTTGATACTCATATGAAACAGAGTAAAAATTATCACCCTTAGTTCGATTTGAATTACACAAAAATATTAGAAGAAGAATGTCGTGTTCGATAGCATATACGACATGCATCACAAAGGATAAACGAACCAACAAATTTATATATCAACATTATAAAATAGTAATTGAATTGTTGAGTATGAATTGAAATAACCACATTATGATATATATATATATATCCATACTATTCAATAGAAGAAAATTTCATAATTCATAGTAAATAAGAATTCAATTTTTATGTAATGTTATATTATTTTAAAAAAAACTCCTTCAAAATAATTTTTATGATAAAATATTATAATTATTTTTTGAAAATATTAAAATTTTGTTTTAAAAAATTTAGTAAATTCTTAAAATCAACATATCACAATTATCTTAGGGTGATATTTTTAGTTTTTTCAAAAAATATCAATTTTCCAATGAATGAGGAAAAAGAAAAAAAATTAATGAAATTTGTATTTTAGTTTTAAACATGAAAAAAATTGTTTCTAAATGATATAAGAAGTAAAAATATTTATATTATTTTTTAAATAATAAAATCATGTTCTTTGTAGAAAATCTTATTTTTAAAAGTTTTATAAAATCATTTTATTATATAATTTTTTTTTCTTCTAAAAAACTGCCTTTTGTGCATTATGTTCATACATTAATAAAATAAATTTATAACTATTTGTTAATTGTTTCAATTAAATAAATATATTATATTATCAATATATTTTTTTTAACATTATTCTATTTTTTCTATAAATGGGATATGAATAAACCAATCTTTATGCAAAAAATTATAGTTTTTCTTAAAAGTTGTTTTCATCATGTTTTTTTCATGTATTATAAAATTAAAATCATTTACATATATAAATTGAATAAAAAAAAATGGATTCTATATTTTGAATCAATATTTATATTTTTTTAAACAAGATTGTTTTATTTTTGGACACTATAAATTGTAACCTTAGTAAGATTTACCACACTAGTAAAAGGTAAACTAGAATAATATTGGTAAAAACTCATTGGCAGGGCAATAATTTTGTGTTATAATTATTATTTGATGAATACATTTCAAACCTTATCACCTAAGGATAAAATTTTGTATTTTTTAAATTTTACATTTAAATGAAAATGTTCTATAAAATATTTAAAGTAAATAATGTTACAAAAGTTCACTATCTTTATTTTAAATATAGCTTATGTGTTTTCATAGGAAAAAAATGTGTTATTATTGAATATATATATATATATTTTTCATAATGAATTGTTTTCCAGATGTAAGTTTATTTATAATTTTTAGTGATCAAACAATTACAATAAATTCTTGCACAACTGTAATAAATTATTTATTAAATTAATTAAAAAATTAATAATTTTAAAAACATTAAATGTAATATAATTTGAGTGATATATAGTGTTTTAAATTTTTTTAAATATATATTTTATATTAGTGATGTCTAAAATTATCATATTTTAATTCAATGTTTTTGTCTTATAAAATAAAATTAAATGAATAATTTCAGAATTGTCATTAAATATATTTTATCACAATAATATATTATTAAATTATTTAAAAATATTAAAAATATAGAAATAGGAAATTGTGGATAATATATGGTCTAATATTTTATCCCTTATCCATTTTAAACCAATTATTCTATATAACTAAAATTATTACCATTTAAGAGTAAAATAAATTTACCATGCTTAGGGTAAAAATTGTTTAACCAGGAAGCTAATTGAATATATATTGTTAAAGATGCCCCTTAAACATATAAGACAATATATTTTTATTATATTATAACCAAATATTATCAGAAACCAACCCAAGTTGACCCTGAACCAGTCACTAGAGCCGGTCTATGATATGGTCTGAAGGGTGTTCCTAATCCCCATAGGATAAAAACTAGTGATGGGAATCTATAGAGTAAGAAGAGGGAATTATACTTACAAATAATAAATAAATAACTAAAAAAGGAAAAGATAACCAAATTATCCAACATTAATATATAATCATCTAAAAAACTTTTACAAAGATGGAAATACAATCGAGCTGCATAACAGAACCCAAAATTGAAACCCAGCAACCCAACATCTCCATGTGACCCTGAGTGTCACTCTCCAACAAGAAGACCAACCATCGCCCATGGAAATAAATACCAAGTTGAGACCTACAAAAAAAATAAAAACATGATAAACCATATGCATGGGTATTAAAACATAGTGGGATTGCCCAAATAACATTCTCACAATGCACTTCCTTTAAAATAAATGAAACATCAACCTTATATTTTAAATAAAATATACAATGTAATATTTTCCAATGTCTTCACTTTAAAACCAAACACACCCCATTTCCATTTTCATTCCAAATAATATTTCATTTCAATTTAATTAGTATCAACAATTTAAACAGGAAAGTGATGTTTTCATTTAAAAATGGTAAAAGAGAGTATAAAACATTTTATTCTTTAAATCATTTTTCCATAAACCATTGGGAGATTACCAATCAAATTCCATGAAAGAATCCACACATGAGAGCACTACAATAGTCACATAATAAGGGCAATGAAAATAATCCCACATGATTTATCAAGTAATAATAATCTCATTAATCAATGTAAGAAAATACGTTCCAACAAAAAATGGTGAACCTAGGAGGTCATGAATTATTCAAAACATACTAATACATGAGACTCATCACCATGAGAATTCCTCACATAACAAAATCAATTCTCCCAAAGTAGTCTCATCTACCCTAACTAGGGAGATGTAGAGGGGAATCCTCATAATAATAAACCCAATTTATCCACTTATTATGGGCCACAAGAAAGTAAGTAATCTAGCTAGTGTCACAATTGTTCCTGGAAAATTATATCACTATTCTAGGTTCCCATGTATCATTTATAAAGGGTTTTATCCAACTTATGCAAACTAATAATCCAATCACAAATATATATATATATATATAACAATTCAATAATAGGGATCAGTGTGAGACACCCTAAGGATTTATCTACTATCATGGAATAAATAGATCTTAAATGAATTTACATCAAGGATCTAAAAATATCATAATGTATTGAAAGGATTCCACATTGAGTAAATCCCATCCATTTAACATAAAAAGGAATGATAATCTCAAAATTGATGTTTTTATAATAAATGCTTTCAAATTTTTTCACAAAATTTGATAACAAGCCATTAAGAATTATCCAAAAAACAATCACATTAAAAGAACAAAGTAAAATTCCTAAGTGGAACCTTTTTGCATTGTAAAACCATTTATAAATCATTCCCATCCATGTAATCTCATTTTAATTTTAAGACAAAACCACTTTTATCAAAATGCATAACAGGACACTAATTGTCAAAACCTGCCAAACCACATTTGAAAACCAATAAAAATTCTTTTTAAATCTGAAACCCCTTGGGAACCCATTCCCGGAACCCAAATAATCATTTCAAATGCAGTAAATTCATTTACATATCCAATCCATGATTTAATCATCCAATGAAACATGAGAAATAAACTATGAAATTTTATCAAACACTTGGTGTGCACCATTATAATAATAATATTCCAATTTTTCACAAAATAAAATATAACCGGTTAATTTTCACTCAAAATAATTTATCCAAGTATCATAGAATGATATTTGACATGTAAGTGTGGAGAAAAAAGAAATAAATTATCTATTATTAAATTAAAAATGAATATTCCAGGGAATCCTACATCAAATACATGGTGTATCAATGACGTACGCCCAAAAATACATGTGTAGGGTTCAATGAGCTAGGATCAATTAAGAGGAACCCTAAAAAAACAAAACCCCCAATTTCATAGCACCCTTGGTATAAAAATAAACCAAAAATGAAAACTAGGGTTTTATGAAAAAGGAAAATAAATGTATGGAAAAGGAGAAATAGAGAGGAGCTCTAACCTTTAAATTCGGGTGAAGATTCGCCATAAAACCACCTCATAAAAACCTTGGTAGAGTTTCAAGGAGCCAAAATTCTCAATGGGAGGTGTTCAGGTCAAGGGATTTCGAGTGAAATTTTAAATGGAATAAAATGAAATTAAATAAAATAGAAAATCCCTAGAGAACCTTTCTCTAGTGGGTTGCATGGTTAGCTCACACGGTTTAACAAACCATGCACAAACTAGATTATTATCCCATATCTATTGTCAATCGGGCTGAAAGAATATGCAAAATGGTTAGTTAAACCATGTTAAAACCTTGAGACCCCTTTCAAACATACCTTTATGATTAAAATAATTGTGCACCTAAACCGCGTGACCTAGAAATTTCCCCCCCAAAATCACCCATTTCACCCCAAAACTCATCTAACTCAAGGGAATAAACCATCGAAAAAACTTACCCTATAAAAAGGGCCTCTAATATTGTTAAAAAACCCTTTTCCATGTGGTGTAATCCTAATTCCAATCATTATAAATAATAATATTTCCAAAAGAAACTCAAAACCACTAGAAAAAAAATTTATATTTGGAACACGCTGAACTTGGGAGAAAAACAAAGATCCACAGGGTACTCTAGAAAAAATGAAGAAATAAATCTCTTGTGAGAATTATTCCCACCATAACTCTTTCCTACTTAAGAAAGACAAAAAAAATTCCAGTTGATCAATCAATGATTACAGATTCTCAGAACCACAAGATCCAACTCCTTGACCTAAAACATCTAAATAAAGTCACACCAAACTTATGTCTCATTCCAAAAACATACCTACAAACTAAAACCACATATTTATAATGAATAGAAAATTATATCCACTAACTTCACATCCATTCTTAAAATAAAATAGTATGAAACCTAAAAAAATACCAAAATTTAACCAAACCAAAATAAGGAAATTCAGAAATCAAAGAACTTCAAAATAAAGCCTCTTCAACTGGTCTGACACCAAAAGATAACCAAAATAGATCTCCAATATGGGGAGGCTGAAAAATAATCCCAACTATTTGATGTAACATAGTAATTATTTCTCACAGAATAATTTTCAACAATACCCATAGTGGGTCTCCAAACCATTATAGACTAATGATATTAAACGAACTTGAAAACAACCCTGCACAGACCAAACAACCCCATCATAAGGTGATATGATGGAAGGGGACCAATGATTGGAACACTGAAATGAAATACAAAAATTACCCATGAATCATCACCTTGAAAAAACCATAAATCAAATCAAAAAATAATTAATATGGGTTTTCCATGAAAGGAAAATGATTATAAACTTTCATCCATGAAGGCACAATCATAGACATTTCACGAGGGAATATTTTATCACTCCCTTTTCAATAAGAGGGAATTTTTAGTGACAAAGAGACCCTAATAGAATAATAAAAACTAATTCACCACAGTGGTGGAATCTAAAGCTTATAAATACTTCCCACAACATCAGGATTCCTTACTATTTTACATCTTCACTCTAAGGCCTATTTCTACATCCTTGTTTTTTGAAGCATCCAATGCCTCATAGTTAGGTGTCAGTAATCCCAAATTAGAACTCCTTATTTTGGTTCCACATGTAGTCATAAGACAGTCCATGGAAAAACAAAATATCAACACATATCAAGAGAAACAATTTCTGAAACGACACAAATTTACCCAAATAGGAATATGAAATATGCACACACTATTCTTTCTCACTCAGAATAAGGAAATTAATAATGATGGAAGCCAAAAAACAGACAAAACACCGTTGAACACAACTGATATAATTGATAGAAACACAAAAATATGATGGAACATTTAGTGAGTCCCAAATAGCTCTCTACTCTATAAAATGGGAGGGGATATACTTCATATTGGTTATTTGTCTTTTGAAGCACGAGAACAAAATACTTTGGTAAATCAAATAGAATATTTTCTAACGAGGATCCACCCATAGCCACACCACTAACATTCATCAAATATCTTTTGGGGAGAACACTGGGAAAAAAGAGAACTTATATCTCTATCAAAACAAAGCCATAGACTAAAAAAATATAGAACAAACACCAACACAAAGTGAAACTAGTTGAAGTATTATGAAAAACCATTCCAAAAACACTCTAAACACTACCTAAAAACTGAACCACCATCAATATTTGAACTCAGGACGCAACATAAACATTACTTTTGAATCATTAGATATCATATTAATAAACAAAATTTCCAAAATATAGAAAAACAATCCACAAAACCATTGGCATACAAAAAATGCAATAATTTTCAGCTTTGAAACACTTTTCAAAAATATAATTAACATCTAGGATTTTTAAACAAACCAATGGTGTTCTATAAGGTCTCACTCACATGAAAATTTTGGATCTAATATGGTAACATATTGGCTAATTCCATATTGTGTACTCATTGACTATGCCAACCTTGGCCACTCACCAACCACATTCTTCATCCAACCACTTTTCCCACATATCCATGCAAGTGAGAACCCATGAAATACATAAATGTTAAAAACAAAACATCATCATTTCCCAAAAAAATTATTTAACCTAATTAATATATTTATGTAACATTTCATATTCACACTAATCAATATGTAAATAAAAAATTTTCATATTACATGTTTTAATATATTTCACCATGATTAAAAATTATATCCATTGAATTTAAATCTAAAAAATAAATTCATTTTACTTGAAAACATTTTCAATCATCCCAAAAATCGCATTCCATCCAAAATAATTTGATTAAAAACCCACATATTTTCATTTAAAATAAATTCCAAAACCAACATCCTCTTTCAAACAACCATATTCCAAAACCCCTATTTTTTATATTAAATTCCAAATCACATTAAATATTTTCCATTTTAGTCCAAGAGGCCATTTTATAAAAATTATTTTTTTAAAAGTCCTCCACAGGTTTTAAAAAAATCAGAACCATAGAAGAATCAAGAAACTCATAAGGGGGAAACTAGTTTTAGTGGGTGACTTGGCCATATGGTTGACAACAATTTTAAAAACACACTACTATCACAAGGATCCTTCCAAGAAAACCCCTAAATCCATTCATGGATTTATAGGACCTATGAACTCTTATAAACCTCTAGGCCAACTACATTTTCATATCCCTAACACTAAAAAATCTACAAGAACTAAAGGAAACCAACAAAACCAGACTTTTCATGGAAACCCATGGAGCAAAACGATCAAGGGATCATGAAATTGTTCTTTTTCCTAACTATCGAGTCCCTAAAATCCATCTCAATATACCATGACCTCGAAAAATGACCAAGGGATCTCTCAAAATACAGTTACTCTAATGATAACACACTTTGATTCCATTTTTTCATGAACCATCCCAGGTCAACCACAAACCAGTCAACCGAGATTCATAATAAAACCCAAAACTAAAACATCCCATCCCAACATCTATATATGACCCTTAGGGTCACTCTCAAACAAAAAGACAAGCCATCGCCCATGGAAATTAATACAAACATGATACCTTCACCACAAACTAAAAACAAGATAAATTATTGTTGTGAGTATTAAAAATCGGTAGGGTTGACTGAATAATATGCTCCCAATAAACATATTTTAAAATAAATGAAACCTCAACCTAAATATTTAAATAGAGTATACAAATTAATATTTTCCACATTTTCACATTAAAATCACACATGGTCCATTTCCATTTTTTATTCCAAAGATGTTGTCATTTTCATTAAAGTAGAATTAACATTTCAAATAGGAATGTGATGTTTTCATTTCCAAATAGAACAAGAGATTATAAATATATTTTACTTTAAAACCGATTTCCCTAAACCATTAAGATATATCCCATAACTTTCTAGGAAAGACACCACACATGATAGCACTAAAATAGACACATAATAAAGGAAATGGAGATAAGAAGACAGGTATAACCAACTAACAAGAATATAATTCACCACTGGAAATGACTAAGTGCAATAGACATGGGATAACCTAGTAGATCATGAATAATTCAGAACATACTAATACATGACATCCATCCCCAAAATCATTCCTCAAATAATGAAATAAAAGCACACTAAAGACTCCCAACCACCCTTATACTGTACAGATTGAAGGGAAATCTCAAAGTAACAAACCCAATGTATCCGCCTACTATGGTCCAACAACTTGTGCACAATCTATCAAATGAAACCATAATTCATTGAATTATATCTCACTATTCCATGTTCCCATGTCTCAAGTGTAAAATGAGTGAGTATAAATATTCTTACTAAGAATCCAATCATATACTCACAAAAACATATAAAATAACAATTCAACATCAGAAATCACCCTGAGCCACCCCATGGATCGATCTCATTCCATGTAACAAATTGATCTCAAATTATTCCACATCAGGGATGTCCAATTAACAAAATTGATCAGAAGGATTCCATAACAAGGACATCACATCCAATAAATATAAATAAGGCATGAGAATCAACCAATAGAGGTTTTCATAATTAACACATTCATCATTTTTACAGAAGTTCCAAAATACCTTTATGTATTTTCCAAAAAAACATCACATTAAAAGAACCAACTAAATTTCATAAAAATGGGGAAACACCATTTTTCCATTCCATAACCATTTATAAAGCAATCTGATCACACTATGATTCACTGTTTCATTTTTACCATTACACTAAAATGCTAAACTATTTTTTCATCGAAAATTATATAAATAATAAAACTTTTCACCTCATATTTTATTCAATTATTTTGTGTTTATCAATTTTAAAAATGGAAATGGTACTTTATTTTTAAGATTTCATTGTATGTGGAGGTGATTTTGAGGGCCCATGACAATGACTAAGAAAAATTGGCCAAACTACTCCGGATCCATAAACCCCAGTGGAATTACCTGGATTCTTCTACTAAACCGTGCATCCAAATGGGATGATATTTTGTTGGATTGTTACAAATTAAATAGGATATATTTTATATGAAAAAACGCATGGTTAATTCATCCATATGTCAGAAAATCTAGACTGATATGTCCAACACACCAAATTTTCATGAATTCAAAAGTGGTGTGCTATGATCTGTCCATATATAGAGATGTATGTGTCCAAATGAATCCAAAATTCGGTGGTGATAATAAATTGGTGGGGTAACAACATTTTTGTTTTTTCAAATGGTAGATAATAATGTCTACTAATTAAAATCAATGTGAAATGTGGTTTTATATAATTTGTGTGCCCAAAACCACCTTACACTTTTCCAATAAAATGATACATTGGGGACCTCATTTATAAGTTCATAAAATGAACTAATTATAAGGCCCCGATCTTAAACATTACTAAATCATGAATTAAATGAATAATTAAAATAGAGGATCTTTTCAGGTTTAGAGTTCTAGAGAATTAGGTCATAACTATTACATCTCAAATGATTACATAGTAGACACTTCTACTAAGTTTCCATAAAATAAAAAAAACTCTTAAAAAAACTTCTCTAGTTCCATGTTTTAGATAGATTGTCTTTCCTTGATCCCATCCTTGAACCTATTAATCTTTATGTCCTGTGGAAAATATTTCAAAAACATGGGATGAGCCTAAAAAGCCCAGTAAAGGATACACAAAGAAGGAAAACTATTAGTTTTTCAAAACAACAAGTAAACCACAAATACTTTACCAAAGCAATAATTTTCACCATTATGAAGTAGTAAAAACTCTTCACTGAATAAAAGAACATTACTTACCCTTTTGTAACCAAAATATTACCATAAAACCCATATAAAGAACACATAACATATAAAGGTAACTTGGGACATAAACATACTTAAATGGAATAACCATATGGTCGACATCCATACATACATAATGGAATAGCCTTATGACCAACTCCCATACCCAATTCATTGGAGGTTATAACGTAACCACCCGTCATGGTATTCACGGCATCACCCGTCATATGGTTTATCACGTAACCACCTGTCAAATGTCAAAGTACCATTATAAAATCAGAAGACATAAAACAAATATAATGGAAAGAAAACATTTCCACACTTTTATTACAATATATTACTCAAATATATTGACATAACAAATCCATTATAAAACCCATTTTCAATACCAAAATACTTAAAAGAATATATGGTATAATTTTCATTTTAAAAACATTACGGCTTGTTGAGGAAGCCAAAGCCCAAATAATACTCGCGGCGGCGGAAAGGGTCGTTGTCACTGCGTACGTTAAAAGAAACATTCCCTTTGTCATTTTGTAAAATGATACATAGAAAAGATTCCTTTTGTATAAAATTAAAAGTCAAAGGGGTTTATAAATCGTATAAAAGAAAGTTTTGTATAAAACAAAATATTCCTCAATGAAAGGAGATTGAGACGAAGTCCCTTACAAAGACGGTATCCTTAGATTAAGGATAAATCCATTATATAATTATGTGTGACAAACGAATACATCCAATATAAGTGGATATTAAGTTTAAAACAATCAAAGTTTATTCACAAATATTCATTGAATGACATATTCAAGGAGTAAAAGATAATCCCAAAAAATCAAAATTGTGTTAAGAAGTTCCCTTGAAAAAATTTGACAGCCTAACGGCGTCACTTCAAAATTCAGAAAATGAGTTGATGAGAGATAAAAAGGGTATCTCATCACTTGTAAATTAAATTTACTGCAATAAGGATATATAAGAACATATCCCAACATAATAATATGTAATTTAAAAGACATAACAAAAGAAGTCTTTTTAAAGAAGACGAGGGTGAAAGGTTCCCTTACCGAATTGGGTAACTTCCGAAACATACACCCCATGAAAGAAGGGTGATACAACATTGATGTAAATACCCATAAACGAAATTATATTACAAAAAGAGTATAATAAAGGGTATTACCTACACCACTCAAAGGAAAGGGTGGAAAATGTAGAATAAATCTCACGGGAAAAAAAGTGAGACGAAAAATCCCTTACGAAAACTCGGCAGCCTACCGAGCTACTTAAAACTACCAAAAATGTTTTGATGAGATCAAATAGGTTCTCTCATAATATGAACATAAAAATTAAAGTAATATGAATATAAAATAACATCCCCAAACATAATAAATATGAGCTTAAAAGAAATGACATAAAAGAGAGTGCGTAAAAAGAAAGAGAGAGGTAGGATCCCTTACCTCAAGTCTGACTTGTCTTGTTCATTACTTTATATTCCTAAATAATAAACTTTGGTCAATTTATAATTGCTTAAGGAGCTATTTTAAATATTATTATTCAGTTCATATCACACATTATAATGTTATAATAATTGGTTAATAATGTGAGTTCATATCAGACGTATTTTGTCGATGTTTGGTACATGAGTAAAAAATAAACTTGTTTGAAAATGATTGTCCATGTAGTTAGATGTAAATCATCTCCAGAATAGTATTAATGATTTAAATATCATATATATCAAGTACATATTCATTTTATAATACTCCATAACATTTGGAGATAAAAAGAAATCAAATACACTGTTCATGGAGATGGTAGGCCATAGGTACGAATGAACGCTACTTTAATTTCTTTGTCATATTAATGGAATTAAAAATAATTGAGAGATATATTTATTATAATTCAACTATAAAATATATTTTATATAGGTAACATATATTAATTAATTTCATTCTTTATACATTCCATGTATTACATGAACGAGTCAAATCACTTAAGGGGGATGTAGTCCACACTTCCTCGTATGAAATTATCGCATTTGAACAACATGAAAAGCATAAAGGAATTTTTTAAATATAAAATTCAGAAGCATATAGAAAACATAAATACCATATATACCATATATAAAATATAGTGACATCATAATTGCCACCATTAAAGGTGTTAAGAGAAGATTGAACAATCATCATTTCGTGAGGAAGAAATTCGCAATTCACAGAAACAGTATGTTCTTTAACTATTAGACGAAGGTGTGTGTAAGTGTAGATCGAATACTTCACATAAAAACATACTAGTATATTGAAGATACTGGTTCTGTTACAAAATAAAGGAATAAAAAGAGGTTAGAGTGTTGTAGAAGCAAAATAAAACAAAAGAACACAAGGGAAGAAAATACCTATAAATCGGGTAACTCTTTTTGATTTGAGCTCAAAAGCTTCCTTGGAAAGGATTATTCCCAAAGGTGAGGCTTCAATAATGAAGATAGGAATGTGGAGAGATTAAATGGGTAGTGGTTTTCTGAGACAAAGGCTTTAGAGGTGTGGTTAAGGTGGTAGAGGTGGGGGCATTTTATAAGTGGATTGGAGGGGCACTCTTGGAATGTAATAAACTTTTACTTTATTATAATATTATTTTCGACTTTTAAAGGTCAAAAAATTATATATTTATAGGATAGGGTGATAAGAGTTATAAATACACCCATCCAATAGGTTTTTGACAAGTTTAACTCTTATATTTTACATTATAGTTTAATTTTATTCAAATCGTTAAATAATGAGGTAATCGCTGCATCATCATGGTGTCATAAATAATTTAATTTATTTAATGTCTAAAAATTATAAAAAAATGTCATGATGTAGTAAATATTTTTATATTTCTAATTTGTATTTATAGTCAAAAATATGACTTGTATAACCCCATGTAAAAATTGTTTTAGTAAAATAATACATGTTTGTGACATTTTAATTTTAAATTTAAATAAAAAGTTATTAATGTCATTTTCCAACAAAAGTGGATCCATGGGTTCCCCAAGTTGACCCATGGATTTTCATGGTCGGCCATGACTCATCCAATATGGGTAGTACATGTGTCAAGGTCATTTCATATTATTAAAACATTATTTTTACCTTAAATTACACTAATTACCTTTAATCTCGATTAATAAAACTTAAATGTTACTATTCACCAAAAATTATTTTAATCTCATTGAGCCACATTTTACTTCTTAATGACAACCATGTATGTTGGATTTTTGAAAATCAAATCACAGAAGTTGTAAAGTTTCATTTAAATGAAAAATCAGTTTCTTTAACTACCACTTAGTGGTTTCACTATTCATCAAAAATTGAAGTTTTTGAGAAAAATACAAAAAATTCACCCTAAGCTATATTTGATATTCCGAATTCAAAAATGATGTCTATTTTATAAAATTCAAAACATATAAGTTGCATTAATTAATTTAATAATTAATTCCCACTGTCAAAACAAATAGCGTGTTTTTAAGAAACAATATCTATTAAAAGATTTACACTAGTTTAAGTCCAATTTCAAAGTGAAAAAAATTCCAATGACCACCATTGGATAATATGGTAAAAATATATTCTAAATATACTTTAATATAAATTAAAAATATAATCTATCCATATAAATAAATCAGATTGAAAGGTGGTTTTGAATTAAAATGCAACATTTTCACTAAAACTGATCTTTATCAGAAAAATAAAAAAAAATTACACAAAGTAAATTTTGATATACAGATTCTAAAAAAGGATTTTATTTTTTCAAATAAAACATATAAAATTTTCAAAAGTATATTTAAAAATGGTTCTTAATCTAAAGGCGGTTAATCGACCTTTTAAAGAATATTAGAAGATTTATGCTTAAAATTGGATTCATTTTCATTTTACGCCTCTAACATTTATTGGATAAAAGTAAAAATATTTGACAAACCTATATATTTGTTTTGTAGTTAGTTCTGTTCATTCCCGTCATTACATCGGCTAGGTTTTAACTACCATTTAAAATAAAATTATTTTATTATTAGATTACAACGTAAGATTTCAAAGGAACTCATTGTCTCGTATTGGGTACGCCATCGAGCATAGAGTTACCTTTAATGTAATATTAATATTTTATTCACGAATATGGATAAATATAAAAATTTAATATTCTTTATTTACTAGGGGTGTTACATCCTTCCCCCCTTTTGGGAATTGTGTGCTCACAATTTTAAAATTGGGCTCGGAAACATCATTGAAAGACCCACATCAGAAAAGGAGTAAATAAAACTATCACTTTAAAAGAAAGAATGGGAAGTAAAAAGGTCACCCGAGTTGACCCATACTAGGATTACATGTATGAAAACATGGATATGGAAGAAAAAAAGGGTCATGTTCTGAGGGAGTGTGATAGAAAACATGTTTAATAGAATGTTAACCCCCAGAAAATCACAAACTTTTGATTGGTTAAACGATATTGGATTCCCCAATAGGAAAAGTTAACAGAAAACATTTTTTAAGTTACTTTTCATTGAGGAATTTATTTTTGAGCTTAACTAAAACATAAGTAAACATACTTACTTGTCATGTTGACTTTAAACTTTTACTAGATTTCTTACACGAACTCATATTTTCTCCAGAAGATGAGTATTTAGGATGACTTGTTTACATTAAGAGAGCTATAATCAACATCAAGAGAATCACCTAATCCACAAAAGAGAACTGTATACTTCCCGTGTCTTCAGACCTTAACCAAAACTAAAACCAAAAAGGATATTATGAGATCAGATAATACCCAAAAAGGATAATCCTTTATAAAAAGTAAATCTATTCTTAATCTCCAAAATTTGTCCAACAAGAACCAAAGTTCAACGAAGACCCAAAGTAAACCAAACTAAGATTGAAACCCAAATATTTGGATGATTTAATCACATAGTCTTCCATGTTAAATCATAGCATTTATCTCCAAACAACATCAGTTTCTCTTAAAGTCTCATATTGAAAAGTAATTAACCTAATCACATATCCTCCATGATAGGATAATAATTTCCATAGATAACCCAAAATAATCTTACTCTTAATTCATAAAATCATCTAACTAAAAAGAATTAGTCAAACTAACTGGGGACTTCACGTAGTCTAGTGGTAGGTGATAAATACCAGTCACACTTTGGTTGTGGGTTCGATTCTTGCAGCTTTGTCTGACATGACGGGTTGTCACACGATCTGCATGTTGTCCTTTTTCCAAACTATATAATTATGAAATCATTTCCCAAAAAGAGATAAAATCATAAAAAATAACCATAACATAATTTATCCTCAAGTTTACCTCATGTCATTCATATTCCTCCATAACATATAGTAACCCATAATTACCTCAAAAGTAAGGATCATATAATCCCAAATGGTTCTTTATAACTCTGTCCACAATAGAACAGATAACTATTCCTTGAATAAAATTTTCATATATCAAACATCAGGGTTACACATACTATAAAAAGTATTCTAATGTAACCCCATCATCAAAAGATACTTAATACTCTTAATAATTTCACCATAACTCTTGAAGCTCTTATATGTTAACTTACTACTCATTCATCATTCTTCATGATCCATTAACCATTCCTTTCCAACTGATTATGAAATGCTTCTTTCATACAAAAAAATCATGAATCATATCCTATGATTCCAAAATAGGAAAACAAATGTTAAGAAACAATCCATACCTTTGATTGGTCATTGTCAGTTTCTTCATCCTCAATCGGAATGGCATTAGGTATTGGTAAACGAATATTTGTACGCTCATGGTGATCCCATTCCCTAAACTTCTTCATAGGATATGTGTTTGTATAATGACCATGCACACCACATTTAAAACATTCAATTGATCCCTCAGAAAGAAATTCATTCCCTTTCCTCGAGTAAACTGGATGCTTCCTTTTTCCATGGTAGGTTCTTGCTTTATGAGCTTCATTTCCACATCTATAGCATATTTCTGTCCCTTTGAAACATTTTCCTAGGTGTTTCTTTCCACATCTTTGACACATAGGTTTTTGAACACACATACCTTTATGATTGTTACCTGTAGTTCCTTAGGGATTTGTTTCTCACATATATGATGCCTTATAGAAATCACCTAGGTTTAGGTGGTCAGTCATGACTCTAGATAGTTGGTTCAGGATAAACACAAGAGTTCTCATTGCAGCTCCCATATCATTCAGTTCCTCACTTAGAAAACTGTCATAGTTTCCTTCACATCCACTGTTACTTTGGTTCCTGCTAGATCCAGCTATTTACTAAAATCAAAAAGGGCAGTGTGAGTATATCAACAAAACCATCGTGTACGAATGAGGAATATAAACAATAAGATATACTTACTCATTCACTTTATCTAAAACTAGGAATATTTCTGAAATCCTAACCATTATGGTAATGTCACTTATGCTTAGAGAATACCCTAACCTCTAAAGTTATCTAAACTGACCTTTGATACCAACTATAAGGCCCAAACATTAAACATTACTTAATCATGAATTAAATAAAAAATTCATATAGAGGATATTTTCAGGTTTAGAGTTCTAGAGAATTAGGTCATAACTATTACATCTCAAAAGATTACATAGTAGACACTTCTACTATGTTTCCATAAAATAAAATAAAAAACACTTAAAAAGAAACATGTATACTTCCATGTTTTAGATAGAATGTATTTCCTTGATCCCATCCTTGACCCTATTCATCTTTAAGTCCTGTGGAAAACATTTCAAAAACTTGGGATGAGCATAAAAATCCCAGTAAAGGATACACAAAGAAGGAAAACTGTTAGTTTTTTAAAACAACAAGAAAACCATGAATACTTTACCAAAGTAATACTTTTCACTTTTATGAAGTAGTAAAAACTCTTCACTGAATAAAAGACCATTACATACCCTTTTGTCACCAAAAGATTACCATAAATCCCATATAAAGAACACATAACATATAAAGGTAACTTGGGACATAAACATACTTAAATGAAATAACCATACGGTCTAATTCCACACATACATAATGAAATAGCAATACGAACAACTTCCATACCCAATGCATTGAAGGTTATAATGTAACCACCCGTCCTGGTATTCACGACACCACCCTTCAAATGGTTTATCACGTAACCACCCGTCAAATGTCCAAGTACCATTATGAAATCATAAGACATAAAACAAATATAATGGAAAGAAAACATTTCCATACATTGATCACAATATATTACTTAAATATATTGACATAAAAAATCCATTATAAAAACCATTTTAAATACCAAAATACATAAAAGATTATATGGTATTTATTTCATTTTAAAAACATTACGGCTTGTTGAGGAATCCAAAGCCCAAATAATACTCGCGGCGGCGGAAAAGGTCGTTGTCACCGCGTACGTTAAAAGAAACATTCTTTTTTGACATTTTGTAATAAGCTTCATAGAAAAAGATTAATTTTTTATAAAATTAAATTTTAAAGGGTTTTATACACCATATAAAATAAAGTTGTGTAGAAAACAAAATATGCCTCAATGAAAGGAGATTGAGACGAAATCCCTTACTAAGACGATATCCATAGATTAAGGATAAATCAATTACATAATTATGTGTGACAAATGAATACACCAAATATAAGTGGATATTATGTGTAAAAAAATCAGAGATAATTCACACATATTCATAGAACGACATATTCAAGGAGTACAAGTTTATCCCAAAGAATCAAAATTGGGTTAAGAAGTTCCCTTGCAAAAATTTGACAGCCTAACGGCGTCACTTCAAAATTCAGAAAATGAGTTGATGAGAGATAAAAAGGGTATCTAATAACTTGTACATTAAATTTACAGAAATAAGTATATATATGAGCATATCCTAATACAATAAGATGTAATTTAAAAGAAATAACAAAAGAAGTCTTTTTAAAGAATAGGAGGGTGAAAGGTTCTCTTACTGAATTGGGTAACTTCCGTAACGTACACCCCATGAAAGAAGGACTATAAAAAATTGATGTAAATACCCACAAACAAAAGTATATTACAAAAAGTGTATAATAATGGAAAGTACCTACACAACTCAAAGGAAATGGTGGAAAATTTAGAATAAATCTCACAGGAAAAAATGTGAGATGAAAAATCCCTTACGAAAACTCGCCAGCCTAACGACGCCACTTAAAACTTCCAAAAATAGTTTGAAGAGATCAAATAGGGTCTCTCATCATATGAACATAAAAAGTAGAGTAATAGGAATATAAAAGAACATCCCCAAACATAATAAAGATGAGCTTAAAAGAAATGACATAAAAGAGAGTGATTAAAAAGTAAGAGAGAGGTAGGATCCCTTACCTCAAGTCCGACTTGTCTTGTTCGTTTCATTTCCTGAATAATAATGTTTGGTAAATTTATAATTGATTAAGGACCACTTTTAAAGATTATTATTCAGTTCATATCACATATTATAATGTTATTATAATTGGTTAATAATGTGAGTTCATATCAGACGGTTTTTGTCGATGTTTGGTACATTAGTCAAAAATGAACTTGTTTGAAAATGATTATCCATATAGTTATAAGTAAATAATCTACAGAATAGTATTAATGATTTAAATATCATATATATCCAGTACATATTTATTTTATACTACTCTATAACATTCGGAGATAAAAAGAAATAAAATGCACCGTTCATGGAGACGGTAGGCCGTACGTACGCATGAACGCTACTTTCATTTCTTTGTCATATTAATGAAATTAAAAATAAATGAGAGAGATATATATTATAATTCAAGTATAATATATATTATATATAGGTCAAATATGTTCATTAATTTCATTATTTATACATTCCATGTATTGCATGAATGAGTCACATAACTTGAGGGGGCGGTAGTCCACACTTCCTCGCATGAAATTATCGCATTTGCAAAACATGAAAAGCATAAAGACATGTTTTAAATATAAAATAATGAACCATATAAAAAACATAAATACCATATATATCATATATAAAATATGGTGACATCATAATTACCACCATGAAAGGTGTTAAGAGATGATTGAACAATCATCATTTCGTGAAGCAGAAATTCACCATCCACAGAAACTGTATGTTCTTTAACAATTAGACGAAGGTGTGTGTAAGTGTAGCTCTAAGCCTTGAAATAACAATATCCTATTATATTGAATATACTGGTGTTGTTACAAAATAAATTAATAAAAAGAGGTTAGAGGGTTGGAGAAGAAAAATAAAACAAAAGAACACAAGGGAAGACATTACCTTTAAATCGGGTAACTCTTTTTGATTTGAGATCAAAGGACTCTTTGGAAAAGATTCTGCCAAAAGGTGAGGCTTCAATGATGAAAATAGGGATTTGGAGAGATGAAATGGGTGGGGTTTAGCCGAGACAAAAGCTTGAGAGGTGTGGGTAAGGTGGTAGAAGTGGGGGCCTTTTATAAGAGGAGAGGAGGGGAACTCTTGGAAAGTTATAAACTTTTACTTTATTATAAAATGATTTTCAGATTTTAAAGGTCCCAAAATTATATATTTATAGGATAAGGTGATAATAGTTCTAAATCCACCCATACAATAGGTTTTTGACAAGTTTTGGTCTTATATTTTACATTATCTTTTCATTTTATTTAAATCGTTAAATAATGAGGTAATCGCTGCATCATTATGGTGTTATAAATAATTTAATTTATTTAATGTGTAAAAATTATAAAAAAAATATCATGATGTGGGAAATATTTTTATCTTTCTAATTAATATTTATAGTCAAACATATGACTTGTATAACCCCATGTAAAAATTGTTTTGGTAAAATAATACATGTTTGTGACATTTTAATTTTAACTTTCAATAAAAAGTTATTAATGTCATTTTGCAACCAAAGTGGCTTCATGTGGTCCCCATGTTGACCCATGGATTTTATTGGTCTCCCATGACTCATCCAATAAGGTTAGGACATGTGTCAAGGTCATTTCATATTATTAAAACATTATTTTTACCTTAAATTACACTAATTACCTTTAATTGCGATTAATAAAACTCAAAAGTTACTATTCAAAAAAATTACTTTAAACTCATTAAGACACATTTTAATTCATAATAACAACCATGCATGTCATACTTTTGAAAATAAAATCACAGAAGTGGTAATGTTTCATTTAAATGAAAAATCAGTTTCTTTAACAAACACTTAGTGGTTTCACTATTCATCAAAAATTGATGTTTTTCAGAAAAATACCAAAAATTCTCCCTAAGCTATATCTGATATTCCTAATTCAAAAATGATGTATATTTTATTAAATTCAAAACATATAAGTTGAATTAATTAATTTAATAATTAATTCTCACTGTCAAAACAAATAGCGTGTTTTTAAGAAAGAATATCTATTAAAAGTTTAACATTAGTTTAAGTCCAATTTCAAAGTGAAATTAATTTCAACGACCACCATTGGATTAAATGGTAAAATTATATTATAAATACACTTTAATCTCAATTAAAAATATAATCTATCCATATAAATAAATCAGATTAAAATGGGGTTTTGAATTAAAATGCAACATTTTCACTAAAAATGATCTTTATCGGAAAAATAACAAAAATTTACACAAAGTAAATTTTGATATCCAAATTATATAGAAGGATTTTATTTTTTCAAATACAACATATAAAATTGTCAAAAGTATATTTAAAAAGGGTTCTCCATCTAAAGGTGGTTAATCGACCTTTTAAATTATATTAGATGATTTATGCTTAAAATTGGATTCATTTTCATTTTACGCCTCTAAAATTTATTGGATAAAAGTAAAAATATTTGACAAACCTATATAATTATTTTGTAGTTAGTTCTATTCATTCCCATCATTACATCAGCTAGGTTTTAACTACCATTTAAAATAAAATTATTTTATTATTAGAGTGGAACGTAAGATTTCAAAGGAACTCGTTGTCACGTATTGGGTATGCCATTGAGCATAACATTCCCATTAAAGTAATATTAATATTTTATTTACAAATATGGGTAAATATCGAAATATGATATTCTTTATTTACCTGGGGTGTTACACTAATGTATTCCAATTTGGAGTTCCATGAGAGTCTTATCAACATCATAGATGTTATGGAGGCCCCTACCCTCATAGAGGGATCATAGATGAAGGAGATGTTCCACCTGAGCCTTCTTCTCCTCTCGGTGGCATGCTAAATGGTTGATGATCATTTCGAGGGAGCTGCACATACCTGGGAGGGAGTTTTGCAACTTGTTCTTATACTTTTTGTGTGTAATTTGTGTCTTAAATAAGAAATATTTTATTAACCATCATGTTATTCATCTCCGAATGAATTTATTTGGTTATAATTAAGTGAAACACTTTTTATCTCAACACCGATTGGGTTGGGGTTTCATGTTGGGATATTGGGTTGTTTAGATTGGACAAAACAAGAATTATTTTCTCACACAAAATCTTGAGATTTTATTATTATTTGGTAGCCATTTTTCTATTACCGAGGTCCTATCCTTGATTACTTTGCTAGTGTGTCATAGATTTTAACTTTTTTCAATGATTTATGTGTCAAGAGGGGAAGCCTGATCTTGACAACCCACAACCAAGGAATTAAACAAAACCGTGTGTATTTTTTCAAAACAATGAACTAACCATGATGTTTAGTGAACTAGAAATTATCTCTTTATATCACAATTCTTAAAACACTACCTTAATCCATGAAATATTAAACTCTTTAGGTTATGTGATATTCTAAAAACAAATTTCAAAATCAACCCATTTTTAGTATTTTTAATTAAAAATGTATATTATAACCCTATAAACTCTTTTGGAGAGGCAACCTAGGGTTTTACCTATAATATAAGTCTACCATAAAATCATAATAAATTTTACATTTCATGAAAATGTGATCATATTTGGGAATGGTTTCGGGGGAGCACTTTGGTTTTTAGTGAGTTTTTTATAATATTTTTGTAATTTTAGTGAATATATATTTGTTTTATCTTCTACCTTTTCATATATTTTGGTGTTCTGATTTATTTAATGTGTAGGTTCTATGAATGAAATGTTCTACTCTGGGAGACTTAACACCTTTTGAAATCAAACCAGAGAGGATCATAGATCCGCAACACCGAGATGCACAAGAGAACCCTTTGAAGGAGGACACACCATCACATGAGACATTTCAAAACCCCTCCTTTTCTATGTCCAAATTAGAACACAAAATTAACTTTTATAACATATATGAAAACAATCATACACTAAAAAAACTATGCTTGCCTTATGATGATATCCAAACCACCTATATTCAAATACAAGGCAAGGAACCTAATTCTCAACTAATATGTAGTCTAATTCACTTATTACCAAGATTCCATGGACTCACAAGAAACGATCCACATAAGAAATTAAAATAATTTCATACTATGTGTTCTACATTAATACCTGAAAATGTGGATGAAATACATTTAAAAATATGAGAATACCCTTTTTCCATAGAAGATATTACAAAATATTGGCTTTTCTTTGTTAATTCACAAATTAACGGTTGGGTGGACATGGAATGACTTTTTGGTGAAAAATATTTCCCAGCCTCTAGAACCACCATCATAAGGAATGAAATATGTGGGATAGAAAAATAACAAGTGGAAACATTACATAAATATCCGGAATGGCTTAAAAGGTTATTTTCAATCATTACACACCATGATATAATTGATCACCTTTTAATTCATTATTTTTATGATGGTTTAATTACCATTGATCAAAATATGATGGATTATGCGGAATTTGGAGCATTAGTTGATAAAACCCCAATTGTAGCAAGGACCCTGATTGAAAACATGGCACAAAACACTCAAAAATTTGGTTCACGATCTATTTTACCCATTCGTGGAGTACATGAGGGGAAATGTTTTGAATTCACGAATAATATGGACAAAAATTTCTAGGAGGTAAGGTCCCTTCTTCAACAACATTCTATTTACCATGGGAAATCCCAATATCCTAATCCTATCTATTGCGGTATATTTTCTTAGGACACACGGTATTCTTACTAATGTTCCCAATTAATAAGAATCCGATGAGATTTGTGAGGAATTTTTTCAAGGACACCCCTATATCCAATCCTTTAGGGAAAAACCATACTATCCATCCAACCCATGGAGGAAAGAAAATCAGGCATATAAGCATGGGGGTTTTCAAACAAACCTCAACAAAACTAGAACAAAATGGGGAAGTGTAGTCATCCACCACCACCACCCATAAAAACCCAACCACCATAAATGCATTTTAAACCACCCCCTCCAAAACCTGATCCTAGAATATGAAACAAATGGGTTCCAATAATCTCAAATTCCAACTAACCATATAAGAATCCATACAAGACTTAAAACCCAATTTAGCCAACATTCTAACTTTGTGGGGGGAATTCAAAGTCATGGGTTGGTTGAAATACCCTATAAACTATTAGTTAACCCTAGGGACAAGGGAAATTATAGTTTTATCATCTTTAGATGTGTAACATAACTTAAAAACCAAATTAACCCTCCAATAGAGTCATCCCCTCCTGAGGAAACCACTATCCCAACTGCTGAAAATGGTCCAAGAGAAGAAAAACCATGTATATGGAGAATTAATTCCAAGGGAAGATTTTTTATATTGATGATTCACCCTGCCCAACCATTACTCTTCCATTTCAGAAAAGGGCCACACGACAATGAAAATAAAAAAATAGAACTTGACAATGAAATATTATAAACATTAAAAAAATTCATGTTACCATACAATTGCTTGATGTCGTAAAGAAAATTCCAATATATGAAACATTTCTAAAGAAGATGTTATCACACAGAAGAATTCATCGAGTTGCTGAAAAGGTAATCAGGGGGAGGAATGTCTCATCATTTATAGATATATCACTTCCCATTAAATGAAATCATTTTGAAACATTCACAATTCCTTTTCCATAGGAGAGTATTCCTTTTCCAATGTTATTCAAGATTTATGTGCCTCTAAAAATGTGATTCCTCACACAATGAATTCTTCATTAAAGGCTAGAAAATTTAATCCCACATGTATTGTTTTTCAAGATGAAAACTAGAGTACTGCACACCCCTTTTGTGTGTTAGAGGGAGTTAATGTGAACATACAAAATTTAATTTTTCTTACTGATTTTTATGTTAAAAAAATGGAAAATGATAGGATGAATAGACATTACCCAATTATATTGGGAGATCCTTCTTGAAAACTACCAAAACCACAATTATTTTCCACAATGGTAAATTACAAATGAATTTTGGTGGTTACATTTTCTATTTCAACATCCTTGAATCATAGTAGCACCCTGCGGAAGAAAATTCCTCTCTATTAGTTAACACTATAGATGTACTTCTATACCATAAATATTTTTTTTAATTACCATGATCCCATTTATGAATTTTCAAAATTGATTGGAATTCTTGAAAATGAATTACACATAGAATTTTGTACAAGTTCAGAGAGTTTTCAAGCATGTTTATTAAATGAATAATTTTTTAAAAATTAAGGATCACATGACTATAAATGACACTTCTACAATTTCAAAATCTCATTGTTCAAATGAGGATGATACCACTGAGTAGTTATATGAGATTAGTGACCTCTCACTTTCACACACACTAACATCAATACAAAATCCCATTGAACTGAAACTAAAAAAATTTCCTCATGATTTAAAATATTCATATCATGAGAATTAAAACAAGTTTCATGTCATCATTTCTAGTTTACTCCCTCATGAGGATGAATTGGGACTTCTTGAAATTTTGAGGGAGTATAAAAAAGATATGGGATGGAAAATTTCGTAAATTCCTTGTATTAGTCCATCAATTTGAACACATCATATATTGTTAAAGGTTGAGTCTAAACTAGTGAGGGAATGATATCCTCGATTGAACCCAAACCCCATTGATTTTTGTTAAAAAAAAGGTATCAAAATTATTTTGTGTGGGAATCATTTAAATCATCTCTAACAACCAAAGAGTTATTCTAGTACAAGTGATTCATAAAATATGGGTCTTACAAAATTTAATAACGAAAACAATGAATTCGTTCGAACTCATGTGTAGAATAGTTGGCGTGTCAGTATAGACTATCACTAATTAAACCAATAAACATGGAAGAACCATTTCTCATTGTCATTCATTGACCAAATGCATGAGAGGCTAGCATGTAACTACCATTACTATTTTCATGAGGGGTATTATTGATAAA
The DNA here is from genome assembly GCA_963277665.1 of Viscum album. NCBI lineage: Eukaryota > Viridiplantae > Streptophyta > Magnoliopsida > Santalales > Viscaceae > Viscum > Viscum album. The sequence goes on along the minus strand of OY728157.1, from coordinate 110,794,534 downwards.
TTACAATCAATTTTTTCTCTCAAGGATAATGAAAAGACATCCTTCGCATTCCACTTTGGCACATTTGCATATAAGAGGTTTCCATTTGGTCTGTGGAATGCTCTTGGTGCATTCCAATGACGCACGATTAGTATTTTTATGATTACCTATAGAATTGCATGGAAGTATTAGTGGATTATTTCTATGTTTATTTATCCTCTTTTGATGAATTATTGAGTAGCTTTGTTTTAGTCCTACGTCGATGTATCGAAAATAATTTCGTATTAAATAATGATTAAATCCATTTCATGGTGCGTTTGGTTATATTATTGGGACATGTAATTTATGGGGATGGTATCTGGGTTTAAAAATAAAAAGTAGATGTCATTTCTTGCTTGAATTTACAAAAAATCTATTGGATGCACAATCTTTCTTATGAAAAGTTAGATTTTATTGTTGCATCATTCGTGACTTTCGTAATATTTCACTCCCACTATCCCTGTCACTCAAAAAAGAAAAAGAGTTTGTTTTTGATATTGATTGTGGGGACGTTTTTAATATGTTAAAATAGAGTCTCACATAACCCCTAGTAATCCAACTACCATGGTGGGATTTACTATTTGAGCTCATGTGTGATGCCTCTAACTATGTAGTTTGGTAATGTAAGAAACCAGTTTTTTCTATAAAAGACTTTGGAATATTATTGATGTTATTCCAAAGAAGTGCCTTCAGACGGCGTGTGATTCTGAGCCCCGGTGTGGCCGGAATTAAATTTTTAGTGCCTTCACACTGAGCATGCAAAATAAATGAGATAACTCCTAAACGGTAATTCAGATCCAAAATCTTTGAGTATGAATGGGTCCAAAATGGGGTTTTTACCCTATGAACGAAATAAAACATGTCAACACGGGATGTTGGGACCCCTCTTCTGTTAACGGAACATTAAATGGATAATTAAAATTATTAATTTATTCATTTAATGGTTAATCTCAAGTATCATTTAAACGTTTGCTCGGATAGGGAAAACTGAGGGCACCGTTGAGTCCAAACTGTGCCGTTTACCCTAGGAGGGGTGTAATTTTCACGGACGCGACCCTTCTATGAAAAATACCACCAGGGACGTTTTTGTAATTTATTAGCCTCGGGCAATAAGTTTTATAACTTTTGAACGAGGCCTCGGATTAAAATTCCGAGACAGCTGTTGTACTCGGGAGGTGGTGTTTACAGTAGGGGCGACATAATCTCAACCCCTTCAAGAGTCCGGGATAGGCCTACTGGTGGATGCTTTAAAAATTAATTAATATTTTTTCTATTTAAACATAACCACCTCCGCTTCCCCTCCCTTGTCCTTCCATGGAACAAGACCTCCCAATGAAATATGATCTCCTCTCTTCTCCCCCACCTCTCCAAGGTTGTGCTGCGCTCCGGCAGACCCTTCGTGAAGCCACGGGCTAGGCCCAACGAGGTAGGAGGTAACATTTTTCATTTTTATTCCGCATTTACCTTTGAACTCAATTTCATGGATTTAATTTCTATCAAATTGTCAAGCGAAGTCCATTTTTTATTAGATCTCTATTTGAGGTCTTCATCACCCCTTTCGGATCGAAAATCTGAGTCCCAGGGCGTCTGTCGTGTCCCCGAGAAGTTTTCCGTCCTTTTTCAAGGTTTTCAGGCAGTTCTGCAGTGGTCCGGCTGGCTTCCGGTGATACGAGATGGTATCAAGAGGCGGCGACTTCGGCTCAGGTGGAAGCGGCATGGCGCTCAGGCGGGAGACAGTAGTGGCGTCAGCCAGGCGAGGCAGTAGGGGGCGCCTGCGGGGGAGCGGGTGCTCGGGTGGACTGGGGTCGCGAGCGCAACTCTGTGCGGGAGACCAAGACCCGAACTCTGCGGGTCTTAGCGTGGACCAAAGACTAGCCACGAAAGTTGGTCGGCGGAGCGGTGTACCACGGCTCCACGGCTGATCCAGACCAAGGGGATTCATCCCCTCGTCTTCAGAGACCCGTAACTACCACTAAGGGCTTTGTTTTTTTTGTGTTGTCTGCGACAGTGTGATACTCAGCTTGAGAAAAAGGTTTTGAGAAGGTCTTAGGAATTTTTAAATACTGGGATGAGGGGCTCGCTGGCATGACACGTACGTTAAGTTGATTAGAATTCATCTGGGGGTTCGTGTTTGGAGCGGTGCAGACACATCCGACATCTGATTTAAGCGCAGTCAGTGGCATTGGGACCCTGGCGTCGAGGCGACGCATTCCAGAGTGGGATTAGGCATTGAAGCCGGAGTTGAGGTGTGAGCCCTATGACCCTTTGTTTATGTTGCACGTCACGTTTCACAACTCTCTCATAGTACGTCTGTTCGGGGCATGCGAGCAGTCGATTCTGAGTGTTTTTCTGAGGTCATTGCAATGGCGCAATTCTCCAATTTTAATTCTGCACGATGGTGCGGGCCCCATGAGGGCCATTTTGGGAGTTGGTGGTGAATTCCATCTTTATCATAGGGTATCCGTTTCAGACAAGTGGATAGTCAATATTGTGTACATTTTCGAGAGGATCGCAATGGTGTGATCCGTTCATTGTGCTTCGGAACTGGGATGCGGGTCCCACGAAGTACCACTCGTGTGTAGTATGGCGAAATGCATCTTTTTATTTCTGGATATCCATTTCACTCACGTGAGTAGTCAATTTGACGTGTTTTCACAAGGGGATCGCAATGTTGCGATGCACCCAACTGTTTTTGGGGTCGAGGCTCGGGGCCACGAGATGCCGTTCAGGCATAAAGCAGTGTTGAACGACTTCTACGTCGGATTTCTATTAGAGGCGAGTAAATAGTCATTCTCGCATGTTTTTCCGTGAGGATTACAACGGTACGATCCGTTGGGATGTGTGGAGTTTCTTTCAAGACCTCTTTAAATGTGGAATCATTAAAGGTTTACCAGTGGTGGTTTTTCTTGCGGTGTTTATAGAGAACCCTTGGCGTGTGATCGCGTTCACTCTTGGGAGAGTGAAGTGAATGTTTATAGAGATGTGGTTGGATGTGCAAGGGCCGTGGAGGAAGTAGGTTAGAAGAGTTATGTTTACACCTTTTTGGATTGACATTGGGTTCCGTCTGCACGATGGCATTGGGCATGGATTGTGGCATACTCTGGTAGTGTACGGGAATTCCTAGAGGTACATGTTGTAGTTTGTACCTGAGAATGTTTGTGTGCTTGGTTTGGAGATGAGTTTGGGCCACATATTGGGTGATCCCCATGTGTGCACCATGTCATTCTTTACATAGCATTGACCTCTTACGACACAGAGAGCCCTTCTGTTAGCAGCATTAGACCACCATGGTTGAGTGGGTCCCCCTGGTCCTATTCTCGATGGTTTCGACCTACAGGGTTGATTGGGTCCCCTGGTTCTGTTCTCTATGGTTTGATTGGAAGAGTTGTTTTGGTTCCCCTGTTATTTCAGCTGAGGGGGTTTTTAGTGTTGGGTCCCTTTCATCGGACTACGACATCGTTTACGGCTACGTGTGTTCATATAGTTGGGGTGTTTTCCCACTTTATAGAGTGAGTTGTCTCCGTATTCTTCGACAATGACTCAGCGGAATGGAGCATGATCGCCCCAAGAGGACCGGGGAGATCCCCATGTCCCTTCATGTACCCTAGTAGAGTTATTTGGGTATATGGGTGACCTACATATTACACAGGCCCCAATCCTCTACCCATGAGGTTGTTTCCAGTAGGGTACGGAGCCCCCAGTAAGCCTTGGGCACAGATTCCCTAGCTGTGTATCGAGATCATATCTTCCTTCCGCGATCTATCGTGACATGTTTCCCACTATGTGTTCTGGTTACAAGTGGTGTACCATCTAGTAGGGATGGCCAGTGCTGTACCATCCAGCAGGGATGGCCAGTTGTGTACCATCTAGCAGGGATGGCCAGTGGGGTATCATCCAGCAGGGATGGACACAGTGGTTCCGAGTCTCCCTCCAATGGATTACCCTTTCGCGGGGCAGGGTAGTGGGAACCCGTCAACATTGGGAAGATCTCTCATCTGTGTGATAGTGAAGAGGTGGGGTTTGACTTCCTACGGAACTCTCAAGTACGAGGCGCACTTTCCCCACCGATACACGTCCTTCTAACGGGACCTAAAACCTTTCGGGTGAGTCAGTGCAGCCCAAAGTGGATAGTGTCAAGGTGTGGTGATTTGAGCCCCTTGACATGTAGTTCAAGGTAGACGTACAAATAATAGGCATCGATGGTGATTACTTTTGGGAATGTTGGCAACTCACTTTCTTATTCTGAGCTACGGGATCGATATCCCCTTAAAATCTTATTCGGGTTTCTTGATAGGGCATATATATATATATATATATATACCTTTTTCTGGTTCCCACTTCTTGGGTTTTGGTTACTCTCCTTCCAGGAGAGGCAAAGACGCGTGGGGTATGCCACGTGCTTTCTATGTCTAGCTTCTCGTGGTTGGACAAGTATACTCTCCTGCTATAGGTAGCGAAGACTCGACAAGAATTTCATCTTCTCATTGTTTCTAGCTCCTTGTGTTTGGTTGAGTGTACTTACTTCCTCTTTTTGGGTTGAGTTGTACTCTTTACTCCACTCTCAGTTGTACTCCTTTACTTTTCCCTATTCAATCTACTGCTAACCTCTTCAGTAGCTCCTTTTTTTCTCCCTCATGCCTTCGGGGCTTCCTATTGAGTATTTTTATACTCACCTTTGCTTGGGCTTTGCCCGCACTTGGTGTTCCCTTTCAGAAGACAGACAGGCTGGTCGTGACTTTAGCAGAGCTTAGGATTTCGGGATCTTGGACCGCGTATGGTTATCGTAGTTGGGTTCCAGGTGTGGGACTCTCCCAGCTGTTTTACATTTGTTTACCTGTTGCCGGGTTGTGGCACTTTTTCTGGTTAGGTGCATTTTTTCCCCTTTTCTTTTCAGTTTACCTCCAGCACTTGCTTTGTTCTGTTTAAAGGTCAATGCACTTTTTGGTTTATTTATAGAAGTTGGTACATTAATTTACTTTTTTAATCTGCACTTCTTCATTGAGTGGGCTACATGTGTGTGCGTACTGGGACTTAGGCAAAGGCCTCGCTGAGTTGTTTAGCCTTCGGTGCTGGTCACCAGCCCCTAGCCTATGGAGGCGAGCTTGGGGTAGTTGCGGCTCAAGGCCGGGTCTGGTCGGGTCATGATAAGAAAGTCTTCTCAGAAAAGTTTGATCGAGCTCCATAAGTAATTTCATATACCTCACATACTTTGTACCCTACCTACAAAAACTACACCACAAATGAAAAAAATTACTATCATTGTGTTTTCCTTGGATAAATTCAGTTCGTATCTTTTAGGTAAAAAATTCATTGTGTTATCTGACAATGCATCCCGCTGGTATCTTCTTAAAAAACCACAATCCAGTCCAGGTATAATTAACTGGATGATACTCTATTTGGAATTCAATTTAGAAATTAGTGATAAAAAGGAGTGGATAATGTGGTGGCTAACCATATTAGTAGGATCCACCCATCCTTTGACATTGAATCATGCCCCTGTGTTCCCATAATTGACATGTTTCCAAATGAGCAACTGTATTGAGTGAAATATTATATTACTTATTATGTTGAAACTGTAAACTATTTGGTAGCATCTTTCATTCATACCGATTTCAATAAAAACCAGGATGACCGTCCAAAATATGAGTCCAATTGGAATATTTGGGATAACCCGAATCTTTTATGTACATGTAGTAATCATGTCCTCATGTTTTGTGTTCTTGATAGAGAGTTTTAGTTTTTCATGAGGTTGTTCCACACTCTTTATAATGGGGGAAACTTTGGTCCCCAATGGACTTCTCACAAGGGCTTTGTTTTTAGTTTCATTTAGCCAAAATTATTTTGGTATGCCCATGATTTTAGTAAATATTTTCCTCATTGTCAAATAATGAGTAATGTCACTAAAATAAATGATACGGAACAACAACAAAGGATCTTACATGAAATTTTAGATTTTTGGGCATTTAATTTATTAGATGATTCCATAATTCATTTTGGAACTTGTACATTCTTTTGGAAGTGGATTATGTTTCAAAATGATTATATTCACGTTCCAAGAGGACTGATTACTCCTAGACTGTTGTAGAGTTTTTGAGACTAGGATTCTCATTTCTGAAACTAAAAAATAAAATCACTTTTTCATTGGTACGTGGTTGATCATCAAGTTTTTACTTCTTATCAACCACAAACCAATGGTCAAGATGAGGAGTCAAATAGGGAGATAACATAGATTCATGAAAAAATAGTTCAAACAAAAAGAAAAGAAAGTATTCTTATACTCGATGATTCACTAGGGGCTTACTGTACAACATAAAAAATTTAAATTGGAATGTCACCCAATCATCGTGTGTTTGGAAAGAGTTGTCACCTCCCTATTGAGATTGAAAAACGGTCCTACTGGGCCATCCAAAAATGAAATTCTAATCATTCTGGCGCTTGTGATCAATGGATGTTGTAGATTCAGGAGTTGGAGGAAATGATTATAGAATCATAGGAGAACTCCAGGATTTATAAGGAGTGAACCAAGGCTTCCCATGGTCATCTCATCCTTCATCGTCAATTACACTTTGGGAATAAGGTCCTCCTAAACAATTCAAGGATAAAGTTGCAACAAGGTAGTATTTTTTCCCACTGGTTTGGTCCATAAAGTTTCACTAATATTTATCTCTTTGGTGTTGTTCAGGTTCAAAATGATGAAAAAATGAAAAACATCACTATCAATGGCCAGCGGCTAAGGCACTTCCATGAATCCATTCTAGAGTCATTAATTGAGGAACTCAATGTTCAAGAAGAAACATATGAATGAAACCCAATGGTTTTTATCCTTCCTTATGAAATTATATTTTATTACAGTGAGTACACTATAAACATTAAGAGTGGAGGGATGGGTACATACTTGGGTTAGTTAGAAAGTTTTATCATTTTTTTCTTTTTTCTTTTTACCTTACTGAATAGTATTGTTACATTAGCCCTTATCCCCCTTAATTTTGTTCCAGAATGTTACTTTTTGATTCCCACCAAATAATAGATGTCATTAAGAAGGCATGTGGAGTTTCAACTTTTCAAATTGTTTTAAAATTAATTTTTTGATGAAATGTGCATTTCAGCAAGAATTGAGTCCTGCTATGTGACTTTAGTTATAATGTTTGTTCTTTGTCAATGGTATAAATTGTTGTATCATTTTTAAACTATTGAGAAGAGTGGTACCCTTTATGTGAATAGTTTAAGGGGAAATTGTTTCACTTAATCTCCCCACACATATTTTAACTGTAACACCCCGACCCCAGTTACCGAGAGTCAGTGCATTATTACATAACATTGGCATGATCACAAGAAAGATCAAATCTCGAAAGACCGATTGGTTTAGTATCTTTGGAAGAACTAGATATATTCATAAAGTTTTACATTACATCATAAAGTGAAAAACTACTACAACAACATAATGTCTCCATAGTCCACACTATTATCCCCTCATAATATCCCTGCAGGTCATTCATAACTTACTTCTTCACATCCTGGGAAAAATAAAACATAGAAAGGGGGTGATCTCAAATGCCCAGTACGGATAACAATACAGCGGAAACATTCCAAAATAAGCATAATCATTTAAGGCAATGTATAACTAAAACAAAATCCTTTTAAACTTGAACTTCAACATAGTATGGAAAAAGTAAAATAAAATAATGCCAATTACTTATTCACATGGATATTCTACTAATTGAATAATCACATGCAATTTCAATAACCACTTTCACAATGATGGAATGCGTAATGCCAGACTATCATAACCACATAGCCATGGTCTCGTGCCAAGACTACAAATAAGATTTTTTCAAGGCCCTGTGCCAATACACTAGTTTGTCTCATGAGACCTACCGATGCATCGAGGAGCTATAGCAGGCTCCACCCGTCACTTAATAAGTCCAATGCATTCCTCATATGAACAGGTTTAAACTTAACATAAACATTCTTATTAAAACTAGCATACAAAATGTCAATACTTTAACCACAAACCATGAATGGTATAAAAATAACACACCCACAGTCAAACATAACTCATTTGATACAATATGGAAGATTGTGTTGTATCACATCATCCTCAATCAAGAATAATGAAGGATGTTGTGATAGATGAAAATAATCATCAAAACTATTTGAGAGAAATATCCCCCTTTTTCTTGAAATCATTTAAAAGTCTCACTATTTGTCAAGAAGCCATTTAAAAATAGATTTTTGAATCAAAGTGTCCCATACCACGTTGAAACTTTTAAAAGGAGTTTTAATTTTAAAACTTTAATTTCCATATAAATAAATCCTTAAAACCATTTTTTAAAACATGGACAATAATGAGGAAGATTTAGAAGAAATAGTCTTTAATGCATTTAAAAATGGTATTTTAGTAAGAGATTCTAACCAAAAGAGCAACACTTGAATAAAAATAATTGAGGCAATCAAAACATTGTAATATCATGAGAATAAAGGGATTCATGATATACTATGTCAAAGTAAATTATACACACCACATAAAAGTGATTTGGTGTATAACAACAAAGAAGTCTCAATGGAATTTAAATTGAGATGAAATCTCTCATAAAGGACGTATCCTTAGGTTAAGGATAAATCAACGACATAATTATGTGTGAAAAAATATAAATACACTCAATATGAATGGATATTTAGTGTAAATCAATCAGATTACATTCACGCATATTCTTTTAAAAACAACACCAATGAATTGGATATTTAACTCAACAAATGGAGATTGAGTTAAAATTACTCTTATCAAGTTCATACCGATCACTTGAGAATTTATCAATGGAGTGATTATGTGTATCAAAAGTGTATCCACAGAAAAGGGAGTGGAAATTATGCCATAATCAAATGAATAGTGATTCCACACATAATCTTGGGGTAATATAATCAATGAAATATCCGTAATGCCAAATGAGTGGAAATTGAAATCTCAAATTCCCTTATCGATTAGGTAACTTACGAAACATACACCCATGAAAGAAGGATCATACCATGATGATGTAAATACCCATAAATTAATGTATATTACACAATGAATACAATCATGGGAAGTACACATACACCACATGCAATAATTAAGTGTTGAACAATGGAATTCTCACGAAATTAAGAGTGAGTTAAGAAACCCCTTACCACATTGTAATCAACTAAGTAGTATGAACAAAATTTAATAACCACCAAAGTATATACAGAATAAAATGAATATAAAGATAATCATGATAATATATATCAAATGGCAGTACACAATACACCACTTTCAATAATTTAGTGGCGAATAATGGAAATCTCACGGAATTGAAAGTGAGATAAGAAAATCCCTTACTTTGTATTTTTTCCTTGGTCGAAGGTAGGTTAACCTCCTTTATAATGGTGAAATAATTGTTATTGAATTATACAAGAATAATTTACTTTAATATGATATCATATATGATCTTTTAACATTGATTTGTTAATAATATCTTAGAATTATCGTCATTTCGGGTGTTAACGGGTTCATTTTACTTTATATTCTTTGTTATGTGAGCCATATTCGTTATTAATGAAATGTATATTATTCATATCCATAATGATATCAAGACCTTAGATACTATTTTTAAATCATCAAATTATAATTATACTTGAATGGATATGACAGAGAATGAATCTCATCGCGTTCGTGGAGACGGTAGTCCGTACGTACGCACGAGCAACAATATCATTCTTTTGATATTAAAATAATATATTATTGGATTGTATATCATATATAAAGAATCATTATCATGTTATATTTATTATTTACATGAGTTTTACATCATTATTATACCCATCCAAATAATAATATATTGAATAACAATTACACCACGACGTGGAGACGGTAAGCCGTACGTACGCACGTATGGTGACATGTTATTCAAAGGATGGATAGAATATTGAATATGGTTGTACCATATTTATAATAACATCACAGTATATATATGATACTGGAGTTATTATTTTATATTGGTAATAATAATTAAAGAAGAAGTGGAAGAAGAAAGGAACGTGAAAAGGGGTGGTGAAAACATTACCTCTTCTTCGGGTTCTTCCTTTTGATTTGATCAAAAGGGCTCCATAGGTTGGATTTATGATCAAACTAAGGCCTCTAGGTTGTATTGAGGGATGTTTAGAGAGTATTTGGGTAGGTTTTGGTGGAACCAAAATGCTTTTAAGGTGTGAAGAAATGAGAAGGAGGAGTGCCCTTTTATAAGTGGGGTGAGGGGAACCTTTGGAAAAGCTAGAAATATTAATTTATAATAAATTCATATTCGGTTTATAATGGCTCCAAAGTTGATTATTCAAAATTTAAGGTGGGGATAGGTCTAAAACCATTCATAAAATATAATTTATACAGGTTTGGGTCACTATATTAACCTTATCTTTTAGTTTTGACTCTTAGTTAATTAGTTTGACATTTACCATGTCACTTTGTATTTTTATATTATATAGTTAATAAACTTACTATATACATCCAAGAGACCCCCCCAGTGGTCCATTAATGTTATACCTATCATTATATATGTCTTTTGGCCGATCCTTAGATTTTTAGTAATTTAATATCAATTAATAATATAATATTTGTTTTAAAAACTCTTTTATGTCAATTTTGACATTATTCAATAGTTGATTTTTGTGAAACACATAACAGAATGATTAATTCTAAAAAAATTAATTAAATAAATCCTAATATGTCATATTAACCTATAAAATTAGTGTAATTCTATAAAAGTCTCAAATTATATTTATTTGGGTATTTATAATATCAATTATTCTAATTTTTCACTATTATGGTAATTACTGCATCACCATTCTGTCAAAAATAAATTGTCATATTTAATGTCTAAAAATTATAAATAAACTATAATTATGTAGTAAATATTTTTATCTTTCTAATGAATATCTATAGTCTAAAATCCAACATATATAACCCTATGTAACAATTGTTTTTCTAAAAGATATATGCTTGTGTCATTTTTGTATTTATTTTAACTTAATTAAAATAAAGTGTCATTATCACTTACAAGTGGATCCATGGGGTCCCAAAATCGACCCAAATATTCCCATGGTAGACCATGTATTAACCAATAGGGTTATGACACGTTTTAGGGTAATTTAGTATTATTATAATATTATTTTTTAACCCTTGTTTACGGGATTTACCATTTAACCATGGTAAATAAAATATTTACCGAAGTAATTATCCAAAATGTCTAAAAATAAAAGTTACCTATTTACACAATTTGAACATCCTGATTCCAAATATGGAATCCATTTTTCCAAATTCAAAACACAGAAGTGGCAAAAATTAATTTAAAATTAATTCCCGTTGTTAAAACAAACAGCGTGTTTTTAAGAGATAATAACTATCAAAAGATTGGCACTTGTTTATGTTTTGTTTAAATGTGAAATTATGTTCAACGAAACACATTGTATTACATGGTAAAAATATATTCTAAATATACTTTAAAACCACTCATATTCAAAATTTATCACTATTAATTATTTTTATTAAAAAATTTGTTTTTAATTAAAATTTAGTAATTTTCACTATTCATCAAAATATGAAAGTTATCCGAAAAGTACCAAAATTTCACCCTAGGATAAATTCAATAATCCGAATCCAAAAAAAAAGTCTGTTTTGAGAGATAGAATTTATAAAATTTCAAAAAGTAGGTATTACTATTCATAACGGCTAGTTTGATTTATTGTGGTGTGTTAAAATCTCGAAGTTGCGTACAATGCACGCCATTGCATTATTCGAAGGGAAACATACCTTGGAAGCTTGGTGTGTTACATTCACCCAACCCGGATGTTTGTAAATTTCATTCTAAATGTAAGGTAAATATAAGTTAGGTTATTTTTTCTCTACTTTTTAAAATAATATTTCCATACATTCATTATTTATATGAGCTATTTCATTAATGTGTTAGATTGACTAATGCATGTATACCAGTTATCCTATTGTTATATTCCTTTACAAAACAAAAATGGTTGTATATGGATATGTCATAAAGAACCCTTCCATGACATTTTATTTTGTTATAACTATTAAAATTAGTTTTGTGAGGAGATCAAGCATGGTTTGAGACAAGGGTGTGATATTTTTTCTCTGTGAAACTTTTGAAAAAATAAATAAATGATGGGAGTGGTGAAATGTGAATAATATGGGGATATCTAGGTTTTGAGATTGTGGTTTGACTTTTGGGAATGTTTAAGTGAGTGGGTCTTGTAATTTGATTGCAAAGGATAAAGGGCAGGTTTGTTGAAAAGGATCATGTAATAGATATTTTTGAAAATAAAATATATTTACTTGAAAAAATGATGAAGAATATCAGGAATATTTTTTCACATACCCACATGGATAATTAGTGACACAATTAACTTTTTTTTAATTTCATATATTGGTATCACGCATCTCTTGGAGATTTATTTTGATACAATTTTTGAGACATATTTTTTCCATGCTCACTGAGAATAACTCCTCAGTGTAGTTTTTTGTTGGATCACATATCGTTTAGTAATTAAATTTTAATTGAATTTTAAATCATTATGAATATGTAAATTTCTTCATACATAATTTTTTGAAATATGAATTTTCTGAGGAGTTCCAATGTTTAGGTTTGGGGGTGTGATCACATCGCGATTCACTGTTTCATTTTCACGCTTATACCATGGTGATAAACTAGATTTTGATTGAGAATTATATAAACAATAAAAAATTTATATTCATGTTTAATTCAATTATTTTGTGTTTAACACTGTTAAAAAGGTAAATTTTACTTGTTTTGAAAATTACATTGTAGGTGGAGATGATTTGTAGGGCCCATAACAATGTCCATTAAATTTTTTTCAAACTATGCAGGATCAATGAATCCTAGTGGAATCAACTGCATACTTCTACTGAAACATGTATCCAAATAGGATGAAATTATGTGGGCTAGTTAAACATTAAATGGGATACATTTCATATGAATAAACCCAGCCTAATTCATCTATATTTTGGCCCATCTATACTTATATTTCCATTACACCAAATATGCATGAAGTCAAAAGTGATGTGTTGTGATTTGTCTACGTCTCAATATGTATGTGTCCCAATAATGCCAAAAATTCGGTGGAGATAGTAAATTTGTTTAAAAAACAAATTTATTTTTTCAAAATAATAGATAATTCTTACTACCCAATAGAAAAAATGGGAAAAGTGGTTTTACATAATTTGTGTTCCCTAAAACACCTTCCACTTTGCCTATAAAATGATACCTTGGGCACCTCAATTGTACGTTCAGACAAGGAGTGAAGTGCTACCAATTAAAAGTTACATTGGATTCCTATCCTCATTGTAAATGTTCTGGAGGTGCCTATCCTCATAAGGGGATCATGGATGACGTTGAAGTTCCAACAGAACCTTCTCCTCATCTCGATGGAGATCTAAATAGTACATGACCATTTCAAGGGAGCTACACATACTTTGGAGGGAGATTTGACACTTTTTCTTCAACTAGTATTATGTAATATTCATATTAAATATTTCTCTTTGTATTAATATTTATGTTATTCTCCACCAAATTCATTTCATTTTTTATAATTATGTGAAAAACATTTTTTTTCTCAACACCGATTGTGTTGAGATTTCAAGTGGGGATCTTGGGTTATTCCAATTGAACAACACAAAAATCCTTTTTCTCAAATCAAATAATGAGATTTTAGTATGATTTGGAAGCCCCTTTTCCATGCTTGATGTCCAATCCTTACCCACATGATTGTTTTTTCAAGGGCTGGTACATTGTGCAGCAATTAATGGTACAAGATGGTATGTAATATCTTTACAACCCCCAAAGCAACGAATATAAAAAAACTATTTTTATTTTTCAGAACAACAAACATTAAATGATTTTTAGAAAACGTGAAATGATCTCCTTCTACCAAAATTCATAAAAACCCACCTTAATATATCATTTATTAAACTCTTTATGTTATGTTATTTTCTAAAAATTGTTTTCAAAATCACCCCTAATTAGTCCTGTTAATAAAAAACACTTACTCTAAACCTGTCAACCCTCCTTGGGAGACAACCTAGGGTATGTCCTATACTATAAACCAACCTTAAAACCATAAATTTTTTGATATTTAATAACTATGTAGTCAGAATATATTTAATGTACTCTTATATCATTTTTAAGACAAAACTCTTTTTATCAAAATTCCAAATGAGCCACTAATTGAGAACACATACCAAACCAAATTGAAAAACAAATAAACATTATTTTTAAATCCAAAACTCCTTGGTAACCCATTAAAGGAACCCCAAAAAATCATTTCAAATACTATAAAATTATTTTCATTTCCAAACCATGCATTAAATAGCACAAGATACATGTGAAAGATCAAGAGGCATTTTATCAAACACTTGGTGTACACCTTTATAATAAGAATATTCCATTTTCAACAAACTATGTTTAAAACATTACTTTTCATACAAAATAATTTATCCAATGAACACATGACAATATTTTACATGTAATGGAGGTGTGAAAAATCATGTATTCGACTACTCTTAAATTAAAAGGGAATGTGCACATGACACCTACCTCAAATCCACTGTGAATCAATAACACACACTGAAAAACACACCATTTAAGTTCCAAGAGACAAGATATATCATGTGGAAACCTAAATGAAAAAACCCCCAATTTTCACATCCCAAGGAAAGAAAATTATAAAATCATGACCACTAGGGATAGAGGATGAAGGTAAAAAATAAAATAAGAAATAGAGAAAAAGAGAGGATCCCTAACCTTTCAAACTAGGTGAAGATTCCACAAGAAACAACCTAAAAATCTCCATGGAGGAGATTGGAGGATTCCAAAAACATTTTTTCATGGTTTATATGTCTAGGGAGTTTGAGTAGGGTGTTTAGGGGAAGAAACCGCTATTAGAAAAAGAGAAAATACCAAAATACCCTTTCCCAAGTTTGTTGCATGGTAAGCTCACACGGTTTTAAACACTATGCACAAACCATGTAATTTTCCACTGTGGAGTACTATACAGGTTTCACACTGAGGATGAATGGTTATTTAAAAAATGAACAAACCATGTGACACATTGCATACTTACCTGCATGATTAAACTAATAGTGCAACATAATCGTATGACTTGAAAAAAGTCCCAAAAATGGAATTTTAACTCTTAAACTCATCCAACTCAAGGGGATAAAACATCCAAAAAAATAAATCTTAAAAATGGACCACTAGTATTGTTACAACCAAATTATTCAATCCACCTCATTATACCTTTAATTATAATGAATAATATGTCAAAAAACCACCCAAAACCTCAAAGACATAAAATTCAAATCTAGAACACACAGAACATGGGAGAAACACCAAGAGCCAAAAGGCACTCCGAAAAAAGGATGAAAAAATACAGGTGTAAAAAATTCTATCTTATAGTTGAATATATATCTTTTTGGAGTCATTTTTTTTAGAAAATTACATTACTATTTTTTTTAACTTTTTTGAAATTCATAGAGTGAACCTATACTCATTTATAAAAGTGAACCATCATTTCTCTTCCTAACACTATAGTGAACCTTATAAATTTAAAATACCATAAAACCATCTCACTTTTCATATAAACATTCTAAAAGTTATGGTACTCTCTTAATAACAACCCCAAGATCCTAAATTGGATATCTAATGGAGCTGTTTCAATGAAGATGTAATCACATTAACTGAAAAATTCGGTTTAAATTATTATTTTTCTACCTATAAATATGTTATATTATTAATAAAATAATAAATCCATTATCCTAATTATATTTAAATGTTTTAATAATTATTAAAATACCTATATTAACCCTCTTTCCATCAAATGGAAAGTCAATGTATCTGTTGTGCATAAGTATGGATTGACATCTCCACATAGTGATACAATTCATTTTCCATCACCTTATTCCATTGATGGAAATTATAATGGTATTAATATTTATATAGTATATCTATGACATAATTATGATTATATGATAATAATATAATATATACCTTCTTATCTTCTAAACCAGTGGAAAACGATAATGTCTCTTGTGCATATATGTGGGCAACCACCTCTCCAAATCAATGTGATTCATTTTTCATTTCTATTTTATAGGGATTTTATTAAACCCAAATTTATGAATATATATTATGTATAATTTTTTTTTACATGTGAATGTTAATTTAAAATTCTTTCATTCAATACTTTAAAAGGTGAACAAAATGTTCATACGTATGTATAAACTAACATCTCCATTAATTATGTAATTAATTTTCCAATCAATATATTTTATGAAAAATTATACATATATAATTTATATATATTATATTTATATAATTATTATAATTATATATATTACATAATCATGATCAAATTATAAGAAAAAAAACAAAAATGAAAAAAACAAAGTAGATATTACCCAGAATAGAGATTTAAATATCTTATTATTACTAAAAGGGTGATAAATGGTTATAGGTAAGTAATATATGGTATCATATATATTAAAAGTTTTCAATATTATATATATACTAAATAAATATTTTTTATATAGAATGTTCAACCATGTACAACGGATGTCAGACCTGAGGTAAGAGATTTTCATCTCACTTTTATTTCTGTGGGAGACATGCCATATCCACCACTTGTTTATTTTATGTTGTGTATATTATTCCCATGGATTTAATTTATGATTCTTATTATAAATTTTCATTGGTTTTAAATATCCATATATGTTTCTTCATTTCATGGAGCTTATTATTAAAATGATACAGAAGTGATAAGGGTTTTTTGTTATAATCTCACTATTTAACTTGATTTTTATGATGAAGTTTCAAATGAATAATTACTAAGATATTCCTCTAAATAAACCCCTTAATTTCACTATCCTATGACTATATCATTAAATAAATTAGTTTTCCTTCACTTTTCTATCTTTAACTACTCAATATACCAAAATAATTCATTTTTGTAAAATCAACTTTATTTCTCCCTTTTGTCAAAATCCATTTTCAACAATATCCTTTTAATATAATTTTTTTTTAAATATGTGTTTTAATATTATATTATTCATTTTTAAGGTTATTTGTATCCATGATTAAAATTTTTATACATTTTTTTTCAAATTATTGTTCTTGTTGATTTCTAAATGATGTACTTTTTTACTTTTTTAAAAAATAAAAACCAAATGATATCTTTTAACTTATATGACACAAAAAAAATTTCTTATCATTGTAAAAAATAAATTTTGTAAATATGATATAATTATTTTATTGGTATATTCTAAAATAAAAGTATTTTAATAATAATTTGTGAATTGATTTATTTTTGAAAAGTGATTATCAAAGTGGAAAGGGTATTTTCCTCAAGCATGTTTTAATGATATAGTAATGGAATTTTTGTTAATTGAAGTTAAAACCCCTTGACTTCACATATGATTTACTAGGAAAATGATACAAGGAAATCATCATTGTTACTCCTCTGAATGTTTTATGATTATGAAAAAAATATGTTTTTGAAAACTGATTATTTTTCATGGGTTATGCTATGATGAAATACTTATAAAACTCAATTATTTTATCTGTTATGATACAAAAAATGTTTTATGAAATTATTGAACACCTATTTATGATTTTAATTATTTTATGGGTGGTACCATACATATATAGTTTTTCAATTGACTGGGAAAATATTGATATCTTATCAGATTAGAGGGATTGTAATGGGGAGTGAACCAATTTCAGTAAGGTACTCTATCTATTATGATTGTCATGGGGGTGAACCTTGACATCTATAATTTTTTAGGTATTGAACCCAATAAATTATTATTGTATAATGACTGAATATTTACTACTATTATTTTTTGGGGAGTGAACCCAATAAACATTAATTGTCTTGAAAGTGAACATTTACTACAATGGAAATGATTTTCTATTCATATGCATCTTCCACAAACTCTTATATTATTACAATGTTATAATCTAATAGATCAGATTATTTGATTCAATTATGATTAATATCTAATGGACTAAAAATGTTTTTTCCATGAATCATGTGTATGATCAATGATACTAGTGTTATGGTTTTGAAATGTTATTCTCAGGTTCTTATACCCTTTTTCTCATGAAATTTTTATGTTATTTTTGTTATCTTATTTGTTTATCTGTACTGAGCATAAAACCCCACCATTTCGTATGTTTTTACCCTGTTTACAAATGATGTTATTTTGTTTTATTTTTATATGAATGGGTTTTAATTATGAAGAACATAGTGGGAGAAGGTGTATTTTATTTATGAACATGTTGTTTATGTACCGACGTTTTCAAAAGAAGTAGACATATACAATTATACAATAGATCATTATGTTATGTAATGAATATTCCAATATTAATATGTGATATATATATAATTTATGGGTATCTATAATTGATAGGGGAGTACATTTTAGTTAAACTTGGGAGACTAGGATAAGAAAAAATTTGGGATAAGACTATATATGGAATAATATCCTATAATATTGGTAATGATGATGAATAAATTAGGTTACACCTATGATGTCAAAGATTAAAATGATTTTTTCTTGATTTAGAAATACAATAAATTATTTTTCAAGATTATGTTGTTTCCCAATATGATTATTGTTTGTAACACTCTTTGTTTATTATTTTAGTTAATGGATGGGACAAGAAGGATTTGTCTTAACATTGACTAACATTAGAATGATTCACCTAATGGGAATCCATATGAAATAGGAGATGGAATATGAAACATTATCATTACGCCTAATAATATATCTCATAATATGATTGAAAACATCTACGTGGATGAGTTTTATAACACACATAATAAAAGAAAAAATTAATTACATGAATACTATAGTGGAATAATGATTTAGCTTTCTATATATAAAGAATTTCCAAATAATCACTCAAGTGAATATATTAGAAGAATGGGAAGTGGATTTCATTGTGGAAATTAATGCAATCAATAAATTAATTATCTATGAAAAAAAGAATAGTTCAATAGAGGAAAATCAAATCCATATTAAAGTATCTTTTAAAGTACAATGTCTCATGTATGGGGAATGTGGGAATTATCGGATGAAACTCACTAATCCAAGGGTTAACTCATAGACAAAGAATGTCATATTATTTTCCAATAATTAAATTGATTTTATTTAGCTGTTAATGTATTGGTATCCAAGAATTATATATATAATATTAATCATATATGAATCCTGAAATAGATATGGATTTTTCCACATTAGATTTCTTTAAGGATTTGAAAATATATTAGGAATGGAATAATAACCAAGAAAAGCGAAAAAGTTTTTTGGGATAAATAAATGATTTAAATAGATGGGATATTATTGGGGACCGTGAAATCAGTCAGTGATATTATGATAAACTCATTTAGGCCATCTTTGATAAAGTTTATTATATTTTGGGATTTATGAAATATATTAAATGATCTAGGTTTTTCATTTGAGGAATAAGGATTGTGATAATTTTTGGAAGCTTGATTTTTTTTCATGTGGGGTTAACTTAAAATAAATTGATACCATAATTGGTTTTTAAGATTAAGGTTGATGATATGTTCAATGGAATAAACACCCCTTTTTAGGATTTATGGAATTGGATTTTGACGTGATTTGAATCTTATTTAGGTTAGGGAAGAATACTCTATTGAGGTTTAAACATACATTATATCTAGTATATGTTTTAATTATAAGATATTAATGGTTGATTTTATAATGGGGAATAAATACACATGATTCTTGAAAATAGATTCATGGAAAATGTGATATTTTCGTTGATATTTCTAATCATGTTAAAGATTACCTTTTAGTTCAGTATTAAAATTTGACCCATTATATTTTTCTTAATGTTTACTTCGTTATATTATTATAGAGATATTTATCAAGGTGATTGATGTTATTTTGGGATTTGTTAATTTAGGTTGAGGTATGTACAACCATTAGGTTTAACATGATATTTAATAAGAATGATTATTCTAGAATAATGAAGTTAAAAATTTAATAATTTAAGATGATGGTTATTATATATCCATTAAGATTAAAAAATTCATTTGTAATGAGGTTATTGAGATAATAAAGGCATTAGAGATTAATTTTGTATTTATTTAAACACATGTTTATTAATTTTATGAATTAACTACCTTGTGCTAAACATTATTGGTTTTGGTTAATTTATATAGAAAGGAGGGATGACTTTTCATTATTTTATAGATCTTATGATCTATTAAATGTTATATTTTTCAATTCAGGAAAAAATCCTCTTGAGTATTCATTTCTTTATGAAAGAGATGCTGTTGAATTTGGTAGTAGCACAACCAATGGTTGAAATTGTGTAAATGATATGAAAATAAATCAAGTATATATATATATATATTTTATTTTTCACTATAATGATAAAAAAAATCTCAAAAACATTAGTAAAATTATCTTGAAATAAAATGTTATACTTTAACCTTTATTTTTATAAAACTGGTGGGTATTTCCCCCATCTTAGATTTAAAGTTTACTGGTTTTAACGATTATAATGAACATGTTATCTATCACTCTATATTGGTCTTTGGGTATTAGTTTTTTCATCCATGTTCATATTTTCACTTAACACTAATTTTACATTTTTTAAAAACCATGTTTTATGTAATTTCATATGACATTAATATTTTTGTTTCCCTATTTTCAAGAGGAATTTTGGAGAACTTTTTTTATGTCAGTTTTCAATAAATGGAAATTTTAGATATAAAACCCATTAATACAATAAATGAAGTTCAAATTGTGGTTATGTGATTTATTAATGCGGGAAAATGTAAGAGCTAGTTATTTTAAAAAAATAATATTATGTTCGTTAGTGTATACCACACACAACACCCTTATTCAATGAACTAACAAAATATTATATATGACCACTAGAACATATATATTTAATTTTTAGAAATGATTTGAATAAACACATTATATATATATATACATAAAGATTCATCTCAATATAAATGTATTGATCAATTATTTGGGAATACACATTTTATTTTCAGGTAAAAATTTTTTATGCTCAAAAAATAAATTTCATACAAAAATTATTCTCTAGGACTAGATAATATATTAAATTGTTGAAAATTATAAAAAATATATTTCATAAAATAAATTAAATATTTTAATCATTATATTAATATTATATTATAGTGATTTTTCATGATTTTACTAAAAATACTGATTTCTAATTAAAAATAAAGATTATTATGTTTTATTAAAAAATGTATTTTATTAAAGAATGTTAAAAATTATTTTTTGAAAAAGGTTTAAAAGTAAAATTATATATATTATATTTTAAATATTCCAATTTATTTCATTAGAATCAACTTTATGCTTAATTTTCTATAAAAAAATATTATATATAAAAATTAAATTTATTCTGAAAAAAGTTATGCAAACTATATGATTTAGTTTGATAAATTAAATTAGTAACTATTCGGCAATGATTTTAAAAAAATTCATAAATTATATATTTAATATAACTATTTTATCATTAATCTAATATTTATTTCAATGCAAGGGATTCTAATAAACCACGTTTTATACTAATAATAATATTTTTTTCTAAAGAGAAAATTTATTTTCACTTTTTATGTTTAAATCAAAATTAGTTTATACTAATTATAGATATTTAACCTTGAAACATGGTTTCCATATTTGGAATCTTGAGTTTAAAATAATGGTTAATATATCTCACTTATTTTGGGTCAATATAAATAGTAAATGTGATTAAATTTATCACCACATAAATGAAAATTTAGGACAATTTAGGTTAAAAAAGTGTTAATGCTATTATTTATCATCAGAATTCTTATTAAATTTATTTAATCATACCCTTATCCCTATTTGTGGAAATTTATTTTTCTAACGGACTCTTTTAGAAGGAAATTACCAATATAATATTTAATTTAAAGAATGCTAAAGATTGTTATTCTCTTGGATTATAATATCTATTATTTTATCTAATATGTAAAAAACATGTCATAAGTGAATATAAATTTCTATTTTGGGAATAATAGAATTAGTTTCATTTTCTAATTGATCTATAATATAAAGATATTATATAATTACCTTTAATTCATTCTCAATTATTATATAGTATTTATTCAATTAATGGAAAAAAATGAATTTAAAAATATTAAAAGTAATATAATTCAATTAATTTATAGTCTTCCATGAATTTTTTATATAAATATAAAATATTAGTGTTGTTTAATATGATTATTTTTAATTAAATTTTTATTCATTTCCTTATGTTAAATTAAATAAACGGTTTCAAAATTGACAATAATGATATTTTATCAATATATATTATATTATATAATTTAGAAACAATAAAAATATTTAATGGAAATGATCTGGATAATAAATGGTCTAAAATATTATATCCTTTTTATTTATGAACCAAATTTTACCTTATATGTAAAATTGAAACCCCTTAAGTGTAAAAACATCTACCACGATTAAGGTTAAAATTGGGTATAAATACAATTACTAAAAAAGATAATGTTTAAAACACCACCAAAACCTTTCATAATTTTATTAGATTATTTTATTTTAACCAAATAATATTTTATCTTCTAATGCCTAGAATTCTGGAGGAATTTTTGATTGATAGTAACTTTATTATATTTTAACATTTAATAAATCCCTATAGTTCCCGTCCCCTAATTTATGAAATAGAACCCCTAATTTCACTTATTCACACCACGTTAAGACATATATATTGAAAAAAAACACACAGAAAAAAAACATTTAATCTTCTTTATAAAAATTTTGTATTTTATTTTCTTCCAAAAAGTCCAACCCTAGGGTCTTTAATAGGATATCTAGAGTAGTTCTTTCAAAGAAGTGGAAATTCCATTAAACGATCACTTCTATTTAAATTCATATTTTACATCTTATAAATATATTATATTATTACTAATAAAATAAATTCTGTGTAACAAATATAAAAAATAGTATTTATGATTATTAATATAGCTTTATTAACCCAATTTCCATCAAATGGGATGTGAATGTCTCGCTTGTGGGTACGTACGACTTACCATCTATATGTAGTGATAAAACTCATTTTCTGTAACCATATTTAAAGGATGGTTATTATAATGGTTATAATATATATATGATATTTTTGAAATAATTATAATTATTGAATAAAAATAACATATTTACCTTCTTACCTTCTAAATTTTTGGAAAACAATAACATCACTCAAGCATACATGTGGTCCATCACCTTTACGAAGCTATGTGATTCATTTATCATTTATGTTTTAATTGGATGATTATAAGGATATATTTAATGAATATAAATGATATATATTATATAATAATGATTCTATAAAAGTGAATTAGTATTTATCTTTCTTTTTCTACATCCTTAAAAAAATGAAAAAAATAATGTTCCTGTGTACGTATGACCTACTATCTCCATGAACGGTGAAATTCGTTTTTCAATAACAATATTTTATGAATGATTATAAATATGTATATAATGGATATTAGTTATATTTATATCATTATTAAAATTATAGATACTATTTAACCATGTTTAAATTATGAGGATCAAATCTACTATCCCAAAACAATCATGAAAAAATGAAGTAGACATCACATGAAACAATGATTTATATAAAAATATTTTAATAAATGGGTTATAAAATGATATAATGAAAAAAAATATTTATTCAATATATATGATTATGGTTATTTAATATATGTATAAAAAATATATATTCATTCTTGGAAAATGTATGAATGAAGTTAGACCAGATGTAAAAGATTTTCATCTCACTTTTATTTCCATGCAATGTCTGCCACATTCACCACATTTTTATGTTATATGGTGTTTATATTTCCCCAAAATGTATTATGATGATTTTAATAAACTTTATGGGGATTTATATATCCTTATAATGTAATTTATTTCATGGGGCTTATGATTTAAATGATATCAAACCATTAAGAGTTTTGTGTCACATTCTCGCTTTTTATCATGATTCTTTATGATTTAGAATTTGATGATGAATTATTTTGATATACCTCTCAATAAAATCATTAATATTATTATACTATGGTTATTTATTTAAAATATATGTTTTTCTATCATTTTCATATTTTTAATAACTCATGATAATGAATGAATTTTTTTAAGGATTCTCGACAATATTTATATCTTCTATTGAAATTTTTTGATTATATATCTATGTTCTCTAAAAATATATTATATAAGGATTTAAATATTAATATATTATTATTTAATTTACATTATAAACATGATTAAATTTTTACAAAAGGTTATAAAATTAGATTTATTTCCATTTTTTGGATGAGTTACTCTTTGAATTTTCTCAAAAATGTGAATTTAATATTCATTTAACTTATAAAACATGAATGAAATTTCATACCATCATGATCGATTAATATTATAGAGATAAAATTATAATTTTCCCAGTATATTTTCAATGAATATTATTTTTCAAAAAAATTAAATATTTTTATTTTTTTAAAATTAATTTTCAATGTGTAATGTTTATTTTCCTTAATAAGTTTTTAACTATATAGTCATAAAAATTATATTCATCAATGAAAAAATCCTTGATTTCACTAATTAGTTACTAGGAAAGTGTTCAATGGATATCATCATTATTCTCTCTTTATTTTTATTGTGTTTATGATGAACGGATATTTATGAAACCCATTTCTTTTCCATGGGTTATGCTATAATGAAATGTTTATGAAAACCATTTCATTCAATAGTTATGATATGATTAATTCTTTATGATTATATGAAACACATATGTATGAATTTAATTATGTGATTGGTGGGACAAAAATTATATATTTCTATCTAATGAATTGAGTAAATATTAAAATATAATGAGATAAAAAATACTGGAATGTAGAAAAAACCTTATTTATTATAGGAAAATTTATATTATGATAGTATTGGGAATGAAAATTAACTACTATGATAGTTTTTCAAGTTACCCCAATCCACTATGATGTTATTGTTAGTGAACATTATCTACTATAATATTTTGGGGAGTGAACCATATAGTGACCTGATATTATCATATATAGATATTACATTATTTTGGATGTGTATTCATTACATTGCACAAATAAATTCCTAAATACTGTAATAGTATAGTGCCTTTAGAAATTTTGAAACAAAAACACTAGTGCACAAGTGAGCTACATCATACCCCAAATCAATCTTAATGAATAGAACCCTTCTAATACATATCATATATACTAATTTTCATCATTATCTGGGGAAAGGAAACATAAGAAAGGGTGATCTCATACATGTAGTAAGGGTATTCAAGGTAGATATGTAAGCATATCACGATAATAAAGGAATGATAACTAGAATATAAAATTAAAAAATTATACCCAACCTAGAAAAGATCATTATTTAAATCATGGAATAATTATTGGAAACTTATAAGACATGAATAATATTGGATTCATGGAACATGATCCATGGAGAAAAATATTGGCATAAGACATGAAATTTTTGGCATACACATAAACATATAAAATCAATTCCATATTCATTAAGGTTCACTCCAAAGAATATAAATGTTGAAAAGGCCCCTTAGTGAAGTAGTTCACTCTCTGTTATATAATTTTACTACTAAACCAGGTTCAATCCTTGTACTAGCTCTATCATATAGAATCTGTTTCACTTCTGATTATAGTATTGTTTATATCATGTGATTTAAATCATTACCCAATGAATTATTGGGTGATATAGGTCCAAACCATCAAAAGATGAAAAAAATATTTATGTGTCCCGTTAGATTATAAATATTCATCATATCATAACCCATAAAATAATGTGGGAATCCTAATAATTTCATCATATCATAACCTATGGAAAATAATAATGATTTATTATCATTTGATCATAGAATTACACATAAAAATAATCTTTTTTCATAAGCATTTCTTCATGGTATAACCCCTAGAAGAAAAATAGGATTCATAAACATCGATAAATCAAAACATTAACCATTAAATGAAATAATATAAATTATAAACATGGGTCATATCCCATGTAATCCATTGGAAACACCGACATATTTCATCTGATATGGAAAATAATTTTGAAATATTATTTAATACATTTCTAGAATAAAAATTTCTTTTCTACTTTGAAAAAATCTTCTTTATATGTAAAAAAATTTAAAAACATTTTCTTTGAAAATAAACATAAAAAAATATAAAGGACTATTTGAATGAATGTTTGATCATGAAGTAAGAAATTTTTGTTCATTCCAAATTTGTTAAAATATTGATTCCTTTCAAATTGTTAACAAAATCTAAATATGAATTGTTTGGTACATGAAATGAAATTCCATTAAAAAATTTGGTAAAATATTCAAACATTAGTAAAAATGTATCTTAATTTTTTTTCTAGTAATAAAAATTTAATAATTTCTTTTTGAAAACAATGTTTTAGAAGGATATATATTTATGACCAAAGTGATATTAATGTCATACTTTCATAAAAATATTTTTGTAATTATTTTAAGTACTAATGATTAAAAAAGGTATAATTAATTGAAAATATCATGAATAATAATAGAATAAAAAATAAATTATAATTTTTGGGAGGTACAACATGAGATATCCATATTGGAAACTTAATCATATACAATCATCATAAATGATATGATTATAACATAAAATCCTTACAACATTGGTAACCTTGAATCATAATCCCATTAATTTAATAATATATAATAAAGATTAAAATATAATGAGGTTTATTAAATTCATTATATTACATTTCAAAGGAGAATTATATATTCCTCATGGAATAATATAGGTTCATAACATAACATATAAGTTCAAGAAGGGAAATTGGGACAAAAATCAATTACCTTATGTCTTCAATTCAATCATACCCATTAAAACCTCAAATATAATAAATATATGTTTATTATACATAAATTAAAGAACCATATTTAGATATATCAAACCATATATGATTTCTTTATGTCCTTTTATTTACATATATTAACAATTCCACATTAAAGTTATTTATTTGGGAAATAACAGCTTTGTTATATATGTTTTGATTTGTTATATTTTCGGCCATCTTACATTGATCAGGTTCCATAAATAATAGAATTATAACCATGTTATAAATGTCATATATATTCATTATATATTTATTTATATTAATACATAAAACTTATTGATTGGAAAAGAAATACACTATTCATAGAGACTGTATATCGTATGTATGCATGAACACTATTTTTTAATTTTAATGAAGGGTTGCAGGAAAGGAATTTAAATTATATTGAGAATCATCATACAATCATGTTTATATTATAAATACTGAGAAATTTTATTAAACACATACTTAATATATTACATACCAATAGTGAATGAATCACATCGCTTCGTTAGACAGGAATCCACCATACACACAAACGACATTATTGTATTCAAAAAAATGATGAGTATGAAGTTATATATAATATAATAAAATTTTAAAAATTATCTAAACAAAATAATAAATAATATATATTAATTATAAATTCATCATTAATTCCAACCATTAGAGTTGGTAATTAAAAAATGAATGACATCGGTTCGTGATGTGGTAGTTCGCTGTATACAAAAATGATGATTTTGTAACCCATTTGATGGAAGTGGAGATGGTTTTAGGTAATTAAAATTACATAAAACATCTATGTATATGGAATATAATTATTTTATTACATAATAATGATATAAGAATAATATAAGGTTTTAGAGGTGGATAAAAAATAAAATCACTCTTTGATACACACTATCAATTCATTGGGTATCCTCATTAGGTTTTCAATGAAATCCTCATAGAATAAATGTATTCAAACCATAAGGCTTATATAATAAGTGGAGGTAATTTTAAAACTGATATGATTAGATATTTTCTAAAAAATAGGCTTTGGTAATGTGAAGAATAGATTAGAAGGGGTGACACTTTATAAGTGGGGGAGAGGACACACTTTGCATTTTTGAAAATAATTTACTGATCCCACATTATTCATATGTAAAAAAGGGTCAAAAAAAACTCAACATAAAACCATATATACAATAACTTTTACATATTTCTTTGAAATGTTTTTTGGCAAGTTTATAGTTAAATTGTACCATTATATATTTAATTTAATACCCTATAAAACCATTTTTACTTTACCCATATAAATTAATTATTATTGAATTTATTATTAATTTTAGTAAAAAATAAATTTTTCCATATTAGAAATTTGATTTTTTTTTCAAATATTGAAACAATTTTTATAAATTCCAATTATAAAAGTATAAAAAACTAATTTAAAATTAATCCCACAAATGTGATAATAAAGCGGGTTTTTAAAGAGAAAATATTCAGAACTATACAATGATTTTATATCCAAATTCAATATCAAGTTGATTCAAATGACATAAATTGAATTTAAAAATTTATAATGGAACTAATTATAATTTATAATCATTTTAAAATAATATTTGTCTATTTAAATAAATTAAACAAAAATGATTTTTTCAATTTAAATTTTGTGTTTATACTTTTCATAAAAATTGAATCTTTTTAGAAAAATCACCAAAATCCAACCTAATATAATTTTAAACTTATGATTTAGATAATTTATTTTATTTTTTCAAATTAATGTTTTATTGGAACCTAAAAATAATTTCATTATTGTTTACAAAATACATAATTTTTTTGAAAATAGTATTTTCGAAACATATAGAGACTTCACTGAATATTATACGTCTTATTATCAGTATTTTTTATTTATATAATACCATTCTAAATAATATTTAAAAAGTATTTATGGAAATTCAGATCACTCAGTTAAAAGCTAGGTTATAATGGTCATGTATAAATATTGATATTAATAATATATTATTGTATTGTTAATACTTTATGTAGTGTTTAACGCATGATAAGTCATTATTATATGCAGTGAAAGATAAAATTGGTGTTGTGTAGAAGGAAATCCATCTATTAAATTTAATTTAATTTGAAAAAAAGAATTTATAAAAATTTGGGGTGTTATATTATACCCCCTTAAAATGTATTTCATGCCCAAAATTAATCACACTCATACAAAAAAATGAGGATACTTCTACATAATCTTATTCACAAGTCCCCACTTATCTTCCTCACACCTGTATATTAAACAGAAAACAATGAATAAGTGATTTTTATTTTTTTGAACTTTCTTAGTATTATGCATAATCTCATCAGGTTGTTCTTGATGGGAAATATCTTTCCCCAATTCTATGACATATATGTTCAGCACATGTGAAGTTTCAGGTATGTACATCCTCAAGAGAGGTACATGGAACACAATGTGAACATGAAATAGGTTCAATGAAAGCACCAGGATATAGGATATAATCTCGATATGATAAATAATTTCAAATATAATTATATACATAAGTCTTAGTTTCCTTTTCTTCCTAAATCCCATGATATTATTCTATGGAGAAATAAAAAAAACACCTTTTCACCTACATAATTTTCTAGATAATTCCAATTTTTATCAGTGTAACCGTTATATCCAATCTTCACATCTTTTATATATTTCATAATGGATTTAAACTTATATAACATTTATTTACCTCTCTCATGTCACTATATATTTCATTCACCAACATCATTCTATCACATTAGACCTCTACATTTATATATATTGAGGGATTAATTCGTATTAATATTAATTATTTAGTGAAATATATTGTTTTAAAAACACACAACCTGAGTATGGTGTTTATCCCAACCACCATTAAAATGCAGTTATCAAGTTATGGACATATAATTTAGGATTTTAGTTGTTCCTTTGAACTGACTTGATATATGGAGATGATACGCAAGGCTGAAACTCAAATATGTATAAAGTGATTGCTAAAGGATTCACCATAAAATTTAGGTAAACCTCGGATCCTGGTTAGGTCAAATGTAAGGTGGTACTCCATTTAAATATACCAACTCCTTAATGTATATCCTAGAAACATGATCTAGTTAGAAGATCTTTTGATTGGGATGAGGTGTGTTGTCTTATTAAGGATATTTCTTATATATCATATTGTATTATGACCATTATATATTTTGGGGAGTCTACTTATGTTCTCCCATATCAATTATAGTAAAGACTTAAAATGTAATATCCCAATATAATTTTTTCATTCATCTTTATCTTTTGGAAATACCCAACATCGAGATAAAAACTCTAAGATATCTTTCTTCCTTCCACCCAACCAGAAGTATTTGTTTAAATATCTATTTATCTTCATACATCTAGGATGAATAGAGAATTAAGAAATGTGGGATTCCTCTAAAAACTCTTTTTTTATTTATGGTTTGGAATTAACATATACAATATTCATGAACCTTAACCTTCTATCATAATGTAAGATAAAATCAGGAACATTTCTTACATTCATCTCCAAATCTACATCGTCCTTCTACACCTTTTTATTCATCACATGGATAGACATTTGAACATTAAATAGATCAAGATAAGATTTTACCATAATTTAGGATTTTCATATCTACCCTTTGAGAATATAGAAATATTGGATATTTTGCAATCCTTAACATAGATAAGGTAAAATGATCTTTTCAACTGAAATCATCAACCACCTTGTTTGCTTTTCCTTGGTGGAGTTGTATTGAGTAGTATTAATCCTTAATCTTCTCTAACAATATACTCTAGTGTGTATTTAAATCATTTTTTCTGAATATGTAATTTAAAAATTTATGATCTGTATTTATATCACACCTTTCTATATCAAAATATTGTACCCATATCATTAAAAAAATTACCACATCCAACTCCAAATTATGAGTTGGGTAATTTTTATAATGAACATTCCATTATCATGAGTCTTAAGCTATAACCATGCAATTATTTATAATAACATATCCCAATCAGATCATGGAAATATCAATATAGATTACAAACCATTCTCCACTATAGGTTAATCTAATCACTTGTGCACCAACTAATCTGATTTTTACGTCCTTGAAATTTTTCCCACAATCATTTGTCCAATGGATCATGGTTCCCTCTTATGTAAACATGGTGATTGGATTAGATAGTCATGAAAAATTATAATAAAATCTGATAATATTCACATAGAACAAGAAAACGGTGGATCTATGTCATTCGGTTTGGAAAAGACCACTATTGAATAACCTCTATCTTTGATCGATCTACTAATATACAATCTCTTGAGATTAAATGAACAAAAAATGAAAAATTTTGCTATAAAAATTCACACTTTAAATTTTTTAGTATATTATATAATTTCTTAGGGTATTTTGTAAAATTTTCATGTGGTCTTAATGTGATTCCTTATACATTCAATAGATAATAATATCCTCTATAAAGACAACCAAGATCTGATCCAAGAAATCTCTAAAGACTCAATTTAATAAATTCATAAAGATAGTGGAGGAATTTTCTAATACTGAACAACATCAGTATATATTTGTGGCTTCTATACCTTATATAAAATTTTTACATGGTTATATCTTCCTTATTGTCCCTAAATAAATAATATCCAAAAACAATGTTAATCTTGGAATATATTGAACTCCCCATATTTGATTAAACAAGTCATCAATACGGGGAAGAGGAAACTTTTTGTTAGTTTTGTTCTTGTTCAGCTCCACATAATCAATGAAAAGTCACATTGATCCATCATAAAAAAAACAAGTGCACCCAAAGGGTACAAACATGATCGAATAAATATCCGGACAATATTTTCATGATCTTTCTTCTTCAATTCATGTAACTTAATCATGGCCATTCTATTAAGAGTATTGGAAATGTATGTGGAACTAGGTATGGGTTCTATTGAGGACCTAACATTTTATTTTTATGGAAGAGTAGATAATTATACATGATATAAAGTAATAAATTCTCACACAATAGGTATAACATCGATATAATGTTTCTCCTGAACCATTTGAGATAAAAACCACCTCTAAATGGGACTCAAGACCCATATGTTATATGTGATCTCTATAAGAAGTTTTTTCTTATAATTGCATTGAAATATGTTCATAGGTTGGTATTGATATTAAAATGTGAATTCCATTCCCTGACAATTGATTTTTGATTTAAATAGATAATGATAAGACATTACTAGGATGAAATAAAATATAACCTTAGGAATAAGGACAAGATTTGTAGAAAGAGAACTCCCACAGACTTCAAACATACTAGAGATAAAAACGATAGATAGGATCATCATACCATTATTGATTTTTACTAAGGATTCCATATATAATAATTTATGTGGAATCTTGATACCCATTGAAAATTCTTTAGATATGAAGGAATTGGTTGATACAGTGTCAAATAATACATTATTAGTACAAGAGTGGATGGTATGTGAACCTATCATGATGTCATTATCATACCCCTCATTAGAAAAAATGATCACAGGAGGTTTTCTATTTTACCTTGGAATATGAGGTTGATGACGTAGATCATCATCATTAACCCTTGAGCACTAGTTAACATAATTTCCACTCTCCTTACACTTGATGCACTAATGTATGGGAGGTGCATTATGTAAATAATTCTCTCTATTTTAACCATTATCAAACTTATTACTATAATATATGAAATAAATTTCCCAATAACCTTACCTTCCATTCTCAAATAATTTTCTACATGATTCTTCACACATTTTGACCATAAAGTACAACTGATCATGTTCTATCTATTGTTCATTGATTTTACTTTGAACTGTATATTACTTTTCTTTTCAATCCATGAGATTGATATATAACTCTAATATCCAGTTCCACCTTGACATCACATCATAAAATCTCCTCCTAGCTATTCAAGTCTCTTAATATTAACACCAATCAGAGACATGGTTTTAGGCCACTGAAAAATCTATCAACCTTTATTTCAAGTTTCATGTTAATACCATAATCATACATCAAATGTCTTGTAAAAATTCCCTTATAGGTACAAAAAGATACATAATAATTTTTCTTTAGTATAAGGAATTTTCCCCTCTAATTTTATGTGTTTTAAGGGGAAAGTTATTATTTAGAAATATGTTCTTGAACTCATCCCATTCAATGGAGATATCTTGTTTTCTTGAATTCATGTTTATTATCCACAATTAATCAACTTATCCTTCCAAATGGTAAAGGATAAAAATGAGTTTTTTATGTTACTAAAAATGGAGAACTAAAAATATATTTTCTATGGTACGGATCCATTTTCACAACTGGTGGATCATCTAAAACACTAAATGAATTCCAACATTGGCACATGAAGGACTCAACATAATTTTGTTCCCACTACTCTTCTTTTAGATGTAAATAAAGATTCATATCTTGAGGAAGTAATCTAAGAATAGTAATAAGATTTTTTATTCTCAATCCCATAATATTAGGATATCCCAGAGGATATTCATTGAATTGTTCGTTGCAGTAATCATTAAAAAAATTCCAGCAGCCTACAACTATTGAAGAAACCCAAAAACATTGTTTAAGAAACAATAATTATAGTGTTGAATCACATAATCACGAAAACCCACATAAAGTTGGTCAATATTATGACACATTATTTATAATTTATGAAACCATAGGTTTATAATTGGTAAAAAAATAACCTTATTCTATTTAAATCATTCTTGATGGTTTATAAAATGTTTTTGAATTTTCAAATCATATTCCATAGTAATGTCAAACCAGGTGCACAAAAAGTCCTATAGTCTAGCACCCATTACTGATCATGTATAGATCAATATGGTGTTTTCTTGAATGTTCACTCTTGGTACATATATTCTTTATTTACATCTGGTTATAGTATCCAGGCGTGGATTTAATTTCATGGAAACCATTGGATATATGATTTAATAAAATCATTGAAATTTAACTATACATTGAATCATCCATAAACATATACTTACCTATATCTAGATGGGTATCACTATGGTTTTCTCATCCCAATTTCTAATAGTTAACGAAGACAGTAATCTTATACTAATTTTAGAGACCCATCTTTTATCATACATATATATTATATCATTTTTGAGGAATATTAATTAAATTACACATTCACATGCATTAGGGACACGATAGTTTATTTAATTGGATACATGGAAACATTAACACTGGTCTATAAATGAGGTAAATCAACTCCTACTATGTTTTTCACAACAAAAAACCTTCTTTTACATTTAATATATAAAACATGTGTTTATAATAGTGGGAAATAAAACATAATAATGGGTAATATTAAATTCTAATTAAGGGTAAAAAAGGAGATATATAAGAATAACATTAGAATAACAATGGAAAAACATACCCTTCATATAAAAGATTATAATGTTGAAAAATAGAATAAATATTAGCAGTTCATAAGACAAGAATCATAATTTAAAGAATGATTGTGATCCTGGTAATAATAACATTGGAATAAGACAATGAATTTCATGCATACACATAAGAATATAAAATCATTTCTATATTAGTAAACATTCACTCTAAAGATCATCATGGTGGACAAGTCTCTTACCGAACCAGTATTACTCCTTATTCTAGCCATGCCTTTCTAAATTGGGTTCCCTCCCCAGTCCATTCTTACAAATATCATAAGATGAAAATCAATACTCACTACATTGGAAAAATATTTTGGTCTTACCCATCACATATTGAAAAACATATTTATATGTTCCAAAAGATTATAAAAATTAATCATATAATAACTCTTTAAAAGAAGTTGGTATTATAAAAATTTCATCGTATATTACCCTCTGTAAAAGAGACATGATTCATAATCATTTCACCAAAGAAAAACCCATGATAAAAATATGGTATCTTATGAATTTCATTATGGTATCACTCTTGGGGGAGAAATAAGTTTAATAAATATCATTCTATCAAAACATAAATCATTCAAATAAATAATATGAATCGAATACTTGGATCATATCCTATGTAAGACGTAAGGAATACTATAAAACGTCAACTTCATTGGAAAATAATATTTAAAGATCATTTAAAAAATTTATTGAGGAAAATCTCCCTTCCATATTTGAAAAATAAAATTTAAAACATAAAGAATCCTTAAATCCATTTCATTGAAAATAAATTTGAAAAATTACTATAGAATATTCTAATAAATGATTATTTAAGATGTAAAAAAATATTATTCATGTCGTACACGTCGAAAAAAGGCTGCTTTCAAAGTTTTATTAAAATTAAAATGATCATTATTTGTAAAATGACATAGAAATTCTTTTTAAAATTTTATAGAAATGTAATAAAGGGGAAATTTTTATTAAAAATCACAAGAGAGTAATAAACATATTTATAATATTTTTTTAGAAAAATTCTTTTATCCTTGAAATATATTTCTAGCCAAAGAGAAAAATTATGTTGGATTTTCCTAAAACAATTATTTAATATTTCATGACACAAAGAGTTTTAAAATAGTAATATAAATTTAAAATATTAGGAATAAAAATAGGATAATAAAATTCATAAGAATTATTTATTACCTAGATCATGATATATTAATATTTGAGAGTTTATCATAAACAATATTTAAAAATTATGAGATTGTAACATAAAATTCGTACCACATTAGTAACCATAAATCATATTCCTCAAGAAGGAATAACATATGTTGAAAGAAAAAATATAATGACTCTGAATATATTCAAGGTATTAAATGTCAAAGGGTTTATATATACAACTTGTGAAATAAAATAGGGTCATAACATAATGTTTATCTCAATGAAAGAAAATCGAGACAAAGTACAATACATTATGTCATGACTTCATTAGTAATTTTTCAAACATCATATATAATACAATGAAGTGTATTTTAAATATTTTAAAGAAACATATTCATATATATCATAGGATATATTATTTTTGTAGGACTATTTGTTACCCATTTCGTAATAATTCCATGCTAATGTTATGTTTTGTGTAATAACCATTTTTTTGATATGTCTCGATTGGTAATATTTTTGGTAATATAACATTGATTATGGTTACATAATCTCCTGAATTATAACCATCATTAAAATATACAATATATATTCAACATATATTTATTTATATTAATACATAAAAATTATTTATTGGAAAATAAATACATCATTCATGGAGATGGTAGGCAATACATACACAAGAACATTTTTTTTTATTTTTTGTGGTGTTAAAAGAAATAAAATTAAATGATTTATATTATCATTACACATTAATTATTTGTAATATATATAAATTTTATAGTTAACCTTTCCTTAAATAAATCCATGTGAAATGTGAATGAATCACATCACTTTATGAGGTGGCATTCCACTACACACACGAATAACATTATCATCATCCCAAAAATTAAAGAGAATGAAGGTATGCATTATATGATTATTATAAAATAATAAAATCATAACTATCATAAATATCATATATAAACTGTAAATCAATTATTATTTACAACTCTGAGATGTGTTAATGTAAAAAGGAACAACATTGATTCGTGAGATGGTAGTTCATAGTACACATGAATGATGATGCCATAACAAATTGGATTAAAGTGAAGATGGTTTTAGGTCATTACATTAACATAAAAAATCCAAATATATTTTATATTCCAATGTTATTATATAATCATTATATGAAAAAAATTAATATGGTGGAGGAACAAAAAAAATAAAATCACACATTGACGAATGTAATATCTTCTTTGGGTATCCTCCTTAGGTTGGCACTAAAATCCTTCATACGACAATTTTTTCTAATAATATGTCATATAAGATGAGGTTATGGATGTTTTGAGCTTATTTTAGAAGGTATTGGATGAAAAAAGGGATTTATTGTGTGAATAAAAGAGGATAAGGGGTGGCCTAATATATGTTGGGGGGGGGGGCAGACATGGTATTTTTGAAAAGAATTGAGAGATCCCATGTTATTTATATGATGAAAGCATCCAAAATAAATAAAAATAGAACTCAGGACACATTATGGTCAAAATATGGGCATAAAACATTTTTAGGCAATATTATAGGTTAATTGGACCCCAATAATTTCATTTTAACCCCATGTAAACCGATTTTTACATTAACCTTTGTAAATAATTTTTACTACTTTCACTATTCAATTTGGTCAGAATTCAATTTTACCTTATTAAAAATTATAAATTATTCTAAATAGAAATATGGAATCCGTTTTTACAAATTTTATCCAAAAAAATCAAAAAAGGAAATTAAAAATTAATCCCATAGAATAGATAATACAACATCTTTTTAAAGAGAAAATGTTCATAAGTTTACAATGTTTTTATATCCAATTTCCAATAGAAAATTATTCCAAGGAGATAAAATTGATACATAATTTAACTAATTAATCATTAAACCCAATTTAAAATATAATTTCAATTTATAAATAATTTAATCGAAAATTCAGTTTTCAATTAATTTTTTTACTATTCATCAAAAAATGAATCATTTTAGTAAAATCTCAAAAATTCACAATAAGATAATTTAGAAAAATTTAAAAATAAAATTAATTTAATTTTTTAAAATTATGTATCATTAAAAATCTAATATTATTTTTATTTTTGTTCAAAATAATACATAAAGAATACCTTTTTTGAAAAATGGAATGTTTGAAACATATATAGAAATTACCAAAAATTATATATTTAACTATAAATATATTATATTTAAATAAAAACATTATGCTTAATATTTTAAAAGTTGTTATTACTTTTTATATCACTATGTTTAATGGCTATATTATAACATTTGAGTTTAAATAATTATTTTAATACTATATTGTGGTTTTGTTAAGACATAGTATTTCATGTAACATAAGAAAATAAAGTGTTGTGTGTAGCGACAACATAAATTTTTGTTGAGTATAGCATAATAAATCATAGAAATTGAATTTATAGGAAACAAATAATTAAAAAAAATGAGGTGTTACATACCAAATCCACGATAATATTCTTGGCTATGATCCCTGACTTCTATGTAAATGATTTTCTATGCATGTGTGTATTACATAAACTCATGTAATAAGAAAATTGTATTCTATCATGCATCATGTTATTTTATTAATTAATGATTTATTCTCTTTGAAATTTATTGCATTATTCAGTTAATAATTTTTGTAATCTGTGATATACTAAGTGTGGTTTTCAAATATTATTCGCATGTTATCATACCCTTATGCTCATGTTATATTTATGTTACCAATGTTATCTCCATTTTTTACCCATAATAATCATTAGAGATCACCCATTAATATTCTCATTTTAAAAATTTTATGAAGAAATATATTAGTACGCTTTTTTTAATAAGGGAGATAATTATAGAGAACATACTGGTAGAAGCTGTAGTTCATTTATGAACTATATTTTCGGTAACCATGTTTCCAAAGGCACTATAACAATATGATTCTGGTGTGTATAATTATCTTATTTAATTAATATTCATTTATTTGGATGTAATATTTATATAATAAAAGTGTAAGTCACTATAATATGTATAACTAGAGAAAAATATTCACAAAATAATATATATGTTTTAATATAATATCATTGATTTGAGTGTCTCATGTTAAGAACATAAATTAATTTTCAGTCTTTATTATAATAACACATATTAATCATCTGTGTAAATAAATATTTTTAAGGATAACCTTGATATAATCCACTTATCTACATTGTAATAGATAATTATTTGAATCCAATAGTTGATTGGATATATAATAGTTAAAATAATTTAACACAACAAACATCCTTCAGATATTATATATTAATCATAGGTGATGAAAATTGGAATTTTTGGACGATGATCTTGTATTTAATTGAGTTTATCCTTTTTAGATGCCCAAGAATGATGAAGCAAGGAAATTAAACATCTTATTTCTTTAAAACATTAAAAATCATGAATTAGTTAAAGAAAATATTTAAAAATTATCTTTACTTATTCATTTTATTATCTGTGATAATGTATTTCAAGTGTATTAATTGAAGATATATATACATGAGAATACACAGGAATTTTTGGAAGATAATATACAACATGATGTTGATTTAATTATTTATATTGACCTTGTTTATTATAAACCAGAGCGAGAAGGACTTTTATGGAATGATAATTCCACAAATTTTATTAAAGTTATAACATGGTCATCATTGGAATGAAAATATATAATATAAATATAAGTATATAACAAAATGTTTTGAGATTTACCTACTGAAATCATGATGATGGTTATCGATGATTAGATGTATGATGACGGGGATATTATAAATACCCACATCATATTGGTTTTTTATTTCTTCTTAATTTTTATTTCATTAGATGTTAAACAAGTGAAATAGGCTTATTATGTTATTTAAATGGAAATGGAAGGGATAATGTATTAAAATATATGTTTTTGTGAATGGATGGAATTGGTTATTTTTTGCTTTGTAGCGACCCAGTAATGGTATCTGGTGGGGGTAACTGAACCATTATTACTAACTATCAAAAATTTTATGGCCTTATATTAGTTACCTAATGGCTTACTATGTGGGTTTGGTCACTCTTTCAACACCTTGAAGATCCAATATGGGTTTGGAATATTGAAAAATAGTAATTTTTCCTGAGATTCCCTACCATTTTAATGGTTTTCCTGATGATTTTATCTTCTAAATCATATATATTAATCTCAGTTGGTTCTGACATCTTTTATTATTATATCCTAGTAATTAACTCATTCTATATTGATCTAGATCATTCCCTATGTGGTTTTGGAGATCTTATTTTATTTAAGATATTGTAGGGATTCTATAATTTTCCAAGAATTCTTTTATCTTTTAATGTTGTCAGTAAATTCATAATTTCTATTTAATTAAATGTCATTAAATTCAATCATTAGGTGGTATATATAATCTATTGATATTCTAGATATGGGTTTATAAGTGTATTATTTTTATATCCAGATATTTTAAAGTAATTAGTAGTTTTGATAGCAAACAAGATTCACAATGGCAAGCTTAAAGGAACAATAAAATATTATTATTCAAATATGGTCGTTATAACATATCCTTTAAATTGGTAAGTATGAACAGCAATAACCATGTTATTATATATATATAAAGATCTTAATTAATAAAAATGTATTCATTATTTTTTTTTGAAAATACAAACACAGTTTTTATTAAATTCAATTAATTATTCAAAAATACATTTACATCAAAAATGGTTTTTATTAATTTTTCTAAAAAAATATTAAAATTAATTTATGGATATTCAAAAAATCTTTTTTATAAAAGGATATAATTTTTCAAATTATCATTTCAAAATTATATTAGAATGTATATTTTGTATTTTTCTCAAAATAATGATTTTCTATTGAATATTAAATAATACTTACATTGATTTAAAACTGCATTTCAATTTCAAGAATTTTAAAAGATAAATTTTATTTTAAAATGTTGGGAATGGAAAATTAGTTAAATTATATTATTAATACTTTTATTAATTTTAAATTAATTAATTTTATTTTGAATTTTTCTAAAAAAATTATTTTATAGTTTTATGCATTTTTTTTGAAAAAGTGTTTTCCATTGTGTTTTGCGTTTTATACCTAAATTTATTTCCACCACTTCTAAAAATAGATTATTGAAAAATAAATTCCATATTTTGAATTCAGAGTTTAGAATTTGGTAAATAATTCCCCTTTATTTTTGGCCATTCTGAATAATGACCATGTTAAATAATATTATCCACATCAAGGGTTAATCAAGAAATTAATGTTACAAATAATATGATGGTTACAAAAAAACAACACTAAAGAATGAATTTATCCAATTTGATGAGATTGGTTAGGCTATATCCTTCCATGTTTCTAAAATATATCAATTTTTTTTATTTTTACTTTATAATATTTATGTAAAAGATTAAAAAAATAATAATACTTCAGTTCTATTAATATCTATAACAATTTGTGACATGGATAAAAACAACTTATTATTAGTTATAAATTTTAAATTTAAGGACTAATTATTTTTTATAATGTTAATTTATTTATAATTTTTAATGATGAAATAATTAATCTAAATTCTTATGTAAAATTGACAGATAATTTATAAAATTAAAAGAAAAATATAATAAAATATTTTAAAAATATTAATTTTAACATAATTTGGATTTTTTGTTACATGAATTTTTTAATTAAAAATGTGTTTAAGCTGATTTAGGTGAATATATTGTAATTCATTTTTAGGGAAGTTGTTTTCAAATAAAAATTAAATTAATATGGTCAAAAATTACATTAATGATATTTCATATTAAATAATATTTAGTTAAATTATTTAAATGTTATAAAAGTAATTAATGATGAAATTTATGATGATAAATGATATAAAATTTCATTCCCAAGACATTTATTATCCAATTTTCTTCTCATATGTAAAATTAATACCATTTAATATTGAAAACTCATTATAATGGTTACGGTTAAAAACAGTTAACCAAGGGGTTTAACAAAAAATAAAGTATCAAATTATTTCAAAAACCTATCATATTTTTATTGGGTAATTATATTAATGTCATATCCTCCTTATATTCTAATTATCATGGTTTTTTTACTACTATTCTTGAGTTACATGTATAATATATAAAAATATGTCTTGTTGTTCTAAAATTACATTATAGATAATTTTAAAAGAACAATACATTATTAACATAATTAAAATTCATGAAAATCCTATATTCATCCTAGTGATTTTAATATGGTTGAAAATATTAAATATGGTATATTTATGGGACAATAATCCTTTTATATAATCTATCATGTCCCAAAAATAGAAAAAATGTTTCCATCATGGTAATCATAAAAAAGGGTTGACACGGGTTAAATCAAAAAAGATAATTGTGAATGATTAGTATAATATGTCAAAATTTTAATTCATGAGATTATTTTGATTTATAATCATATTATCAACCAACAATATCATCTTTTATCCATTTTAATAGGAGAATTATTTTTTTATTAATATAATAATTTTTGAAATTCCAAGAGTACCCTTGCCCCCTCTTATAAAGAGATCATCCTATAATATTTATTTCACATACAAAAATCCTTTATTTTCAAAATTATCCTAAAAAATAACATAATTAAATTCCATTCCATGCTTTAGAGGTTTTATTTCTTGCATAATACCAACATTTGAGTGCAAGAGTTGAAAAGAAAAGAAGGTTTTCCATAGAAGAGGTATAGCTTTAAACTGAATGATTTAGTTTTATTTCATTATTATTAATACTGAAAACATAGTGAAATAATAAAGAATAATATTTCATATAAAAATATTATTTTATATTAGTTGTATGTGCTATATAAATTTCATCTTCCATTAAAGGGCAAATGAAACCATCATTCGTGTCTATGGCAGACTACCACCTCACAAA
Source organism: Viscum album (assembly GCA_963277665.1). Classification (NCBI taxonomy): domain Eukaryota; kingdom Viridiplantae; phylum Streptophyta; class Magnoliopsida; order Santalales; family Viscaceae; genus Viscum; species Viscum album. The sequence continues at coordinate 110,751,910 of OY728157.1, read as the reverse complement.
TAAATGTAATTCATTTTCCATTGTCGCCAGTCATGACAAGTTGTAATTATTGATTTAATATTTACATATTATTTTAATGAAATATCTATGATTATATTGTTTTAATATATCCTATAATTTATTACCAGTCAATCCATTGAAAATGATAACGTCATTCATGCGTATGTGTGGACTTCCCCCTCAACAAAGTGATGTGATTCATTTTCAATGATCACATCACAAGGATGATATATATATGTTTCTATAAAGAAATAAAATAGTATTTATGATAGAATTTTTATTATATAATTATACTATAATACCTACCTTCTTTCCATCATGATCATTGAAAAATTAAAACATTTCTCATGCGTACATATGGTTTATTGTCTCCATGTTTGGAAAAGAATTAATTTTTCATAACCGTATTTCAATATTGGTTTAATATTATAATTTATCAAAATTAAATTAAAATTTTCCTGATTATTATTTGAGATATGATGGAATAATGACTACTTTGTCTATGCCCAAACATTCATTGATATTTTGGGCATATGAGATGAATATCATCAAAAGATCAGATGTAAAACTAATTTATTGTTTAATTGAATATAACATGTTAAGAAATAAAATAATGTTAATAAAAAAATTCATAAAATTTATTAATAAATAAAATAATTATCACAATTTTATTATTGATGAGGAAAAAGAACATAAGTGATGATTCAAATTGGCGGTAAATGACACAATGACTTAAACCCTCATTTAAATTTTTTTTCATGATTTATTTTATAAATGGTTTTAATCCAAATACTTATTAATAAAATTATATTATGTATGTATTTATATATACCTAAATGAACTATAATTAGAATTTTATGAAACATATTTACTTTCATTAAATGATATTCAAAATAGAAGCTTTTTAAAAAACATTATGAGAAAAAGGAAAAATGAATTTTTTAATTTAACGTATACTACGTCAGTGGTTGAAATTACTGATATATCCATTATATTATGTATGGATTAAATTATAATATTTTATGTTTTATTAAAATAATAAACTATTTTCCTTTATTCTGGGTATTTTGGTTCTAAATTTTGTAACATCATGTTAACTACTTTTATGTATTTCTCCTCTCTCTTTTTCACAATTTATCATGGTGTGTTCTGGGACATCTATTATTGAATATCATTTTCTTAGAACATGACCTAGAAATCATGGATTTATGTTTTTTTGAAATTAATGGTGTATTTTTAGAAATTTTAAAAGGTATTAATAGTATTTACTTTGGGTTCTAAGTGAACCTGAGGCTTTTTCTTAGGGATTTTCAGATTCTTCATATTGGGAATTTTCACATCATAAACTTGTTGAATGAAGTGAATCCTTTTTTGGGATGACTACATGAGTTTATGAAGAGTGTCAAAATTTTACACACCCTCAAACCAGTTCACATCATTAAAATGTTGATCATAATATTTATTAATTTTAGGAAAATACTTTTTTTTGGAATATGTTGTAAATCATGGAATTCACATCATGAAATAGTTTCACATAGTGAATATTTTAGGATGAGTGTTTTTATCTCATTTATATACATGAGTTTACTTTTATTCAGAATATAGTATTTTATCTAAAATCATAGGATATATTGAAGGAATGTTTTGGGATCTACCCCCCTTCTAGATCAATTTGTTTGTTGATTGAACTTTATTTAGGTTGTGCTGGTTCAATTTGGATAAGTGATCATTATACTTCTTCATTGTCATTGGCTGTAAAAGCACTGTTTCAATATGTTTTTAGATAATTTTTTCTTGTGTTATTGACTATGATCAATCTTTTCTGGATGAAATATGTGATCTTCCTCTAGGTGCTGACCGTGGTGTCAGTTTTAGGGAAGTATGAATGTTTCTTGAGGTATGTGTGGTTTTATCTTATCAACTGACCATTTTTTATATAGAATTTTTTTATTATATGTAAAGATTGTTTTTAGGTACTCCATTTATTTATTTGTGTTCTTTCATATTGGTGGATCCCATTTCTATCATATAAATCATGTATTTTAAAAGAGTGTTTTAATCTCTATACTATGTTATATTATCTATATTTCACATGTTTTCATAATTTTTTAATGAATTTCTATGATTGTATTATGTATATCAAAATGGGGTTTTAATTAATGGTTGATTTCCCTTATTTTTGGTAAAATTAATGTTATTTTCACACATTTTGAAATGGATTTTTAATGGGTTTTGTAATGATGACTTTGATTGATTTTTTTGGAAATAGCACATGGTAAGCCTCAGGTACTTAGGTGGAAGATGTAGTAATCAGTCTCATCAATTGACACTATCAGGGGGGGTCACTCCTCGATCATTCTTATTCAACCTAGCCCTACTATTTTAGGGACTTGTTAGACTAATTATGAGGTTCCCATAATGGGGTGTTCCTCTACACACTAAATGTGATTCCAATATATTGATACTTTATACACATAATTGGTTATGTCTGGTATGAGTGTTATAGATTTCATAACCTATTGTGATCCATGGAATGAATTAATTTGATTTGGGTTGTACTATTTTGGTTATGATACGATATGATATAAATAATTTTAATTATTTTATATATGTGATATTATTTGAAACTATTTTTCTGATATTATTTTGAACTGTGGTATAAGAGGAAATGTTTTACAATTAGTTTTATATAAAAAAAAGTTTTACTAATTATCATGCCACATTTTATTTAATATTGAGCATGTTGTGATCATGTATAGAGTCTTTATATAGAACACCTAGGTGAGATACAATTGAGACTATTTAGTTAACACGATGAACATCCATTATTTTTTTGTAGACCATGTAATGTATTTCGATGTATGGAAAGATAAGGAGATAGAGTTAGGTAGTGAGGTTTATGTGAGTTGTGTCTAGGTAAAAGGTGGTGGGATTGTGGGGTTTTTATCACGTTATAACATAGAGAAGAATTTCGGATTGTAGCTATCATTTTCAATTAGACTTATACCTTGTAAAATATTTAGATACTTATACTTTTTTCTTGGATATATGTGTATTGTTTTACTCTTCTATTATTTCTTCCAGTCATGTATATTTATAGATATAAAATGTTTTCTACATCATGATGGGTAAAATTATTCTTTATGGTCATTGGTGACCCCCATGTGCTAGAATCAAGACTGTAGGGATCAAGAACACCCATTCAGTCTGTGAGGGTTTGGGTTAGGTACCAGACTATGAGAGTATCTAGGTTTTGTTCGTCACAAAATGAGTTTTTAAAAGAAATGGGTATTTTGATATCTGAATGTGTTTCTAATATAGGATTAAAAAAATTATTTGATTTATATTAAAACAGTTTAATCTAAAAAAAATTTAACCATGATTTGATACTTAATCTCTATATATGATGAACGAGTGAGCCATATATTCATTATATGATAGGAGAGCCCATTATAGCTTATATAATGGGTGATATTGTTACAACTTATATGACGAGTGGTCCAAATAAATATTATAGGATGGGTGACACCCATTATAGATCTCTAATTCATTGGTTAATGTTTCTTGTCTCCAAATGTAAGGAGGGATTTAACTGGTGTGTTTTCTCTTTGGGATTTAACCCATCTTCAGTTAATTCTGACACGAGTTATGAATAGGATACTCCACGTCACATAAAAAGGGTGTCTATTTTCATCCAATGAATTTGAATATTTTTGGTTGAAGATGTGTGTTTTTCACGGGGAAATGATTTATTTAAAATTATCATGGAATATTTTGAGAATGATAATACTTTTTTGTATTTTTCACATTTTTCAATGATGAAGAATATTTCTTCTTTTTATGTCCCTTACTAAGGTATCCAGCCTGATACCATGTATTTTAAAAAAAAAAATCCATAGGGGGTTAAGGACGGGAATGAAAAATAAGAATTTGAGTCAAATGCAATGAATTATTTTTAGTAAAATAAAATTTTATTCATTCTAAAATTTTTATATTTTTGTAAAATAGATACATATTAGAAATTTCTACTTTGTAATATATGCGTATTTTTTGTACGAGTCAAGAAAACATTTCGTAGAAAATATTAACTTAATGATCCAAAAATTTAATATAATTAATTCTCTAAACAAATATAAATATTATATAATGTTTTTGTATGGTTCATTATTGTTGTAATCATAGGAATTTTTTAGATACCTTTGTAGATTTTGATTTTTTAAAATTTATCGATATCATCGTGGGTATTTATGTTTAATGTTGATTTGAAGTTAAAAGTCTTATAATCCCATTTTTAGGTTTAAATTCATGGTATTTTAAAGTGATTAATGACATTTTGGGAGACATTTTATTAGATTAGAATATATGTGACCTAAAGGCATAAGATGATACATTATTTGGGGAATAATTACATTACATTTTGATGACATAAGTTCAATGTTATTGAAAACCCATTGAGTCTATATGAGCCTTCATTTTGAGGTAATTATGGGTTATTAAAATTTGGGAACATAATTTTAATTATATAGATAACTATGTAATTGAAAATCGATTACCTGAATAAGTGATTAATGTTATTTTGGAAAATGATAACTAAAATTTTCATAAACATTATATGATTAGGGTAAATAGAATATTATGGGATTATATTTGAATAATAAAGGTTGAATTATATTATATAATCATATATAATTTTAAGGTGGATTTATAATGATTTTGTTTATTTATGTAATTGATGATAATATCTTGTAAATTAAATAAATAAGACATATACATTTTTTCTATGAGACATTATGATTTATTAATGTAATTTGGAGAAAAATATAATTTTTTCTTGGATGAATATATGATCAAACAATTATTTTATTTAGGTATCAATCATATTATATAATATATTTAAGAATTATAAATGTATTTACTTATTGAAGATCAAATGTTGATATTTTGGTGTTATTATTGAGGCTTGGTACATTATTGTTTTATTCATTCACATGACATTTTTTTCACTTTGATAATTATAATATCCTCTAAAATCTATTTTTGGTTTTGGTTAATGTCTAATGATATTAGGTATAAATATGTAAAATTTTGTGGAATAATTTGATCCATTTGAAGTATATTATAGATATTTCGAAATAAAAATTCCATATTGAATACTCATTATTAAAAAAGGGTGAGATTGTCATGGAAATTAATTAAATGATGAAAATATAATTATAAAGTAAGAATATTACTTTATGTTCTTAGTCACAATGGAAAAATAAAAACTAAACTATAAGAAATTGTTCTTGAAACAACTTGCCATATTAATTTCACTTTTTGTAAATCAATGTACTTTTTCACACATTATTGATTTATGTTTTTGTGTTCACTGAATATCCCATGACAATTCACTTTATTGTGATCAATATTCTCTATCACTCCCCATCATTATTTGAAAATTAATGTTTTATACAAGTCTATATATTTACATCCAAATAATTTTATCATATTCTAAATCCTATTATGTTTTATTCCAGATGAACTTCAAATTTCCCTTTCCCTGTAGCTAAGAGGATGTTCTATTAACACCTTTTTATAATGTGGGATTTCGAAAAAAGTATTTTCTATTATCAATCTTTTTATTATCTCTTTCATATAAAAAATTTTATTATTCCATTATTTAATGGGTGGAAGAGTATAATATCTTTATGTTTTAAAAGAAATACTATGTTTGATAACATAAAAGATATAAAACATTGAGCTTAAACGAATAATAAAATATAATTATTCAAATATAAATAGTTAAATCAATCCACTGAATTAGAGAAAATAAATAAGATTAAAATAATTATATATATATAATTATATTTTTTAATTAAAATTTATTTATGAATTCATTAGAAATAATTACCGAATTTTAAACTATCAATTTGTTTCTCAAAAATATATTTACTTAAAAAATGGGTTTTATTTATTTTTGTGAAAAATATTTATAAATATTTATTTAGGTTTTATTAAATTTATTCTATAAAAACGAGATATGTTTTAAGGAAATATTCTTGTGAAAATTATATTGGAATTTTTTTTGGGATTTCCTAAATTGATTCATTTTTTTGTGAATATTGAAAATTACTATTTTTTAATATAATATATATTTTTATTTATAGAATTTACAAATTTATATTTTACTTTAAGATGGTTTCCAATTGAATTTATACATATTATATTATTTATAATCAAATTAATTTTATTTTAATCAATTTTTTGGTTGATCCTTGTATAAAAACATTTATATACTTAAAGGGTTTTTTGAAGAACTCTTTTCATTAGATTTTATGTTATATTATTAAATAATGTTCATTCATTTTTATAAATTAATTCATGAAAAATTGATTTCATATTTATAATCAAGAAGTCTATAATTCGTAAATAGTACCCTTTTATTTTTTACCATTACAATTGTATCGAAAGTAAATAATTAGAACCATAGTAAACATAAATTAGGTAATTATCTTTAAAAATAGTATTACAAGGAATTAAAAAATAAACCCAAATCGTTTCATTATCCTATTTAATTATTTTATTTCATACATGTCTATATAATTTTCATACATATAGAAACATGGGGCCATATTTCATCAATTTCTACATTTATAATATTTAAATAAATAATAAGGTAAAAATGTTTCATTGCCACTATTAATATCAATAATATTTTGTGATAGAGATAAAAAAATATGCAAGGTTTCATATTTTAATTTTAAAAACACCTTATTTTTTCATGTTAATTTATTTATAATTTCTAGTAATTAAATAATAACCTTAAATCCTTGTAAAATACAAACAAAATATTTATTTAATTAATCGAAAAATAAATTAAATGATTATAAAAATATTAATATTAATATAATTTGAATTAATTTTCCTTTCTAAATATTTATTAAAATAAACATAACTTGATTATATTATATTAAGGATTATATTCAAATTCCTTCGTTTTCATGTGGTTCTCAAATTCAAATTAAATGAATAGTGTCCAAAATGAAATTAATAACTTTTATGTTCAATAATATTTTATGAAATTATTTAAAATTCATAAAAAATTCAATAGGAAAGCAGGGATGGTGAATTTCATAAAAGTAATAAATTAATCATATATTTTCCAATTTTCAACTAATAAGTAGAATTATTACCCTTTAATATTGAAATGTCATTAAAACGATTAATGTTAAAATTATTTAACCAATGGGTCAAATGAGAATGATAATGTTAAAATCAATAAAAAAACCTATAAAATTATTATTGGGTAATTATTTTACTTCCATATAATCTTCATATTAGAATTAATGTGTTTTTAACTATTTTACAAGAGTTAGATATACAATATATTATATTATTTCATGTTGTTCTGAAATTAAATTAATGATTAGTTCTAATATATAAATAATATTAAATTATTTAAACTCATTGAAAAACTATATTCAACCATGTTATTGGGAACTATATTAATATATAAAATATATTCCATTTATTGTTTAATTTTTCTTTTATAGTAACCATCTTGTCCCCCAATTTGTGGATATCATTTTTTGCACTAATTATCAAAATGGGTTAATACATATTAGAATATAAAGATGAGGGTAAAAAGATAATATAAAATTTTCTTAATTTTATTACATGATATTATTTAGACACATAGTGAGATTTTGTTCTATTAAAATCATTTTTGATCCATTTTAATGTGAAAATTAATTTATATACATTTAATAATTTATGAAGTTCCCAGATTGATTCTCCTCTATTTAATAAAAGGGAACCTCCTCTCCTATCTTTTCAGCCATAAAAACATTTTGGTTTCACAACAACTTACTCAAATAACTTAAATAAATTCCTCCACAGGTTATACCGTTAATATTTTTTAAATAATACAAACCTTTTAGTTCTTATTTTTTAATGAATATGAGGTCATCTAATGAAGAAGTATAGCTTTTAATAGAATGTTATATTTTTATTTATTTATTTCTCCTAAAAAAATTATTTAAACATGTTGAAATATTTTAAAAACATAATAAATTTTAAAAAATACTATAATGTTAATGTTATATCATATATCCATATCATCTTCTATGAAATGGGTAACAAAACTATTGTTCATGTGTACGGTGGACTACAGCCACTCGAACCGTTGTGATTCATTTTGCATTACTGCCTTCCACTGATGATTATAATAATGGATTTAATGTTAATACATGATATCAATAAAATATTTATAGTTATTAAATTATAAAATATAATCAAAATAATTACCATTCTATCCATTAAAAATGATAATGATGTTAATGTGTATGTGTAGACTGCCGCCTATAAAATGTTTTGTGATCTGTTTCCCATCGCCACATCACATAAATGATATATATAACTTTTTTTATGTGTTAAAATGTTATTTAGAATAAAAAATTTGTTTTGAAAATATTAAATAATAAATTCCATATTTTTATAATGATCATTGGAAAACTGAAATGTTACCCATGCGTGTGTATGACCAACTTTCTCCATGATTTTATCATACTTCATTTCTCTTAATCATATTTCCTGATTGATTTGAAAATAATAATTTCTGTATAAAACATTAAATTATGTATTGATTTTATTCTGGTTATGATGGAATAATTAACCCTTTGTCCATTTCTAAACTAATGATGTAGTTTTTGATATATTAACCAATTATAGTCAAAAATCCCGATGTGAGATTAGTTGATTAAGTAATTATATATTACATAGTCATAAAAAAATAAATGGAATAATAAAATTGAAAGAGTTTCCGAATTAATTATATAATTAATATATTTATATTATTCAGGATGAAAGGAAATGTACATGATGAGTCAGACTCAAGGAACGTGATGCTTTAACATAAAACATCATTTTAAATTATTTTAAGATATATTTTCTATGTGTTTCTATACCATTTCCATATTCTTAAAATTATATTATGGATGTTATTATGTGGCCACAAATTAATTTTAAATGAAATTTTATGTCACTTTACATATTTATGTCAAAATATTTTCAAAAAGAAATTTTTTTTGAACTATTTTCAAAAAAAGTCAAAAGGAATGGTTTATTTTAACATATACGAAACCAATGCTTTTTAATTCCACAGTAATTGTTATATGATATTTGGATTAATTTATAAAATTTCTTATATTCTTCAAATATAACACATCATTTCCACTTATTCAAGGTAATTTTGTTTTGAAAATGAGTTTTTAAATAATATTGGTTTTTCGATATCCAAATGTATTTTTGAATACAAGTTTTATTAAGGTTTTAATGGTTTATATAAGGAAATAATGCCATAAAAAATTATTTATTAAAAAATTGGAAGTTTAAAATAAATGTTATGGATACGTGAGACTTATACAACTTATATAGTGGGTGATCCTGATACATTTTGTATGATTGATGGGTCGAACAGAGTTTATGTGATGGTTGATCCTTACCAATATTATATAACGGATGAGCCCAATTATATATCACCAATGCTTTGGGTGAAGTTAGGTTTCTACAAAGGAGATAAGAATGGAGTTAACCAGTGAGGTGTCACCCATGGATTTAACTGGTATCCAATTATTTATAACACTATTCATAAATATAATTCTTTATGTCCCTAAATATGGATTTTTATTTTTTTTCTATTAGTTTTAATTATTTTCATTAGAAACTATGTGTGTGTTTTTTCAGATGGAAATTATATTTTTCATATTGTAAATGAATAATGTGATGATGTTATGAATTTTCTGGGTTTGGATATTTTCAATGAACTAACAAATTTTTTATTCTTGTTTCTCTTACTGAACTATTTTTCCACATTCGATATTTTTAGAATGTTTTTCATAGGATTTTAAAGATGTATAAGAATATTGAACAAGTCACATTTAAATGAATAAATATATTTTATGAAAAGAAAATATGTTTCATTCCAATAGTTTTATATTTTGGAAAAAATTGACAATGAGTATAATTTTCCACTTCATAATATAGGGGTTTTTAGTAAATAGTTAAGGCCAAATTTCTGTAAAAATATAAACCATAATGATCCGCAAATGTTAGAGAATGAATTTTCAAATAAAACATATTATTTTGTAATATTTAAGGATTGATCATTGTAAATTGATTATGTGATCCCTTCTCTCTCACATAGTATTATAGTTTTCATGATAACATTGGTATAAGTTAGAGTGAGGAATAAGATAAAAATTTTCTCCTAAAAATTTTTCATTAACATTATATTAAATTAAATTTCATTAAAATATTATTATTCTATGCTATAATGGTAACTATTCCTTAACATGTTTCCTTAGATAACTATTTTATATTAATATTATTCATATTTTGTTTAATGTCTTTAAAATATAATATTTGGTTTTATAAATTTAATATTTATTGTACATTGATTATGATGGTTATTAAGTTATTGGTATGGTTGGTTGAAACATACACACACATAGACATACAAAAATATTCACACACACCCCCACTTATTCTTTTCTATTAGAGGAGGGTCCCCTAAATTATGATGTATATTTATATATATTTAGATATATGAATGTATAAAATACCTAATATGAGAATAAGGTAATTCAATGTGAGGATATATATTATATATATAAATATAAATATATAATTATACGTAGTTATTTCCTTTTCCCCAATTTAAACCATCATGGATTTCAAATGTGTCTAAATATTGGGAAGACAAGTTTCTCTTCTTTCATTGTGAGAATATAAAAATAAATCACCAAGATATACTAGATTTGTTTTTCTATATTTCATAATTAAAATTTTACATCTATTTTTTATTAAATTCATAAGTTATTCATCTATTTCAATCATTTAATATTATAATATACATTTAGAAGCCAAATGGGGACTACCTACAGGGTGATTTTGTCTCATTAAAAAAGTGTGGCCAATTATGTTTGGTGGGTTTTCCTAGATGAATAAATGGTTTATAGTAAAGAGGGGGGTTGATTTTATCAAAATTTAAAATGTAAACGAATTTGAAAATTTAAATAATCGTAAAAGATATTTTTATAGTTTTAAAAATAAAAAACATCATACACCAAATATTTACACCCCTCAACTCATTAAGATGTATGGTATAAACTAAATCAAACTGAATTTTCAAGGGGATACACTACCAAATTACAACATTCAATTTCTATTAATTTCAGAACTAGTAAAAAACAGTAATTTTACCATAGTGGAATGAATAATTATAGGTGAACATTTTATGGATGTATAAATATACAATATGTATTTTTTAAGAGAGAATAATAAACCGATTACAATTATAATATATTAATTGAATAAAATGAATACATTAAAAACCATAAAATCTGATTTAAATAGTTGATGCTTCAAATGATATAGAAGTTTGATCAAACTATAATAAATATCATCATGTTGAATATCTCTTAATAATAATAGAATTAGTGACTATAAAATATCAAAAATATAATTCGGTATATTGCTATTTTCTAATTTTAATTAAACTATATTTATGAAGTCATATTTCATTTAATATAAAATTAATTTGGAGTTATATAATACTTATTCAATACTACATGACCATTAGAAAATTTTTTCCCGAAAATACACCTATAATTAATTCTAAATAAAAAACACAATGTTCATACATTTAAAATAATATATATTAAACATTATTGATTGGACATAAAAATTTTACTTTGAAGTAATCTATTTAATTTAAGGAACTTGATTACATCATTTATATTATTTGAAAAAAAACATCTAGGTTTTTCGTTAAACTAATACCCAATATTATTTTATTTAAATATATATAATTATGAATTGAAAATCACATAATTTTCATTTTAAGAGAAATAATTATCAATCCAAAAATATAGTAGGTAATTTTCATATAATTCATAAAACTATCTTCCAAAAAATAAAAAAATGAATCCCAAATATCTGAAATATCTATCATGAATATCATTCATGATCTTTAGAGAATACATTAGTGTAAATATTCAATGCATATGAGTCACGAAATACATCATGTTGTATATGTAAGATTCAAACACACCCAAAGGTTTACCAACTCTACCAATACAAAAGTTTTATATCTTCTTATATAAGATTTAATTATGTAGAAAATTTTTCAAGACATCTTATATAAGATTAAAATCTAGATGTATTTGGAATATATAAAACTAGTCTGTTAGTTAAATTCTAAGATTCTAAATCATCAAAAAACTCATAAAATTTATGTAACTAAATAGAAAATTTTTAGAACAAAATATGAGAAACAAATTAAATATAATCACAATAAACAGAACTAATAAAAATGAGTAGTAAGAAAACAAAAAATACCATAGGGGGTAGAAATAAAAAAAAGTAAAAAAATAGAGGAGGAAAAATATTAGAAAATAATGTTTTCACATAATTTTTTAATGTTAACATCTATTATTAACTAATTTTTTACCACTGACATTTAATTATAGGACTTTCGATGTTAGTTTTTATAAACTGGCCAAAATTAAAATGGTAAACATTTAACATCTGTTTTTTGGAAAACCAACATCCAATATCGAATTCCATAATGTTTTTATCATCATGTTTACATAATAACTGACATTTAAAGTCCCTGTGGATATATTTTAAGATCATTTGTTTATTAACGGACATTAAAATCCTTATTTTAACAATAGTTATGGAAAAATCGATGCTATAAACATTCATAGAATACTGTTAACTTCTGTTATTTCAATAGGTGACAAGAAAAGTAATTTTATGAATTGGGTTACTAAATAATTGACATTAATTTTTTCCATTTTTTAGATCATTTCATGAAAATAAATTAGACAATTCGTAAAGCTAAAACAATGCAGAGCATCAAAAGTTTTGGTTGTCAGAAGTTGGAACCCTATATTTTTTTATAGATAAAACTCAATTAAAGAAAACATTGGAAACAATAACGAAGATTATAGACACCGAATAAAAAAAATAAATATATTGATATAAAAAATATTAAATCTTTTTGGAGTTTCCTTTTAATGGATATGTTGTTTATCATTATGTATATTTTTTTTGCTTAAACTCATCCAGAAATGATAAAGGTGGTTGATACTAAATTTTTCACCTCTGTTATCAAATCTTATCCGAATGTTTTATCTTTATAACTAGATCATAAGAATAATTCATCATTAAAAAAATTTATCAAGTTATTTAACAATCATGAAAACAAATAATAAATATATTATTTGATTAGAATATATACCATGTTTAAATAGTTAATTGAATACATGTTAAATGTTTTATTTAATTTATGAGGAAGAAATGTTGAATAAAAGAGAAGATGGATTTTAAAATAGTAAAATACATATTTTTAGTGGAATTGTATTTAAATTTAATACAAATTTTAAAAAAATGAAATGCCTGAGGTGAAAAAATTGAAAATCCAATCCCACATATTGGTAACTTTATTTATAATATTTGATATATATAAAAATAAATTGAAAAAACTTCATGTATTTGGGTTTTTAAATCATTTTTTATAAAACCATTTATATTGGTTCACCACATCACTATTAAAATTAGTTATTTAGTAACTGAAATTGAAATACTCCTCTAATATTTGGATCATGAAAATCATACATTAAAAATCATTACTATATATAGTTCATTTCCTAAGTATTGATTTGAATGGTTTGGGAGGTAAAACATATGTACAAATCACATGTAATTGAAGGAAGAACTTGAATTTCTCCAAGAGAAGTCTCAGAGAAGTCCAACAATCTATGGTGATAAATATTGATATGTAACTCCGTTTGTGCTCCATGAATAGTCAAATTAAAGGATAAAGGATTATATAAAACATTTTTAAAATAACTAATTTAGGATTTTTGATAATCTGAAATCAAAAGCAACCATTTAAATTTGTTATTGAAAAAAAATATAATGATAAAATCCTTCTAAATATCAATTTTCTATGTCTATATATTTTGATCTATAAACTAGTTTTACTTCTATGACAAACCAAATAAAATCTTCAAAAATAAAATAAATCTTTATCATTATTTTTAGAAATAGTTTTGTGAAATATATATGTCATAAGTGAAATTTAATATCAGTTCCTAAAAACAACCAATGATAAAAGTATTATATGAGGACTTTAAACATCAGTTATTCAGTAAAATAAGTAAAAAAAGGATTTTAACATCATCTACTGAATAACCAACATTAAAATTATTCCATGGGGACTGTTAACATCCTATTTATATAATCAATAATAAAAAAGATATTTTAACATCGGTTAATGAATAACGAATGTTAAAAGTTTGCATGGATTTCTTTTAACATCAATATAGAAGAACTGATGTTAAGATACAGAAGTTAAAGAAAAAATTTCCACTTATGGAAGTTGTAATTATTAAAACATATAAATCAAATATGCATGATTCTATCTTTTATTATCTTCCCTTTTAATAATTAAAAATTCAAAACATATCTACCCTTTTTTATAGAGATCACAACGAGAAAAAAATTTAGAATTATATATAAACATTTAAAGAATAGTAAATAACTGTATAGTAAATAAGCTTTCTTTATGGCTTTTCTATTACTCGATGTTTTGAAAATCCGAAAAAAAATTCTTAAGGAAAATTATCTTTCTTTAAAATATATTTTTGTAATTTTTTTTCTTTCAATAAGAAAAGTGTTGCCCTTACCTTGGTTTTCATTATATTATTCAATCTATTCTCAAAACCAATTATCTTTTTTTAAAAATGGAAAAATAGGTATCCTTATCAAAATTGTGGAATTATACATTTTCAAAAATTACCAAGTCTTACTATTTTAAGACACTAAATTCTCTAAAATTAAAATTCTCTCTAATTATGACTCCAAATTATATGAAGTTCAGAATCTGAATTATATGAAATTCAGATTCCAAATTTTATGAATATTAAACATTGAGTTCAATAGATTTTAAACTCCAATAACTACAGAATTCAGATTCTGAATTCATTGTGACACAGAATCTAAATATTCATTTGTATTTTGAATCCAATTATTTATACGTTTAGAATAAAAATTCTATTTTCCCCTATATTATGTAATTTTTATATTTGGATAAGCTAATTTATTATCCTTAAATAGGATTTTAAAACTATAAAATTATTTCATACAATTTGTTTCCAACTAAATTTTGGTTGAGTGACATATGTAAATGTCCCTATTAAATTCAAGAAAAAATATGACTATTAGTGGATAGAGTTGATCGTAGAAGATTTTACTATAATTGGAATATCATATAGACAATCTCATTATCAATATACTGACTGATGGCCCTTGAGATTACATTATGTGAATTTATTTTTATAAAGTGAAATACTCTTGTGCCTTGTGAGAGTAATGAACATCTTGTTCAAATGTGAACATCTTGTTCAACTTTCTTCATGCAACTATAATTGTTGTTGAGTAAAAATGTGGTCTTTTGGGGATAAGAAGACAGAGGTGCTAAATATCATAATGTTCATGGGCTTGTGGGGATAACAAGAAAGAATCCATTATTCTTATCAAGGGCTTACCCTGGTGCGGGAAAGACTGCATCTCATTATAGTATAAATCAAGGGAACTTTATCCAAGGTTGTTGGATACCCTTCTCATTGGGTTAAACGATTACCTAATTGTTTACCTAAATCTTGTTTCATGTTCTATTTTTTCTTTATTTTGTTAAAGAAAGAAATAAAGAATTCTAATACATTATTTTACTTTTTATTACTCTCACAAATAATATTCTATATGTTTTAAGATATAATCATTATTTATGTAAAATATTCTTAAACATATTTTCTGGATTCATATTTCCAGACACTAAGCAAGTTTTTTTCTTAGTTAAGAAGAAAACAAGGTTTGTGAATTTACTTTGTTTAACTTTTTTTTAAAAAAATTTCCATAATATTAAAAGATAATGTTTTTAAACATAAAATTCACCCCCTCTTCTAATTGAGCATCTATATATACTATTTAGATCCTAAAATAATTAATATAGGAGGTCTCTGAAATACTTATACTTAAATTAAGTTTTCTTGCACATGTTTTCCTTGTTCTAAAATTTTCTTTCTTTACATTTCTTGTTTTTTTTCATTGATTTTTTTTCATTGTCTATAAACTTTTTCTATTAATAAATCTTGTGTGAAAGTATTTTCGTATATAATGGAAGTAATAAATTTTGGTTCAATTGAAAATATAAATCCAACCATGACACCCATTTTTGATAGCAATGATTATTATTACTATAGACATAGGATTAATACTTGTTCATTAACTGCAGTGTAGAAAAATTTTAATGCTCACTATGGTATAAAAAATTCTTGAAAAGGAAGTTAGAACCTTCACCAATAAGAGAAAACAAGAGTATCAACTAAATTACAAGGTACAGAATAATTTTCTGTGTTGTAGGACCAATAATCTATATAGTAAAATATATTCTAGTGAAGCAGCAAAATGAATTTTTTTGAAACTTTATGTTACACATTTTGGATCTTCTAATGTGATAGAAACTAGAAGAGCTATGTTAAGAGATGAAATTCCAGGATTCTTATTTCTTTTAGAAGGACCTGTTTGCAAATTACAATAATGATTTATAAACATTGTCAACTGTCTTCAATTTATGGGAGAAAAAGATCCTATTTATGATGTTCTTGTGGATAAGATAATTGAAATCATTCCAAATCAGTGGGAATCCAAAAGAAAAATCATTGATGTGAAAATAAAAGTATCTAAAATTACTGTCAATGAGTTATTTGAAACTCTTCTTCAGCATGAATGAATAATTAATAGAGATTCTAATTTCAACAAAAATAATAACATCAATAGAAGTGTAGCTTTCACTACTACATATAAATCCACAACTCCATAAATTATAACTAGATCTAATGCTATGAAATTGGTTGTTATATCAGAACAGAGTTACAATGATCCTTCAGAAAATGAATTAGCCAGTTTTTCTTGAAGAATGAATAAGATTGTGGGAGGAAAGATTTTCCATAAAGATATAAGAAGAAAGATAGAAAGGATAATAAATATTCTAAAGTAATGTTTTATGAATGTAGTTGGTCTCAAAATATTAGACCTGATTGTTCTATGCTTAAGAAAAAAGACAATAAGGGAAAACATTCTGAAATAATTTGAAAAAAGTGTTACAATTATAAGTATAAGAAAGTATTAAGTGAAAAGGACACATTGGGTTCCAGTGGTTATGATTGTTCATATGAATCTTCGGAATATGAATATTTAGTTTAGAAGAATATTGGTATTATAGCCAGAGTGCCAATTGAAAATCATTGTCTTTTGGATAAGTTACACAATTATAAATCCTTAATAAAAATTTACATAAATGATAATTTTACTAATGAATAATATTATGAATCTTCAGATATTGAATTATCCTCATCATAATATAATACATTTACTTCAATTGATGAAGTTTCTAGATTTTATAAATTTTTGGAGAATGAAAATTGTATAATCAAAAAGAATACAGAGAATGAAAATTAAAGAATATATTATTCATCAAAAAATGTATCAGATCATTATCGGGATATTTATAAGAAGACATTTTATTTTGAAAATGTTTCTAAAAACTATAAGAATATTAATTATTATAAGGATAAAATTACTAAGGATCATGAAATTTTTTTTCTATGTAGAATATTTAAATGAATAACTCAATTTCAAAAACTAATGAATTTGAGGATAATTATTCAGTCATTAGGATAAAATATATAATTTTTTCTTTAAATAAACTTTTATCATGTTTTATTTTGGGAAGGAAATAATTTGATAAAATGTATTCACAACATCTTCCTCCTATAAATAGTTATTGATTTTGATATACTCATTCAAAATCTATTTCTAGTAATAATTTTTTTTATTCCCCAAAGTGATCCCTTTAATACTAAATGTCAATGAGTTTGACATTAGGAGAAATTTTTTCTTTTAATAAAACCCAATATCTATGTTTTCATAAAGCATACATTTCTATTAAAATGTGGATTCATAAGATTTTACTATCTGAAATTTATGGATCCAATAATGTTTCGATTATGAATGTGTAAGGCTTCTATTTTCATGATAATAAATAATGTACCAAAAAATACATGGTATATGGATAGTGGATGTTCTTAGAACATGGCTAGTAACCAATTTTTTTTTAAATATTATCAAGAATAAAGGGGGGAAAGTAACTTTTGGAGATAATGATCCAGGAGAAATTTTTGGTATACGTAACATTTTTCTTATTGAAAAAAAATAATTTCAAATGTTTTGTTTGTAAAGGGTCTTAAGAACAACATCATTAGAATAAACCAATTATGTGATGAAGCTTACCTGGTGAATTTGAGGAATGAAAAATTCATAGTACACAATTCCAATGAAGAGTCTATTCTTTCTACCCATATGCTTGAGAATGTTTATAAACAGAACTTCGAAGACATTGGGAGACAATACCTAACTTTCCTTAATGCAATGAAAGATCAATCTTGGTTACGACATATAAAACTAATACAATATAAACATAGAAACATATGAAAACTCCAAAAGAAAATACTTGGTAAGGATCTGCTAGAGCTTACATTAGATTCTTCAAAAGTTTGTGATCCTTGTCAATATAGAATGCAACATAAGTAAAGATTTAAATCAATCAGTGAAGTATCGACTTCTAATGAATTAATTTTAGTGCATATGGATCATTTCGGACCAACACAACTAGATGTACTGGAGGAAAATACTATATATTTTTTCTATTTGATGATTACACCATATTTACATACACTTGTTGAAATTCCACTTATACCAATTCTTCAATCCCAACAGTTTGAAAAAATAATTTTGATAATGATCCTATTCCAATGGTATTGTATAACTATAGGTATATGGATTTCCAGGGTGGGTTTCACCCACAATTTGATAAAACCATTTGCTAAAGTAGTCAATTAGCATCTATATCCTAACAGATTTCTTGAACCATTTGGCTATAATTATATATACCACGGTTTTTAAAACCGTTAGGAATGTTTTCCTTACATCCTGAGGGGGAATGTAGCTCCCACTTCACTTGATTACTGCCTTAAATCCATCCTCAATCCACCGCATCCAAACATATTCCAGGAATCCAACTTCAATCAATCATTTTTTTTCTTATATACTTCAAATATGTTTATTGAACCTTATTTTTTTGTTGTACATCTGTCTTTTAATGTTTTCTATTTTTATTTAGTATAAAAAAGTGGTATGTGTGGTCCTTCTTCCACATATCATTCAATGTATGCATCATCACATTAGGGAATAACATCTCAAATGTTGTTTTTAAATAGTTTTAAAATCTATATAATAGAAAGCTAGTAATAATGGTATTTTTTGGGGGGAGTGATTTTGAAATATTGATTTCTCAGGGTGGGGATGTGCTGTCTGGGTGGAGGGGGGGTGGCTATATGGGTAGAATCGGTGTCCATTGATTGTAAAATTCAAGAATGCATTAATTAATTGGTTTATGAACAATCCATATACTTTAATAAGTGGGGTATGATTTATAATAAATACTTCCTTTGATAAATTGACACATGCATATGGAATAAATATGTGATAGGAGGATGTGATGTTTAATTGAAAAAATGAATTGTTTTATAAACAATGTCATGACATTATTATAAAACTCTTCTAATGAGGTGCATTGAATTATAATCTAAAAAGTAATAATTAGTTATTTATATCAAGATTATTTTATGTCTTAGAGTTTTAAATACCTTCATATTTGTGTTTAATACGTGGCTCTCAATTCATGGTCTCTTTTTCTATTCTTAAATGACGTTTCACGTTTATATATATTTTTTAAATGACCCAAGTCACATTAGAATTTCATTCCCCCATTTTTAAATAAGAATTCACAATGCATGTGATTTCCCGTTTCCTCAATGACATTTCTTAATTGACACATAGAGCCTTATAAAATGAATTGGTCATGTTTTGATAAATTCAATGTGTTTTTTTGAATTAAATTGTTAATGCATGATGGTTTTCCTTTCATAATGGATAAAAATGTTTGGAATATAATAACTCAATGGGGGCTGCAGGGGGGTGTCTTGTTTGGGGGGGGGGGGGGTTGTCCAGAGGGTAGGGGGATGTGGGGGTAAAGGGGATGTGGGGGTTTCCGGGAGGGGGTGTGGGATTTCCAAGGAGGGGTGTGGGCTGT